>LR738713.1:221935998-222005809 GCA_902687465.1 Secale cereale | reverse complement strand
GGGGGGGGGGGAAGGCGCCGCGGAGGTACAAAGGAAGATGAAGCAGAGATTGGACGCACAGTGCCTTCGCCTCGGCCGTGGTGCTCCTTTATATTGCAGTGGTCGAGTGGCTGACTTGTGGACCCAGGCAATCCTGTCAAATCCCGCAACGGATGCGCGCCCGATACATGGCGAAAAAGGCGGCACTGAAATCGAGGCGTCTGAGCATATCCGATCCGATTACCGCGGCATGCCTCGTCCCGCGCGTTTCCCCGAAATTCAAATCCCGTGAAATCCGGAGGCCAGAGAGCAGCCAATCGCGCCGAAAGTCGCACGCCCCGACTATGCTCGAGACTATGCATGAAAAGTCGCTCGAGGGACTACACATGAAAGTTCACTCGACGGCTCTTGAATCGATTAAGGCGACTGAGTTGAGGTTGAACGTTCGACCCGGTCCCCAGATTTGAGAGAGATTCCATAGCGACATTGAACTTGGGCCAAGAACGACCTCAACCCTCTTCTTCACTCGGATCTCAATCCATTCGGGGGCTACTAACGATGCCACAGACCTAGGGTGGGGTCACATGCCTGACCTAGATACCCTACCCAAGGTCACTACCCTAGAAGCTCAAAGACTATTCAAAGATGATAGAAGCAGCCGACTGATATGGCCCAAGAGAGCAATTCACTCGACGGTATGCCCTCACTCGGATGACTCAACTATATTCGGAAGGACGAAGACACTCGTCCATACAAAAACCACTCGACCCCCGAAGGTCAAAGGTCCCTTAAGACCAGCAACGGTCATACATTCAATCCATAGTGATGACGACCTTTACTATCCTTTATTACAGGCGTTATCAGTAACGTCCTGCCTTAATGTACATTGAACCCTCTGTAACGTGGGGATGGCTTGGGTCCGGGCGCACTCTATATAAGCCACTCCCTCCTCCGGTACAAGGGTTCGCACCCCCTGTAACATACACACACATACATATTCCAGTCGACCGCCTCCGGGCATCGAGACATAGGGCTATTACTTCCTCCGAGAAGGGCCTGAACTCATAAACATCTTGTGTACAATCTCACCGTACCGAGGATCTTGCCTCCTCCTACGTAACCCCTATTCTTACTATCAGACTTAGAACCACGACAACGTCTTCAATCAATGTGGTGTCAAGCCGCAAGATGATTAAGTGGCGGCCATTAGCCATGTGACAGCCAGTTCCTACATGAAGAACCCGCAGATGACACCCGTCCTACAATGTGTCGAGCAGGCAGACATGGAGCTGGCGGGATAGCCCGGCAAGGCTTGCCGGGCAGCCAATGACGTGACGTTAAGCGGTGCATTTAATGCCCCCTGTCAGCCTTGAGAGTTAGGTATGATAGCATTGTTCGCTATCTTATCGGTGCATAATGACTACTTTGCCACTGTGGTAACCCCTTAATCTATAAAAGGAGGCCCATGGCAACTGTAGAAAAGGGGTTGGAAAGTTGATGAAACCACACCACCATATGCGTGTAGTCGCTGCGGCCCTGAGGCAAACCCTGCCGGGCAAGTGTACCATGCACCACCTCACTCATTCCACCATCAATACACCTAAGAAAGAGTAGGGTCTTACGCCTCGCGGCTGCCCGAACCTGCATAAATTGCTTGTGTGCTCTCTGCCACGCTGCCGTACACCGATCTGCTCTTTGTGCAACACGACGCCCCTCCCCCTGCCGAACCAGCAAGGGGCCACCCGGTCCCATAGGTGGCCGCGGATATCCCGCGACACCTTGGTTTGAGCCAAGCTTGGGGGAGGTGCCCCGGTATCGTATCACATCACTATCTTTGCCTTTATCTACCTTAGTTCGATCTTTAGTTAATTTTTTGCACTAGTTGAATACAAGATTAGTTTGATCTTTCTTTGAGAGTTAGTTTACTGATCTATCTATCTATGTAATAGTGTGCAAGATATATAATAACGTTTAGTTTGAGTTTTGCTTTCCTTACTTCTTTGTTTCAATAAAAAGAAATGAAATAAATGAAAATGATCATATGCTAATCCTCTGGTAAGTAATGACATCACATAATGAAAAGTATAAGTAGTAAAATATATTGGAGATTGACAAACATAGCATTGGTCAATGATGCAATTCGTGAAAGAATTAATAAGGGAAGAGAAGATTCACATGCAAATATACTATCTTGGACATCTTTTGTGATTGTGAGCCCCCATCAAAATATTTTATGCCAAAATTGTTGATGTTGGACAAGGAAGACAACATAATGATTTATGTTTGTTCATATCCACATACAAGTTATATTGTCATAGATCCTTTAACATGTGGAGCTAGCCGAATATCTTTTCTAGCCAAAAACTCTGCACTAAGTAGAGATACTACTTATGCATCAAAAAACCCTTAAACTCAAATCTTTTCAAGAGTCCACCATACCTACCTATGGATTGAGTAAGATCCTTGAAGTAAGTTGTCATCAGTGCAATAAGGCAATAAAAATTGCTTATAAATGTGTAAGATCATTTATTGTAAGAGAAAATCGAGGGTTGTACGAACATGTGATGGCAAAGAATAAAAGTGACAGACTGCATAATAAAACTTGCTATCATAAGGGGCAATATAATGTGACATTCTTTTGCACTAAGAGATTGAGCATGCAAACAAAAACCGCATGACAACCTCCGCTTTCCTCTGTGAAGGGCCTATCTTTTACTTTTATGGATTTACTTTTATGCAAGAGTAAAAGTACCTCTCTATTCCTTTTTATTTTATCTTTTGGAAAGCATCATGTGGTGAGGAAAGATCTAGGCACATATATCCAGCTGGATATGGGTGAGCATGAGTTATTATTGTTGACATCACCCTTGAGGTGAGTACATTGGGTGGCGAAATTATAAGCCGCTCTCTTTCTATGTGTCTGGTTGATTTTTTTTGCTCATGTGTATGCGGTGAGTGTTAACAATCGTAGAAGATTATATGATGGTTGAGTATGTGGACTTGCCTAAAGGCTCTGATACGTGACCCTTCCAGAAAAGATGATGAATTGTAGTTGCGAAGTTGATTGAGAACATAGTTTGTTGGTTTTCAATAGAGTTTACGCTTCTACTTCAATAAGTGTGATGAATTGTTACTTACTCATGAAAATCTATGTGTATTATGTTTTAATAAAGTTTGTTGCTGTTACAATAATACATGATGCTTCTATGTTCGTATTTTTGTTTTATCAACACCTCTCTCTCTCTCTCTCTCTCTCTCTCTCTCTCTAAGTATGTGTGCTTGTTTTATGATTTTGGTTTTCGTTTGAGGACAAGCGAGATCTAAGTTTGGGGGAGTTGATACGTCCATTTTGCATCATGTTTTCGAACTATTATTTATAATGTTTTTATGCATAATAATGCCTTTTGGAGTAATTCTAATGCCTTTTCTCTCATAATATGCAAGGTTTATATCGAGAGGGAGAATACCGGCAGCTAGAAATCTGGACCTGAAAAAGCAACGTCAGGCTACCTATTCTGCACAACTCCAGATTAGCTAAAACTTCATGAGTATTGTTTTCAGAAGATATAAGAATTATTGGAGCAAAAAACTACCAAAGGGGGCCCACCAGGTGGGCACAACCCACCTTGGCACGCCAGGGAGCCCAGACACGCCCTGGTGGGTTGTGCCTTCTCGACCCACCTCCGGTGCCTTTCTTCTGGTATATAAGTCATTTTGACCAAAAATAATGAAGGAGAGGAATTTCGGGATGGAGCGCCGCCGTCTCGAGGCAGAACTTGGGCATGAGCACTTTTGCCTCTGGCGGGGAGATTCCGCCAGGGGAACTTCCCTCCCGGAGGGGGAAATCATCGTCATCATCATCACCAACAACTCTCCCATCTTGGGGAGGGCAATCTCCATCAACATCTTCAACAACACTATCTCCTCTGAGACCCTAGTTCATCTCTTGTGTTCAATCTTTGTACCAGAACCTTAGATTGGTGCTTGTGGGTAACTAGTAGTGCTGATTACATCTTGTAGTTGATTACTATATGGTTTATTTGGTGGAATATTGTATGTTTAGATCCATTATGCTATTCAATACCCCTCTAATCATGAACATGTTTATTACTTGTGAGTAGTTACTTTTGTTCGTGAGGTCATGGGAGAAATCTTGCTGCAAGTAATCTTGTGAACTTGATATGTGTTCGATATTTTGATGAGATGTATGTTGTGATTCCCTAAGTGGTGTCATGTGAACGTCGACTACATGACACTTCACCATATTTGGTCCTAAGGGAATGCATTATGGAGTAGTTACTAGATGATGGGTTGCTTTGTGGAGTAGTTACTAGATGATGGGTTGCTAGAATGACAGAATCTTAAACCCTAGTTTATGCGCTACTTCGTAAGGGACCGATTTGGATCCACATGTTTAATGCCATGGTTAGATTTTATCTTAATACTTTTCTCATAGTTGCGGATGCTTGCGAGGGGGTTAATCATAAGTAGGAGGTTTGTTCCAGTAAGAACAACACCTAAGCACCGATCCACCCACATAACAAATTATCAAAGTAGTGAACATAAATCAAGCCAATATGGTGAAAGTGACTAGATGAAATTCCCGTGTGCCCTCATGAACACTTTACTTATTATTAGAAATGTTTTGGCTTGTCCTTTGCCACAAAGGAATTGGGCTACCTTGTTGCATACTATTTTCCGTTACCGTTACTTGCTCGTTAGAAATTATCTTGCTATCAAACTATCTGCTACTTACAATTTTAGTGCTTGCAGACATTACCTTGCTGAAACCACTTGTATTTCCTTCTGCTCCTCATTGGGTTCGACACTCTTACTTATCAAAAGTCTACGATTGATCCCCTATACTTGTGGGTCATCAAACGTGCGGCTGCCCAATACTGTGAATGAGCTGTACACTTTGGTGGACAAGTGTGCCCGCATGGAGGAAGGAAAGCTACTCCCAGGAGAGGAAAATGGCGATGTCGTCGACTCAGAGGATGACAACGATGTCACCAGCCAGAAGAAGAAGAGCAAGAAGCTCAAGGATATAGTGGTGATGATCGTTGAAGGATCATGCACACCTAGTACCGGCAAGTAGGCCAGAACCCAGCCCCACCGTGTCACGGGGAAACGTGAACACCTATGGTGCCTTCGACCCCTTTGTGGTTCGGTGAGGGGGAATGGCACGTTGCACAAAGAGCGGAGGGTATAGAGCAGCGTGACAACACTCACATATGCAATGTTTACCCAGGTTCGAGCCACCGCAAGGCGTAAAACCCTACTCCTGCTTTGTTGGATTGATGGGTGGATTGTGGTGGAAAACGCAGCGCTCCTACCCGGCAAGTGTTCCCTACGGGTGAGAGCCAGTATGCGCGTACGTGCGTACGAAGATCTAGGGTTTGAATCCCTTTCCTAGTCGCCATGGGCCTCCTTTTATAGATCAATGGGTTACCACAATGGTAAATCAGTAATTGCATGCTGATTAGATAGAAAACATTGCTATCATACCTAACTCTGCAGACAGGACAAGGTGCATTAAATGTGCCGCTTAGTGCCATGTCAAGGAGTTGCCCGGCAAGCCTTGCCGGGCCAATATTGCCACCTCCTCGCGTGTCTGCTTGACACTTTGCTGGACGGGTATCGTCTATAGGCTATCTTCGCTGGAGGTGGACGCCATGTGGCAAATAGATGCCACTTAGTCACTTGGGGACTTGACACCGCACTGATTGGTGACTTGGGTCACTGTGAGGTGGTGCGGTGGAGTCTTACTGGGTTAATCCGGCCCTCGCGTCCCCGGTAGGTTTCCTGGGACGCCCTTGGGACTTGTTGTGACACCCCCGATTTGACCGTACACTAATCATGCACGCAAATGTGCACGACCAATATCAGGGACTCACGGGAAGATATCACATCACAACTCTAGACACAAATTAAAATAACACCAGCTTTATATTGCAAGCCAGGGGCCTCAAGTGCTCGAATACATAAGCTCGAATAAATAAGAGTCAGCGGAAGCAACAATATCTGAGTACAAACATGAGTTAAACTAGTTTGCCTTGAGTAGCTGCAAAGTTCACCAAGTAACATCGTATAGCATAATCCTACCCGGCGATCCTCACCTTGTCGCCCTGTGGGAAAGCGATCATTGGGTTGTCTCTGGAACTTGTAAGGGTGTGTTTTATTAAGTATCCAGTTCCAGTTTTCATGAGATCGGAGTACAACTCCGGGTCGTCCTTTTACCGAGGGACACGGCTATTCGAATAGATTAACTTCCCTGCAGGGGTGCACCACATTACCCAAAACACTCGATCCCCTTTGGTCGGACACACTTTCCTGGGTCATGCCCGGCCTCAGAATATCAACACGTCGCAGCCCTACCTAGGCACATCAGAGGGGTCAGCACGCCGGTCTAAATCCAATTCGCATAGGGGTCTAGGCCCATCACCCATTGCACACCTGCATGTTACGTGGGCGGCCGGTAAGCAGACCAAGCCTCTCCTAATAGCAAAGCAGGTGTTCCAGTCCAATCCGGCGCATGCCGCTCAGTCGCAGACGTCAAAAAGGCTTCGGCTGATACCACGACACGAAGTGCCCATAGTTGTTCCCGCGTAGCTGGTTAGTGCGTATAGGCTAGTGGCCAGACTCAGATGAAATATCCAAACTCGTTAAGCGTGTTATTATGGAATCACCGTGGATAACGACCAGGGCTAGGCCACCTCTGGACTGGGTGCCACAACCAGCCTTGTTGCTCCGCCACAAAGATCCACTTGGGGGACCGTGGGGAACCCAGGCCCACCACTACCTGGATGGAGCCACCTATCCTTTGAGCCCCCACATTGGAATCACTTGCGGGTACTCAACGAGCCGACTCGACTTTAGTCACATAATGTATCATCTATAATATGTATATATAATATACCCGTGATCACCTCCCGATGGGATCACGGCCCAATAAGATAGCATGGCAGACGGACAAGGGTGTGGGGCCACTGATGGAATACTAGCACCCTATACTAAGCATTAGGATAGCAGGTAAAGGTATCAACAGTTGTAGCAACAATGACATGCCATGCAATAGAGTAGGAGATATCGAATCATCAATAGTAGTAAACCTAATGCAAGAATAAGAGAGAAGAAAATGGCCGATATCTGTTGATCAAGGGGGGGGCTTGCCTGGTTGCTCTCACAAGAAGGAGGAGTCGTCGACATCGTAGTCGAATGGGGCAACACCAATGGCGTCAGTCTCGAAGTCTACCAGAGAGAACAGGGGGAATAAACAATAAATACAATGCAAACAAAGCATCACAAAACATAACGAGGCAATACGCGGTGCTAGGGTGATCTATCGCAGGGATAGGTGATACCGGCGAAGGGGGGAAACATCCGGGAAAGTATTCCCGGTTTTTCGCGTTTTGGGACAGACGGATCGGAGGGTGGCGGTTGCAAGTTCTCTATGTTAAGGGCGTGCGGTGGACGAACGGACTGTGTTATCGGATTTGTCTCATTTTTCCGAACAACTTTCATGTACAAAATATTTTCATCCGAGTTATGGTTTATTTTATATGAATTACCAAAGTTGTAATGATTTTCTAGAATACATTAATTCAAATTAAAAACAGTAAATAGTTTTGTCATCTAGTACTACTCTAGCTAGAGTGTATTCCAGGTGGGGACAAGGGGGTTTAGTCAACAGTTTACCAGTCGAGGTTGACTGGTCAACAGGGTCATAGCGGGACCCATCTGTCAATGTCTTTAGTTTAATTAGATTGGTATTTAACTGAAGTGGTCCCACATGTCATAGGCAGTAGTTGTATTTAGGGATTTATTTAGACTGTTAACTACATGGGATCCGTATGTCATCTGTACATAGGCTAAGCTAGCCACTAATTGATCCCTAAACTACTCTTGCTCTAATCTAAGTAGGCCAGCCATGCTGGGAAGTAGCAAGCCGGCGATGCATGGCTAGGCATGCATGCAATGCACTGGAGTGCACGGCGGCTTGGCAGAAAACATTAGCAAGCAACGGTAGCAGGCAACAATAGTGGCAAGCAGCAGCACAACAACAAACACGCAGGCGCGGCCAGCGCGTGGGCCGGACGCGATCATGGCCAGCAGTAGCATCAGCGCAACAACAAGCATCCGCCAGCGGCAGAAGCAGAGCAGCCGCAACGCAAGAACAACAACTGTAGGGAGTTGCACAGAGTAGCAGTTGCACCTAGCAGGAGCAGCAACGGCAAAGCGGCAACAGTAGTGAAGCTAGCAGCTAGCAACACGGGCGCGAGCGAGAGACATCGGGCGAACGGGCGACACATGCGCGTAAGCACGGTAGAGGCCGGCCACAGCGCTGGTCAGCGAGGAGCGGTGCGGGAGCGGCAGGCTGGGCACGGCCAGCGCGGGCGCGACCCCCAGGCGAGCGGGGCTCTAGACGGCAGGTACAGTAGGGCAGCGGTGGTAGAAGACACGGCGCGCGGCAAAGCAGGATGCAGCGCAGGCGTGGGCGCGGCCATGCACGGGCGAGCGCGCGTAGGGTGGCCAAGACCGCGGCCAGAGATGAGGGAGCACGGGGCTGAGCGGTGGCGTCGGCTTGGACTCGACAACGTCGAAGCGCGGGCGCACACACGATGAGCAGGAGGCTTGGGGAGCACCTACGCGTTGCAATGAATATGATGGGCACACGCGTGTGACCAATAGGCCACCGAAGTGACGCAGGCGACCAGCCATGCAGCATCAAACTTCGGCCATGACGGTCCTACGGCCTAGCGAACGAGCACATGAAAGAGAGTTAAGGGGGGAGAGGAGCTCACAGTGAGCCTATAGGTGTGCATAGCGGGCTCGGGGGAGGCGCGGAGGCGACGAATTCCGGCAATGGCGTTGGTGGTGCGGAGAAGGGGAACAAATCGATCCGGTAGAAGTAGAGGCACTTGGCTCATGTTCTTCAGCGTAGAGGAAGCAGCGAAGGCGGGAGGAGCTCCTGACGCAGTCCTTGGCAACGGAGAGAGCAGTGGCCACGGGATCGACAAGGGCCATGGTGACAACGGCGTTAAGCACATGTAGAACGGGAAGAGGGAGCGAGAACAGGGGCAAATGGAGGCAAGGGTTTGTAGGGGAGTCGACGGCGACCTAATAGGCGTCGGAGAGTGAGGGATCGAAGAAGGTGAGAGTGTCTAGAGGGGGGGGTGATTAGACTACTCGACAAGATAAAAATTCTGTCTTTTATCAAGGACAGATTTTGCCAGATTTTGCATAACACACAAGTCAAGTAGCACACTACACATGCAATTCTAGAGTATGGGCAGCGGAAAGTAAATTGCACAAGTAGTAAAGAGAAGTGCAGAAGATCAAACGCAGTTTGGAGACGCAATGATTTTTCCCGTGGTTCCGATAGGTGGTGCTATCGTACATCCACGTTGATGGAGACTTCAACCCACGGAGGGTAACGGCTGCGCGAGTCCACGAAGGGCTCCACCCACGAAGGGTCCACGAAGAAGCAACCTTGTCTATTCCATCATGGCCTACGCCCTCGGAGGGCTATCCTTACTCGGGGTAGATCTTCACGAAGTAGGCGATCTCCTTGCCCTTACAAACTTCTTGGTTCAACTCCACATCTCGATGACGGAGGCTCCCAAGCGACACCTAACCAATCTAGGAGGCACCACCCTCCAAAAGGTAATAGATGTTGTAGATGATGATGAACTCCTTGCTCTTGCGCTTCAAATGATAATCTCCCCAACACTCAACTCTCCGCACTGATTTGGCTGTGGTGGAAGAAAGGATTGAGTGGAAAGCAACTTGGGAAGGTTAGAGATCAAGTTTCATATGGTGGGAGTGGAGCAACTTGATCTCAACACAAGGGTAGGTAGTTCTCTTCTCAGAAAGTGTAAGGTAGGAGTGGTAGTTCTTTCTGATGGCTCTCTCCACGAATGAAGAGGGGGTGGAGGGGTATATATAGCCTCCACACAAAAATCCAACCGTTACACACATAATTGAGCAATCTCGGTGAGACCGAAGTGGACAACTCGGTCAGACCGAAAGTTCAAATAATGTGAACGTTGGGGTTTTCGGTGGGACCGAAAATACCATCTCGGTTAGTCCGATTTGAGCAAAGACAGGAACTTGCCAGTTTCGGTGGGACCGACTCCATCATCTCGGTTAGTCCGACTTGAGCAAAGACATGAGCATGCTAGTTTCGGTGGGACCGAAAATACCATCTCGGTGACACCGATTTGATGACAGAAGGTTATAGAAGCTTGGCAGTCCATGTTTCGGTGAAACCGATTTCAAACTCGGAATATCCGATTTTTCTAGGGTTTGGCTTATGGCTGAGGTGGTTCATCTCGGTGTGACTGGATTTGGAAATCGGTGGGACCGAGATTACTTATGAGTGTGTATTGTAGTGAAAGTTGCTGATAGTTGAAGGAGATATATCACTAAGCACTTGAGCAACCAGATCATCAACATAACCTCATCCCCTTTTAATAGTATTGGCTTTTCCTATGGACTCAATGTGATCTTGGATCACTAAACCAAAAATGGAGTCTTGAGCTTTTGCCAATGCTTGTCTTAGCATTTTGAGGGGTCCACTTCTTCAGTCCTTTTGCCATAGCCAATGTGATTGAATTTCCTGAAACATACTTGATAAAAGCATTAGTCCAACCACAAAGTATGTTGTCATTAATTACCAAAACCACCCAGGGAGCAAATGTGCTTTCAATCTCCCCCTTTTTGGTAATTGATGGCAACACACTAAAATCACATTAAACAAGACATCAATGCTTATTGAAAGAGAGACAGAATTATCATGAAAGCTTTGACAAGCATGTAGTACACAGGCTCCCCCTACAAGTGTGCAAGATTTTCATAGATTATGGTTTTGGACTACCACAAGCACACAAGAGAGATAGGCAAGATGTGCTACATGCAGCTTGGCTATATGCATCAGAGCAGATGAAAAGAAGTGAGTGATAATGCATATGTGCATGGTGATTTCTTGCAAACAAGTATTTACAAGCAAGTCACCATCATGCACATTCTGCAAGGTACATATACTTACCTCGAGGTTCCTTGGCATTGTACCTGAAGGGATAAACTTGGGAAAACAAGTTTAGATAACACAAGAGTATTCCTTCAACCAACTGCAAGAACATCAAGAGTACCAAGCCAGGGATGACATGTATAAAGAGTGTCTCATATTGAGCACAAGCTTGAATCAGCAAACATTTCTCCGAAACTAAAAGATTTTAAATGAACTCTGAGAGATTTTGCTTTCCATAATATATCAATAGTGAAGATTCCTCTCCCTTTGAGTTTGATGGAAAGAGCAAAATCAAGAGAATGATGCCAAAGGAGAATGAATTCAATTGTAATGTCCAATGTAAAACACGGCAAAGCTTTGATGTGATTCTCTCCCCCTTACGGTAAGATTGCTCTTCTTCTCCCCCTAAATCTTCTCTTCTCCCCCTAAGTCTTCTCCCCCTTTGACATCAAGTGCCGAAAAGGACATCAAACCAGGAAGGTCAGGGAAGATGGAAAGAAAGAAGTGGGATCCTTAAGAATCACAACAGGGCAAATAGGAACATGCATAGAGAAACAATGAGTGGAGCTGCAGAAGACGATATCCTGGAAGAAATAAATCGGTGACACCGAATTAGATGGATCGTTGGGTCCGAAAGTCAGGGACTTAGGGTAGATCCTTTTCGGTTAGACGGAAAAATTTAAATCGGTGACGCCGAGTTTAATTCCAAGGAAATACAGAAATAATTCAGCTCACTTGCAAGAAATGTTTCAAGGGATTTGCAATGAATCTGTGAAAGATTTTCAAGGAAATTATCAGAGCCAGAATGAAATACAAAAAGACATAAGAGTAGAAATGAAAAAGATTCCTAGATGAAGTTTTTTTTTGTTTTTTTTTGTTTTAGAACATAAGAGAAAAGAGAAAAGAGAGAGACTCCAAAACATATGTACTTCATCTAGATAAAGGTCGGCGACAAGGTCAACTATGTTTGAGTATGTTGACTTAGGAGTCAAATGAAGACATTTGATCATAGGTCATACTCATCATTTAAGCTTAAAATGGGGTTGCCATTTTTCGATTAAGCATTTGATGTGATCACATCTTATGAAGCTACTTGTACTCATGACTTTGAGCAAAGCTCCTTAAAGATGTGAAGAACATACCTTGGGCATGTTGTTGCTTTACTCATGTAGGTAAACTTGATGTAGGTGCTCATTGAATGTGAAGTTGGAGCGCCATTTCTACTTGTGTAGTTCATCTTCCTACATGGGTTAGGCAAGCAAGGAAATACTCAAGGATATCCAAGATGACAAGAGTGAAATACTAGATGTATAAGATGTCAAAAAGGATATGTGGAATTTTGTTCGTTGAACTCAACATCCCAAAGGGCTAGATACTTGGTCAATGACAAGATTACTCATGATTTGAGTGTGTGGTAATCTTGTGGAATGTAGATCATCCAAGTACCTGCAAGGAGTTAGATGCAATACAAGTAGGCAAATGTGTCCAAGACATATGATCATCATCATAAGAGAAATATCAAGGATTAGTCAAGTGGGCTCATGCCTTGCATGCATCAATGGAGTTCTCACTCCAAGTTTGAAGCATCAATGATGTTCAACTCACTCCTCAAGCGACAAAACACCTTCTCATCAAGAGGTTTTGTAAAGATATCAGCAAGTTGTTTGTCAGTACGAACATGCTTAAGATTAATGTCACCCTTGGCAATATGATCACGAATAAAATGGTGACGAACTTCAATATGCTTTGTTCGAGAGTGTTGCACTGGATTGTGTCCAATTTTAATTGCACTCTCATTGTCACAAAGCAAGGGAACATGTCTCACATGTATCCCATAATCCTTAAGCGTTTGTGTCATCCATAGTAATTGAGCACAACACGAACCAGCAGCAATATATTCCGTTTCGGTAGTGGATAATGATACCGAATTTTGTTTCTTGGAGGACCAAGATACAAGGGATCGACCAAGGAATTGACACGTACCCGAAGTTGACTTTCTATCAACCTTGTCACCGGCATAGTCCGAATTGGAATAGCCAACAAGGTCGAAAGAGGCCCTCTTAGGATACCAAATGCCAAAGTTTGGTGTGTGTGTATCAAATATCTCACTATCCTTTTAACAGCTTTAAGATGACATTCTTTAGGGGCTGCTTGATATCGCGCACACATGCATACACTCAACATTATGTCAGGACGAGAAGCAAAAAGATATAGTAGAGAACCAATCATAGAACGGTAAACCCTTTGATCAACGGGTTCTCCATCTTTTGTCAAGTCATTATGTCCACTTGTAGGCATGGGGGTACTCATACCTTTGCTTTCTTGGATGTTGAACTTCTTGAAGAGATCCTTGGTGTACTTTGTTTGTGAGACAAAGGTACCCTCCTTAGATTGCTTGATTTGCAACCCAAGGAAGAATTTGAGTTCACTCATCATGGACATCTCATACTTCTCCGACATGAGCTGTCCAAACTTCTTGCTAAAATGAGGGTTAGTTGAACCAAAGATAATATCATCAACATATATTTGGCACACAAATAGTTCACCATTAACCCTTTTTGTGAACAGCGTTGAGTCTATCTTTCCAATCTCAAAGCCTTTTTCAAGAAGAAAACTAGTCAAGCATTTGTACCAAGCTCTAGGAGCTTGTTTAAGACCATAAAGAGCTTTGTGCAACTTGTAAACATGATTAGGCTTTTTGGGATTCACAAATCCGGGAGGTTGTTTCACAAATACTTCCTCCTCAATTTCACCATTTAGGAAAGCACTTTTGATATCCATTTGATAGAGAGTAATATCATGGTGATTGGCATAAGCAAGAAGGATGCGAATGGACTCAAGTCTAGCAACGGGGGCATAGGTCTCACCATAGTCCATACCTTCGACTTGTGTGTAACCTTGAGCTACAAGACGAGCCTTGTTGCGGATGACTTGTCCATCTTCATCTTGCTTGTTCCGAAACACCCATTTGGTTCCAATGATGTTTTGATCATCCTTGGGCTTCTCTACCAAAGTCTATACCTTGTTCCTCTCGAAGTTATGTAGTTCTTCGTGCATATCGTTTACCCAATCCGGGTCTTCAAGTGCTTCTTCTACCTTCATAGGTTCAATACTAGAGATAAATGAGTAATGCTCACAAAAGTTAGCTAAGCGAGTTTTAGAGCGAGTAATTCTCCCAGAGTTGATGTCGTTCATCATTTGTTCCACGGGATGATTTTTCTTGACTCTTGCTCGGACTCGGGATAGCTTTTGTTGAGGTTGTGGCTGAGCTTCCTCATCATCTTCATCTTCCTCTTCTTCTTCTTCATTGTTGTTGGTGTTGTCTTGAGGCGGTGGAGAAGGAGGTTGTGGTGGATCTTCTTGTTGCACTTCCTCATCTTGGTGAGTTCCACTTGTGGAGGCCTCCATGTTGCCTTGAGGTTCATCTCGCCGTGAGGTAGGGGGCTCCACATATGTAGATGAGGTACTCTCCTTCACTTCCATGGGACGGATCTTTCCAATAGATAAATCTTGGATAGCTTCCGATGGGTCCTTGTCTCCTACATCAATAGGCATTTGCTCTACTTGCGAGCCATTAGATTCATCAAACTTCACGTCTACCGTCTCTTCAACCTTTCGGGTGAAATTATTGTAGACACGGTAGGTGTGGGAGTTTGATCCATAACCAAGAAGAAAGCCTTCATGAGATTTAGGAGCAAATTTAGACCGACGATGCTTATCAAGAATATAGCATTTTGAACCAAAGACACGAAAGTATCCCACTTGGGGTTTGTTACCGGTGAGGAGCTCGTATGATGTCTTGCCGAGGAGCTTATGAAGATAAAGCCTGTTGATAGCATGACAAGCTGTCTCGACCGCTTCTCCCCAAAAATGCTTCGGTGTCTTGTATTCATCAAGCATCGTTCTCGCCATCTCTATGAGCGTTCGGTTCTTCCTCTCAACAACTCCATTTTGTTGAGGAGTGTACGTAGCCGAGAACTCATGTAGAATTCCTTCCTCATCGAGAAAAGAGTCTACAATGGCGTTCTTGAACTCCGTTCCATTGTCACTCCGAACTTTCTTGATCTTCACCTCAAATTGATTTTGGGCCTTTTTGGCAAAGGTTTTGAAGATTCTCTGAACCTGCGATTTGTCATCAAGGAAAAATACCCACGTAAATCTGGAATAATCATCAACTATAACTAGACCAAAGGAGTTACCACCAAGGCTTTTGTAAGCATTGGGACCGAAGAGATCCATATGAAGAAGATCAAGCGGTCTCCTTGTGGTCATGATGTTTTTCAAGGGATGACTTCCACCAACTTGTTTTCCTGCTTGACAAGCACTACAAAGTCTATCTTTGTCAAAGAAAACATTTTTAACACCAAGAATATGATCACCTTTGATCAGCTTGTCTAGATTACGCATACCAACATGTCGAAGCCTTCTATGCCATAACCAACCTTTAGAGGATTTAGCAATGAAACAAGCTCTAGGTTGGGCTTTCTTAGTGAAATCAACAATATATAGATCACCTCTACGGATACCGGTAAATGCCATGTTTTGATTGTCACGACGAAAGACTTGGCAATCTACTTTGGTGAATAGCACATTGAATCCAAAGTCAGCTAATCTAGACACGGAAAGTAAATTGTATCCAAGAGATTCTACAAGCATGACATTTTGAATAGAGCTATCATGAGATATGGCCACCTTACCAAGGCCAAGTACCTTACCCTTGGAGTTGTCTCCAAAAGTCACATACTTGCGTGGACCATCGTTCTTTGCAATCTCTCGAAACATGTCTTTGTCTCCGGTCATGTGGTCGGTGCATCCACTATCAAGAATCCACTCTTTTCCGCCGGACATGTAGTCTCTCAGATTTTCCATAAGATTGAGACTCTTCATGACCTTGTTTAGCTCGGTGTCCGAATCGGAGTAATCATCATCATGCTCATGCTCATCATCATATTGACCCATAGATTGTTCATCATCAACACCTAGGCCAATTTGATAAAAACTTCTTGCATTAGTTTTGTCAATGTGACAATAATCTTCGGAATGTAATGCAAGAGCATTTCAAATTAAAACATTGATAAGACCGGGATCACCCTTCTTTTTCATAAGATCACGAAGCTCAAAGAAGCATTTATCAAAGTTGGGATCATTGGGGCGCATCTTATCAAATTCAATAGTCTTGTGTAGAATTTCATCAAGACCTCTCAAAGAGTAGTCCGGATAAAGTTCTTCCAAGAATTTCCACATAGCATAGGCGCACTCAAAGTTTGTAACAAGCTTAAGCAAGTCATCGGGTAACCCTCTAATGATACGATTTACAGTCCTAAGGTTACGAAGCAAATCAAGCTCTTCATCCATGGTAGGGTGCAAGGGGTCAAAAGGAGGCACATAGGGGGTCTCAACATATTTGCACAAATTGTACATCTTAAAGATACTAAGCATTTCAACCCTCCACGAGTTATAGGACCCTCCATTAAGAGTAGGCACTCTATGGCTAACACTCCCAAACGTAGACACGTCCATCTTCCTCCAATGGTGTGTAAACCAAAGCAATGGAGACCAAAGCTCTGATACCAATTGAGGGATCGAAGAAGGTGAGAGTGTCTAGAGGGGGGGGGGTGATTAGACTACTCGACAAGATAAAAATTTTGTCTTTTATCAAGGACAGATTTTGCCAGATTTTGCATAACACACAAGTCAAGTAGCACACTACACATGCAATTCTAGAGTATGGGCAGCGGAAAGTAAATTGCACAAGTAGTAAAGAGATGTGGAGAAGATCAAACGCAGTTTGGAGACGCAATGATTTTTCCCGTGGTTCCGATAGGTGGTGCTATCGTACATCCACGTTGATGGAGACTTCAACCCACGGAGGGTAACGGCTGCGCGAGTCCACGGAGGGCTCCACCCACGAAGGGTCCACGAAGAAGCAACCTTGTCTATTCCATCATGGCCTACGCCCACGGAGGGCTAGCCTTACTCGGGGTAGATCTTCACGAAGTAGGCGATCTCCTTGCCCTTACAAAATTCTTGGTTCAACTCCACATCTCGATGACGGAGGCTCCCAAGCGACACCTAACCAATCTAGGAGGCACCACCCTCCAAAAGGTAATAGATGTTGTAGATGATGATGAACTCCTTGCTCTTGTGCTTCAAATGATAATCTCCCCAACACTCAACTCTCCTCACTGTTTGGCTGTGGTGGAAGAAAGGATTGAGTGGAAAGCAACTTGGGAAGGTTAGAGATCAAGTTTCATATGGTGGGAGTGGAGCAACTTGATCTCAACACAAGGGTAGGTAGTTCTCTTCTCAGAAAGTGTAAGGTAGGAGTGGTAGTTCTTTCTGATGGCTCTCTCCACGAATGAAGAGGGGGTGGAGGGGTATATATAGCCTCCACACAAAAATCCAACCGTTACACACATAATTGAGCAATCTCGGTGAGACCGAAGTGGACAACTCGGTCAGACCGAAAGTTCAAATAATGTGAACGTTGGTGTTTTCGGTGGGACCGAAAATACCATCTCGGTTAGTCCGATTTGAGCAAAGACAAGAGCTTGCCAGTTTCGGTGGGACCGACTCCATCATCTCGGTTAGTCCGACTTGAGCAAAGACAGGAGCATGCTAGTTTCGGCGGGACCGAAAATACCATCTCGGTGACACCGATTTGATGACAGAAGGTTACAGAAGCTTGGCAGTCCATGTTTCGGTGAAACCGATTTCAAACTCGGAATATCCGATTTTTCTAGGGTTTGGCTTATGGCTGAGGTGGTTCATCTTGGTGTGACTGGATTTGGAAATCGGTGGGACCGAGATTACTTATGAGTGTGTATTGTAGTGAAAGTTGTTGATAGTTGAAGGAGATATATCACTAAGCACTTGAGCAACCAGATCATCAACATAACCTCATCCCCTTTTAATAGTATTGGCTTTTCCTATGGACTCAATGTGATCTTGGATCACTAAACCAAAAATGGAGTCTTGAGCTTTTGCCAATGCTTGTCTTAGCATTTTGAGGGGTCCACTTCTTCAGTCCTTTTGCCATAGCCAATGTGATTGAATTTCCTGAAACATACTTGATAAAAGCATTAGTCCAACCACAAAGTATGTTGTCATTAATTACCAAAACCACCCAGGGAGCAAATGTGCTTTCAGAGAGCGGCGGATGGCTACCACGAGGAGGATCTGGCCATGGACGCGCGGGCAACGGCCACTGCGCCATGGGTGAACAGGGATTGAAGATAATGGTGAGATGGGATGGGCTGGGTACTGCTCACGGTGGGCCAAAGTGTACAGGAGATGACTTTAGTTTTTAAATCCTTTTTCTGCCAGTTACCTTATTTTGTTTATGTTTTTCATTTACTTTTTCTATCAAATGATTTTAGGTTTAGTTCAAACTTTGTACATATATACTTTATAACATAACAAAGCTATACGAAAGGCTTCAGGACATTTGGAAAGGTTTAAATATTTATTCATTTTTAAATAGTAATAAAATGCCAATTTTAATGTTGTTGGTCCACTAAAATAATTGCCAGGGACAGTTTGGGCATCCAAAAGAAGTTGAAGTTATTTTTACAATTGCTTGGGGATTTTATGACATAATGTGAACAATTTTGTTTAGCTGATTAAAGAATATTATTTTTGACTTTATTTTAAATTTTATTTTGAACTGGGTTTGGGCCCAAGTGATGTTTAGCAAATTAATTGTGATGACATGACACCATTAGAGTGTAATTAATGTAGCTTAACTACCGGGGTGTTACAAATCTCCTCCACTACAAGAAATCTCGTCCCGAGATTTAGGAGGTAGAATTAAGGGGAAGGAATTGGTTACGAAATTCTAACGGATCTTTTCGTTCTGGGTTGCTCTTCTCAAGATGTTGATCCCTCTTGTTGACGTCTTCATTCCTCTTCTTCAGCTCATCATGAGGAAGTCGTCATCCTTTCTTCGGGAACTCCATCATACTTATGAAAAGAAAAAGGGTAACTTCGGAAGAACAAACCTCTACAAGGCATCATATCTGGTAGATAACATCAGGGAACGGGGTGGAAAATAACTCGCGAATTGTAACTTAAGAAGATATCGAGAGTAAAAAGTTTCGATCGGGTAGGCTGTCGTTTGATGCCTAATCAGAAGGCTAAAGGGGGTCGGAGCAACAAACTCGAATATTGTGTTTGGTACTAGAGTAGACCATCTCTAGGTAGGTGGCTCATGAGTTTCATACAGAGCCAAGGGTGAGGAAATAACATTTAGAACATGAGTGTACCGGAGGTTTCGATCCTATGGAACTGTGGGTTATGGGCCCACCATGTGGGTTAAAAGTAGAAAGAGGACTGACATCTTACATGGTCAAGATAGCAAGGCATGTCAGAGGATAGCCTATCAGTTATGTCGCTAACAACGTCAGTACCAAGGGCGAGCGATGAAGAGAACCAATTTCCTGCTCGTTGAACGAGGCGGCCCAATAGAAAAAGTTCTCGTCCATCGATGGTTACCGAAATGTCATCAACAATAGTAATAGGGTCTTACCGACAGAGTTGTACACCGAGGTGTTTACATAAGCAGGGAATTATTACTGCTTATATCATATAGGTCACAAGAAATGTTAACCAAAACAATGGAAACGAAAATATGATTGGTATATTAATCTGACCAATGGAAAGAAAAAATCCGTTTAAACCCGAGTATCAAGGGTATAACCTTCCCAATGAAAAGCAGAGCATGATATCCATGACATGATAGAAAGTCGAAAACCACTTCGCTAAGGGGAAAGGAATTTCATGACGTTACCCATACAATGGTGTTTGGATAGTTGATAAAGAGAATTTAGTATTGTGTTTCAAATGTTCTTATTGAAAATCGGAGTACCATAGACATGCTTCGAGATAGAATTGACATCGTCTTCCAGTAAGGTCAAACTTTGGTTACACGAAGGGTTCATCAGGAATGACTTGTAGAATAAGTCTTACTGTTTCCTCATGGAAGAATGGATAGCCTTGCTGAAAAGGAAACTATAAAAATAGGGCCTCCGGCCAGGTGCGCTAGGCATGACATCACCTTACTGGGTCATATACAGACCAATGTTGTAACTCTTGAAAATATGTTCCAACCATCGCATCTGACCGAGATTCAGATCTGATTGGTGTTAGGATACCTCAGACTTAGGATGCTTGAGAAGAAAAAGGTGCGACACAGATTGACGAGATGACATTTTAAGATTCTCGGAAAATGAACTATGGAAGCAAGTTCCAAAACAAGAGTTCGTCATTAAATCAATGAGAGAATGAGGATGTGACTGATGGACTCAGCGGCTACTCATCGAGATCTCCAAATAGATGGGATTCCACAATTATGTGAACAAGGAGATAACATTTGTTAGATCAAATGATATAATGGCTTATGCTCGAGGAAATCATACACACTTAAACATTGGTTGAAAGGTGCGCCCGAAATATGGCCTTAGGTAGGATGATCAATGTTAGATTGGTGATTCCATAACCAATACACAAAGAATGAAACTGTCCTTCATTTACTTACAATCAATAGGGTTGTTAGTAGTTTTCGAATTTTACACATCATAGTCCAATTGTCAGTATTTCGGTTAGAAACAACACGGGGACCAAGAAAAGAATGGTGATCATGATAAGTATCACATGTATCAAGGATTCTCCAGAGGTTGTGAAATTCTCACGACATTCTTGACGTAAAACATGGTAATACCCCAAGGTAAAGAATAACAATTGCTGGATAGCAAGGAACTCAAGGTATAACACACAACATGAACAAATTTGTTTTGGAGGGAAGGCAGTACAGTGGTCGAGGATAACACTAATTATCGTTGGCAAGGATGGTCTTTCTCATCATGCATTTAATTGATATCCTGGAAGAGTTCAGAATGCTGCTGATGAGAGATTTCATGAAGATGAGAGATTTCATGAATATGTAATCGATCAACAATGACATCAAGTCAAAGGAATGATGTAGCAAAAGGTTATAGGAACCATGGGTATGACACAAACTCAAAATCAAGTGTGCTATTCAAGGAGCAATGATATAACGAGGAAGATCGACGTAATATTAGTTCACCATCAAAATTTGTGCTCCAGGGAGGACCAGGTAGCACAGTTAAAATTAGTACAATATTGATGTAGCTGATCAGGCTAGGAATGACGTGATGGAGTAATAAACGTATAAGCAACAAAAAATACTTAGGGTTATTGAATCGGAGTGCAGAATCGATTCACTTATCAGTGTTCTCAATTGACTATTGACTCATAACCCGGGGGGGGGATTGGAATCGGCGAGAATAATAGTTGATGAAGAAGTCATAAGAAGTTATGTAGTTTCGTGATATTCTCGAGATGCAAGAGGGTATACTCGAAGGTAGAGCATAATAGAGGTTGGATAGGTGTATTGACCTGCAGAAGACAAGTACTTCAACTTGTCCGAGAAATGGGATCAAAGAAGAACAATATGGTTGAAACCACGATTGCAAAAGAACAGATCCCAGATATACGATGAACTTATACCAAGGGAATAATCAATTTAAGAGTAGCTTCCATGTTAAGATCTACATCGTGTCCATGGGCCTGAACACAAAGTTCAAGGTCGACTCCCACTTCTCCAATGCATAACCTTTCATTCACTTCTCGCTTTCCATGAAGTTGTATTGTTGAAATATTATCTGGCAAAACACCAGAAGAGTATGACTCGTGAAAAATCTCGGGTGCATACGGTTAGGGAAGGCATAGGTTCAACTCACCGGGCCATCTTGGAAACATATACCACAACTTTAGGATTAATTTATACAAGCTCGAAAGCAGAGCATGGATGAGAAAGCAGAGGATACAATTTACCATAAGGCATTATGTATCTGAGGGAAGACTCACAAGGTTATTGAATATCAAGGATGCTGTCGGATAAAATACAACAAATGATCTGACAGTCCGCAAAGGATATGATGAGAGCATCGACACTCAACCAGAGGAAGAAATAATGCAAGGAGATCAGATTATCTAAACAACTTACTAATTCAAAGCTCATTTGTAAGGGAATCATGTTTTCCAAATCAAGGGGCAAACGCTCTGATTAAGGATGGATAATATGAATAATCTTAGGGTACAATCAATGACAATTTGATTGGTCGAGATCCTGCTCATGTTGAAAATGACGTCTGAGTCGGAAGGATGAATTCTAGGATCTGGTTGAGGATTGCAAGCATTCGCAACATAATGAATCAACGGACTAAAAATGATAATGACAAAGGATGCCAATAAGATTACTAGACTCATGGGATTAACCATAATGCAATCAAGCAAGAATTTCAAGAACAACAAGCTGTTCAGGATTTTCGAAAGATAGAATAGTATGTTGAAGACTTTTGTGAAACACTTGAACAACTGGGGAGAAACAAATCCTCGGTATGTGTGAGGATTAATTTGTAGGTGTATTCAGCCGACAAGGAACTGCAAGGCCGTAGGCACAAAGGATTCTCGGAACAATAACGAGTATTCCAGGGTACCTTGTAATAATAAGAGCAACTAGGGATGAATGTAAGAATAGCAAGGGAATGTAGTTATCTATTGGGGTTGACGGTGGAAGGGAATTGCACACACGATGAGCACCAGTTCTCGGGATAACATCGGAGAGTATCTTCGGGGTCTACTGATGAATCAAGCCATCATCTGGTGTGAAGGGGCACTCTGTGAGGAAGTAGTTACGAGAACCTAGAGTCAGAGTTAGTAAAATCATTAAACCCGAATAGAAGAGAGATCAGAGTCCCTGAGTATAGACGAGAAGTAAAAGATCCTAATACCACCCAATGGCGAAGTGGGCCCGTAAGCCACACAACCATGTTAGTAAAAGTTTTGCAATGACTAGACTCAACTACAACCAAGGAGTTCGAAAGGGAGATTCCTACAGGCAGTCGACTCTGATACCAACTTGTGACACCCCCGATTTGACCATACACTAATCATGCACGCAAATGTGTACGACCACTATCAGGGACTCACGGGAAGATATCACAACACACATCTAGACACAAATTAAAATAACATAAACTTTATATTACAAGCCAGGGTCCTCGAGGACTCGAATACATAAGCTCGAATACACAAGAGTCAGCGGAAGCAACAATATCGGAGTGCAAACATGAGTTAAACTAGTTTGCCTTAAGAAGTCTAGCACGAATGTAGCAATGATCGAAAAGGAAAGGCCTCCTGTCTGGGACCCCTTAACTACTCCTCGAAGCCGAACTCCATGTAGAAACATCCTCGGGATCCTCTGGGTCCTGGTCTCAATCATCTAGTTGCATCATCAAGGAAGAAAGGAAAAAGAAGGAAAAGGGGGAGCAAAGCAACCATGAGTACTCATCCAAAGTACTCGCAAGCAAGGACCTACACTACATATGCAATGGTATCTGTGTAAAGGGGGTAATATATGTGGACTGAACTACAGAATGCCAGAATAAGAGAGGGATAGCTAACCTAACCGAAGACTACGCTTCTAGCAGCCTCCATCTTCCAGCAGTAGAAGAGAGTAGAAGGAATAGTAAAAAGTATCAATGCTTCTGGCAGCCTCCGTCTTGAGTAGCTGGAAAGTTCACCAAGTAACATCATATAGCATAATCCTACACGGCGATCCTCCCCTTGTCGCCCTGTGGGAAAGCGATAACCGGGTTGTCTCTGAAACTTGTAAGGGTGTGTTTTATTAAGTATCCGGTTCTAGTTGTCATGAGGTCGGAGTACAACTCCGGGTCGTCCTTTTACCGAGGGACACGGCTGTTCGAAAAGATTAATTTCCCTATAGGGGTGCACCACATTACCCAACACGCCCGATCCTCTGTGACCGGACACACTTTCCTGGGTCATGCCCGGCCTCTAAATATCAACACGTCGCAGCCCTACCTAGGCACAGTAGAGAGGTCAGCACGCCGGTCTAAATCCTATGCGCGCAAGGGTCTGGGCCCATCGCCCATTGCACACCTGCACTTTGCATGGGCGGCCGGTAAGCAGACCTAGCCTCTCCTAATACCAGAGCAGGCGTTCCAGTCCAATCCGGCGCGTGTTGCTTAGTCGCTGACGTCAAAAAGGCTTCGGCTGATACCACGATGTCGAGTGCCCATAACTGTTCCTGTGTAGCTGGTTAGTGTGTATAGGCCAGTGCCCATACTCAGATCAAATATCCAAACTCGTTAAGTGTGTTATTATGAAATCACCGCGGACAACGACCAGGGCCAAGCCACCTCTCGACTGGGTGTCGCAACCTACCCTATCGCTCCACCACAAAGATCCACTCAGGAGACCATCGGGAACCCAGGCCCACCACTACCTGGATGGAGCCACCTGTCCTTTCATCCCCCACATTGGAATCACTTGCGAGTACTCAACAAGCCGACCTGACTTTAGTTACATTGTGTATCATGTATAATATGTATATAGAATATACCCGTGATCACCTCCCAAAGGGATCACGGCCCAATAAGATAGCATGGCAGACAGACAAGGGTGTGGGGCCACTAATGGAATACTAGCACCCTATACTAAGCATTAGGATAGCAGGTAAAGGTATCAACAGTTGTAGCAACAATGACAGGCCATGCAACAGAGTAGGAGATATCGAATCATCAACAGTAGTAAACCTAATGCAAGAATAAGAGAGAAGAGAATGGCCGATATCTGTTGATCAAGGGGGG
The DNA here is from genome assembly GCA_902687465.1 of Secale cereale. Taxonomy (NCBI): domain Eukaryota; kingdom Viridiplantae; phylum Streptophyta; class Magnoliopsida; order Poales; family Poaceae; genus Secale; species Secale cereale. Next base: position 221,981,104 of record LR738713.1, on the reverse strand, counting down.
GGGGGCTTGCCTGGTTTATCTACCAAGAAGGAGGAGTCGTCGACATCATAGTCGAACGGTGCAGCAGCAGTGGCGTTAGTCTCGAAGTCTACCAGAGAGAAGAGGGGGAAGAAACAATAAATACAATGCGAACAGAGCATCACAAAACATAACGAGGCAATACGTGGTGCTAGGGGTTGTCTATCACAGGGATAGGTGATACTGGAGAAGGGAGGAAACATCCGGGAAAGTATTCCCGGTGTTTCGTGTTTTCAAACAAACGGACCGGAGGGGGGCGGTTGCAAGTTCGCTATGTTAAGGACATGCGGTGGATGAACAGACTGTGTTATCGGAATTGTCCCATTTTTCTGAACAACTTTCCTGTACAACATGTTTTCATCGGAGTTATGGTTTATTTTATATGTATTACCAAAGTTGTAATGATTTTCTAGAATATATTAATTCAAATTAAAAATAGTAAATAGTTTTGTCATCTAGTACTACTCTAGCTAGAGTGTATTACATGTGGGGACAAGGGGGTTTAGTCAAGATTTGGTTGGGGACAACGGTGGAAAGTTGGATGGCAATATATCTCGGAATGGCTATGGAAATGCCATGATAGGTAGGTATGGTGTCTGTTTTGAGGAATAATATGGTGGCTGTTTTGAGGAAGGATATATAGTGGGTTTATGGCACCGGCGAAAGTTGCGCGGTACAAGAGAGGCTAGCAATGGTGGAAGGGTGAGAGTGAAGAAGCCATCTAGATACTGGCTATAGACCCGAAGGTTTGTGGTAAACTACTCACAACTCATGGTGACGGCGATGATGATGATGATGGAGAACTCCTTGATGGATCACCCTCCGGTGGAGCTCCGGAACAGGCTCCAAGATGGGATCTCATGGGAACAGAAGGTTACGGCGGTGGAATTAGGGTTTTCTCTCTATTGTCGAAGGTTTCGGGGTACGTAGACTTATATAGGAGGAAGGAGGACACCGGGGGACGCTAGAGAGGCCAACAAGGTAGGGGGCGCGCCCTGGGCAGGGGGGGCGCCCCCACCCTCGTGGGCGCCTTGATGCTCCCCTGACGTGGTTCTCAAGTTTCCTGTGCGTGATTTTCTCCAAAAATATCTCTCGCGAAGGTTTCATTCCGTTTGGACTCTGTTTGATATTCTTTGTCTGCAAAACCATGAAACAGGCAAAAAAAGCAATCTTGACTGGGCCTATGGGTTAGTAGGTTAGTCCCCAAAATGATATAAAAGTGTATGATAAAGCCCATTAAACATCCAAAACTTCATAAATAATAGCATGTAACAATCAAAAATTATAGAAACGTTGGAGACGTATCAGGGACCCTTTTCTGCCAAAGGCCACTACAACCATCCTGGCCGAAGCAACGTTCGAGCCATAGGACAGGAGCACTTATGTTTTCAAGGTGGCGGGGTTTTCATATGCGCAAATCTGGGTTTACAGAACACCTATGGATAAAAAGAGAACTTATCTGTTTGGCTAGCCGGGGATTGTAGTGTAGGCTTGTCTTCGTTTCTTCTCTTCGGGACCCAGTCCGCGGCAAGACCCCTGCAACTTGATGTAGATGAAGACAATGTCATGCATGATCTTATCTATATGAACATGCTATGCTCATGATATGCTTATACATGAATGCAATCTTCTTCGCCCCCGACGCTTCGTTTATTTCTCTAGTGCTCATGGCATGCGCCTGGTTTTCTACAAAGGGTTACATGCAGCTAAGGCAAAGCTTGTACAAAAGGGTGGCTGCCGGGGCAGTGCCCGACAGTCGCGCCTTACGAGTAGAACTTACGGAGATGCTCAATGTTCCATGAGTTTTGCAATTGAATGCCATCTTCGGTCTCCACACAGACTGCGCCAGGTCTGGTGACTCGTACTACCTGGTAAGGGCCTTCCCACTTCAGTGTCATCTTGTTTGTACCCTTGGCGGACTGAACGTGCCTAAGGACAAGCTCGCCTTCCTAAATAATCCGGGCAGTAACCCTGCGGCTATGATAGCGACGCAGGGCTTGCTGGTAGCGTGCATCACGCATAGTAGCCCGAAGACGATTCTCCTCAATTAGCACATCGTTGTCACACCGGTGCTGTTCCTGCACTAGTTCATCGTACGGAAGAACTCGAGGAGACCCGTAAATGAGTTCCGTTGGGATAACTGCTTCTGCCACATAGACTAGGGAGAAGGGGGTCTGTCCGGTGGCTCGATTTGGTGTCGTACGGAGGGACCAGAGAACCACCAGCAGCTCATCGATCCATCGCCTACCACGCTTCTGCAGCGTGTCAAATGTTCTTGTCTTGAGACCTCGCATCACTTCAGCGTTGGCCCTCTTAGCTTGTCCATTGATCTTGGGGTGAGCCACTAATGTAAATGAAATCTTTCTTCCGAGGGCATGAACGTATTACATGAAGGCGTGGCTTGTGAATTGGGTGCCATTGTCGGTGATGATTCGGGCAGGGGCCCCGAAGTGGCAAACCAATCCTTTCAAGAACTTGACAGTTGACTGAGCAGTCAACTTTCTCACGGGCTCCACTTCCTGCCACATTGCAAACTTGTCGATTGCAACGAATAAGAATTCAAAGCCCCCGGCAGCATGGGGTAAGGGGCCTAGGATGTCGAGCCCCTAGATGAAAAGGGCCATGATAGAGGGATTGTTTGAAGATCTGGGGCAGGCTGATGGATGTTCCTAGAATGGAACTGGCATGACTGGCACTTGGTGACGAGCTCAATTGCATCTTGGAGGGTGATGGGCCAATAAAATCCTGGCCGTAAAGCCTTCCCAACCAAAGCCCTTGATCCAATATGGGAGCCGCACATACCCTTGTGTATCCCTGCCAGCAGTTCCTTTCCTCCTTCCCGACAAATGCACTTCAATTACACACCGTTGGGCAACCTTATGTACAGTGTGTCATCAAGGAACGGATACATACTGGCTGTGCGGGCTACTCTTTCAGGTTCTTCTTGCTCTTTGGGATGTTCTCCAGTTTGTAAGAAATGGACGATGTGTCGTGCACAAGTTGGAGCCTGTGGCTCGGCAACGAGGATCAGCGACATCTCGTCATTCACGGAAGCGCACTCCTGATGACCCTCAAGTATAGGGGATCAATTGTAGCTCTTTTCGACAAGTAAGAGTGTCGAACCCAACAAGGAGCAGAAGGAAATGACAAGTGTTTCTCAGTAAGGTAATGTCTGCAAGTGCTGAAATTGTAAGTAGCAGAGTAGTTTGATAGCAAGATAATTTTGTAATGAGTAAGTAACGATAATAGTAGCAAGCATGCAGCAAGATAACACAAACCTTTTGAGGAAAAGTACAGGCCAAAACAGTCTATTATAATAAGCAAAGCGTTCTTGAGGGTAGACGGGAATTTCATTTAGTCACTTTCATCATGTTAGTTTAATTTGTGTTTGCTACATTGATAATTTGATATGTGGGTGGATCGGTGCTTAGGTGTTGTTCTTACTTAAACAAACCTCCTACTTATGATTAGCCCTCATGCAAGCATCCGCAACTACGAGAAAAGTACTAAGAATAAATTCTAACCATAGCATTAAACTTTTGGATCCAATCGGTCCCTTATGGAATAGTGCATAAACTGGGGTTTAAGCTTCTGTCACTCTCGCAACCCACCATCTACATACTACTCCACAATGCATTCCCTTAGGCCTAAATATGGTGAAGTGTCATTTAGTCGACGTTCACATGACACCACTAAAGGAATCACAACATACATACTATCAAAACATCGAGCACATATCAAATTCACATGATTACTTGCAAAGGTAACAAAGGTAACAACTCACAAGTGACGAACATGCTCAAGATCAGAGATGTAATATATAGCATAATGGATCTGAACATATAATCTTCCACCAAATAAACCATATAGTAATCAACTACAAGATGTAATCAACACTACTAGTCACCCAGAAGCAACAATCTATAGTTCCGGTAACAAGATTGATCACAAGAGATGAACTAGGGTTTGAGATGAGATGGTGCTGGTGAAGATGTTGATGAAGATAGCCCTCCCCAAGATGGGAGAGTTGTTGGTGATGATGATGATGATGATTTCCCCCTCCGGGAGGGAAGTTCCCCCAGCGGAATCGCTCCGCCGGAGGGCAAAAGTGCTCCTGCCCAAGTTGCGCCTCGAGACGGCGGTGCTCTGTCACAAAAGTCTTCTCCTTATTTTTTTCTAGGCCAGAAGGGCTTATATACCAGAACATGGTCACCGGAAGGAGGCCTAGGTGAGCACAACCCACCCTGGCGCGCCCAGGTGGGTTGTGCCCAACTGTTGGGCCCCCTCTGGTGGTTATCAGCTACAGTATTTCTTTAATAATCCATAAAAATCTCCGTGAAGTTTCAGCTTGTTTGGAGTTGTGTAGAATAGGTGGCCTGACATAGCTTTTCAGGTCCAGATTTCCGGCAGTCGGAATTCTCCCTATTGGTGTATACCTTGTAAATTATGAGAGAAAAGGCATTAGAATTACTCCAAAAAGCTTTATTATGCATAGTAACAACATAAATAACAGCAAGAAAACATGATGCAAAATGGACGTATCAACTCCCCCAAGCTTAGACCTCGCTTGTCCTCAAGCGAAAACCAAGAACGAAAAACATGTCCACTTGCAGAGAGAGGTGTCGATAAAAACAAAATACGGACATAGATGCGTCATGTTGATTATTATAACAACAACGAAATTAAACATAGGACTTTATCATAGAACTTGTATCATAGACTTATCATGAATAAGTAACCGTTCATCACACAACTGAAGTATAAAGCCTAAACTCTATTAGAAACCAGCAAACTATGTTTTCAGTCAACTTTTGCAACTACAATTCATCATCTTTTCAGGCAGGGTCGCGTATCGCAGCCTTTAGGAAAGTCCACATACTCAACTATCATATAGTCTTCTATGATTGCTAACACTCACCACATACACATGAGTGAAGCGTTTAAACTGGACACATAGAAAGATAGGGGCTTATAGTTTTGCCTCCCAGCATACTCACCTCAGGGGTGGTTTCAATAATAATAACTCATGTCACCCATATTCAATGGACATATGCGCCTAGATCTTTACTCACCACATGATGCTTGCCAAAGGATAAAAATAAAAAGGAATAGAGAGAAAACTTTGACTCTTTGCATAAAAGTTAAGATAGGCCCTTCGCAAAGGGAAGTAGAGGTTGCCGTGCGCTTATTTGTTTGTATTCTCAATCCCTTGATGCAAAAGAACGTCACGCTACATTGCCCCTTGTGATACCAACCTTTATTATGCAGCCTATCGCTTTTATTCTTCACCATCACAAGTTCGTGCAACGCTCAATTTTCTCTTACACTAAATGATCTCTCACTCTTAGAAGCAATTTGTATTGCCTTATTGCACCGATGACAACTTACTTGAAGGATCTTACTCAATCCATAGGTAGGTATGGTGGACTCTCTAAGAAGGTTTGGTTTTAAGGGTTTTTGGATGCACAAGTAGTATTTCTTCTTAGTGTGGAATTTCTGGCTAGAAAAGATATTGGGCAAGCACCACATGTTAAAGGATCTATGACAATATGACTTCTATGTGAATATGAACAAACATAAATCATTAAGTTGTCTTCCTTGTCCAACATAAACAATTTTGGCATATAATATTTTGATGGGGGCTCACAATCACAAAAGATTTCTAGGATAGTATATTTATATGTGAATCTTATCTTCCCTTATTAATTCTTTCATGAGTTGCATCATTGACCTATGCTATGTTGTCAATCTCTAATAAAATTTTCTACTTATACTTTTCCTTATGTGGTGCCATCACCTACCATAAGATTAGCATATGATCATCTTAATTTATTTCCTTCCTTTTTATTCAATCAATTATAACTTTTCTTTTTATTGCAGCAAGAAAGTAAAAACTCAAAACTAAACTTTATTATATACCCCGAACATGATTACATAGATAGATAACTAAGCAAACTCAAAAAGAAAGGATCATACTAAACTTTCATTTATTCTAAGGCAAAAGATCGAACTAAGATAAGTAAATGCAAAAGGATAGTAGGGATGATACGATACCGGGGCACCTCCCCCAAGCTTGGCGAAAGCTAATGGGAGTGCACATACCCGATAATCAGTTTCCTTTTGGTGGTGAAGAAGATGGTGGTGGTGATGAAGAAATACTGAGCTCTTTCAACTTGCGTTGTAGGATGAAATTTTCATCCCTTAGGTCTTCGTTCTCCAGCTCGAGCATCAATATTCTTGCCCAATGCTTCCTTGGTCTCCCATTGGAATCGAGGATGAAGAGGCTCATATTCTTCCTCCTAATCCGTGGACCAAGCATGTGTAGGCTTAAAACATAGATATCAAAAGACTTGTGGGAGGAAGGGCTCTCATGTCCTGAGCCTTGAGACGACATGATCTCAGATCTACCCGAAATCAGCAAGAAAAGAAAACAGAAGATTTCTCCGTCATATGGTGGTCAACAGGTTCGGGGAGTATATAAAGAACTTTTATCTTGGGAAACAAGTAAGCTATAGAAAAACAGAGACCGTAAGTTACACGAGGTGGGCACAACCCACCTGGGCGCGCTAGGCATGCCTGGCGCGCCCTGGTGTCTTATGCCCACCAGGGTGCGCTTCCCAATAGTTTATTATTTTCCTATTTTGTAAATATTCCAAAACTGAAAAAAAAATTGCGGATTTTTTGGAGTCCGTTTACTTACCGTATCACGCACCTCCTTATTTTGACAATTCTGGAGAGTTCCGGAAGGACTCTTTTATGTGTTCCTCCGGTGTCAAAGTTTACCTAATATTGCTTTCAACATTAATGGGTGTCAAAGTTTAAATAACTTGGCATTTTCATAAGCTTGGGTTCTCCATTGATCTAATGAGCTAATATCAAATAACCTCTTTTCACCAGCAAGTTTAAAATCATAGTTGAGTTCCTTGATTGCCCAAAAAGCTTTATGTTCTAACTCAAGATGCAAATGACAAGCTTTAAGGAGACATACCCATAGGATTTTTATAAGCTATTCTATAAGCCCAAAGTGCATCATCTAATTTATTAGACCAGTTCTTCCTGGACCTATTAACAGTCTTTTGCAAAATTAATTTTATTTCTCTATTACTAAGCTCAACTTGACCACTAGACTGAGGATGATAAGATGATGCAATTCTATGGTTAACATCATATTTAGCAAGCATTTTACGGAAAACACCATGAATAAAGTGTGAACCACCATCAGTCATTAAATATCTAGGAACTCCAAACCTTGGGAAAATAACTTCCTTAAGCATTTTAATAGAGGTGATGTGATCAACACTACTGGTTGAACTAGCTTCCACCCATTTAATAACATAATCAATAGCAACCAAAATATGTGTATACCCATTAGAGGAAGGAAAAGGTCCCATGTAATCAAGTCCCCAAACATCAAATGGTTCAACAGCAAGTGAATAATTCATAGGCATTTATTGACGATTACCAATATTACCTATCCGTTGGCATACATCACAAGATGAGACGAACTTACGAGCATCTTTGAAGAGAGTAGGCCAATAAAATCCAGACTGCAATACCTTGTGAGCAGTTCTATCTCCAGCATGATGTCCTCCATATGCTTCAGAGTGACACTTCCGAAGGATTTGTCCCTGTTCATGCTCAGGTACACAACATCTAATAGTACCATCTACTCCTTCTTTATAAAGATGTGGGTCATCCCAAAAGTAATGTCTTAAATCATAAAAGAACTTTTTCTTTTGTTGATAGGTAAAACTAGGTGGTAACTATTTAGCAACAATATAATTAGCATAGTCAGCATACCAAGGAGTACTATTAGTGACATTTATTGTAGCTAACTGCTCATTAGGAAAACTATCATCAATAGGTAGTGGGTCATCAAGCACATTTTCAAGTGTAGATAAGTTATCACCTACGGGGTTCTCAGCTCCTTTTCTATCAATGATATGCAAATCAAATACTTGTAACAAGAGAACCCCTCGAATAAGTCTAGGTTTAGCATCTTTCTTTTCCATAAGATATTTAATAGCAGCATGTTCAGTGTGAATAGTTACTTTGGAATCAACAATGTAAGATCTAAATTTGTCACAAGCAAACATAACTGCTAAGAATTCTTTTTCAGTGGTAGCATAATTATTTTGAGCAATGTCTAGAGTTTTACTAGCATAATGAATAACATTCAGTTTCTTATCAACTCTTTGTTCTAGAACAACACCAACATCACAACCACTAGAATCACACATAATTTCAAAAGGTAAGTTCCAATCAGGTGGTTGAACTATAGGTGCAGAAATTAAAGCTTTCTTAAGTGTTTCAAAGGCCTCAAAGCAATCATCATCAAAAACAAAAGGAACATCCTTTTGTAAAAGGTTAGTGAGAGGTCTAGAAATTTTGGAAAAATCTTTGATAAATCTCCTATAGAAACCAACATGGCCTAAGAAACTACGAATACCTTTGATATCCTTGGGACATGGCATTTTCTCAATTGCATCAACCTTAGATTTTTCCACTTCAATACCCTTTTCAGAAATCTTTTGACCCAAAACAATACCTTCATTAACCATAAAGTGGCATTTCTCCCAATTCAAGACAAGACTTGTTTGTTCACATCTCTGCAAAACTTGATCAAGATTGCTTAAACAATCATCAAATGACTTCCCATAAATAGAGAAATCATCCATGAAAACCTCTACAATCTTTTCACAAAAGTCAGAGAATATAGCAGTCATACATCTTTGAACGGTAGCAGGTGCATTGCATAAACCAAAAGGCATACGTCTATAAGCATAAGTTCCAAAGGGACAAGTAAAAGTAGTCCTTTCTTGACCATGTTGAGAAATAGGTATTTGTGAAAAGCCAGAGTATCCATCAATGAAGAAAAAGTGTGTGTGCTTCCATAATCTTTCTAGCATTTGATCAATAAAAGGTAAAGGGTAATGATCTATTCTAGTGGCTTTATTTAATTTTCTAAAATCAATTACCATTCTATATCCTGTAACAATTCTTTGTGGAATAGGTTCATTATTATCATTAGGAACAACAATAATACCTCCCTTCTTAGAAACACAATGAACGGGACTTACCCATCTACTATCAGCTATAGGGTAGATTATACATGCTTCGAGAAGTTTTAATATTTCCGTTCTTACCACTTCTTTCATCTTCGGGTTTAACCGACATTGCTAATCTAAAACCGGTTTAGCATCAGGTTCCATATTAATCTTATGCTGACATAGAGTGGGACTAATGCCCTTTAAATCATTAAGAGTATATCCAATAGCAGCTCGGTGCTTCCTTAGAACTTTCAATAATCTTTCATCTTCATATTTTGAAAGGTTAGCACTAATAATAACATGATAGATCTTCTTTTCATCAAGATAAGCATATTTCAAAGTGCCAGGCAATTGTTTTAATTCAAACACAGGATCACCTTTAGGTGGAGGAGGACCTCCTAAAGTTTCAATAGGTAGATTGTGTTTAAGCAAAGGACGTTGCTCAATGAAAATATCATCTATTTCATTTCTTTTATGAATATGTAAATCATTTTCATGGTCAAGTAAATATAGTTCTAGAGGATCAGTAGGAGGCACAACAATAGAAGCAAGACCAATAATTTCATCTTTACTAGGTAATTCTTTTTCATGAAGCTTTCTATTAAACTTGGAGAAATTAAATTCATGAGATTCATCACCAAAACTAACACCAATAGTTTGTTTCTGACAATCTATTTTAGCATTAACGGTGTTCAAGAAAGGTCTTCCAAAGATAATGGGACAGAAATCATCTTGTGGGGAACCAAGAACAAGAAAATGAGTAGGGTATTTTATTTTCCCACACAAGACTTGAACATCTTTAACAATCCCAATTGGTGAAATAGTGTCTCTATTAGCCAGTTTAATAGTGACATCAATGTCTTCTATTTCTGCACGTGCTATGTCATTCATAATTTCTTGGTATAAAGAGTAGGGAATGGCACTCACACTAGCACCTATGTCACATAAACCATGATCACAATGATCTCCTATTTTGACCGAGACAACAGGCATGCCAACAATAGGTCTATGTTTATCCTTATTATCAGGTTTGGCGATTCTAGCAGCCTCTTCATTAAAGCAAATAACATGTCCATCTACATTTTCTTCCAAGAGATCCTTTACCATAGCTATATTAGGTTCTACATTAATTTGTTCATCAGGTTTAGGTGTTCTAATATAACATTTGTTAACCACAGTTGAAACTTTTCAATGTTCCTTTATCCTAACAGGGAAATGTGGTTTTTCAATGTAAGCAGTAGGAACAACTGGATCAACATTATAAAGTATAGTTTCTTCTTTAACTGGTACCGGTTCTTTAATTTCTTCTTTAACAAGTTGGTGATATTTGAACCACTTCTCTTTAGGGAGATCAACATGAGCAACAAAAGATCCACAAAAGGAGGCTACTATCTCTGAGTCAAGTCCATATTTAGTGGTAAACTTTGAAAAGGCGTCGGTATTTACAAAAGATTTAACACAATCATACTTAAGCTTAATACCTAACTCTTTACCTTCGTCGAGTTCCCAATCTTCAGGCTTGCGTTTAACTCTTTCTAAAAGATCCCACTGGAATTGAATAGTTTTCTTCATAAGAGAACTAGCACAAGAAGTATCAAGCATGGATCAATCATTATGAGAAAGCCGAGCATAAAAATTCTGAATAATAATTTCTCTTGAAAGCTCATGATTGGGGCATGAATATAACATTGAATTAAGTCTCCCCCAAGCTTCAGCAATACTTTCTCCATCACGGGGCCAAAAATTATATATATAATTCCGATCACGATGAACTAGATGCATAGGATTATTTTTTTGTGAAATTCTATATTTAATATGTTCCAGTTCCAAAATCCGGTATCATCGCATAGCCTATACCATGCTAATGCTTTTTCCTTCAAATATAAATGAAAACCCTTCTTCATAACTTGGTCTCTGGGTAGACCTACAAGCTTAAACAATCCACAAATTTATTCCACAAATATTAAGTGCATATCAGGATGTTCGGTTCCATCTTCTGCATAAGGATTAGCTAGCAGTTGTTCTATCTTACCCGAAGGGATTTCATATTCAATTTTTCAGTAGGTGCAGCGGGTTGAGGGGTATCTAATTGTGGTTTCGGTCGAGGTGAAGATACCCCGAACAAACCCCTCAAAGGATTGTTCTCCATAGTAACAAGTGACAATAAATTTCAGCACACTATATGAATGTTTCCTTACCAATTTCCACCTACCATAAGTGCTTCACTCCGTGGCAACGATGCCAGAAAATTTCCTTGATGACCTACAAGTATAGGGGATCAATTGTAGATCTTTTCGATAAGTAAGAGTGTCGAACCCAACAAGGAGCAGAAGGAAATGACAAGTGTTTCTCGGTAAGGTAATGTCTGCAAGTGCTGAAATTGTAAGTAGCAGAGTAGTTTGATAGCAAGATAATTTTGTAACGAGCAAGTAACGATAATAGTATGTGGGGACCCCGAATCATAAGTCGTGATCAACGAATGCACGTGTACAGTGATCCCAGAGATCAATGCTCACACAACACACAGAAGCTGAATAACAAGAGTCTTACATCCATACATACTGTATTACACAAAAAGGACCATTATGGTCAGGTCTTGAGTATATCATCGCAGCGGAAATCTTCAATAACAACTTGGACCCATGCCATCTGCCTTAACCCTACAGGCATTCTGACTGGGAAACGTCCTAGCTCGCATATTCGTCACCAAGGAATCTTCATCGTATCCTGTTCTCTCCTGCCTGGCCAATAAAATAACAAGTGGCAAGCCAATGAGTACTTTGAATGTACTCGCAAGCAACCCAAGTGTGATGACAGAATAATTATGCAAGGCTCTACTGCTAAATTGGCAGTTTTGCGGAAAGCTAGATTTTCATATGCAAGTATGATCAACATATAACATGGACATGCATGTGTCTGCAACAAGTATCAGGAGGTTTTAGACATCAATATCGAGAAAGAGTCATGAACAACTCTTGCTCACGCTCATCGTGACTTTCTCACAATCACATCAACAGATTTACCAAACCGTGTTGTTTTCCAGAAACTCATGGACATAGTCTAAGTAGCACCACCCAACTGTCCATGACCGCGGACACGGCTATTCGAATAGTTTGACACTCTGCAGAGGTTGCACACTTTACCCACAAGATCCGGGGAACTTCCGTGTCATCCACGACCTGCGGTACCTCAAGTACCTGGGGTAAGCACCCGATCACTATCTTTCCCTAGACGACACTAACATAGAGTCCACTCGATTGGTAGTAACCCCCGTGACCACATTTCACATCTTAGAAATTGTGGAGACTTCCTCCCATATTCATCACATACCACTGACACGGGGTACCAACAGTGTGTTTGGTGCCCTGTAAAAACAGTCATGGCCACCTATCCAAGCACGACCCCGTCCCGAGAGTGACCTCATGTCACCCCCGTCACTAGTAATGCGGGCACCATGCTAGTATCGACCTAGGTAATCAATAATGCCCTTTCCCATATAAGGGTAGAGTGGTTGCGCATGTTTGGTTGGGACGGTAGTCACACATAAATCTAATCCATATCTGTAAACAACACTTTCATCAAGCCTCGGTACACTACTTCTTCACCAAGTAGTGCCCTACTTCCTCATCAACTCCCAGGGGCATTAGTGGCACCCACTGGGTTATCTGCAAGTATGTCTTACCACACTTGTTTCACTCAATCCATAACCCTGACCCATTTTGCGTAGCCAACTACTATAGAATATATCTATCTACTCCCACCCACATAACCCTCATAGGAAGGTAGGGTCATGTTTGATGCAAGTTTCAATAGTAAAGTAACAAAGGTACCAACCAAAGTGGTCACCACCTCTACATGATTCCGATGCATTGATAATAAGGTGCCATGAGACATGCATAAAAAGGTTTCTCGAACATGGTCAAAGGGTTGCTTGCCTTGTCCTTCCGAGTCTTCAAACCTTCTAGACCATCTTCGTGTACTTCATTTATTTCGTCAAATAAGGATGGAAACAATCATAATAAGCAACACAACAATGCAAAAATAGAAGTGCTCTAAAAAAAGGAGTTGGAATTTTCTAGGATACCTCTGGTCATATGAAAAATAACCAAGGTGGTTTCATTGGAGTATGATCAATGGATGGTTTAGCACATTTCAATATGGTGGAATCAAGGGGTTTATGGATTTGAAAGAAGTGTACATAAATGTATTTTTGAAAAATGAGCAAAGGCACCCATTTAACAAGTCATGATTTTAGAAGCATCTAGGAGTTGGTTTCACTGGATTTGGAGTTCAAATGAATTTCCTAGGATTTTGCAAAGTTGATAAATATGAAGAAATGGCTCATTATTTGGTGGGGTAGAGAAAGTTTTAATAAAAATGTTCCAAAACTAAGTTTGGATATGACAAGCACCTAAGAATTTGAACCACTGCATTTGGATCAAATTTGAGCCCTCTGTGATTTTCTAAAGTTCATCACAGAAATGGAATAATGACATTTGATAATTATTTGTGAAGAAAAGGTTTCTGGAAAAATGTGCATGTTGCTCCAACACGTAGATCTGGATTTTAGAAACTCCTAGAAATTTGAATCATCAAATTTGGAGTCCAAATTAATTGTTTATGGATTTTACAAGTTGTCTGGAAAAAGAATAAGGGAAAAGAAATCAACCTTATAATGTGCTCTGGGCGGAGCCCAGCTAAACATCGCCTACTGGGCTCAGCCCAGCGGCTCAGTGGCGCGAAGGAGGTGGTGGCGCCGAAGGCGTATTTACGGCGGCCGTCACCACCACAGAGAGGCGTTGTCTGGGTGGTGCGCTTCCACTTATCGGGGGGCCACCCGTCAGATGCTCCCACCGGCCTCGTGGCGCTTACAGGTAGGGCCCGCCTGGTGGGTTCGTCGTCCTCCCCCCGCCCGACGCAGAGGAGGAGGCACGGGAGATGCCGGCGTCGACAGCCGGTGCCACCGGCCACTGTTGGACGCGCTGGGGACATGGGCGTGCTCGGGGGACGGCGCCGCACCCGCCCCGACTGCCTGCATGTCCAGGGGAGGACGGAGGCGAGCGGAGCCACGGCCAGGGCGGAATATGGTGATGCCGATGATGGGTTCAGTGCTACGGCCGCCGGGAGGAGCGAATGGAGCTCGGGAGAGACCTGCGGTGAGGTTGTAGGTGTCCTAGTGGAGTAAAAAATGGGAGGGGGAGGCCACGGGGAGTGAATTTTGGAGGAGGCCACGGCGACACGTCGGCCATGGAGAGGGGCAGAGAGCAGCAGGGGGAGAGGGGGCTTGTCCGGGAGGTTCACGGGAGAGAGGGGGTTCTAACCAAGACAAGAGAGAGGGTCGAGGGTGGCTTCAATAGGCACGGCCGCGGTGCACCATGAGCAACGTCCATGGACGCGCTCGGTCGAGCTCACGAATGGATAAGGGGGCAAGGGAGGAGGGGCCCAGCAGTGAGGCGTGTCGTGGAGGTCGAGGTGACCTCGATGGACACGCTCGCTCGGCCCAATGCCGCCTGGATGCCTCGGGAGGGCCGAGCTATAGTGCATTGGCGCACTGTAGCGCGCTCCAGAGCGTGTCTTTGGCCGGCATGGGCGTGTTGTTGCACTCTGGCCGTGTCCCCCAATGTCCAACAGCTCTAGGGGGTAGTAAACAATGCACTGACGGCCTGGGATGCCCTGGAGGGCCACTGGAGTGAGGAGGGAGGTGAGGAAGGAGGAGATTGCTGTTGTCCAGAAGAGTAAAATGGGGTTTTACCCCCTCCAATGATTGAGCTGAGGCATGGGTGAGTTACTGGAGGTAGAAGATGACTAGGAGCAGCTGTGGTAAAAAGTTGAGCTCAAGTAGAATAGTAAAAGGGGGCAAAACAATGGTTTTGGTAAAAGGGCAGAAGGTGTTTGATGTGGTTTTGGGCAAGAAAATGACTTCCAATTGACATGGGACTTAACAGGATGAAATGGCACATACATTTAGGCCCTTCCACCAAATTTGAGCTCATTTGGGCAAAGTTGCCAATACAACTTTTGTAAACCCTAGAAATCAACAGAAATGGATTTTCCAAGATTAAGTTAAGAAAATCATCTCCCCTTGATGCACCACTTGGTGTAGTGTCATCATTTGGGTTTGTGAACATGTCCACAAAATTTGAGGCCCCAAGTAAAAAGTTGGCAATGTAGAGTTGTTCAAATTTGGATCTGTACAGAAAGGGTTTTGGGGCACTTAGATCAAGTTATGCTTCTCCATTACTTGTGTCATTTGGCACAGATGCATAGTTACATCATTTTAGCATGTGCACCAAGTTTGAGAGCATTTGGACAAGTTTGACAATGTAAAGTTGCTCAAACTTCAAAATGGACAGAAATGGTTTTGAGGGGATTAGATGATGTTTCCTTGATCTTCAAGGCATGAGGCTTTGCAAGATCATCAAATATGTCATATTTAACATGATATAATTTCCCTGGAATTTTTGGAGAATATTTCCTTTATAAATATTTCAAAATCTTGAAATATCCAAAAAGGGTTTTGGAAGGATTTGCCCAATATTTTGAACATGACCATGTGTTGAAACTCTTATATATGGACAATATATGTCCTATGAGTTTCCCTGAATTTTGGCAAATATTTTTGAAATAATTAAATAATTTTTACCTATTAAAGACCATTTCTGGCCTTAAGAAAATGCTTTTAAAAAAATATAAAAATAACTTTTAAAATTATAATTTTTTGGTTTATGGGAGTCCTATACCTAATAGGATTCAAATATACTTTTTGAAAGATTTTTCACACCCTAAATAAGGTACTTGTAGTGCAAACCTCAATTCAGGGGTTTTTGGAAAACTAATTTTATAAAATACTATTTGGCCAAAATATTTTTATAAGAAGATACTATACTGGTCTATACACATGGCATGATCATTGGGAAAAGGTTTTGGATCAAGGAGATGAAGTATAAGAGTTGGATGACTTATTTGATTTTTAGAGCACTAGCAAACAGCAGACAGAAAATCAATCAAGCAAAGTCAAAAACACTCAAAAGTTTTTGTCAATCCACATTTTTAGCATGATTATTAGCTTAAGCAATGTGGCACGAAAATCAAGGTGTGACAGACCTACCCCCTTTACAAGAATCTCGTCCCCGAGATTCCCAGACTAGGCGTGGAAAGGAATACGGAGTCTTGGAAATGGGGTAATCTTCACTTCTTCTTGTTGGTTCTGCTTCCGGGTGGTGCTCCATGGAATCTTGAAGTACTTGGTGGTGTGGCTTCTCACTTGCTGCCTCTGATGCAGGTTGCTGAGGGGTCTCTTGCATAGGTTAGGTTGAGCTAGACGTCAAGGGCTCGGTGATCGATGTCCTAGCAGGGACCGGGCTAGTTAGGAAGTAAGAAGTACTTCCAGAGTGGTGACCCGTAGAATATTTGGTGTACGGTGGGTATCTCAGGTGGTAAATCTAGCTGGTAGCCGTCTACTATTTGACTGGCAATGAACTTGAAGAAGGTCGATAAATCTTGGTGTGAGCGTCCCTTCGACACGGAAATGCTTGGTCCCTTCGAGAGGAGTGGTTTGCAGATACGCCCGGTCTTGGACGCAGGAGTTTACTTCTTGATGACGGTGGTCGGTGTAGTTCTTCCTTCTTGACAGGGCGGTCTTCAAATGTCTTCTATCCAGCTGTCCGTCTCTTCTTCGTCTTCGGGTAGTCAAATATGTTGCCAAATAATGATGATACCCAACTCGTCCAAGTACTCCATGAAGCCTACAGGGTACGCAAGGTAGGCTGGGGTATTGGTGGTGGTCTCCGTTGAGTATTTGCAAGGTCTTCCTGACTTAGAGCGAAGGCCCGTGGTCGGGATCTGACCAGGTTGTGGCTTGGTGGGGCTTAAGGGTTTCAAGGATTCTAGTGAGTGAGTGAACGTTTATTATCTTATCCTTAAGCACGGTTCCTTAGATGCCAATAGCTCTATCTAGTACTCCGAACAAAAAAGCATCTTCTCGCATAGACCAACTTTAATCACCACTCATGCCATACATAACCTCGTGACTCCCAAGAGGAGGTCTAACAAAATTATACATGTCTATGATCCCCAAATCCATATGTATGTCTACCCCTAAAATCCATGGGTAGATCATGCATGCTGCTAAGCTTGGGTTAAACACCACAATCCAAGCGCCCAACCTGCTCTTGCAAGGTTCAAGATAATGCATCTCTACTCTAAGGAAACGCGTCATATGCCACTCCAAGATTTTGTTTCCTTCCTATAGATCAACTCCATTAGCCCGGTAACTTCCCTCAATCACCACATAATCCAACAATTCTACAAATCCTATGTCTACGGTGTTCCACAAGATCTCAAGTCCCTATAATACCCAAATACTTGGAAGGGCTATGCATTACAATAGTAAGTCCACCAAATTCCCAACATCCGGGTCAAGTAAACTCCAAGGTCATGATTATATAGATCCCTGAATCAACTCCGACGAATAATCCAATCTCCTAGGTTATTGTCCACCGAGAAGCATGGTATCATGATCAGGATCATTAGTCTAATCCAATTTACTCCAAACCATGCAGACATATTCAGCATCTATACTCAACCAGAATCACCTACTTAAATCCAAATCTCAGGTCCAACGAGAATTCCTACATGCTTCCCCAAAGTCATGATCCCACCGATATGAAACCTCACAATCCATCAAGGTCTCAGATAATTCCTCGAAGTCACTGACACAAAGCCACCAAGTCATCTATCTTATATCCTCAAATTGGTCTACCAATGGCATCGTCAGTTCTTGTGCTATATTAGGATGAAAATGTGCTCACTCACTGTGTCCACTAGTTCCATTACGAACCCAGTGTTGTGCAAGGTTGTAGAGGCTTAATTGGTTTTCTTGCAATTCTATGGGTTAAGCACATGGTTAAGGATTCGTGCTGGAGTGCCTCGTGAAGTCTCAATGAGTCTAAGAATGGGTCTTTAGCCTGGAGGGTTAAACATAACTTCACGGGGTTGCACTTGATCGTGGAGGCTGTAGCAGAAGTCTTCAGTGCCAGTTGGTTGCCGAGGTAGAATCCTTGGTGCCTCTTGTCTTGCGGGTCTTTAGTTGGGGAGAGAGAAGAGAGGGAAAAAGTAGCATAGAGGAGGGGAATGCCTAAAGGGGGTTCTATAGTGCAAGTGCAAACAAACAGGTGCAAAAAGGCCTAAACAAAAGAAACAAGGCAAGGAAGGTGATATAGTCGTGTACTTGTTGCCTAGGGAAACAATGCGACTTATATCAACACACAAACAAATAAAAGCAAACAACACACAATCATGGTTCTATTCGAACCATCATACGGACTCGACTGCGCATAGGGGGTACACGACTCATCCTACCCTAGGGGTTCTCGGACTCAGTGTCGTGACTTGTGCCTCGTGCTGTCTTCTGAGTTTTCCTCAGGTGTTGCTATGTCCCTTGTAGTTGTTTGACGTACGATCCGGGTTGAGCCTGAAGAATCTTCAACAACTTCTCGCCTGATGAGGTGATGCGGTGAAGGTGTCTCCTTGTAGCTGGCGTTGACTTGGTCTTCTCTTGTCTCTTTAATCATGACGATCCCTTGTGCCTTCTGGGGCATCGAGGGTACCAGGTAGGCAATCCGTATGCAATGACAATAACAAGGCATAATAGTGGTCCAACATGTCGGTTTCGTTGGTGACAACATCGACACCAAGAGCGGGGGACGAAGAGAACCGTTTTCCTGCTCACTATAGTGAGGCGGACCAAATGTCAAGGTTCTCATCCACCGGTGGTTGCCGATACAACAACGGTAGTGACAGGATTACTCTATTAGTGATGTATATCATGATTTTGCACAACGTATACCCTGGTCATCATAGGCCAATGTTGCATCTTCTTGAGGCACTGTCAAGGGTGTCACCATCTTCTGGGTCTTCATGTCCTCATT
This sequence comes from Secale cereale, assembly GCA_902687465.1. NCBI lineage: Eukaryota > Viridiplantae > Streptophyta > Magnoliopsida > Poales > Poaceae > Secale > Secale cereale. The sequence goes on along the minus strand of LR738713.1, from coordinate 221,962,107 downwards.
CCTCGAGGATGGATTTTCTGTTGGTATCGTCTTGTCGTGGTGTCGCCACTCTTGTGTTCGGAATAGGTGGGTGAGTGTTTGGCAAGGTGTACTCCACAAGGATTACAGAAAATCCAATGGTCAGGGGCATAGGGGTTCTAACGACCAAAAGTTTTGAAGGGGAAGAGATCAAGTATAGCCTAGTTTTTCAAAAAACTGAGAAGGGAAGAGATGTATAGACAGTTTTGAAAACTAGTAACAGTTTTGAAAATAATTTTACCCTAACTAACGACCATGCTAACTAAGGCTTCCTACAGTCAGGATGGCTCTGATACCAGCTCTGTGGGGACCCCGACTCATAAGTCGTGATCACCGAATGCACGTGTACAGTGATCCCAAATATCAATGCTCACTGAACACACAGAAGCTGAATAACAAGAGTCTTACATCCATACATACCATATTACACAAATAGGACCATTATGGTCATATCTTGAGTATATCATCGCAGCGGAAATCTTCAATAACAACTTGGACCCATGCCATCTGCCTTAACCCAACATGCATTCTGACTGGGAAACGTCCTAGCTCGCATGTTCGTCACCAAGGAATCTTCATCGTATCATGTTCTCTCCTGCCTGGCCAATAAAATAACCAGTGGCAAGCAAATGAGTACTTTGAATGTACTCGCAAGCATCCCAAGTGTGATGACAGAATAATTATGCAAGGCTCTACTGCTAAATTGGCAGTTTTGCGGAAAGCTAGATTTTCATATGGAAGTATGATCAACATATAACATGGACATGCATGTGTCTGCAACAAGTATCAGGAGGTTTCAGACGTCAATATCGAGAAAGAGTCATGAACAACTCTTGCTCACGCTCATCGTGACTTTCTCACAATCACATCAACAGATTTACCAGACCGTGTTGTTTTCCAGAAACTTATGGACATAATCTAAGTAGCACCACCCATCTTTCCTTAACCGCGGACACGGCTATTCGAATAGTTTGACACTCTGCAGAGGTTGCACACTTTACCCACAAGATCCGGGGAACTTCCGTGTCATCCACGACCTGCGGTACCTCAAGTACCCGGGGTAAGCACCCGATCACTATCTTTCCCTAGACGACACTAACATAGAGTCCACTCGATTGGTAGTAACCCCCGTGCCCACATTACACATCTTAGAAATTGTGGAGACTTGCTCCCATATTCATCACATACCACTGACACGGGGTACCAACTGTGTGTTCGGTGCCCTGTAAAAACAGTCATGGCCGCCTATCCAAGCACGACCACGTCCCAAGAGTGACCTCATGTCACCCCCGTCACTAGTAATGCGGGAACCATGCTAGTATCGACCTAGGTAATCAATAATGCCCTTTCCCATATAAAGGTAGAGTGGTTGCGCATGTTTGGTTGGGACGGTAGTCACACATAAATCTAATCTATCTCTGTAAACAACACTTTCATCAAGCCTCGGTACACTACTTCTTCACCAAGTAGTGCCCTAGTTCCTCATCAACTCCCAGGGGCATTAGTGGCACCCACTGGGTTATCTGCAAGTATGTCTTAGCACACTTGTTTCACTCAATGCATAACCCTGACCCATTTTGCGTAGCCAACTACTATAGCATATATCTATCTACTCCCACCCACATAACCCTCATAGGAAGGTAGGGTCATGTTTGATGCAAGTTTCAATAGTAAAGTAACAAAGGTACCAACCAAAGTGGTCACCACTTCTACATGATTCCGATGCATTGATAATAAGGTGTTATGAGACATGCATAAAAAGGTTTGTCAAACATGGTCAAAGGGCTGCTTGCCTTGTCCTTCCGAGTCTTCAAACCTTCTGGTCCATCTCAGAGTACTCCGTTTATTTCGTCAACTAACGATGGAAACAATCATAATAAGCAACACAACAAGGCAAAAATAAAAGTGCTCTAAAAATAGGAGTTGGACTTTTCTAGGATACCTCTGGTCATATGAAAAATAACCAAGGTGGTTTCATTGGAGTACGATCAATGGATGGTTTGGCACATTTCAATATGGTGGAATCAAGGAGTTTATGGATTTGAAAGAAGTATACAGAAATGTATTTTTGAAAAATGAGCAAAGGCACCCATTTAACAAGTCATGATTTTAGAAGCATCTAGGAGTTGGTTTCACTGGATTTGGAGTTCAAATGAATTTCCTAGGATTTTGCAAAGTTGATAAATATGAAGAAATGGCTCATTACTTGGTGGTGTAGAGAAAGTATTAATAAAAATGTTCCAAAACTAAGTTTGGATATGACAAGCACCTAAGAATTTGAACCACTGCATTTGGATCAAATTTGAGCCCTCTATGATTTTCTAAAGTTCATCACAGAAATGGAATAATGACATTTGATAATTCTTTGTGAAGAAAAGGTTTCTGGAAAAATGTGCATGTTGCTCCAACACGTAGATTTGGATTTTAGAAACTCCTAGAAATTTGAATCATCAAATTTGGAGTCCAAATTAATTGTTTATGGATTTTACAAGTTGTTTGGAAAAAGAATAAGGGAAAAGAAATCAACCTTATAATGTGCTCTGGGCGGAGCCCAGCTAAACATCACCTACTAGGCTCAGCCCAGCGGCTCAGCCGCGCGAAGGAGGTGGTGACGCCGAAGGCGTATTTATGGCGGGCGTCACCACCACACAGAGGCGTAGTCTGGCTGGTGCGCTTCCACTTATCGAGGGGGGGCCACCCGTCAGATGCTCTCACCGGCGTCGTGGCACTTACAGGCGGGGCCCGCCTGGCGGATTCGGCGTCCTCCCCCCGCCTGACACACAGGAGGAGGCACGGGAGATGCCGGCGTCGACAGCCGGGGCCACCGGCCACTGTTGGACGTGTCGGGGGCATGGGCGTGCTCGGGGGACGGCGCCGCACCCGCCCCGACTACATGCACGTCCAGGGGAGGACGGAGGCTAGCGGAGCCACGGCCATGGCGGAAGATGGTGATGCCGATGATGGGTTCAGTGCTACGGCCGCCGGGAGGAGCGAATGGAGCTCGGGAGAGACCTGCGGTGAGGTTGTAGGTGTCCTAGTGGAGTCAAAAATGGGAGGGGGAGGCCACAGGGAGTGAATTTAGGAGGAGGCCGACGGTAACACGTCGGCCATGGAGAGGGGAAGAGAGCACCAGGGGGAGAGGGGGCTTGTCCGGGAGGTTCACGGGAGAGAGGGGGTTCTAACCAAGACGAGAGAGAGGGTCGGGGTGGCTTAAATAGGCGAGGCAGTGGTGCACCGTGAGCAACGTCCATGGACGCACTTGGGCGAGCTTACAGAGGGATAAGGGGGGCAAGGGAGGAGGGGCCCGACAGCGAGGCGTGTCATGGACGTCGAGGCGACCTCGATGGACACGCTCGCTCTGCCCAATGCCGCCTGGGTGCCTCGTGAGGGCCGAGCTATAGTGCATTGGCGCACTGTAGCGCGCTCCAGAGCGTGTCTTTGGCCGACATGGGCGTGTCGTTTCACTCTGGCCATATCCCCCAATGTCCAACAGCTCTAGGGGGTAGTAAACAATGCACTGATGGCCTGGGATGTCCTGGAGGGTCACTGGAATGAGGAGGGAGGTGAGGAAGGAGGAGATTGCTGCTGTCCAGAAGAGTAAAATGGGGTTTTACCCCCTCCAATGATTGAGCTGAGGCATGGGTGAGTTACTGGAGGTAGAAGATGACTAGGAGCAGCTGTGGTAAAAAGTTGAGCTCAAGTAGAATAGTAAAAGGGGACAAAACAATGGTTTTGGTAAAATGGCAGAAGGTGTTTGATGTGGTTTTGGGCAAGCAAATGACTTCCAATTGACATGGGACTTAACAGGATGAAATGGCACATACATTTAGGCCCTTCCACCAAATTTTAGCTCATTTGTGCAAAGTTGCCAATGCAACTTTTGTAAACCCTAGAAATCAACAGAAATGGATTTTCCAAGATTAAGTTAAGCAAATCATCTCCCCTTGATGCACCACTTGGTGTAGTGTCATCATTTGGGTTTGTGAACATGTCCACAAAATTTGAGGCCCCAAGTAAAAAGTTGGCAATGCAGAGTTGTTCAAATTTGGATCTGGTCAGAAAGGGTTTTGGGGCACTTAGATGAAGTTATGCTTTTCCAATACTTGTGCGATTTGGCACAGATGCATAATTACATCATTTTAGCATGTTCACCAAGTTTGAGAGCATTTGGACAAGTTTGGCATTGTAAAGTTGCTCAAACTTCAAAATGGACAGAAATGGTTTTGAGGGGATTAGATGATGTTTCCTTGATCTTCAAGGCATGAGGCTTTGCAAGATCATCAAATATGTCATATTTGACATGATAGAATTTCCCTGTAATTTTTGGAGAATATTTCCTTTATAAATATTTCAAAAGCTTGAAATATCCAGAAAGGGTTTTCGAAGGATTTGTCCAATATTTTGAACATGACCATGTGTTGAAACTCTTATATATGGACAATATATGTCCTATGCGTTTCCCTGAATTTTGGCAAATATTTGTGAAATAATTAAATAATTTTTACCTATTAAAGACCATTTCTGGCCTTGAGAAAAAGCTTTTAAATAAAATATAAAAATAACTTTTAAAATTATAATTTTGTGGTTTATGGGAGTCCTATACCTAATAGGAGTCAAATATACTTCTTGAAAGATTTTTCACACCCTAAATAAGGTACTTGTAGTGCAAACCTCAATTCAGGGGTTTTTGGAAAACTAATTTTAGAAAATACTATTTGGCCAAAATATTTTCATAAGAAGATACTATTCTGGTCTATACACATGGCATGATCATTGGGAAAAGGTTTTGGATCAAGGAGATGAAGTATAAGAGTTGGATGACTTATTTGATTTTTAGAGCACTAGCAAACAGCAGACAGAAAATCATTCAAGCGAAGTCAAAAACACTCAAAAGTTTTTGTCAATACACATTTTTAGCATGATTATTAGCTTAAGCAATGTGGCATGAAAATCAAGGTGTGACATAGTAGCAAGTATGCAGCAAGATAGACCAATCCTTTTGAGGCAAAGGACAGGACAAAACGGTCTCTTACAGCCTATCTTGGCTCTCATCTCGGCTCCGGGGGTTTGTACCACCATAGGGTTATTCAGGGGTGTAGGGGTCATGCCACTTTTTAATGCAAATCTTTGAGTGACAAATGAATGCGTTGCTCCAGAATCAAACAAGACAGTTGCAGGTGCTGAGTTGACAAGGAACGTACCTAGCACGACGTCCGGGTCTTCCTGGGCTTCTTCAGCAGTGACGTGATTCACACGCCCCTTCCCATGGTTAGGTGGATTGCGAGGAGCTGGGTTCCTGGGTGGCATTCCACGGCCTTGTCCCTGGTTCTGCGCATTGGGGCGTGGGGCATCAGGCTTCTTGTTGGGGCACACCCTTGAGATGTGTCTGGGCTGACCACATCCAAAGCAAGTGACTTGGTTTGGATTGATCTTGTTGCCACCACTAGTATTGGGGTTGAAATCTGGCCTGGGGTTGGCATACTGCTGAGGCTGAGGGTTGGCACGAGGTGCAGGAGCTCTTGGTTTCTGATAGGTTGGCTTGGCCGGGGCTGACTGCCACGGACGAGGCTTCTGGTTGCTGGAACTTCCCTTACTGACCAACTTGCGCTTGCGAGTGTCTTCCAAAGCACACCGCTTGTCTTCAAGCATAAGTGCCTTGTTCACCAGGTTAGGAAAGGATGGGCAATCGCACACAACAAGCGAGTATTGCAGAGTCTGATTGAGGCCTTTCATGAAGCGCTCCCTTTTGGCAGCATCAGTGCTGACATCTTCAGGGGCATACCTTGACAGAATACTGAACTTCTGCATGTACTCCTTGACAGTGCCACTTCCTTGCTTCAGGGCTCAGAACTCACGCTTTTTGATAGCCATGATTCCGGAAGGAATGTGGGCCTTGTGGAATTCTGCCTTGGAGTTAACCCAAGGGATGTCTTGTTCAGCATGCATGACCTTGAATCCATCCCACCAAGCTCTAGCAGTCCCCCCGAGGCAGTGGGCTGCATAAGCCACCTTCTCGCGGTCTTCGGTGCATCGGACTAGTTCCAGTATCTCCTCAATGGAACGGACCCAGTCGTCTGCATCCAGGGGTTCAGCAGTCTCGATGAAGGTTGGAGGTGCATGCTTCTTGAACTCTGCCAACGTGGAACGTCCATTGCCATTCCCCGCCGGCTGGCGGTTGTTGGCGACAGCTTGAGCAATCAGCTGAAGAGCTGCAGTGTTGGCTTGGCGTTCCTCTCGGAATGCTTGGAGAAGCTGAGCCATGTCCATGCTTGGAGGAGGTGGTGGTGGAGCTTGGTCGTTGGTTTGGTCGTGGCCTGCCTCTGGCTGAGCGGATGCTCCGGCTTCGGGCTGCTGGGTAGAGGTACCAGTACGAGTTACAACAAGCATCCTGTTGGAGCGATAAAAGGTCTCATGACCCGGAAGAGGGAAAGCAAGATAGATGGGTGCCTAGTAAGGGGGTGGGTGTGACACTAAATCAAATTATGCAAGGGTCGTAAGGCCAAAACACATTCATTAAAATCCAAATGGGTGATGTAGTCGTTTACACATTCCCGAAGGAAGAACACGACATACATCCAGACACAACAAAAGCAAACACTAGATGGTTTCATGTGAACCATACAAGGACTCGACTGCGCATAGGGGTTACACGACCTATCCTACCGTAAAGGTTACATCCGGCATATCCGAATAGCGAATAATGCCTAAGCGGCGGAATGCTCGGTCGCGTATTCCGGCTCTTCTGGGTCTTCCTCCTTGTCTTCATCTGTCTGGGCCCCCTTATCACTTGAGGGTGTGGGGGAGTGGAGGAGTTGGATACGACGGTGCTTCGTCGGTGGTGCAGGGAAAAGCTTGCGATATTCCCTCGCCGTCATCCGGCGTCGCCGAGGTGGTTCTTCATTCTTGGAAGATACATCCTCGGAGGGCCTTTCGCCTCGATATGCGATAGCGGATTGTCCAGAAGGTGCTCCTTCCTTCTTGATCCTATTTGCCTTCTCTTGAGCTCGACGAAGAAGTGCCTTGGTCTTGTGAAGTTCTTCTCGAAGCTTCATTGATTCCGAGGCCAAGTCTTGTGCCAAGCTATCGGCACATAGACTGAAGTAGGTCTGGAACCGAAGCGAGAGTCCTTCCTTTAGTGGAGGGGCTAGTGCGCTGCTTTCTTCTTCACCTTCCTTCCGGTAAGGTAAGAAGCGAGTTGTCATCTTGGCTGCCATCTCCGGAAGAAGCTCATGAAGACGGGTTAGTGCCTTGAGTGCAGCAGCCTCGACAGCGAGTGGTAGTGTTGCCATCTGGGGTCCCTCGAAGAACCAACTTGTGGGAGGATCGTTTGCCTTCACGATCACTTCCACATGGTACTCCACCTCAGTGTCGCTCACCCAATGCTCAAGGTAGGTGAGGATGGGTGCTCGGTGGAGCTGACACACCTGGAGGCTATCCTCGAGAAGTAAGGGAAACCAAGTGGTCAGGTGCTCTTCGGGTACAGCGGCCATCTACAAAGGTGGAATAGGAGGGGTTAATAAGCTGATGAAATCTCAGGTTTAGAAAAGAAGAGAGGTTCAGAAGGTTTTTGGAAAAAGGGGTCTCATCTATCTAACGCCCATGCTAACTAAGGCTTCCTACAGTCAGGATGGCTCTTATACTAGCTCTGTGGGGACCCCGACTTAGAAGTCGAGATCACCGAATGCACGTGTACAGTGATCCCAGAGATCAATGCTCACTGAACACACAGAAGCTGAATAACAAGAGTCTTACATCCATACAAATAGTCTTGCACGAATTAAGGCCATTATAGCCAAGTCTTACATAGATAGAGCCTCACGGGCTGAATAGGAAATAACTCAAATAGCGGAAGTCTTGGACAACGGGTAGAACCCATGCCATCTGCCTTAACCCTACAGGCATTCTGACTGGGATAGCGTCCTAGTTCGCATGTTCGTCTCCGAAGAACTCTTCCTCATATTCCTGTTCTTCCATGCCTGGCCAATTAAAATAACCAGTGGCAAGCCAATGAGTACTTTGAATGTACTCGCAAGCAACCCATGATGTGGTTCAAAGTAACAATGCAATTGAACAATAATGAGCAAACTAACAAGAGCTAGAATGAATATTCTACCAACAAGTTTATGCATCAGTAAACTCGCGTAACCTCGAAGACAGGTTACCGATATCAACATGAATAAGATTCCACTCGTCGAGTCAAGTCACCACCTTGACTCATCACACACTTACTATCAATGATGAAGTAAAAGTCTGGACATAGTTTAAGTAGCACCACCCAACTGTCCATGACCGTGGACACGGCTATTCGAATAGTTTGACACTCTGGAGAGGTTGTACACTTTACCCACAAGATCCGGGGAGCTTCCGTGTCATCCACGACCCGCGGTACCTCAAGTACCCGGGGTAAGCACCCGGTCATTACCTTTCCTTAGATGACACTAACATAGATTCCACTCGTTGGTACACGGCCCTCGGGTACAAACAATAGATCACGGGACTTGCCCTAATTTCAATGTCACGCGTACCCGAAGGGACCAACGGTGTGTCCGGTGCCCTGTGAAAACAGTCATGGTCGTCTATCCAAGCACGACCCCGTCCCGGGAAAGACCTCAAGTCTTCCCGTCACTAGTAATGCGGGCACCATGCTAGTATCGACCTAAGTAATCAATAAAGCCCCGTCCCATAAGGGGTAGTGTGGTTGCACATGTTTGGTTGGGACAGTAGTCACACATAAATCTAATCCATCGTTTCACCATCCACAAGATTAACCGGCACATCACTTCTTCCTCAAGTGATGACCTAACACAACATCACCCTCGGGCATTAGGGGCACCCGATGGGTTCGTGCAAGGATTCAACTATGAAGGTTCAGATCACACATGCATCATTTAAGCATCATGACCAACTATTTGCATGTTATCTAGCACTTAGCAAGATCAAGATCAAGCATGCATCATGTGGTGGATCCAACTAGGTCACCACCGTAACCCTATCATCATGCATCGGAAACAAACGAGTTCCGAAGAACAAGCGTAACATGGTCAAAGGGCTGCATACCAGGATTGGCTTGATCTTCAAAGTCATCAAATCCTTCTCCTTCTTCTTCCACAGCAACTTCGTCAAATACGGGATCTATACGTCGCATAATAACCACGGAAAAATAAGACCACAAATAAAACAGAAAAACCAAAGTGCTCAGAAAAATGTCAACTTATTTTTGTTAAATACTAGAGGGATTTCTAAGATGGGGAAAAATCTTAGTTGGAGTTTTGGGGTAACAGAATGGAATCTATTGATTTTTTATCATGAGTTTTACTGCCCAAATTTGAATTTAAATTTGAACAGTACAGAAAAGTTTCATTGATGTGAGTGAAAGTGGTACCATTAAATAGGTTGGAATATTACAAGATTTTAGGAGTTGGAATTATTTTATTTGGACCATTATTCTTTTCTGTAGAAATGTTTAAAACAATTACAGAAAGAATAAAGAAAAATCGCCCCTGTGCAACTGGGCCAGAGGCCACAGTGCACGGCCCAGGGCGGTCCAGCCCGACCGAACGGGTGCCTGCGCGCACACGTCAGGTTTTTGAACCTAACGGGCGGGGCCCGTGGGTCAGTGGCAGAGAGGAGGGGGAGAGAGGTGTGGGGATGACAGGCGGGGCCCGCCTGTCATCTCCAACCTTGCGGCCACGGCGACGGCGAGCTCACCGGCTAGGTTTCCGGCCACGGCGACGGCAACGGAGGGCAGGAACGTGACCATCGTCGTGTTGCGGATGTAGGGGTAGTGGTGCGGCACGCCGGGGAGGTCCGGTATGCCGGCGGCGAGGTGGGACGGCGGAGGAGCTACGGGAGGTCGCTGCTACGGCCGTTTCCAACTGCCACAGAGAGGGGAAACAGGGGGGAAAGAGTCAGTGGAGCACGGCGGTTCCGAATCGGGCAAAAGAAGGGGCTGGGGAGGCCCGTACTGCCAGATCACCGGCGGCCCGACGCGGCGGAGCTCCGGTCGATACCGAGCACTGGGACTTCCTGGGGAGGAGTGGATGGTGCTGGGGGACTGAGTGGAGTGACGTGAAGCTGCTGATGCTGCTGGAGAGGCCCGGGGGGTCCTATTTATAGGAGGTCGACGGAGGCCCGTGGTCCAGTGCGCCGGCGAGCTCCGGCTCGAGGCTACAGCGCACGGGAGGCAAGAGGGATGAGTCCACGGAGTTCCTGGACGAGCTCCACGTCCAGTAGAGGTGAGAGGAGGAGCGGGGGAGCTTCTGGAGCGCGCGCGCGTGCGAGGCAGAGGAGTGGCCGTTGCGGGCAGCCAGCGCGCGTGCGACGACGACCACTGGAGGGCGGAGGAGGAGGGGGGACAGCGCCGGGGAGGTTGCGGACGTCGAGAGGCCTCGACTAGCGCGAAGGAGGAGCCCGAGGCTGTCGGGGGCCAGCGATTGGCTGAAGCCACCGTGCGGAGGTGCACTGTAGCGTGCTCCAGAGCGTGCGTATTGCTGGCATCATCGCGCCCTCGCCACTCCGGTCAAAACCAACGTGCCCAAGAGTTTCTAGAAGGTTGAGGGAGGAGTAAAGAAATGGCCTGCGGCCTTGGATGCCCTGGAGATGCTGAGAGAGAGTGAGGGTGCTGGTGACTTGGTGAAAACTTGCTGTCCAGCAAGGTAAACTTGGGTTCTTACCCCTCAATCATGGAGCTGGGGTGCTGGGGAAGTTACTGGGGGTAGCTAGTAACTCAATGATCATGTGGTAAAAAGTTGAGGCCATGGAGAAGAGTAAAAGTGATCAGGATGAGGGTTTTAGTAAATCTGCATAAGGTGTTTGATCAGTGTTTGGTCAAGCAAATGACCTCCACTTGATATGGCACTTAACAGGATTAAAAGACATGAGAAAATAGGGTGCTTCATCAAATTTGGGCTCATTAGAAGAAACTAGCCAATGTAACTTTGGTGAACCCTAGAAATCAACAGAAACAGCTTCACCTTGATTGAGTCAAGCTAATCATCTCCCCTTGATGCACCACTTGGTGTAGCATCATCATTTGGGGTATTGATCACGCCCACAAAGTTTGAAGCTCCAGATAAAAAGTTGGTAATGTAAAGTTGTTCAAATTTGCATTTGAACAGAAAGGGTTTTAGGGTGATCTGATCAAGTTGCTCTATTCCAAATCTTGTGCCATTTGGTCTAGATGCCTTATTAGGCCATTCTAGCATGTGCACCAAATTTGAGAGCAGTTGGACAAGTTTGGCAATGTAAAGTTGCTCAAACTTCAAATATGGACAGAATGGTTATGAAGGGGTTTAAGGATGTTTTCTTGCTTCCCAAGGCATGGGACATGGCAAGATCATCAAATATGTCATATATGACATGATAGGATTTCCCTGGAATTTTTGGAGAATATTTCCTTTGTAAATATTTCAAAAGCTTGAAATATCCAGAAAGGGTTTTAGAGGGTTTAGCCCATTATTTTGAACATGACCAAGTGTTGAAACTCTTATATATGGACAATATATGTCCTCTGAGTCTCTCTGAATTTTGGCAAATATTTTTGAATCAGTTAAATAATTTTTCCCTATTACAGACCATTTCTGGCCTTAAGAAAAAGCTTTTAAATAAAATAGGAAATTAACTTTTAAAATTATACCTTTGTGGTTTCTGGGAGTCCTATGACTACTAGGTCTCAAATAAACCTTTTGAAATAATTTTCTCACCCTAAATCAAGTACTTGCAGTGCAAATCTCAATTCAGGGGTTTTTGGAAAACTAAATTTATAAAAATATTTTTTGGCCAAATTAATTTTGTAGGAAAATACTATACTATTATATAACACTTGGCATGATAATTGGGCAGAAGTTTTGGGTATGGAGATGAATTCTACAAGAGGTCATAGTTGACTTTAATGAGCACATGAAAAAGCATATGAAGAAAAACTCAATTCAAATAAAAGCCAAATGATGCCAAAAAAAATTGCTGGTCCAAATTTTCATGCTTCAAGGGTACAAATAACATGTTACAAAATGCAGGGTGTGACAAGAAGACATAGATAAGAGCTAAGTTCATGCTACCTTCTGCTTCATTGCAAATTTCTAGATTTGCGTATTTGTTTATCCCTCGAGTATCTGAGTGTTCGTATGAAGGAATCTTGTACGTGATGGTACCTCTGCTAGATTCTTGTCTGCACCCTTGTTCCGATCAGAGCCTGCTCACGGGACGAGTGGCTGCGTCAGAAATTACTGAGGGAAAACCTGTCGGGACACATCCATGCCAAAATAACTTTTAAGGGCCAGCCCCTTACGACCATTGCTGCAATATGATACCGTCAGGCAACCTGAAAGTACATAGAGACTAATTGTACGAACACTGCATAGATAAAACTTGGAAGGGATAACACACAATTTAGATTAAGCAAAAGTTTCAAGCTCCGCATGAGGCATAAATAGGACGACACCTACACATAGGTCATGCATCATTATGTTGATTACAGGCAAGCACGGTGGCCAGAATGGTTCAGCGCCAGGCCTGGCAGCTTCGTGAAGTGGCGGGGACACCAAGAACCTTGTCGGCAATTGGGGTGGCCTTCTTCTCGGCAGCAGAGACGTCTGCATCCGGCGGTGGCTTCCTGAAGCCGTCATTGAGATCGATATCTGGGTGGCGGCAGGCTAGGTTTATCAGGACCATGAAGAGGGCACTGCAGGCAAGCTTCCGGGATTCAATTGTGAAGCGGCTGGCCCTCCCCACTTCATGCACCTTCAGCTTGTCGACCAGCTCGTTGAAGAAGACCTACTTGTTCTATGTGCCTACTTTGGTTGCTCCCAAACCACAAGAGCCGTTGCTAGTATACCTAACGGCAACTAATCAAGTGGTTAGTGTAGCACTGGTGGCATAGAGGGAAGTGGAGGAAGCAACAACCTCCGCTAGTGTCCCTTTCGGGGAGAAGACCGAGAACTGCTCGGCAAGGTCAGACATGGATCAGGACAAAGAATAGCACGACAACGGAAACAACCCCAAGGACGCAGCAAGGAAGAAAGTGGTGCAACACCCAGTGTCCTCTGTCAGCTCCCTATTGCAAGGGGCTAGATCCAAGTACTCTGGCATGCGAAAAAATGTTTTTGACCTAGTCATGGCCTCAAGTAAACTGCGACACTACTTCCAAGCCCATGAGATCATGGTTGTTACATGCTTACCGTTGCAAAGGATACTCCGAAGCCAGAGGCTACCGGCAGGATAGTGGAGTGGGCATTCGAGCTATCCAGCTTTGGCCTGAAGTTTGAAAGCAAATCAACAATGCAGAGCAGGGCATGGGTATCGGATCTTGGGTTCCGGCAAAACCCTTGTGGTTCGAAGTTTGGGGTGTGCACGAAGATCTCTCCTTCTTCCCTAGCTTGTCTACTTGCCGATCCCTAGGCCTAGCTTGTCAGATCCGAAGAACAAGGGACACAAGGTTTATACTTGTTCGGGCCACCGTTGTGGTGTAATACCCTAGTCTAGTTTGGTGTGGTGGATTCCCTTGTAAGCTGAGGAAGAACTAGTACGTGGGGAGAACAGCCTCCTAAGGAGAGGTGTTCTTGTGCCTGCTACTTCTCGAGCTTGCGTTGTATTCCCTCAAAGAGGAAAGGGTGGTGCAGCATAGTAGTGAAAGTATTTTCCTTGGTTTTTGAGAACCAAGGTATCAATCCAGTAGGAGACCACACGCGAGTCCCTCGCACCTGCACAAACAAATAAGAACTACGCACACAACGCGATAAGGGGTTGTCAATCCCTTTACGGTCACTTACGAAAGTGAGATCTGATAGATAGGATAGTATAATATTTTTGGTATTTTGGGTATAAGAACAGAAAGTAAATAAAGCAAATAAGCAATGGCAGCAGAACTTGAAGGAAAGTTATATGATGAAGATAGACCCGGGACCATAGGTTTCACTAGTGGCTTCTCTCATGAAAGCAGAATTCTAGGTGGGTGAACGAATTACTGTCGAGCAATTGATAGAAAAGCGCATAGTTATGAGAATATCTAGGTATGATCATTATATATAGGCATCACGTCCGTGACAAGTAGACCGAAACGATTCTGCATCTACTACTATTACTCCACACATCGACCGCTATCCATCATGCATCTAGAGTATTAAGTTCATAAGAACAGAGTAATGCTTTAAGCAAGATGACATGATGTAGAGGGATAAACTCAAGCAATATTATATAAACCCCATCTTTTTTATCCTCGATGGCAACAATACAATACGTGCCTTGCTGCCTCTGCTGTCACTGGGAAAGGACACCGCAAGACTGAACCCAAAGCCAAGCACTTCTCCCATTGCAAGAACTATAGATCTAGTAGGCCAAACCAAACCAATAATCCAAAGAGACTTGCAAGGATATTATAATCATGCATAAAAGATTTCAGAAAAGAATCAAATATTGTTCATAGATAATCATTATCATAAACCCACAATTCATCGGAACTCGACAAACACACCGCAAAAAGATTACATTGAATAGGTCTCCTCGAAGATCAAGGAGAACTTTGTATTGAGATCCAAAAGAAGAGAAGAAGCCATCTAGCTAATAACTATGGACTCGAAGGTCTGTGGTAAACTACTCACAACTCATTGGTGAGGCTATGGCGTTGATGTAGAAGCACTCCATGGTAGATCCCCCCTCCGGCAGATCTCCGGAACAGGCCCCAAGATGGGATATCATGGGAACAGAAGGTTGCGGCGGCGGAATTAGGGTTTTCTTTGTTGCCTCGATGTTTTCACGGTACATGGATATATATATTATATATATATATATATATATATATAGGAGGAAGGAGGGCATCGGGGGAGCCAGAGGGGCCCCACGAGGGAGGGGGCACGCCCTGGACCCTCGTGGCCACCTCCTTCGTTCCCTCGCGTGTACTCCAAGTCTTCTGGGTAGATACGGTTCCAAAAATAACTCTCCCGAAGGTTTCATTCCGTTTGGACTCCGTTTGATATCCCTTTTCCGCGAAACTCTGAAATATGCAAAAAACAGCAATTTGCACTGGGCCTTGGGTTAGTAGGTTAGTCCCAAAAATAATATAAAAGTGTATAATAAATCCCATTAAACATACAAAACAGAATATATAATAGCATGGAACAATAAAAAATTATAGATACGTTGGAGACGTATCAAGCATCCCCAAGCTTAATTCCTGCTCGTCCTCGATTAGGTAAATGATAAAAAC
This sequence comes from Secale cereale, assembly GCA_902687465.1. Classification (NCBI taxonomy): domain Eukaryota; kingdom Viridiplantae; phylum Streptophyta; class Magnoliopsida; order Poales; family Poaceae; genus Secale; species Secale cereale. The sequence goes on along the minus strand of LR738713.1, from coordinate 221,946,890 downwards.
ATAATTTTCGATGTGGAATGCTAACAAACATAATTCTCAATGTAATTTCTTTATTGTGGCATGAATGTTTACATCCGAAAGATTCAAGACAAAATTCTATGTTGACATAAGAATAATAATACTTCAAGCATACTAATAAAGCAATCATGTCTTCTCAAAATAACATGGCCAAAGAAAGTTATCCCTACAAAATGATATAGTCTGGCTATGCTCCCTCTTCATCACACAAAATATTTATAACATGCACAACCCCGGTTTCAGCCAAGCAATTGTTTTCGTACTCAGATTTTCCAAACCTTTCAACTTTCACGCAATACATGAGCGTGAGCCATGGATATAGCACTATAGGTGGAATAGAGTGGTGGTTGTGGAGATGACAAAAAGGAGGAAGATAGTCTCACATCAACTAGGCTTATCAATGGGCTATGGAGATGCCCATCAATAGATATCAATGTGAGTGAGTAGGGATTGCCATGCAACGGATGCACTAGAGCTATAACTGTATGAAAGCTCATCAAATGAAACTAAGTGGGTGTACATCCAACTTGCTTGCTCATGAAGACATAGGGCATTTGAGGAAGCCCATCATTGGAATATACAAGCCAAGTTCTATAATGAAAAATTCCAACTAGTATATGAAAGTGACAAAACAAGAGACTCTCTGTCATGAAGATCATGGTGCTACTTTGAAGCACAAGTGTGAAAAGGATAGTAGCATTGTCTCTTCTGTCTTTTCTCTCTTTTTTTGGAGTTTTTTTTATTTAGCCCCTCTCTGTATTTTTTTGGGCCATCTTTTTTTATTTGGCCTTTCCTCACATGGGACAATGCTCTAATAATGAATATCATCACACTTTTATTGACTTACAACTCAAAGATTACAACTCGAAGCTATAACAAAATATGACTCTATGTGAATGATGATGAAACATGTCATATGAACGAAATGGTGGAAAGTTGCATGGCAATATATCTCAGAATGGCTATGGAAATGCAATGATAGGTAGGTATGGTGGCTATTTTGAGGAAGGTATATGGTGGGTGTATGGTACCGGCAAAAGTTGCGCGGTACAAGAGAAGCTAGCAATGGTGGAAGGGTGAGAGTGCGTGTAATCCATGGACTCAACATTAGTCATAAAGAACTCATATACTTATTGCAAAAATCTACGAGTCATCAAAACAAAGTATTCAACGCATGCTTCTAGGGGAAGGGTTGGTAGGAGTTAACCATCGCGCGATCCCGACCTTCACACAAAGGATGACACTCAATAAATACCTCATGCTCTAACTTCGTGACATAGCGGTTCACCATACGTGCATGCTACAGGAATCACAAATTTAACACTAGTATTTCTCAAATTCATAATTACTCCACTAGCATGACTCTAATATCACCATCCTCATATCTCAAAACAATCATCAAGTATCAAACTTCTCATAGTATTGAATGCACTTTATATGAAAGTTTTTACTATATTCATCTTGGATGCCTATCATATTAGGACTAGTTTTATAACCAAAGCACATTACCATGATGTTCTAAAAGAATCTCAAAAGGATATAAGTGAAGCATGAGAGATCAACAATTTCTACAAAATAAAACCACCATCGTGCTCTAATAGATATAAGTGAAGCACTAGAGCAAAACTATCTAGCTCAAAAGATATAAGTGAAGCACATAGAGTATTCTAATAAATTCTAAACCATATTTATCTATCTCAAAAGATGTGTCCAGCAAGGAGAATTGTGGAAAACTGAAAAGCAAAGACTCAAATCTTACATGACTCTCCAAGCAAAACACATATCATGTGGTGAATAAAAATATAGTCCCGAGTATAGTTATCGATAGATGAAGACGAAAGAGGGGATGCCTTCCCGGGGCATCCCCAAGCTTAGGCTTTTGGTTGTCCTTGAATTTTACCTTGGGATGCCTTGGGCATCCCCAAGATTAGTCTCTTGCCACTCTTTGTTCCATAGTCCATCAAAGCCATACTCAAAACTTGAAAACTTCACAACACAAAACTTAGCCAAAAATCTCGTGAGCTCCGTTAGTATAAGAAAACAAACCACCACTCAAAGGTACTGTAATGAACTCATTATTTGTTTATAATGGTGTTAAACCTACTGTATTCCAACTTCTCTATGATTCATGCCCTCCGATACTACTCATAGATTCATCAAAATAAGCAAACAACACACGAAAAACAAAATCTGTCAAAAACAGAACAGTCTGTAGTAATCTGTAACTTTCGAATACTTCTGTAACTCCAAAAAAATTGAACTAAATTGGTAAACGTGAGGAATTTTTATATTAATCATCTTCAAAAAGAATCAACTAAATAGCACTCTCTAGTAAAAAAATCACAGCCAAAGTCGTGAGCGCTAAAGTTTCTATTTTTTACAGCATGATCATATAAACTTCACACAAGTCTTCCCAAAGGTTCTACTTGGCACAAACACTAATTAAAACACAAAACCACATCTAAACAGAAGCTATATGCAATATTTATTCCTAAATAGAAGCAAAAACAAAGAAAATAAAATTGGGTTGCTTCCCAACAAGCGCTATCATTTAACGCCCCTAGCTAGGCACGATACAAGAATAGATCTAGGTATTGCCATAATGATAAGATAGGTCGCGAAAACTCATCTCATATTCCTTACGTTCAGCCGCAAGTTTTCTTTGTGGCAAGAAAAAGTAATCAAAAGGGCTAAATTTAATAGGACAAAAGTCCCCCATATCAAGCTCAGGAGGTATTAGTTCCTCCTATGGCCCTTCATATTGCACAACCAATTCGTCATTATAAGCATTCTTTTGGCAAAAGGTCATAAGCCTTCGCTCAAGGGAAAAGCCTAACCCATTATTTTGAATAGCAAAATCATCATTCAATTCAGAAATTCTATCAACCAAGATATCGATAGGAACCTTTTTTCTAAGGTTTTCATTAAAAGCAACATGATCTAGAGATCACAAACACATCACGTCCTCTTGATTGAATAAGATAGCTTCAATGGGAGGACGACCAACATCCACTCCGTAGTGAGTAAAGATTTATTTGGCCTCTTTCATGATAAATCTTAACTCATGAGCCAAAAAGATAGTAGCTGCATGCTTAACAGAAGAATGATCAATATTGGAAAATTCCAGAAAGATTCTCTGAATGAAAGGATGCATATGGATAAATTGCCTTTCAATTTCAACTACAAGCATAGATATGGCATCCACGAGGCTACTCTTTCTATGAAGAATAGATCCACCCATAGTGGCTAAAGCACCGGCACAAGTAAAGAAGTCTTGAACACTACTAGGAAAAGGCCTACTAATGGCGCACCAGTTTTGCCTACTAATGGCGCATTACTGGTGCGCCATTAGTACCACGCCACTAGTATTTTTTACTAATGGCGCACCAGTGGTGCGCCATTAGTATCTGGTATAATAATGGTGCACCAGTGGTGCGCCATTAGTATAGCCCACTGTGCTCCATTAGTATGCCTCCCAGGGGGCCATATATACCCAGGTGCTTTGGCATACTAATGGCACACTCTTGTGTGATGTGCCATTAGTAACTTTGGCATACTAATGGCGCACTATTGGGTGATGCGCCATTAGTATCATTTGGCATACTAATGGCGCACTGTGGTGTGATGCGCCATTAGTATGAATATTAGGTTTTTTTTACTTTTTTGATTTTTGCACAGGTTACAAAATGTATTATTGGATAGAATATAGACAGCAGCACACAGCAACAGCAGATTCATCGAATACAATAGAAGATTAGTCTCTGAATACAATTCATCATATTAGTCTTCGAATACAATTCATCATATTAGTCTCCGAATTCAAAAGACCGAACAAAGATAGAACATTATATTACAAGTCTGGAGACCGCGAGTAGCGAGTTTGTCTTCACATTACAAGTTGATATCGATCATCTAAACTACCATCACATAGAAGAGAGCTGCGGTCATCACGATGAAACTCGTCTTCATCCGGTTCCTCCAACGCTCCCTCCCCTCTCCCGCTAGATAGCACGCGTATCTAGATTCCTCCTCCGCCCTAGTGGTGTACCCTTTGTAACTGTTACCGCTGAAACGGTGAACCTATCTCCGACACTCCTCCCAGTCGTCGTAGACTCCGGGAACCTTACCCTCGTACACGACATACGACGGCATCGCTATGCACTAGCCAAATGAAACATTAGTACCAATACATAAGCAATATATAAGTATGCAACAAAACGATCGGAAGAGAAAAGCAAGACATTAATAGCAAGTTGAACGACTGTCGAAACCAAAGAGACATACTACAAGTTCATTAAAGTTTAATTACAACATGAGCCAATCGATGTTTCAGAACTAGATACAGCATCACTACTTTCGACTTGACTCAAGGGACCGGAGCGTGGATGAAGCCGCCGTCTATCGTGGGAGTCATGAAATCGCGGGCGTTGTCAGCCTGCATTTGTAGCATTGTGTCTATGTCGCTGTTGGCCGGTTGATTTCTGACGTAGAACTGCCCCGAGGTACGATGGACATCCTGATGGATGATTTCCGCAAACTCCGACTGGATGCGAAAGAATTCTTGTCTGATGTCCGCGTCCTGGATTGCCGACACGTTCGCGGCCCAATCTTTGAGTTTATCTGGTAGCAGAAGGTGATGATGGTCCCGTACGATCGCCCGCATGTGATGGATGGCGTAGTAGGCACCCTTCTGACCGCCAGGCGGCTGCTTGACGCAGGAGAACGTCGTATTGTGGGCAAACACGTGCTTTCCGTACTTACGAACTGTCCTAGTGAAGGTGCCTCCGGATTTGGCATAGCCGGGGAGAACATCATCAAGAACTTTCTTGACATTTGTGTAGTCTATCTTCGACGGACGGTCCAAGTCGAAATACGTGGCCATGGAATATTTCGGGCTTAGGAGGATGAGTGTGCAATGTGTGTCACTGCACAAAACACGGAATGTTAAAAGAAAAACGATCGAAATCTAAGAAATCATATGTTACGGGGCGGTTGAGGGGACGACTTACTCGGGAAAGTAAGGCACGAGGAAGTTATCCTTATCTCGGTTTTCCAGAATGACGCCTTCGAGGTAAGAACTCGCGACTTGCTGGTCCCCAGCGCAGCCCAAGATCTTGGCACGCATGTAGAAGGGGTCGACTATCACGATGTCCAGGGTCTTGTCTCTAATGATGCGCATCTCCATACTCAGCGAAAATAGCCGAACAAAGGTGTAGTGCAGCGGATGAAGGTTAAACATAGCGAAGATGTCATCAAACCGCAAGACGATCGTACCCCCGATGGAGTTATCCACAAAGCCCTTGCCCTGTGGCACCTTGGCCACGAAAACCGGGTATGCCACATCCTTCTCTCTGAGACGCCGCTTCTACAAAGAAATAACACTATCATGCAGACTCCGCATAGCACCGATTGCAGCATTGAGCATATTACTCGGTAGCATTGGCCTACCCGCCACATGCACCCTCCTCATTATATCCTTAGGTGAAGGTGGCCCGTCCTGAGCACGGATCGTACTCGGTGCCGGCTGGCTCGCACCCTTGTTACTCTTTCTTTTCTGTGCCTTCTTCTTCTCCTGTAATGGCACCGAGTTCTGCTCACAGACTGCCTTCTTGAGTGTGTTGGGGCTGATCATATTTTGCACCTCGTCTATTTGAGGCTCGGTGAAGTCGGCAGCTAGAAGCGTCTCCTGAGAACTGAACGCTAGAAGATGCATGTTGCAACTTGCTTTCTCCGCGGTACCAGCTAGATCGCGCACGTCTTTTGTAGGGTTGGGTTCTTGAGAAGGAGGACCCATGAATTCGCCATCGTACCCATGATCGGCAAAGTACTTATTGACGTTGGCAAATGTATCGTCGTCGTTGTCGTCGTCGTCATTTGGATCCTGTGCCATATGCATGTTCGGATCCAGTGCCATAGGGATGTCCGGCACCGTTGCGGCGGTCTTGCCATGGCTTGGCGCCGGCACGACTGGCGGTGTTGTCTTTGGGGTGGTGTCCCCCACCCCTAAACGAATCTGGCTCTTCGGCCAAAGCAGGGGCCAGCTTAGGCAGGCGCTGAGGGTCATCACATCATCTTCGTCGGCCCCGACGGGTCGAATTGGAGGTAACAACTCGTCGCAGCCTGGCAGCACCCGAACCAGTTGAACCCTATACAAGGTGGGTGGCATCGGATTACCGTGGAACAGAGGGTTGCCCGGTTGAAAGATTTTGCCCTTGGCGACATCGACCAACTAGTTATTCAAGAAGTGCATGAGAGTGCACGGAACAATGGCGGCGCCCTGCAAATACATGTAGGGCGTCAGGGATGCCTAGTCAAAGGCAAGGAGATGAAGTCCTCGGCCGAGAGGCTTAATTAGTTACCGTGATGATGGCATCGAGCTCGGCTAATGTCGAGGCACCGCCAACGGCGGGCGTGCAATTGAAGGAGGGGCCACTTGCTGCAGAGCTGCCGGCCGGCGTACACCTGGGTGCATTAAGCTCTAATGCCCGTGCCGGCATCGGAGACATGAATGCCGCCTCCGCCGGAGACACCAATGGCCTCGCCTGCGCGCTCTGCGAGTTGTTGGCCGTGAAGCTGGGAATCGGGGCCGGCCCCTATTGGCTGCCCGCAATCCATGTTGTCAGTCCCTGAATCAAGGTAGGCATAATGCCGGTGAGCGTCGATCCCAGTTGTTGTTGCACTTGCTCTTGGACAATCTCCGAAATCCGCGCCACTTGTGCCTTAAGTTCTTGAACCTCGCGCGACTGGCTTTCCGAGCTGGTCTTTTTCTCCTTTCGCCCACCAACGTTATAGTATGACGACCATTTTGTGGACAAGCCTTTGCCGGCCACACGACCAGCTGATGATGGCTTACTGAGCTTATCCTTTTTTTTCATTACATCCAATGCCCTATTTAGAGTGGTGTCCCAAGTGGTGCTCTGAGTCGACCCCGCGCTACTGCTTTCAGTCGCCTGCGGAAGGAATGTGAACCATTTAGAAATTTGGTTTCATTAATTAGAATGCAACCATATGGAGCTAATTACGCGGGGGTGTATTCCTTACCAGAACAAGCTCAAGCGCCCTGGTCTTCGGATCCGTGGTAAGCTCCTTTGTTTTCGGGTCCTCCTTGTACCGGGCCCTGACAAAGTTCCTGGTCTACTTGTCACCGTATTTATCGAAGAGGGGCGGTAGGCCTTGCTCGGCACGCTCCGCGTCCTCCTTGTCCCATATAGGCTCCGCCACTCTGTAACCGCTGGGACCGAGTGTGTGTTCCCCTAAGTTCAACTCCCGCATTTCTTTCCCCCACTGAATTGATTCAGAGGTTGCGGTGCTCTCGCACTTGATCTTGAACTCGTTGTAGTCATCTTCGGTGATCGAAGGATTTTTCTCCTTGATCTTCTCATAACTAAAACCTTTGTCGATCATTCTCTTCACCGGGCTTCTCCAAGTAGACATGGCCGTGCTCATCCTCGTGAAGGCAGCATTGTTCAATTTATTCCCTGTGAGGCATGTGTTTTCAAATTCAGCGGGGAACTTGTATCGTTCGTGCAGCTTCGTGAAGAGAAGGTTGCGCAAATTCCCTCGGTGCTAGTGCCTTAGGTTCTCGGTGTTGATCGAGATGGTGCTCCGGAGAATGCACCCGAGCTGAAGCGAGTACCCCTTGACTATTTGTTTGGGCGTCGTTGGATTCCCGTCGGAGTCCACTTTAGTAAATTCCTCCTTGACGGTGCGGAGCACGGTCGGGCACCGGTCCTTCCGTTGCCTCTTCGGTTGGCTGCCATCTGTGCATGCGCCGCCATCATCAGTGGTGGCATCCTCGGCGACACCATTAGTGGTGTCAGGATCGGTGTCTTTCGCGGCGTCCTCATAGATGTGAGGTTGTTCCTCCATCTCCTGGGACAGCTCCCAGAATGCCTTGCCGCCCGAACCGCCGGCCTCATCGTTGTGGGCCATGTTTCTCTCTAAATAGGAAAAAGAATTGGTCAAAAAGTTGGTTATTGTCAAGGAACAAGATCATGGTCTCATCATTTAGGGTTTGTCGACACCGAGGCATCCTAAAAGCTAAGCTTTTATCTTTTAGGATTTTTCGATGCTGAGGCACCCTAAAAGCCTAAGCTTTCATCATTTAGGTTTTTATCGACACCGAGGCACCCTAAAAGCCAAGGTTTTATAATTTATGATTTGTCGACACCGAGGCATCCTTAAAGCTAAGCTGGGAAGGAGAATTCTAAGTTGGGCCTAACCACTTGGCTCTATTGCCGCCTATGGTTTAATGCAGCAAGAATAAAGGGGCAGTTGATCCTACTTAATTAAGTACTAAGATACCCCGGCCCATGCATTAGTCACAAGTACCCCATATGTCCTATTTTTAGCAAAGTCATGCTAAAATTCACGAAAAATTTCAGCATGACCTTTGCTGAAAATAGGACATATGGTGTACCCGAATTTGCCGGAACGGAAGTTAATCGACATTCCAGCAAACTCAAGGGCCTCTCGGGGTACCTGCAAAATCATCACGACACGATGGTAGGAGATAAAACCCAGCAAAAAGCTGCTCCAGGTTCACCAATTGACTGATACTCATGGATAAGCAAAGCAAACTACTACTACCAAAACAAGAACCAGACAAACTGATACATAATGTCAAGCATGTCTAATACCAGTAGTTAATTGTAGCTTTTGCTTTTCAGTGCCAAATTCTAGCTAGTACCAACAGTTAATTAGGTTAATTACCCACTGTTAATAACAACACATATTTTAGCTAGCTAGTACCAGTGCTATTACCCAGCAGTTAATTAGCTTTTGCTTGAACTTTTCAGTGCCAAATTCTAGCTAGTACCAGCAAATTAACATCTAGCTGCAATCATTTTCAAATATATATACAAGACAGTAGGTAAAAGGAATTTATATGTGCCCACTAGACATTTTTATATTAACCTAAGGAAAAATGACTAGTTAGGTTAATTACCCACTGTTAATAACAACACATATATAAGAGAAACACCTGCTGTATTATCTCAATAAAATGAGCCAGATTTGCATTCCCTTCAACAAACAAAAAATAAATGTATGCGTGGCCTTATTATTTATGAAATATAAGAGAGACAACAAAATATATAAGAGAGACAGACACTTGCTCCACCCAACTGCTATAGCTTTGGTGATGCAAACCTGCAGACTGAATAAGGTCGATTTGTTAGAAAGATTTTCTTGGGAAAGAGAACACGTACGGCTGGACCCTGCTATGCAGCACACACTTGGTAATTCAGACTTTGTGAGTTTACAGTTTCGCACATGGATTCTTTTTTAGAAAGAGTTTACAGTGTCGCACATGTCCAGGTAATAAGTAAATATATACACAGATTCTTTTTTATGGTAATATACACAGATTCAGCACCAAGATATTACATATGCTAACCATATGTCTCCCTCGCTCTTGTGGATTGCAGAGAAGCGCCAGGGGCTTCAACCGGCATGCACCGCCGCTTGAAGTTCAGGCGGAACTATATATGCAGTTGTACAGCTAACAGTGGCTAGGTCTGCGCTCGCGTGTTCCCCCCAACAACCGAAAACCCTATAAGATCGACTAGTAACGGTACCGGCATGAATAAGATACAAATCTTGGTTGCACTGTCAAGAGTGTACATTCTATAGCTGAGGAAGCAAAGGACTAATCTGAGAGACTAAACTGTAAAGAGGAGGAAGAGGGTGGAGTTACTCTGCTCACTGTACAAATTTAGCACTAGAGAAGAGAAGAGAGTGAGAAAGCTGTTAGCTGTCGTAAATATGTCCAAGTTGAGAGCCGCTGCCACTACTTTGTTAGTTATCCTGTTGTGTGTCTCGTGTCTGTCGATAGAAGCAAACAAACCATGATGATGGGTTACTGTTGTTGTTGTAAGATAAAAATTCTTTTCCATAGTTTAAGCTGAAGTTATTAGTATCAGCTTTGCTCAACTGTTGAACAGTTAGTTCCTTGTATTAATGAAGTGTGTTGTCTGAACTCTAATCTAATCCAGGATGATGATATGTTCGTTCAAGTTCTTCTTTCACCAAGATTCCTGATCTTTGGTATTTACTGCCAAGCATAGCTCAAGTTCCTTCTCCCGTGCTTCAAGTTCTGCCCCGGCTCACTCCTCTTTCCAGCAATCTTTGTGGGAAGCACTCGTTCAAAGTAAGTTGAGATTCAAAGAGTTCCCGTAAGCTAGTAAGTCAATCAAAGCTATAACTCTATTTGTTAGTTTCAGGAAACTGGTACATATTTCAAATAATATATATATATATATATATATATATATATATATATATATATATATTATTTGGTATTTACCAATTTTAGACTAAGCATAAATTCATTTGGTATTTACCAACTCTAGGATCTGAAGCATACCGTGGTGTGCTGTAATGCTAGTTTTATAATCTGTCAAGTTTGATTAATTGTTATGGAAAATCTAGTTACTGTTTATTGCTTCAAATAAATTTGGAAGCAGCTCAAATACATAATAATGGACTGGTAACAAGAACTCCACAGCTCAATTAACCCTCAGCATCTTCACTTATTTTGCTAGCAATTCAGTACAGCATGTTGAAGCAATTCAGTACTTCCTTAATTAATCCGCCAAGGTAAGAATTATATGATGCTGAACTACATGAAGAACTATATGATTCGAGAAACCTAGAGAAAACTGCAGCAGAGGTAGGGGGTCGGGGCGGTGGCTTACCTTGGCAGAGCGGCGGAGGAGCGAGGCGGGGTAGAGAGGATAAAGTTGCGGCCTCGGGGGGAGCCGCCAACGAGGTAGGGCTTGGGGGAGGCATGTTCCTCCTTCCTTGATGGGGCGGCGGCCTCTTCCTCCTTCCTTGATGGTGCGGCGGCCTCTTCCTTGATGGGTCAGTGGCGG
>LR738713.1:221920609-221935731 GCA_902687465.1 Secale cereale | reverse complement strand
GGCGGGGTCGGGGCGGCGGCGTCGGGGCAGCGCGAGGGAGAGGGCAGGGGAGGATCTGGCGAGCTAGGGCGAGGGAGGCGGAGAGAAGCCACGGGGAATATAGGTGGAGTGGGGGGAGGGATACTAATGGCGCACCTTCCCCTAGTGCGCCATAAGTACGACGATTCTAATGGCGCATCTCCCCCTGGTGCGCCATTAGTATTTTGTTTTAGTTACTAGCCTGACTGGTCAGGTTATATTCCACCTAACCCTATCTCCATCAGAACACGCCCACTAGCCCGACTAGTCCGCACGCAGCACACACACTAGGAGGTCCTGGGTTCGATTCCCAGGCTCCACAATTTTTGTTTTTATGCATTTAAAATGATGTTTGATACTTATTTGTGTTTAAATATGTTCAAACTTGTTTAAATCATAAAAGTATTTTTTTATAAAACAGTAATATTTTTTAAAAAATATCATCAAATTTGCTATTTGAAAATATTTATGAATATGAAAAAATATCATCAAATTTATTATTTGAAAATATCATGAGTTCATGGGTCGGCGGCGGCGGCCGGTGGAGTGGGGGAGGGTGCGGTGGGTCGTCGGCAGCGGTGGAGTAGTGGAGGGTGCGGGGGGTCGGCGGCGGCGGCCGGTGGAGCAGGGGGTGCTCGGCGGCGAGTGGGGCCGGATCTGGCGAGGTGGGATAGCGATCGAGATGGAGGGGGATCGAGATCGAGTGTCCATGAAATTTAAAAACATTCAAGAGTTCAAAAAGTGCCCATGAAATACAATCGAGAAATGAAGGCTACGATTTAAATACAATCGATCTTGGCTAGCTATCTGTTCACAATCTTCTTGCCCTTCTTTTTCGCAAATGGAGTTCTTCTATGGAACGGACGTCCTTTAGTTAGGGTGGTCCTGCTTCTTCTGGTGGTGTATGCTGCTACTTCATCATCGTCGTCATGTTCGATCTTCGGGTCGCCGTACTTGTCGAAGTCTTGCTCATTGGCTACTCCATCCATTCCGATGATCTTCCTTTTGCCTCTCCTCACGACAACACGACTGTGATTTGACGGGTCGGTAATGAAGAAGCATTGGTCAACTTGGGAAGCCAGTACCCATGGCTCATTTTTCGCAGTTACGTTTGCGCCCGCGGTCTTGGATTTGGCTTCGGGTATAACCATGGATGTGAAATACCGGTCTTCTTTTAGGACGCTCTTGGCCCATCTGACACGGAACATCGGGACCATCTCTCCAGCGTAGCTCAGCTCCCAGATCTCCTCGATCCTTCCGTAGTATCTGTCCTTGTCGTTACCGGTGTAGGATTCCATGGTTACCCTGGAGTTCTGATAACCATCGCTCTTCATGTCCTTGTCCTCGGTGTAGAATGTGTAGCCGTTGATATCGTACACCTCATAGGTCATCAGGTTGTGCTCGGTGCCCTGTGACAAGGCGAATATGAGTTGTTCTTCCGCGGAAGAATCCTCATGTAAAGGGTACGGCAGAAGCTTCTGCTTGAACCAACGCGTGAAACATGAGTTGTGCTCTTTGATTATATCTCCGTCCGTCCTCTGTTGGCCTAGGTCATTGTACGTCTTCTCAATAAAGGTTTTTTGCTCTACCACCCAAGGATCGACCACGTCTATGTGTTGTAGCGCGACTAGGTTTGCTCTTTCAAAGTCGGCGAGTCGACCCTCGAAGTCGACATGCATTTCGCGGCGACCCTCACAGTGACCCCATCTAGCGAGCCTGCCGAGGTGCCTGTTGACGGGCAGACCAACGGGGTTCTCGATGCCTAGATAATTCGTGCAGTAGGAGATGCACTCTTCGGTCAGAAAGCCCCTGGCTATGCTTCCCTCTGGACGTGACATGTTGCGAACGTATCCTTTGATGACACCATTCATCCTTTCGAACGGCATCATGCTGTGCAGGAACGTCGGCCCGAGTTGGATGATATCCTCCACGATATGGACCAGCAGATGCACCATAACATCGAAGAATGCAGGCGGGAAGTACATCTCAAGCTCGCATAGTATCACCACGATCTCTTCCTGTAGCCTTCTGAGTTGCCTCACGCCAATCGACTTCCGAGAGATGACGACGAAAAAGTTGCATAGGCCAAATAGCGTTTCACGGACGTGCGCGTCCATGATCCCACGAATTGCAAATGGAAGTATCTGCGTCATCAGCACGGGACAGTCGTGAGACTTCATCCCGCAGAACTTCTGCTTCACTGGGTCTAGGTATCTCCTTATCTTCCCCACGTAACCGTAAGGAAGTTTTACTCCTACGAGGCAGGTGAAAAACTGCTCGATCTCCTCATGGCTTAGAGTGAAGCACGCGGGAGGGTAGTCATTTCCGGTCTTCTTGGCCTTTTTGCCTTTGCGACAACTTTCTGTGTCCTGCTTCGCCTCATCATCATCATCACTAGCGTGAAGCTCCTCCCTGATGCCCATTGATTGCAAGTCTGCCCTTGCTTTCGGCCCATCTTTGGTCCTCTCTGGCATGTTGAGCAGGGTACCAAGCAGACTCTCGCACACGTTCTTCGTGATATGCATGACATCAAGGCTGTGAGGCACACGGTGGATCTTCCAGTACGGCAAGTCCCAGAAAACAGACCTCGTTTTCCATACCTTCAGCAGCGGCTCTGGCGCCTTTCGCTTCTTTCCCGGCTCTAGCGCCATTTGCTTCTTTCCCGGCAGTGGGCAATCTTTCCAATTTTTCAACAGCTCGTCTATTTCCTCGCCGCTCCTCGTACGCGGGCATCTTCGGGGTTTGGTTTCGCAATCGAACAGATCCTTGCGTTTTCTCCACAGCACGTCATCGCGAAGCCACCTTCGATGTCCCATGAACACGGTTTTCGAAGACCCGGGATCTCTATCTACCTGGCGATACATTGTGTCATCCATGCACCTGATGCATCCAGAAAATTCGTGGACCACCTGCCCCACGACATATCCGTAACCGAGATAGTCGTGCACCGTCATGAGCAGTGCGACTCTCATAGGGAAATATTCTTTCTCTACGACATCCCACGTATTGGCTGGCATTTTCCACAGCGTGTCTAGCTCCTCTTTCAGCAGCCCCAGATACAGATTGATGTCGTTCCCTGGTTGTTTCGGTCCTTCAATTAGCATACTCATGTGACTGTACTTCCTCTTCATGCACAACCAGGGGGGAAGGTTGTACATCCACACAAACACAGGCCAGGTGTTATGTGTGCTTCTCTAGCTGCCAAACGGATTGACTACATCGATGCTCACGCCTAGCACGATGTTCCTTGGATCGTTCCCAAATTCTGCGTCTTCAAAGTTCAACGCTTGCCACTGGCTCGCATCCTTAGGGTGACTCAGCATCTTGTCTTTTTTATTTATCTCCGGATCATTTGCGTCATCTTCTCGCTTGTTCTCCTCCCTATCCGCGTGCCAACACAGGAGCTTTGCTACCTTAGGGTCCGTGAAATACCGCTGCAGACGAGGGTGATCGGAAAGTACCACACCACTTTTTGAGGAGCTTTCTTCCTCTTCTTGTATCGAGTGACGCCGCACACTGGACATATGCTAGACTCCGCATGCTCGTCCCGATAAATGATGCAATTGTTCATGCATACATGGTATTTCATGTGCGATAAATCCAAAGGACACACGATTTTCTTCGCCTCCTCGAAACTGGTCGGGCACTTGTTCCCCTTGGGAAGACGTTCGTGCCAGAATGACATGTTCACGTCGAAGCATGCGTCGGTCATTTTCTGTTTTATCTTCATCTCTAGAGCCATGAGCGTTACTTTCAGGCGGGTATCCTCGGGCCTGCATCCTTCATACAATGGAGTAACCGCGTCTATCTCCAGTTGATCCAGCTTGGCTTTCTCTCGGGCGGCAGCTCTTGCGTTATCGTCTGCTTGAGAAGCAGCTCTTGAATATGAGGGTCCTGCACCAAGCCCATCGATGGTCCATTGTCTTCTACTCCGCCGGCATCTTCATCTTCATGATCATGCCTGTCGTCTGCTCCGGCATCTTCCTCATCATCATGTCTTGCATCTTCTACATGATGACTGTGTACAGCATCACCGTCGTGATCATGTCCTGGAGATTCTTCGTCTTCTCGCCCGCCCGAGCCGCGGTGGTTGTCTTGCTGCCCTTCCTCATTTCTTGCCCGGCCCCCATGGACGACTTCGTAGTCATCTTCATCACCTTGCCACCGATAGCCATCCATGAAACCACGCAAGAGCAGGTGGTCCCGCACCTGCCCGGAATCCGGGTCCGTAATAAGGCTCTTCAGCTTGCATCTTCGACACGGACATCTTATCTCCGTCTCATTCTTTTGAAGCATCTCGGCCTCCGCGGAGCTCAAAAACCTATTCACAATGCCTTCGGTCATCGTGCGGACCATGGTCGCCTGCGGGGTAGAGCAAAACGATATTTCAGAACCAAGAAAAAATTTGACATGACTTTCCCTAAAAATAGGACCAAAAAGAATGCATAATGCCAAAGTTCTCGCCGAAACGGAAACGAATGAACATTCCGGCAAAATATTGGCAACTATCGCATTTCAAATACCGGTACCTGCAAACACAAACATATATGCAACACCACAAACATATGCAACACCACGAACATACATAGATCTAGCTAGGCCATAAAAAGTGCATGTGCACATTGTTGCAGGGAGAACAAGATAAAGATAGCTTCCCCCCCTTACTGACCTATCAAAAAAAGGTAATTTAACCACTTAATTTGGATGAATCTATGGTGGAAATGAGGTGACAAGGAGGAGGCAGCCGAGACAAGCTTGGAGGAAGAGGTGGAGAGAATGAAGTGGGGAAAGTGAGTGGGTAGGTGTGGATGTCCAAAATATCTTGTTGGTCCCACGTTACTAATGACGCACCACCTCCAAATGCGTCATTAGTAACCCAGGTTACTAATGGCGCACCTGCTGGTGGTGCGCCATTAGTAGTTTTGCAAAAAAAAAATACTAATGGCGCACTGTAGAATAGTGCGCCATTACTAGTTTAAACTAGTAATGGCGCACTATGGCACGGTGCGCCATTAGTAGTTTTGCAAAAAAAAGAATAAAAAGAATAGAAAAGAATAGAAAAAAAAATAGTAGTGGCGCACTCTGTGGCTGGTGCGCCATTACTAGTTAGAACTAGTAATAGCGCACTGTGCTTGGATGCGCCATTAGTATGTTTGGAAAAAAATTGTTACTAGTGGCGCACCATGTGCCTGGTGCGCCATTAGTGTATTCCACACTAATGGCGCACCTGCACATGGTGCGTCACTGCTATATATTAGTGGCGCACCACATGTGAGGTGCGCCATTAGTATCCATCCCATCTATAGCCCTTTTTCTAGTAGTGGAAGAACTCCCTTTCTAATAATATTACCACTACCAACTAGAAACTTCTTAGTATGTACAGTGGTAGTTTCATCCGGAGGATCAACATAGACGTTGCCCTCAACATTACTACCCTTTTTGATGGTATCTTCCCCCATCTCAGACCTGAAAGAAAGCGAACGGTAAAACACATGGAAAAAGATGGGCAAATAAAACGGCAAGGGTGAAGTGGAGGAGAGGAAAATGAGAGGCAAAAAATGTAATGCTAAGGATAAGGGTTTGTGATAGGTACTTGGTATATGACTTCTGCGCAAGCCTCCCAGCAACGGTGCCAGAAATTCTTCTTGCTACTTCTCGACCTTGTGTTGTATTCCCTCGAAGAAGAAAGGGTGATGCAGCACAATAGCGTAAGTATTTCCCTCAGTTTTTGAGAACCAAGGTATCAATCCAGTAGGAGACCACGCGCGAGTCCCTCGCACCTGCACAAACAAATAAGAACTTCACAGCCAACGCGATAAGGGGTTGTCAATCCCTTTACGGTCACTTACGAAAGTGAGATCTGATAGATAGGATAATATAATATTTTCGATTTTTTGGTATAAGAGCAAAAAGTAAATAAAGCAAATAAGCAACGGCAGCAGAACTTGAAGGAAAGTAATATGATAAACATAGACCCGGGGGCCATAGGTTTAACTAGTGGCTTCTCTCATGAAAGCACAATTCTACGATGGGTGAATGAATTACTATCGAGCAATTGATAGAAAAGCACATAGTTATGAGAATATCTAGGCATGATCATTATATATTGGCATCACGTCCGTGACAAGTAGACCGAAACGATTCTGCATCTACTACTATTACTCCACACATCGACCACTATCTAGCATGCATCTAGAGTATTAAGTTCATAAGAACAGAGTAATGCTTTCATCAAGATGACATGATGTAGAGGGATAAACTGAAGCAATATCATATAAAACCCATATTTTTGTCCTCCATGGCAAAAATACAATACGTGCCTTGCTACCCCTGCAGTCACTGGGAAAGGACACCAAAAGATTGAACCCAAAGCCAAGCACTTCTCCCATTGCAAGAACTGAAGATCTAATAGGCCAAACCAAACCAATAATTCGAAGAGACTTGCAAGGATATTATAATCATACATAAAAGATTTTAGAAAAGAATCAAATATTGTTAATAGATAATCTTGATCATAAACCCACAATTCATCGGATCTCGACAAACACACCGCAAAAAGATTACATCGAATAGATCTCCTCGAAGATTGAGTAGAACTTTGTATTGAGATCCAAAAAGAGAGAACAAGCCATCTAGCTAATAACTATGGACCCGATGGCCTGTGGTAAACTACTCACAACTCATTGGTGAGGCTATGGCGTTGATGTACAAGCACTCAGTGGTAGATGCCCCCTTCGGTGGAGGTCCGAAACAGGCCCCAAGATGGGATCTCACGGGAACAGAAGGTTGCGGTGGTGGAATTAGGGTTTTCTATGTTGCCTCGGTGTTTTCAGGGTACATGGATATATATAGGACGAAGGAGGGCATCGGGGGAGCCAGAGGGGGCCCACGAGGGTGGGGGGCACGCCCAGGGGGAGGGGGCGCGCCCTGGACCCTCGTGGCCACCTCCTTCGTTCCCTCGCGTGTACTCCAAGTCTTCTGGGTAGATACGGTTCCAAAAATAACTCTCCTGAAGGTTTCATTCTGTTTGGCCTCCGTTTGATATCCCTTTTCTGCGAAACTCTGAAATAGGCAAAAAAACAGCAATTTGCACTGGGCCTTGGGTTAGTAGGTTAGTTCCAAAAATAATATAAAAGTGTTTAATAAAGCCCATTAAACATCCAATACAGAATATATAATAGCATGGAACAATAAAAAAATATAGATACATTGGAGACGTATCAGTGCTCGAGTGAGCTTGTGAGTGTGTGGCCTTCAATCTGATCAACTCAAGACGAGATGATCCCAATGGTGGTGCCTAGTCCTATTTATAGAGGCCCGGGTCCTCTTCCCAAATATTGAGCAGCAAGGGATCTCACAACGGCCAAATTTGAAGGGGACAGCTAGTACAAGCTATCCTGACAAAAGGTGGTCTTCGCCTGCCAAAGGCTCTGGTGGTGACGCCGCCGTGGGCTGTGTGATGACCTCCGCTCTACCGTCCTGCTGGTCTTGGTCTTGTTGCACCGATACGGAAACCTTTGCCTGACGCCCCACGACTCCTTTCCTGCGCCTGCTCATTTAGCACCAAAGACGAATCTAGCACCCTGCGCCCGCTGGCGCCCACCTTGCCTTGGTCGTCACTGGTCACGTCACGAGGACCTCGCGAGGTGCCCCTTGCCTTGATATCTCCGCTCCTCAGGAGCCAGCCTAGTGAGGCCGCCCCAGGGGAGGTCTTGCATCGTCCGCCTCGTGAGGGTCTTGAGTGGTTGCTGAAGAGGTTGGGCCGTACGGGGCCGCCTGATGAGCCACGCCATTGGCCGCAGGAAGGCAAGTCTGGGTACCCCCGTTCCCAAGATGCCGAAAATAGCCCCCGGGCCCAAGGTGCGCTCGGGCTTGGCTTCGCGGCGAAGCCAATGGTCAAGTGCGGAGCGCCGCGGGCCCCCAAAACCCTGCGGCCTTGATTGACGTGTGCTGATTGATGGGACGTGGGCGTCTCCACTTCCCCACGCAGCCTCGGTGACTGCGCGACTTGACAAGTCCCTGCATAAACAAAAGACCATCATTACCTGCGATTATGGAGGCCGGCAGTTGGCCTTTTCCTGCCTATAAATAAGGCGGCAGCCGGAGTACTTGCTGCCCATCTTCTCCCTCGGTTCCTGTCGCTTTTTCTTCTTCCTTGCCCTTCGCCTGGTCGAGCCCCTCATGGCGCCGACCAGGAAGTTTTCGTCCGTGGAGAAGGAGAAGACCCAGCAAGAGGGGCCCAGCTCACCACCAGCCAAGAGGGGACGAATCCGCCCCCGCAAGTGTGCTGCGACTCCCGTTAGGGCTACTTGCAGACGTGGACGGACCTCCGCACCTCCTGTAGCTGCCCTCGGTAACCGCAGCGGCAGTTCCTCGAGTGGTCGAGATCACCGTGGCCTTGGCAGTCCTGTGAACGAGGGGAAGCGCTCCGAGGTCGTCAGGCCTCCCCGGCCGCGCTCCCATTTGGCGGAGGTGACGCTGTAGTTCGTCGTGTGGTCGTAGAGCCCGGCCAGTACCTGGCTCCAGCTCCAACGCTCCCTAGCCGACGAACTCCTTGTCGCGAGCTCCGGTGGCTTTTGGCTGCAAGCAGACAGTTCCTGCAGCAGGGCTTCGTGGGTTGTGGTGGAGGCCTCCGCTGCAGGTGCTGTGACTCTGGCCCACGACTGGCAGACGTTTGCCCGCGCACGTGGCTTGGGCAGGCGGTGCACCCTTCACTTTAAGTACGATGGCGACTCGACCCTCTTCGTGAGGGTGTTTGGGGAAGACGGGCGCCATGCCGAGTGCTGCCCCAGAGGACAATGACGGCGGCGAGGTGCTTGGCCTAGGTGATGGCCACATCTCATCCAGCTATGACGGCTCCTCCCTCAGTGGCAGCTCTAGCAGCTCTGGCTACGACCAGCCACCACGCTGTCGCGCCCGCCTTGTGGGTGGCGCTGGGTTGTCTCATCGTCACGCCCTGGTGAAGTGTGAGGAGGGTTCTGACTGAGCTCGGGGAGAAGGTCCTAGTGGGCAGCCGTGCCTCGAGGGTCGTCACCGCCCGTTCTCGATCTTTCTTTCTTCCTGCATCGTTTAAGCAAACAAGTATGGAGCCCTGGAAGGGAATGTAATGAACCGTGGTTTTTATCATGTTTAGCGTCATGTTTAGTGTACCTGACCATCATTGCATGATCTATGTATTATGCGCTCTTAGGGTGAGGAGACTTATCTCGACGCACTCGGAATAGCCCTCATCTCGTGACATTTGACCCTTCGTGGGGCTGCAAAAACTCGTTAGGTGGTTATTATCCTTTACCGCCCGAGGTCCCTGTCGTGGGCCGAGCATGGTTGGGCGCTCCCTATCGCGGTACCCGTGGGGCACGTACATAAGGTGTATGGGGGGGCGTGCCAATCACAAGCCCTGGCATGGGCGCCTCATGAAGGCTAAGGGAGGCGCGCTGGGGAGAGCGCCGGGCAACTGCCGCTCTATGGCACCCCGGCTCAGAGCAACCGGTTTACCCTTCATTGCCAGCCCAGAGATCTAGTCTTTTGGCAATACACAACAATAAGGTATAGAAACAACCGCTTTTATTGATTCTAGCGGATTACATAGGTCTGATATTACATCGAGATACGAGGCCATGTGGCACACGCGATGCTGCAGAAAAGTATGTATATTATTTAATGAACAGGACGAGGGCCTCGATCGCACGAACTACATGGCAGCGGAAGAATGACGAAGTGGAACTCCATAGCACAGGTACACCGATGTGGACCGTCCTAGACACGGGATGCGCTCCGATGCGAATCGACTTGCCTGAAAGCTGGCATAACACGCCAGGTCAGTACATTGAATGTACTTGCAAGCTCACAACAAACATAAGCACGATGACATACAATATCAAGACAATTAATCAGATTAATGCAATGCAGGAACTACTACAGGTGCAATGAAATCAATACTTACACCGAGTCTGGCGGACTCGCTTACCAGACGGTTACCTCGTAACCATACGGTGACCATACCCGGGTCACAACTGACGTCAATACCTCATGAACAATTCCAGAGTTCATGAATTACCTCGAAACACATGTATCATAAAAATCATTTAGTTGGCAAGATTAATTATAAAATTTGATCCATGGTGTGACTTACTTCCGAGCTATGCCCATAACCGAGGACGCGGCTATCGATAGACTTAAATACACTCTGTAGAGGTAGCACACTTTACCCACACTACGGAACCCTGGCCTAGCACTCCCATATGTGCGGACCAAAAGGTTCTAACGAAAGCCTCCCTTTGTCATGGCACTCTCCCGGCCACTCTGACCGTCTCCTTCTCAGGCTAGGTCTTGGGTGGCCCCGTGTCTACCAAAGACACCAACGGCCACCATCGTGGCACAACGGTCCCAAACGGCGACAATGTACCATAAAAACAAAAACAAGCACACAAGGTTATGTCTGCTTACCGGGCCAGGGTATGCACGCCCTAAATCTTCCCTCGCGGGAGGCACCGGTGAGAGTCACAACAAAGGACCGAGTCAAGACCTTCCCACAAGGTAAGCATGGTCGCACTGAATAAAAACCCGATTCAGTGGCACCATGATGTGATCAACATCATATTCAAGTTGAACTTAATCAGGTTTAACTTTGGTAAAAACTTTTATAAAGTAACAAACTACTATGTCATAATCATGCAACTATGTGGCATGCAAAACACACAATTCAAAGACATGGATCAAACTATCAACAAAATTATCTTGCCCTACTCAGATCAAAACTTCTCTGGTTATATCTCATTTTTATTATCAAGCAATATTCTTTTTATTAGCTCATCAATTAAATGAAAATAATGCTTGATAAACGAACTATCATCATTTACCATAGCAATATAAATAGTGGAAAATATTGTTCTACTTGACCAGACAGGTTTATGCATTTAACCAGTAACTAAAAACAGGCATATCAATCCTGATAAAGTAACTAGCAATTAACCAAACTTATTTATCAAATTTTTAATGCAAATAAGAACTCATATTCAAGTAGAAAATCAGTGATATTGAAATAACACCATCCAAATGCTAGTGTGGCTTGCCTTAGGGTAGGGGGGTGATCACACCCCTCTTGGTTTGCTTCAAGACAAGCCTCTCCTTCTGAAAAGAATTTTAAACCACAAAAACAATTATAAAAATTTATTATGAAAATCACCAGAAATTCTAGGCAGCATGGAAAAATCCACCCTTTGGAGTGCTGCTAGAGCTTCTGAAACAAAGACAATGCAAAAAGAATCCAATCATTTGGACTTATGGTTTAAAAATGGTGGCTGGTCAAAGTTTAGTCAAAGTTCTGAATAATTTTTGAATTAAACAGAAATCCTGGGGGGTTACGTCAAAGGCGTAAAAGGAAAAGGCCCCTCCACTCGTACCGCTTTGGGCATGAGTGGAGAGGCTGATGGGTGGGTCCCGCGCGTCAGGAGAGAGAGGAGATGCGTGAGATCAGAGCGCGGTGGCGCTCTGCTGGAGCTCACGTCGGCGACGAGGGGGTTTGGGGCTAGGCTAGAGGGATAGGATTGAAGAGGGGTTCACGGCGCACCTACCCCGTACCCGTGGCTTAGCTTCGGATAGCTAGAGCTGCTCGCAACTAAACTCGCAAGCGGTGGTGGCGGACGAAGTTCGCCGAAGTGGTTGAAGACGGTGGCTAGGAGCAGCCCCGAGGGCTCTGCTGCATCCAGTCAGCACCAACAGTCCTCCAATGCCACGCCCGAGCAGTTGCCCGAGCTCGAGAGGGGCCTGGTGGTCGCGAAGCAGCATAGGGGATCACCGGCGAGCTCGGGCTCGGGGACGGTGGCCAAAGGCCTGCCCGGCCAGGTTGTGGCCTCCTACGGCTTTGTGGAGTGTGTGGGAGTGAGTGGCGATGCTCGGAAAGGCTGGGGAGGGGCTGAATTTACAGGCAAGGGGGAGAGGTGCTCTGGGCTTTGCCGAAGCTCTTTGGAAGACGGCGCACGGCGACGAACGGGGTCAGCGAGAGGGGGAAGAGGACATCGATCACGCGGGTGCTATGCACGGATGCGGACGAGCACAAGAGGCGGTGGGGGAAAAGGACAAGTGCACACGCGCACTATGGCTTTTGGCCGTGATGCACCCGTGCTTGCTGCAGCGTCTCTGGCATCGGCGAGCGCCAGGGAGTGGTCAAGGGTGATGGGTCGAGGGTGGTGGCGCGGTGTGGCTGTCGCCGGCGAGCGCTAGAACGAGCACGCATTGAACAGAGGGGATGGCGACACCCAGAGCGCGTCGAACGCATGCCAGGCACTGTATCCTCACGCAGTCACCGCCCTGACATGGTCAAGACGACTTCCAAGCGTTGCCAAACCTTGTCTACGCTCTAGTCCACGCAGGGTTTAGTCTAGGAAAGTTGAAAACTCATACCCAGGCCGACCAGGATTGACTCAACCAAGCTGACAAGTTTCTGACCAGAAACTTGGTCGCCAAGTTTGTCTAGCTTCTAGATGCCCATTAGGGCTGATCTCCTGGGGTTAAGGGTTTTTTGGAGGGTAATTAAGCTCAAGAAAGATCAGAGCCAAAAGATCAAGGAAAAAGGTACTTGCTATACAAAGTGCCTTTCTGGTCCAGAATAGAAATGATTTTCTATAGCAAAAATATTACAAAGAGTGATGCAATTTTTTTGCTTGGGAAGGTGTTCCATGGTCCGAAGAATATTCAGGAATTATTTCATGATTTTTGGAGCAAGGAAAATGGGGGTTGCTTTGGAGCACTAGTCTACAAAGTAGGTTTGAGAGGGGGACATGAATATTTTTCCTTTATGAAAAATATTCCTAGGATGATTTTAGGGTTTTATGAGAGAAACAAAGTTGAATGAGGAGTAGATAGCTTACTTGGTTGAGATTCAAGGATATGACCAAGTGACAAGTCCATCTGAAATGATTCCAAAACCCAAATCAAAGCAAGGCAGAAACCACGTTTGGAAATAGAGAGAAGGCAAATCCGGAAAAAGAGAGAGGGCAAAAATCCAGGCTGTCACAAACCTCCCCCACTTAGGATGAATCTCGTCCTCGAGATTCGGTTGCTTGGGAAATAATTCTGGGTATGCAGTCCTTAAAAATTCCTCTCTCTCTCAAGTTACTTCTCCCTCGATGTGATGTTCCCAATGAACCTTGTAAAACCTTATTTCTTTGCTGCGGGTGACCCTGTCTGTCTGATCCAAGATCCTGATTGGCTTTTCCTCATAAGTCAAATCCTTAGCCAATTCTATTTTTGCCATATTAATTCTTTTCTCCGGTGGCGAGATGCATCTTCTCAGCTGCGAGATATGAAACACATTGTGCACTTCTGACAGTTCCGGTGGAAATTCCAGCTAATATGCCACAGTTCCGACTCTGGCCATGACCGGAAACGGACCGATATATCGAGGAGCCAATTTTCCGCGGGTCTGAAACCTCTTGACTCCTTTCATAGGGGTGACTAAGAGATATACGTGTTCTCCGGGTTCGAAGCTGATCTGACGGTGTTTGGCATCATAGTAAGGCAGACAGTATTCCCACTTGGTTCCTTGGGCCAATACACAGGCTCGGAGCGTTTCTTCAAGTATTTGATTTACTCGATCAGTTTGTCCATCTGTCTGAGGGTGATAAGCTGTTCTGTATTTCAAAGCAGTCCCCAAGGCTTGATCTAGTCGGGACCAAAATGCGGAGGTGAATAGAGATCCCTTGTTGGAAGTGTGTCACATCCCCAATTTCACCTTGCCATAAGATAGCATTTGCCTGTTGCATCATGTTTCAATTTCTCAGAAACCTGAAATGGGGATGCTCAAACCCTAGCACTAAATGATTTTAACTAGGGTCAAATTAAAATCTTTTTCAATGAACCCAAAATGTCCCTTGGAAAAGTTCATCATTTTTGGATTGATTAAAAACCTCTGCCAAAAATGTTGCACCTATTTCTAGGACCATTCTGGATTTTTGAATTAAATCATGTCTTACTTGCATTTGGGCATTTAAATTTTATATATTAATTTAAATGATCAAATATTCATAAGCTAAAATGTTTACTTTTGGATTTATTCTAAACAGTAGCCATGCTTGGTTTCATGTTTTTTGAAAGTGCCTAAGCATTTTTAGAAAAGCCACAAAGTTACAAAAGAATTAGAAAACAGAAACAGAATTAAAATAGAAGGAGAGGCTTACCTGTCCAGCCTGGCCGGCCCGGTACTGTGCGGCCCAGCCCAACTAGCCGATGCCAGTCATCCCCCTCCTCTCGCCAGAGGGACGGAGGGCGCGTGCCCGCGGCACGCCGGCCACCTCCTGCTTCCACCGCGACGCCTCCGAGCTTCTGGTCGTGCCACGAAGACGTCCACGCCCCCCCCCCATCCACCTCACCTCCCCGCACTCTTTTTCCCCTCGCTCCCCAGCTTCTCCTCGCCATGGCCGAAACCACCGCAGCCGCGCCGGCGTGCACCACCGCAGCCACAGCTACCCCCTCGCCTCTCTGTTGTGTCCAGAAGAACCGCCTCGACGCCCTCTTCCTCCTCGCCGAGCCGCCCGATGCCGGAAGCCCCGTAGCGTCTTCCCCGACCTCGTCTTGTAGCTCCGGCCGCCGGAGATCGTCATCATCGATTCGCGCCGTCCAGAGCCTCCCCGTCCACGTCGTTGGCTCCGCTGGAATCTACGTGAGCTCCTCTCCGTCTTCCCCTTGACCCCGTGGTCCATCTCTCGCCGTAGACGCCGTCCCCTTGAGCTCCGAAGCTCGCCGGAGCTGTGCTTCCTCGCCGCCGTGGCCCCAGCTGCTGCCGCTATCGTCCGAGCCCATAAACACACTCAGTGCACCCCCAGGAGCACGCCGCACCCACCAGCTCACCTCCCCGTGCCCCGCAGCGCCTAACTCGACGGAGCCCGAACTCCGGCGCCGCCGCGAGCTCGTTTCCGACGAGCTCCGGCCACCCCAGCCCCTCCCGATGGCACAAATGGATGCGGGCGAGTCCCAGCTCCACGCAGATGCCCTCCCCGGCCATTTGGTCGTCCGAGGAGGATTTCCGACGCCCTCCGCCGCGCTCAGCCTCGCCGGCGGCTAGCCGCCAGCGCTTTTGACTTTTTGACCGGTGGGTTGACCCCCCC
>LR738713.1:221894843-221913015 GCA_902687465.1 Secale cereale | reverse complement strand
CCTCCCCGCACTCTTTTTCCCCTCGCTCCCCAACTTCTCCTCGCCATGGCCGAAACCACCGCAGCCACGCCGGCGTGCACCACCGCAGCCACAGCTACCCCCTCGCCTCTCTGTTGTGTCCAGAAGAACCGCCTCGACGCCCTCTTCCTCCTCGCCGAGCCGCCCGATGCCGGAAGCCCCGCAGCGTCTTCCCCGACCTCGTCTTGTAGCTCCGGCCGCCGGAGATCGTCGTCATCGATTCGCGCCGTCCAGAGCCTCCCCGTCCACGTCGTTGGCTCCGCTGGAATCTACGTGAGCTCCTCTCCGTCTTCCCCTTGACCCCGTGGTCCATCTCTCGCCGTAGACGCCGTCCCCTTGAGCTCCGAAGCTCGCCGGAGCTGTGCTTCCTCACCGCCGTGGCCCCAGCTGCTGCCGCTCTCGTCCGAGCCCATAAACACACTCAGCGCACCCCCAGGAGCACGCCGCACCCACCAGCTCACCTCCCCGTGCCCCGCAGCGCCTAACTCGACGGAGCCCGAACTCCGGCGCCGCCGCGAGCTCGTTTCCGACGAGCTCCGGCCACCCCAGCCCCTCCCGATGGCACAACTGGATGCGGGCGAGTCCCAGCTCCACGTAGATGCCCTCCGCCGGCCATTTGGTCGTCGGAGGAGGATTTCCGACGCCCTCCGCTGCGCTCAGCCTCGCCGGCGGCTAGCCGCCGGCGATTTTGACTTTTTGACCGGTGGGTTGACCCCCCCCCCCCGAGTCACTGACATATGGGCCCCACGCCCTTAGTTAAGCACTAACTCAATGACAGGTGGGGCCAGCTCCTGTTAAATTAGTTTAGTTTAAAAACTAAACTTAATTAGGCCTGAGAGTTTGACATGTGGGCCACCCCCCTTGACACTTTAGTTAGGATTAAATTAACACTAATATTCTCTGTTAAATTAGCCTAGTCACTGACCAGTGGGTCCCAGCGTCAGGTTTGACCTGGGCTGATGCTGTTGACCCGATGACGTCATCCTTACGTCATGCTGAAGCAATAAGTGTTTTCTGGAATTTAAAAAAAATCAGAAATGATTTATTTATTTCAGAAAATAGCCAAAACTTCTAAAAATCACAGAAAATAAACTATAACTCAGATGAAAATAATTTATATATGAAAATTGATCAGAAAAATTCAAGGAATCTGTTTATGGCATTTTCATGCATGTTTGAATAACCTACAGCCACTGTTTAGGACAATTTGAATAAATGGCATTTGATTAGTCACATATAGAGTTGAATTTGAACCTTTGATTCAAACCAACTTCCTTTAACATGGTTGCTAGTTGCATTAGCTCAATCAACAGCATATTGCCATGTCACGAGCATGCATCATATTGTCGCATTGCATTGATTGTGTTCTCTCTTGTTTGCCGATGTTTGTCCCCTCTCAGTAGACGCTGTTCCGACGATGTGATCGATGACACCGATGAAGACTCATTGATATCTTCAGAAGTGCCAGGCAAGCAAAACCCCATTGAGCATTCCGATACAATCCCACTCTCTCGCTCTTGCTCTCTTTTACTGCATTAGGACAACAACGCTACAATTGTTACCTGCTGCGGTAGTTGAACCCCTTTCCACTGCATGTCCCGTCATTGCCATAGTAAATAGTTGAAACCCACTAGTATGAGTAGGAGTTGTTTGAGCCATGTTGTGCCTACTCATTGATGCTTTCTGGTTATGCCTGCTATTGCTTAGAGTTGTGTCAAGTCTGATTGATCGGGGATGAATTGGAATGTGATGAACATGTCCTACTGTGTGTGAGCTAAGTGTGTGAACATGATTTGGTAAAGGTAGCGATGAGAGGCCATGTAGGAGTACATGGTGGGTTGTCTCATTGCAGCCGTCCTCAGGAACTGAGTTCTGTGTTGGTTTGTCCATGAAATAGCTACTACCACACATTGGGATCCTTAATTGACTCTCTCGACTTATTAATCAGCATGATCTCTGTCCAGGAGTTGCAACTAGTTTCTGGTGTTTGTAGTTTACTGGAGGTCATGCGCAGCGCTGACCCTCGGGGTGGGCTGTGACGCGGCAGGTACGTGGCACGGTGTACCGATTGCCCGTTTGGTGATGCGGGAACCCTGTACACATCGTTTGGGGCCGTGAGCGACACCCCGGCCGGATCTCCCCACGGATGGAACCCAAATAGGCGATAAACCTGGACGAGAGACTTGTGTGGTTAGTCAGGTCGTAGCCGACACCCTCGCTGGGCCTCCGCTTGAAGGTTGCCGGGTACATGTTGTGTACATGGCGGTAAGTGGTGAGAGCGTGTGTGAAGAAGTACACCCCTGCAGGGTTTTATATATAATCTATTCGAATAGCCGTGTCCGCGGAAATGGACTTCCGGGTTACCTCTACATTTCATAGACAAGTGAAAGTGGATACACTAAAAACACGCAAGATAAGCGTGAGTGCTATGGATGGCCTTCTCGTAGGGAGACGGGAGCGGATCCATAGTGGTGTATTGATTGGTGAATATGTGGACTCGTGTGCGCCACCTCAAAAGAGTTACTTGCAGTCGTAGTTCAGGATAGCCACCGAGTCAAAGCTGGCTTGCTGCAGTCAAACTCCACCACCCCTTTGTTGATACCGATGCATATGTAGCTAGTTCTGATGTAAGTCTTGCTGAGTACCTTTGTACTCACGTTTTCTTAATTTATGTTTTGCAGAAAGTCTTGCTGAGTACCTTTGTACTCCGGTGCGAATCGACTTGCCTGAAAGCTGGCATAACATGCCAGGTTAGTACATTGAATGTACTTGCAAGCTCAAAACAAACATAAGCACGATGACAGACAATATCAAGACAATTAATCAGATTAATGCAATGCAGGAACAACTACGGGTGCAATGAAATCAATACTTACACCGAGTCTCACGGACTCGCTTACCAGACAGTTACCTCGTAACCAAACGGTGACCATACCCGGGTCACAACTGAGGTCAATACTTCATGAACAACTCCAGAGTTCATGAATTACCTCGAAACACATGTATCGTAACAATCATTTAGTTGGCAATATTAATTATAAAAGTTGATCCATGGTGTGACTTACTTCTGAGCTATGCCTATAACCGAGGATGCAGCTATCGATAGATTTAAATACACTCTGCAGAGGTAGCGCACTTTACCCACACTAACCCTGGCCTCACACTCCCATACGTGCGGACCAAAAGGTTCCGAAGAAACCCTCCCTTTATCATGGCACTCTGCTGGCCACTCCGACCATCTCCCTCTCAGGGCTTGGTCTTGGGTGGCCCCTGTTGGGAAACGTAGTATTTCAATAAAATTCCTACAATCACGCATGATATATCTAGGAGATGCATAGAAACAAGCGGGGAGAGTGTGTCTACGTACCCTCGTAGACCGAAAACGGAAGGGTCTAGTGACGCGGTTGATGTAGTCGAACATCTTCGCGGTCCAACCGATCCAAGCACTGAACGTACGGCACCTCCGCGTTCAGCACACGTTCAGCTCGATGACGTCCCACGAGTTCTTGATCCAGTTGAGCATCACAGGAGAGTTTCGTCAGCATGACGGCATGATGATGGTAATGATGAAGCTACAGCTGCAGGGCTTCGCCTAAGCACTGCAACGATACGACTGAGTTGTGTCTCTATGGAGGGGGGCAACGCACACGTCTAAGAAATCAACTTGCGTGTGCATGGGGTGCCCCATGGCCACGTATATAAAGGATGGTTGGAGGAGGAGGTCGGCCCTCATATCGCACGCCAAAGTGTGGAGTCATACTAGGACTCCCTAGTTCTAGTAGGATTACTCCTCTCACATGGAATAGGAAAAGGTGAAGGGAGAAGGAGAAGGAAGGAAGGGGGCACCCCCTTTCCCTAGTCCAATTCAGACCAGTCAATGGGGAAGGGGCGCGGCCACCCTTGAGGCCTTTCTCTATGGCACTCCGAAAAATACCCGAATCGATCGGAACCTTTCCGATGTCCGAATATAGCCTTCCAATATATCGATCTTTACGTCTCGACCATTTCGAGACTATTCGTCATGTCCGTGTTATCATCCGGGACTCCAAAAAAACGTCGGTCATCAAATCACATAACTCATAGTACAAATTGTCATCGAACGTTAAGCGTGCGGACCCTATGGATTTGAGAACTATGTAGACATGAACGAGACACATCTCCGGTCAATAACCAATAGCGGAACCTGGATGCTCATATTGGCTCCTACATATTCTACGAAGATCCTTATCGGTCATACCACATGACAACATACGTTGTTCCCTTTGTTATCGGTATGTTACTTGCCCGAGATTCGATCGTCGGTATCATCATACCTAGTCAATCTCGTTATCACAAAGTCTCTTTACTTGTTCCGTAATACATCATCTCGTGACTATCTCATTAGTCATTTGCTTGCAAGGCTTATTATGATGTGTATTACCGAGAGGGCCTAGAGATATCTCTCGGACACTCAGAGTGACAAATCCTATTCTTCATCTATGCCAACACCACAAACACCTTAGGAAACACCTGTAGAGCATCTTTATAATCACGCAGTTACGTTGTGACGTTTGATTGCACACAAGGTGATCCTCCTATATTCGGGAGTTGCATAATCTCATAGTCATATGAACATGCATAAGTTATGAAGAAAGCAATAGCCGTAAAACTAAATGATCATGTTGCTAAGCTAACGGATGGGTCTTCTCCATCATATCATTCTCCTAATGATGTGATCCTATTCATCAAATGACAACACATGTCTATGGTTAGGAAACATAACCATCTTTGATTAACGAGCTAGTAGAGTAGAGGCATACTAGGGACACTCTGTTTTGTGTATATATTCACACATGTACTAAGTTCCGGTTAATACAATTCTAGAATTAATCATAAACATTTATCATGATATAAGGAAATATAAATAACAACTTTATTATTGCCTCTAGGGCATATTTCCTTCGGTCTCCCACTTGCACTAGAGTCAATAATCTAGTTCACATCACCATGTGATTTAACACCAATAGTTCACATCCTCCTGTGATTTAACACTTTATAGTTCACATTGCCATGTGACCAATACCCAAAAGGTTTACTAGAATCAATAATCTAGTTCACATCGCCATGTGATTAACACCCCAAGAGTACTAAGGTGTGATCATGTTTTGCATGTGAGAGAGGTTTAGTGAATGGGTCTACCACATTCAGATCCGTATGTATTTTGCAAATTTTTATGTCTACAATGCTCTGCACGGAGCTACTCTAGCTAAATGCTCCCACATTCAATATGTATCCAGATCGAGACTCACCGTCATCCAGATCGGTGTCAAAGCTTGTATTGACGTAACTCTTTATCACCTCCATAACCGAGAAATATTTCCTTAGTCCTCTAAGGATAATTTTGACCGTTGTCCAGTGATCTACTCCAAGATCAAAATTGTATTCCCTTGCCAAGCTCACGGCAGGACATACAATAGGTCTGGTATATAGCATGGCTTACTTTATAGAACCTATGGCTGAGGCATAGGAAATGAATTTCATTCTCTCTCTATCTTTTGCTATGGTCGGGCTTTGAGTCTTACTCAACTTCACGCCTTGCAACACAGGCAAGAACTATTTCTTTGACTGTTTCATTTTGAACTACTTCAAAAACTTGTCATGGTATGTACTCATTGAAAAAACTTATCAAGCGTCTTGATATATCTCTATAGATCTTGATGCTCAATATGTAAGCAGCTTCACCGAGGTCTTTCTTTGAAAAACTCCTTTCAAACACTCCTTTATGCTTTCCAGAAAATTCTACATCATTTCCGATCGCAAATATGTCATTCAAAAATACTTATCAGAAAGGCTGTAGTGCTCCCACTCACTTTCTGGTAAATACAGGCTTCACCGCAAGTCTGTATAAAACTATATGCTTTGATCAACTTATCAAAGCGTATATTCCAACTCTGAGATGCTTGCACCAGTCCATAGATGGATCGCTGGAGGTTACACATTTTGTTAGCACCTTTAGGATTGACAAAACATTCTGGTTGCATCATATACAACTCTTCTTTAATAAATCCATTAAAGAACGCAGTTTTGTTATCCATTTGCCAGATTTCATAAAATGTGGCAATTTCTAACATGATTCGGACAGACTTAAGCATCACTACGAGTGAGAAAATCTCATCGTAGTCAACACCTTGAACTTGTCGAAAGCCTTTCGCAACAAGTCGAGCTTTGTAGACAGTAACATTACCATCGGCATCAGTCTTCCTCTTAAAGATCCATTTATTTTCAATGGCTTGCCGATCATCGGGAAAGTAAACCATAGTCCACATTTTGTTCTCATACATGGATCCCATCTCAGATTTCATGGCTTCAAGACATTTTGTGGAATCTGGGCTCATCATCGCTTCCTCATAGTTCGCAGGTTCATCATGGTCTAGTAACATGACTTCCAGAACTGGGTTACTGTACCACTCTGGCGCGGAATGTACTCTGGTTGACCTACGAGGTTTAGTAGTAACTTGATCTGAAGTTTCATGATCATCATCATTAGCTTCCTCACTGATTAGTGTAGGAGTCACTGGAACTAGTTTCTGTGATGTACTACTTTCCAATTTGGGAGAAGGTACAATTACCTCATCAAGTTCAACTTTCCTCCTACCCTCTTCTTTCAAGAGAAACTCCTTCTCTAGAAAGGATCCATTCTTATAAACAAATATCTTGCCTTCAGATCTGTTATAGGAGGTGTACCCAACAGTTTTCTTTGAGTATCCTATGAAGACACATTTCTCCGACTTGGGTTCGAGCTTATCAGGTTGAAACATTTTCACATAAGCATCGCTGCCCCAAACTTTAAGAAACGACAACTTAGGTTTTTTGCCAAACCATGGTTCATATGGTGTCGTCTCAAAGGATTTAGATGATGCCCTATTTAACGTGAATGCAGCTGTCTCTAATGCATAACCCCAAAACAAAAGTGGTAAATCTGTAAGAGACATCATAGATCGCACCATATCTAATAAAGTACGGTTACGACGTTCGGACACACCATTACGATGTGGTGTTCCAGGTGGTGTGAGCTGTGAAACTCTTCCACATTGTTTTAAATGAAGACCAAACTCGTAACTCAAATATTCGCCTCCACGACCAGATCGTAGAAACTTTATTTTCTTGTTAGGATGATTCTCTACTTGTCGGTGTACTAAAGTAGGGGTACCTTAGTATCCCGACTTGTGCACGGGCAGTAGCAGCGTCCCGTGGTCGGGCTCGCCACGCGCCCGCCAAGGCCCGCTCTGGATCCTTTAGAACCATTCAAGAACAAAGTATTCAAGTTAAACAAACAAGGCCCCAGCAAGTGGAGCTTGCCGGGAAGGCCGTACCAGGCTCAAGACCATACCTTTAGCACAAGACCCTAGCAAGAGGAGCTTGCCAGGAAGGACAGAGCATAGCATTTCAGAAGACTCGCCGTGGCGCATCGCGCGCCCCGGCAAGGCCCGGAGAGCGACAAGCCTCCGGGCGCGGCAAGGTGCTTGCCGCGGCAAGCTTCCACCGTGTGCCCGTGCTCTAGCTCATCTGGCCAGGCGTCCACCTGGGGCCCTTCCAGGGGCACGTGGCGGATGGCCGTGCAGCCTGGGGTACACGGTGGCAAGCCACGATGACGAGGCTACCGTCGTGGCGAACAGAGACGCTCGGACGGACGCTTTTTGCACTATTTGGGGCGACGGCGACGGGCATTCAATGCCCTTGTCCCCTGCCGTCAGGGTTAGGTATAGACTACTGTACAAACACTGTACATCCACTGTTACAACTACCACCACTTTTACGTTTTTAACCTCACCTACGTTGCCACCTGTCGGTGACCCCTTTGACCTATAAAAGGAGGCCCATGCACAACGTAGAGGGGGTTCCGAACTCTCGATCACTCCCACGCTCGGTGTAGCTAGTCTCAAGCACTGTAGATATTCTTACTCCCGAGCCAATAACTCAATACAACCAAGGCAGGAGTAGGGTTTTACGCATCCGTGCGGCCCGAACCTGGGTAAACGGCTCTTCGTGCTCCCTCCGCTCCCTTGCCGTACCAAAAAGGGGCTCCGGTCCCATAGGTGTTCGTGGGCGATCAGTTTCCCCGACATCTTTGGCGCGCCAGGTAGGGGGCGTCGAGGTTGTGCGAACCTGATCCGACGTTCACGCGGGCGCAATCTTCAGCAACTTCACCAACTTCATAAACTTCATCGACATGCCGCCGAAGAAGAAAGCTTCGGAGGTAGGAGGCCCGTCTGCGTCGATCCCGCCGCCACCAGAACCAACGGTTGGTGGGGTAGACGCTGGCGGAAGGACGGACGCCGGCGAGGAAACTCACGGCGCCGCCAAGTCCAAGGACAAGACGGACGACAGAGCCCACTCCAAGACCTCGGCATCCGTGCACGCACCGCGCCCCTCTCAGGAGGTGCCGGAACGGCAGCGGCGTGGTACGCAGGGTACCATCCGCTTGCTGGGTCAAGGACAAGTCGGCGGGTCGCGGGTCGCGGGACGCTCAAGGCCAACGTGTTGGCACGACCAAGGCACGGTCGCCGGGGCGAGAACCTGCTCCTTCTAACGCTGTTAGGAGTCCGAGCGTATCTCGCTCCTCGCACCGCTCGCCACCGCTCCCCTCCACTCCAGCAGAAGCTCTCGCTAGAGCTCAGCTGCTCCTCGACTTCCCTCCAGCGGCAGACAAGGCCGAAGACTGGAGGGCCACCATCCAAAGCCTCATCGCCTTCGCCAATAATGACACGCCGCAGCAGCCGACAACATCACGGCCGCGGCAAGTCAGCCAGGCGCGGGCTGATGGAGACAAGACCGCCGGGGGTGCAGCTATAGTGCACTCCCCGCCGCGGAAGCAAAAATCGCCGACTCGCCGGATCAACGTCGACGACGACTCCACGGCGTAGTCGGATCCACGGGTTCGCCGCGACCAGCACCAAGTCCTCGACGACAGGCGACAAGAAGACGCTCGGACTCGTATCGAGCGTCAAAGAGAAGCGCGGCGACAGTCCGACCAGCGCGATGGGACCGCTGTCGACATGCACGCGCCCGGTGAACCGGGCGACTTGCCGTACGCGGCAGGTTGCCCTGCGTTCACCCGTGAGCTGCGGCAAGTCCAGTGGCCCAGCATGAAAAACTTCAAGCCCGACGTATCCGAGAAGTACGACGGCAAGACCCATCCCTCGGAGTTCCTCATCATCTACACCATTGCGGTGCAGGCTGCCGGGGGACGAGACGAGAAGATACTAGCAAACTACTTCCTGCTCATGCTTAAGCCAAATGTTAGATCTTGGCTTATGCACTTGCCGGAAAACTCCATCTCTTCTTTGGCCGACCTGTGCCACCAGTTTGTCGGCGCCTTCACGGGCGGCCACAAGCCCCACGGCCAGGAAAGTGATCTCCACATACTTGCCCAGAAGGTGGGAGAGTCCCTGCGGAAATACATCCAGAGATTCAGCCGCGTCCAGCACAACATTGCGGACGTCCACCCTGCCGCGGTTATTAGCGCGTTCCATCAGAACGTGCGTAACCGCCGGATGAGGGAGGAAATGGCGATGTGCAAGATACGAGATGTCAGTGTGCTTTATGCCCTGGCAGACAAGTGCGCGCGTGCTGAAGAAGGGAGGAGACTCCCCGGAGAGGATGTTGGAGCAGGAGGATCGGGCAGTGAGGATGCCGCCCAGGCAAGGAAAAACCGGCGGCGGAACAATAAGAAGAAGAAAAACAAGGAAGTACTGGCTGTCGAGCAGTCCGGCAAGGAGGCAGGCGCCAAGAAAGCTCAGGCTGGTGGCTCCGGCAAGGAGGCCGCCACTGTAGCCGCCGCCGACAAGCAGGACGGCTCCGACAAGCAGTACTGCAAGATCCACCGTACCAAGGGCCACGATCTCCAGAACTGCAAGAGGGTCGAATACCTCGTTGAGCAGCAGAAAGCTGAGTACGAACGACGCGACAAGGAGAAGGCCCAGGGAGGTGGAGGAGAGTCCGGCAAGAAGCGGCCATTCAATGGCCGGGGAGGACGCCGCGGCAAGGCCAAGCAGCGGCAAGGAGATAGACCTCCCCGCGGCCGCGACAAGGACGAGGACGAAGACAACGATGAGGACATGGACGACGGAGACAACAGCGAGCAGGAGTTCCAGAAGGCCACAGAAGTTTTGTGCGTCGATGGAGGTGCCTCTCTGCATACTTCCCACTGCCAACTCAAACAATGGGTGCGGGAAGTAAATGCAGCAGAGCCACCCATCGAGTCGCGCAAGCTCCTGAAGTGGTCCAGCACGCCCATCATCTTCGACATTGAGGACCACCCTGACCGCACAACTGCGGTCGGGTGCTTACTGATGTTGGATTCGCCAACCATCCGCAACCTCAAGGTCACCAAGATGCTGGTTGACGGCGGGGCCGGCCTGAACCAGATCTCCTCCGCTGTGATCCGGAAGCTGCAGATCCCCGACAGCGAGCTCGAAGAGACCGGCACGTTCCAAGGGATCAACCCGGGAAGGAGCAAGCCGAAGGTGAAGATGACATTGCCAGTAACCTTTGGCGGAGAGCTAAACTTCAGGACTGAGAGGATCACATTTGACGTTGCCGATATCCCATTGCCATACAATGGGATACTTGGCCGTCCAGCGCTCGCCAAGTTCATGGCAGCCTCTCACTACGCCTACAACATGCTCAAGATGCCAGGGCCGATAAGCATCATCTCTGTCCCCGGCGGCAAGAAGGACGCGCTTATCTGCGCCGACAAGATCTACCGGGACGCAGCAGCCGCCACACACAGCAAAACACTTGCCGCTGAAGCTCCCGGGGGGAAGAACAAGACCAAGTCCGGCAAGAGCTCTAGGGCCCACTCCGGCAAACGCACCTCTTCAGAGTGCTGCGCTGCCGTCGAGGACGCACCATCGAGCTCCACCGGCAAGTGCAAGAAGGGAATGGCAGCTCCACCTGCAACCAAGAAGGTGTCTGCCAAGGAGGACGGCACTGGTGGTACTTTCACCATCAGTGCCACGCTCGATCCCAATTAGGAAAGCGCGCTCATTGCTTTCCTGCGGGCGAATGTCGATGTGTTTGCATGGCAGCCGTCTGACATCCCCGGCGTTCCCAGGAAAGTAATTGAGCATAAGCTTGCCGTTTGTCCTCATGCGCGGCCCGTCAAGCAGAAGGTCAGGAAGCAAGCGGTGGAGCGCCAAGAGTTTATTGCTGAAGAAATCAAGAAGTTGGAAGCGGCAGGCCTTGTTAGAGGTGTTCTTCATCCCACGTGGCAGGCCAACCATGTTGTCGTGCGCAAAGCTAATGGGAAGTGGAGGCTTTGTATAGACTTCACTGATGTGAATAAAGCTTGTCCCAAAGATCCATTTCCCATGCCGCGCATTGGCCAGATCGTTGACTCCACGGCTCGATGTGAGTTGATTTCATTCCTTGATGCATATTCCGGATACCACCAGATATTCATGGCTGAAGAAGATGAAGAGAAGACCGCATTCATTACTCCATGTGGCACTTACTGCTTCATACGCATGCCCTTTGGATTGAAGAATGCGGGTTCAACATTTGCAAGGGTGGTCCACACTGCTTTTGAGCCACAAATACACATGAATGTAGAAGCTTACATGGATGATATAGTGGTCAAGAGCAAGGACAAGGATACCCTGATTCAAGACCTATATGAAACCTTTGCAAATATGTGCAAGATACAACTCAAGCTGAACCCCGAGAAGTGCGTGTTCGGAGTCCCCTCCGGCAAGCTTCTCGGGTTCTTTGTGTCCCAGAGGGGGATTGAAGCTAATCCCGACAAGATCAAAGCCATCGAGCAGATCGAAGCTCCGAAGCGCCTCAAGGATGTACGGAGGCTTGTTGGTTGTGTGGCTGCCCTCAGTAGGTTCATTTCTAAGTCTGCGGAACGCGCCCTGCCGTTTTTCAAAATCCTGAAAAAGGCAGTTCTAATGAAATGGACTCCGGAAGCGGAGGCAGCGCTGCAAGACTTGAAAGGGCACCTATCCTCCACTCCAATACTTGTCGCACCTAAGCCGCAAGAGAAGTTGCTGCTATACTTAGCAGCAACCAATCAAGTGGTTAGTGCTGCGTTAGTAGCGGAAAGGGAGGCAGATGAGGAGCCCATAACCCCGGCAAGCACGTCCAGCGACAAGCAGGGGGCTTCCCCGACAAGCTCTGGCCCCGACAAGGGAGAGTCTACGTAGATGCGAGAAGAAGTGCAAAAGAAGACGGTGCAGCGCCCAGTCTATTTTGTCAGCTCCCTCTTGCAGGGGGCTAGATCAAGATACTCTGGGTGCAGAAGCTGCTTTACGGCCTCCTAATGGCCTCGAGGAAGCTGCGCCACTACTTCCAAGCACATGAGATAACAGTGGTCACTCGCTTTCCGCTGAAAAGGATATTGCAAACTCCAGAAGCAACGGGCAGGATTGTCGAGTGGGCAATGGAGCTGTCAAGCTTTGGTCTCAAGTTTGAAAGTACTTCAACTATCCAGAGCAGAGCCTTGGCAGAGTTCATAGCAGAATGGACACCAACACCAGACGAAGAGATTGCAGAGACAGACACCCCCGTCAAAGAAGCGAGCAAAGAATGGATAATGTACTTCGATGGTGCCTTTTCGCTGCAAGGCGTCGGTGCTGGTGTGCTGCTCGTCGCACCCACCGGCGAGCACCTCAAGTATGTTGTCCAAATGCACTTTCCCAAGGAACAAGCAACGAACAATACTGCAGAGTATGAAGGTTTGCTTGCCGGCCTCAGAATTGCAGCCGAACTTGGGATCAAGAAGCTGATTGTGCGAGGGGGATTCACAGTTGGTTGTCCGCCAAGTGAACAAGAGCTACCAGAGCCCATTGATGGAAGCTTACGTCGACGAAGTGAGGAAGCTTGAAGAACACTTTGAAGGCATACAGATGGAGCACGTTCCAAGAGCTCAAAATGATATCACAGACGGCCTGTCAAAGTGCGCTGCACTGAAGCTACCTGTGGAACCAGGGATCTTCGTGCTCAAGCTAACTCAACCATCCGTTACACCATCAGTTGGGCAAAGCAAGAAGAGAAAGTTGGTCTCCGGCGACTACTTGCCGGCGGATCTTCCTGAAGCCGCCGCCAAGGTCCCCAAGACCAACGACCAAGTTGCTGAGGAACAGTCTGCTCCTGCGGACCCCAGGGTTCGTACAGTCGAAGCAGGCGTTCCCGACAAGTCTTGCCCCGGCAGGCTTGCCGGGGAGCGTCCAGCTCCGGCAGGGCCGCAGGTTCTTGCCGTAGAAGCTGACGTTCCCGCAGCAGCACTGATGCCTTTAGTCCTTGTTGTTGAGCCTCAGGCTCCAGCATGGGCACAGGAAATCGTCCGTTTTCTTCAAACTGGAGAACTTCCCGAAGAGCCAAAAGAGATAGAGAGAATAACCAGACAGTCAAGTATGTACCAGTTCGTCGGCAATGAACTGTACAGAAGAAGACTCAATGGTGTCAGATTGCAGTGCATTTCCCGGGAAGATGGACAGAAGCTGTTGGCAGAGATACATGGAGGCATATGTGGCCACCACATTGGCGCAAGAGCACTTGCCGGGAAGGCGTTCCGGCAAGGTTTCTTTTGGCCAGAAGCCCTCCAAGATGCAACTGCACAAGTAACCAAGTGTGAAGCATGCCAGTTCCATGCCAAGCAAATACATCAGCCAGCTCAAGCTCTCCAGACGATCCCTTTGTCCTGGCCCTTTTCGGTCTGGGGGCTCGACATCGTCGGCCCCTTTCCCCACGCAGTCGGGGGCTTTGAGTACTTATACGTCGCTATCGACAAGTTCACAAAGTGGCCGGAGGTGGAACCAGTGAGAAAGGTGACCGCACAGTCAGCAGTCAAGTTCTTCAGGTCAATTGTTTGCCGTTTCGGAATCCCTAATAGGATCATCACCGACAACGGCACACAGTTCACAAGCCGCACCTTCATGCAATACGTCCAAGACCTTGGCGCCAAGGTCTGCTTCGCTTCTGTTGCCCACCCGAGGAGCAATGGTCAAGCGGAGAGGGCAAACGCTGAAGTGCTGCGCGGACTCAAGACAAGAACTTTCGACAGGCTGCACAAGTGCAGAAGAAACTGGATTGAGGAGTTGCCCGCGGCTCTTTGGTCAATCAGGACGACACCAAATCGAGCCACCGGACAGACACCCTTTGCTCTTGTCTATGGAGCAGAGGCAGTTCTCCCCACGGAACTCGTATACGGGTCTCCACGAGTGCTCGCTTACGATGAGCTCGAGCAAGAACAGCTACGGCAAGATGATGCACTGCTCCTCCAGGAGAACCGTCTTCAGGCTGCTGTACGAGCTGCTCGATACCAGCAAGCTTTGCGCCGCTACCATAGCCGCAAAGTCAAGGCCAGAAGTCTCGAGGAAGGCGACCTTCTACTTCGGCGTGTTCAGTCCGCCAAGAATTCCAACAAGTTGACGCCGAAGTGGGAAGGCCCTTATCGGGTGAGACAAGTCACAAGGCCCGGCGCTGTCCGCCTTGAGACCGAAGAAGGCTTATCGGTGAGAAACTCCTGGAACATTGAGCATCTTCGCAAGTTTCACCCATAAGGCGCGGTTGCCGTGATCCGCTCCGGCAACCACATTTTGTACAAGTCTTGCTGCTGTTGCATGTAAACCTTTGTACAAAGCCGGGCGCAGACCCCGTGCATCAGTAAAGCTTATGTGCCTCGCACAACTTGTCTTTTTCATGCCTTCTAGCTTTTCTTGCATGCATTATCTGACACTTTGTGCAGCACGCACCCCCGGTAAGCAATAACGAGCCGCAAGATTCCATATCTATGTTTCCCCCCTTTTCTTTCTTTTCTTAAGCAGAAGAAGGATTCCTCGCGCACAAGTTTGCCGGGGGGAAGGAGACAGTGGTATGGACCAAGTGTCGTTCAAGAAAGCCTCACCTTGCCGGGAAGCAAACAACACAAAAGCTAAGTTTGAGCATTCAAATTTTTAAACTTTAAGGTTATCTTCCTTGAACGACCACACTTTGTATGGAAAGCCTGTGCGCGGAGGAACCTACCCGTGGCTAGCCGCGCCCTTACTCTGTTTCGAGCACGCTCAACAGCTTAAGTGAGCTGCGAGAAGTGTCGCGCCCTTACTCCGTTTTCGAGTTCGCTCAACAACCTAAGTGCGCTGCGACTAGCTGCGGCAAGGTTTCTTGCCGGCGAGGGCACTTCCAGCAAGATGCTGAAGTTCCGCACTCAGCGCTCGCGGCAAGGGTCCCTTTACCGGCAAGTTTCCTAATAGCGTAGGGTAAAAGCATACAAAGCAAAGAGGTTGAGTAAAGGAAATAACACTTCATCAACTATCCAAAACAAAGTTATATTACAAGATGACTTGTCGCTGTTCTAATAGACTACTGTCCATAACTTGATTGGCAGCGACAAGGGAAGCAGAAAGAAGACAACCTAGTCTACACGGTCGCCATCGACTCTCCTGATCTTGCCCACCTTGGCCACGATGTGGGCGACACGAGCCTTCAGCGCTTCCTGGTCAGCGTCGGGCGGCAAGGTCCAGAGGACGTTGTCAAGATTAATCCCGGGGTTGCGGTAGACTATCTTCGTCAGCACTCGCTCCACAGTACCCGTGCAAAGCCTGCGCGCCTCGTCCGCCAGCTGCGTTGGAATCCTTTCTCGGAGCTGCTCGAGGGCCGGCGCTATTCCCCTAAAGAATAAGCTATGCTTGGCGCTGTGAGGGAGGTTTGCGTCGGGGGAGTACCCGAGGTGCTCTGTCCCTAGCGCCGCCATCTCCTTGTCGATGTCAGCAGCGGCGGCGACGAGCTCCTCGGTCCACTGCTCCACCGTCTGCCTGAAGTTATTCTGCGTGAGGGCGGCGCTGTCCAACAGTTCCCTCTCTGCCCGGAGATCTTCCTTCAGCTTCGTCTCCCTGTTCCTGGCGTCATCAAGTGATTCAGTGAGGGTGGACAGCTTCAATTCCATGTCCGCGATGGAGTCCTTGGCGACGGCGAGCTCCATGACCTTGTCGGAGAGACGGACCTGCAGCTCCGAGTGGCTGTGGGCGTCTTTCTCCCTCTCCAACTTGAGCGCGGCGACCTTCTCCTCGCTCGTCTTCAAGTTGAGCTCCAACTGTGCCACCCTCGCCTCCAAGTCTCTCTTGGCGGTCTATGCGGCTGCAGCGGCGTCCCTCGCCTCCTGCAGAGCCCCGCCAAGGGACTGCTCACGCGCGGTAAGGTCGTCCTCGAGGCTATCGAGGTCGACCTTCCGCTGCATCAGCTCTCCTTCCCGCCGAGACAGATCTTCGGCGGCGAGCCGTTGCTGCTCCTCTGCCTCGGCCTTCTCGAGGATGAAAGCCTGGTGCGCCTCGGCAAGCTCCTCCCGCTCCTCCGCCAAAGACCGGAGGGCCGCCTGGTTGGCGGCACGGAGCTATTCGGTGCGTTTCTCCAGATCGACGCCAGCCTTGGCAGCCAGAGCCTCTCGGGACTCCAGCTTAGCCTGCCTGGCGCGGTACAGAGCCAGGAGCTTCCGCAGGAGCTGCTCCTCTTCGGGCTCGGTGCTGCTGCCGGGCGCGTCGACAAGCCTCAGCCCGTCGGAGGCCAGGACTTCCCCATCGAAGACCTCTCCCTTCGCGGGCGCCCTCGACGTAGAAGCCCACGGAACTTGGATGAAGACCCCGTTGGCGGCCTCCAGATAGACGCCCGGCTCGGTCGCGGTAGCAGAAGGGTCGGCGGCCGGCGCAGCGTCCGGCGCTCCTGCAGCCTCGGGGCCGTCAGTGCGGTCGCCGGTCCCCTCCTCAGCTGCCGCGTCAGTGGCCGCAGCGGTCTCATCGATGGTGGCCTCCGTCTCCATCGGCTCCGGGGCAGTCGAGTCTGAAGGCAAGAAAAGAAGAAAGAAAGAAGAATTGTCAAGCAAATATCCAAACAGGAAAAGTCAAGAGAAGAAAATCACAAGGGTTACCTGCGCGAGCCTCTTCTTCGACGGGGTTCCTCGCCGGGGGAACCTCCCTCGGTGGTGTGGTGGTAGCCCCCGCCGGCGGAGGGCTGCCGGCGCCTTCCCTTGGCGGGGTGCTCGCCCTTTGCGGAGTACTCGCCCTTGGCGGAGTACTCGCCCTTGGCGGGGTACTCGCCCTTGACGGAGGGCTCGCCCTTGGCGGAGTATTCTCCCTCGCCGAGGAGCTCCTCCTTGGCGGGGAGGCTGAGACGAGCGGCTCTTCGGGAGCAGTCTCTTGACGCTCTTGAGGCTGTGGCTCTGCTTCTGCACAAATCAACAAACAAACAAGACATTAGCAAGGAAAAGAAGCCCACGCGCGCCCGACAAGTGAAGAAGTAAAAAGAAGACTCACGCTGGGGGTTGCTCTGCGGAGCAGTAGGCTGGTCCGGCAAGCTTGTCGCTGGCGCATCCCCTGCCGCTGCGACAGGCTCGTCCTCGAGATCGACCACCGAGATTTTGGCCCTCTTTGCCACCCTCTGGGCCAAGGTCCTGGAAGATAAACGAGATCAAAGTCAGGCAAAGAAAATTCAAGACAAGAGCAACAAAAATCAAAGGAAATAAGATTTGCAAGTGCTTACTCTTCCTCCTCCTCGTCGGAACTGAGGACGGAGAAGTCGAAGTCCGCCGCGCGCGTCCCGGCGCGAGGAGCTGGAGGAGTAGGCTCCCTCGAGCGCTTGGCGGGCTCCGGAGCCATGGTCTGAGAAGACCCCGCTCCGGTCGTCGCCGAAGCCCGAGGGGCGGAAGGAACGCCAGAACCAGTTCAGGAAGATCCTCCTCCGCCTGCCGCTAAGGCGCGAGGCGCCCCCTTGACGGCCTTGCTCGTCGTGGTGGCGCGCGTCGAGCGACGCTGTGGCTGCTGCTGGACCGCCGGCTGCCTCGCCGTGTCAGTTGCCTTGCGGAGGCGTTTCTTTGGCTGGGGCGGAGGACTTGGTGGTGGCGGAGAACTCCCCGAGGATGAAGAGGAGCCGTCGAGGCCCAAAGAGCCGCCTGAGTCTTCTGAAGGGTCGCCCGATTCGGCGTCCTCCTCGGCGGGCTCACTTGACTCTGTGCCCTGCCCGGCAGCCTCGCTCGTCCCGGCAGGCTGCCCGGCAGGCCTCAGCAGTTTGAGGATCTCTTCCTCCTGGGCCCGGCTCACCGCATCCGCTGCATCCGCCTCATCCAAGGAGTACCCAAACTCACCCGCGGCCTCAGCTACGGCTGCCTCCTCCATCCTAGTCG
>LR738713.1:221875102-221894124 GCA_902687465.1 Secale cereale | reverse complement strand
TTGCCAAAATCCCAAGCAGCCCTCTTCCTCTCCTACAAGGGGGCAATGCAGCGACGAAGGAAATCTGCCCCGACCTCGCCTATAGTAAGGTTGGCTTGCCGGAGGCGAAGAATCCTAGTGAGAGCAATCTTCAACTTCTCGTCCTCCGTGGCCAGATCACTCCAATCCTTGCCGCGCACTATTGCAGCTCGGCGCGGGGAAGAAAACTGTTGGGGTTCATCCTCCAAGATCCAGCACCAGTCAGCCCTCCACTCCTCCCACTTGCCGCGGAGCTCTCCAATCAAGTACGCCTCTTTCTTATTGAGCCTAAAGATCCAAGAGATCCCACCGGACAGGGGTGACCCAGACTCTACCCGAGGTGTGAAAAAATGGCGGAAGAGGGCTACGTTGGGGGTGACTCCGACAAAGTTTTCGCACAGATGTGCGAAAACGGCCATGGTCAGGACTGCGTTTGGGGTGAAATCTAGAAGATGGAATCCATACGTGTTCATAACATCGCAGAAGAGCTCGGAGTATGGAGGGCAGAGTCCGCAATGGAAGAACAGGGCAAAGTAAGGATAACCTCCCGGGAACATGTCGCAGGCTTCGGCGGGGAGAACCCTGGTGCGCGGGTGAGCTTTCGTTTCCCTCGACCAGAAGAGGTAGTACTTGTCCTTCAGCTCCCACGCGCCAAGCCTCGGCGGGAAGACCACCATCCTCTTCCGCATTGCTTCTAGCTTCGCC
This sequence comes from Secale cereale, assembly GCA_902687465.1. Classification (NCBI taxonomy): domain Eukaryota; kingdom Viridiplantae; phylum Streptophyta; class Magnoliopsida; order Poales; family Poaceae; genus Secale; species Secale cereale. The sequence goes on along the minus strand of LR738713.1, from coordinate 221,893,401 downwards.
GCCCGGTCGGTCTTCGCGGTTTTCGCCTTGTCGCTCTTCGGGGCCATGGCGGGGACAGCGAGGGAGGCCGGCGGCGCTGGGGAGGCTGGCGGCGGCGGAAGAAGGGTGGAGCTCAGCTCTCTTTCGACCTTTGGGGAGGAGGAGAGCGGCGGGGGTTTCTGGAGGTTGAAGACGCAATGAAGTAATGGGGGGAAACTGCCCCTGTTTCCTCTGCTTTTAAGGGGGAGTGGTGGACGTTCCGCATTTTCCCATTAAAGAAACAGGCCACGATCTCTCCCACGACGCCGCAATCGATGCGTGCTGTTAGGGAGGGACGCGGTGGATACGGAGGGGGATACGGCGCGCCGTGGGCCGTGGGTGCCCGTGCACTGTTTTGGGCCTGGCCCAACAGCGCTCGGCACCGTGTGTGGCCCAGGCCCGGGGGCTCCTATCGGTGTACTAAAGTAGGGGTACCTTAGTATCCCGACTTGTGCACGGGCAGTAGCAGCGTACCGTGGTCGGGCTCGCCACGCGCCCTCCAAGGCCCGCTTTGGATCCTTTAGAACCATTCAAGAACAAAGTATTCAAGTTAAAGAAACAAGGCCCCGGCAAGGGGAGCTTGCCGGGAAGGCCGTACTAGGCTCAAGACCATACCTTTAGCACAAGACCCTGGCAAGAGGAGCTTGCCAGGAAGGACAGAGCATAGCATTTCAGAAGACTCGCCGTGGCGCATCGCGCGCCCCGGCAAGGCCCGGAGAGCGACAAGCCTCCGGGCGCGGCAAGGTAGCGGCCGCGGCAAGCTTCCACCGTGTGCCCGCGCTCCAGCTCATCTGGCCACGCGTCGTCCTGGGGCCCTTCCAGGGGCACGTGGCGGATGGCCGTGCAGCCTGGGGTACACGGTGGCAAGCCATGATGACGAGGCTACCGTCGTGGCGAACGGAGACGCCCGGACGGACGCTTTTTGCACTATTTGGGGCGACGGCGACGGGCATTCAATGCCCTTGTCCCCTGCCGTCAGGGTTAGGTATAGACCACTGTACAAACACTGTACATCCACTGTTACAACTACCACCACTTTTACGTTTTTACCCTCACCTACGTTGCCACCTGTTGGTGACCCCTTTGACCTATAAAAGGAGGCCCATGCACAACGTAGAGGGGGTTCCGAACTCTCGATCACTCCCACGCTCGGTGTAGCTAGTCTCAAGCACTGTAGATCTTCTTGCTTCCGAGCCAAGAACTCAATACAACCAAGGCAGGAGTAGGGTTTTACGCATCCGTGCGGCCCGAACCTGGGTAAACTGCTCGCGTGTGCGCCTCGATCCGCTCTTCGTGCTCCCTCCGCTCCCTTGCCGTACTGAAAAGGGGCTCCGGTCCCATAGGTGTTCGTGGGTGATCAGTTTCCCCGACATCTTTGGCGGGCCGGGGCGCAGCCTCATACAGTCTGCCGCGTTGCCAAAATCCCAAGCAGCCCTCTTCCTCTCCTGCAAGGGGGCAATGCGGCGACGAAGGAAATCTGCCCCGACCTCGCCTACTGTAAGGTTGGCTTGCCGGAGGCGAAGAATCCTAGTGGGAGCAATCTTCAACTTCTCGTCCTCCGGGGCCAGATCACTCCAATTCTTGCCGCGCACTATTGCAGCTCGGCGCGGGGAAGTAAACTGCTGGGGTTCATCCTCCAAGATCCAGCACCAGTCAGCCCTCCACTCCTCCCACTTGCCGCGGAGCTCTCCAATCAAGTACGCCTCTTTCTTATTGAGCCAAAAGATCCAAGAGATCCCACTAGACAGGGGTGAACCAGACTCTACCCGAGGTGTGAAAAATGGCGGAAGAGGGCTACGTTGGGGGTGACTTCGACAAACTTTTCGCACAGATGTGCGAAAACGGCCATGGTCAGGACTCCGTTTGGGGTGAAATCTAGAAGATGGAATCCATACGTGTTCATAACATCGCAGAAGAACTCGGAGTATGGAGGGCAGAGTCCGCAATGGAAGAACAGGGCAAAGTAAGGATAACCTCCCGGGAACATGTCGTAGGCTTCGGCGGGGAGAACCCTGGTGCGCGAGTGAGCTTTCGTTTCCCTCGACCAGAAGAGGTAGTACTTGTCCTTCAGCTCCCTCGCGCCAAGCCTCGGCGGGAAGACCACCATCCTCTTCCGCATTGCTGCTAGCTTCGCTGCCCGGTCGGTCTTCGCGGTTTTCGCCTTGTCGCTCTTCGGGGCCATGGCGGGGACAGCGAGGGAGGCCGGCGGCGCTGGGGAGGCTGGCGGCAGCGGAAGAAGAGTGGAGCTCAGCTCTCTTTCGACCTTTGGGGGGAGGAGAGCGGCGGGGGTTTCTGGAGGTTGAAGACGCAATTAAGTAGACATCATATTGAGCTTTGCCAAACCTTCATAACGTTTGCATCTGCTTCTGCAATAGATCGGTCACCTAGCGTTGCATCAAGGACATAACACTTATGTGAAGCAATGAGGATAATCATTAGATCACTGACCTAGTCCGCATCATTGCTACTAACATCTTTCAACTTATATTTCTCTAGGAACATATAAAATTAAACGGGGAGCTCGCGAGCTATTGATCTACAACATAGATATGCTAATACTACCAGGACTAAGTTCATCATAAATTAAAGTTCAATTACTCATATTACTAAAGAACTCCCACTTAATTGGACATCCCTCTAGTCATCTAAATGATCACGTGATCCAAATCAACTAAATCATGTCCGATCATCACGTGAGATAGAGTAGTTTTCAATGGTGAACATCTTATGTTGATCATATCTACTATATGATTCACGCTCGACCTTTCGTTCTCCAGTGTTCCGAGGCCATGTCTGTACATGCTAGGCTCGTCAAGTTTAACCCAAGTATTCTGCATGTGCAAAACTGTCTTACACCCGTTGTATTTGAACGTAGAGCTTATCACACCCGATCATAACGAGGTGTCTCGGCACGACGAACTTTCGCAATGGTGCATACTCAGGGAGAACACATGTATCTTGAAATTTTTGTAAGGGATCATCTTATAATGCTACCGCCGTTCTAAGGAAAATAAGAAGCTTAATAATATAAACATCACATGCAATCAAAATATGTGACATGATATGTCCATCATCATCTTGTGCTTTTGATCTCCATCTCCAAAGCATCGTCATGATCTCCATCATCACCGGCTAGACACCATGATCTTCACCGTAGCGTCATGGCCGTCTTGCCAACTATTGCCACTACTACTATAGCTAACTCATAGTGATAAAGTAAAGCAATTACATGGCCTTCGCAATTCATACAATAAAGAGACAACCACTAGGCTCCTGTCGGTTGCCGATAATTTACAAAACATGATCATCTCATGGAATAACGTATAACTCATCACGTATTGACCATATCACATCACAACATGCCCTGCAAAAACAAGCTAGACGTCCTCTACTTTGTTGTTGCAAGTTTTACATGGCTGCTACAGGCTTAGAAAGAACCATTCTTACCTACGCATGCAAAACCACAAGGATTTGTTGTCAACTATGTGTTGTTTTAACCTTCACAAGGACCGGGCGTAGCCACACTTGATTCAATTAAGTTGGAGAAACTGACACCCGCCAGCCACCTATGTGCGAAGCATGGTAGAACCAGTCTCGCATAAGCATACGCGTAATGTCGGTCCGGGCCGCTTCATCCAACAATACCGCCGAATCAAAGTATAACATGCTGGTAAGCAATATGACTATTATCGCCCACAACTCATTGTGTTCTACTCATGCATATCATCTACGCATAGAACTGGCTCATGATGCCACTGTTGGGAAACATAGTATTTCAAAAAAAATTCCTACGATCACGCAAGATCTATCTAGGAGAAGCATAGCAATGAGCGGAGAGAGTGTGTCTACGTACCCTCGTAGACAGAAAATGGAAGCGTCTAGTGATGCGGTTGATGTAGTCGAACGTCTTCGCGATCCAACCGATCCAAGCACCGAACATATGGCACCTCCGCATTCAGCACACGTTCAACTCGATGACGTCCCGCAAGCTCTTGATCCAGTTGAGCATCACGGGAGAGTTTCGTCAGCACGACGGCGTGATGATGGTGATTATGAAGCTATCGGCGCAGGACTTCGCCTAAGTACTGCAACTATATGACCGAGGTGTGTATCTGTGGAGGGGGGCACTGCACACGGCTAAGAAATCAACTTGTGTGTCCATGGGGTGCCCCCTGGCCACGTATATAAAGGATGGAGGGAGGAGGAGGTCGGCCCTCATATGGCATGCCAAAGTGTGGAGTTCTACTAGGACTCCCTAGTCCTAGTAGGATTCCTCCTCTCACATGGAATATGAAAATGGGAAGGGAGAAGGAGAAGGAAGGAAAGGGGCGCCCCCTTTCCCTAATCCAATTCGGACCAGTCCGTGGGGAAGGGGCGCAGCCACCCTTGAGGCCTTTCTCTCCTTTCCCTTATGGCCCATTAAGGCCCAATACGAATTCCCTTAGCTCTCCGGTACTCCGAAAAATACCCGAATCACTCGGAACCTTTTCGATGTACGAATATAGCCTTCCAATATATCGATCTTTACGTCTCGACCATTTCGATACTTTTTTTTATGTCCCTGATCTCATCCGGGACTCCGAACAAATGTCGGTCATCATATCACATAACTCATAGTACAAATCATCATCGAACGTTAAGCATGCGGACCCTACGGGTTCGAGAACTATGTGGACATGACCAAGACACATCTCCGGTTAATAACCAATAGTGGAACCTGGATTCTCATATAGGCTCCTACATATTCTACGAAGATCTTTATCGGTCAAACCGCATAAACATACGTTGTTCCCTTTGTCATCGGTTATGTTACTTGCCCGAGATTCGATCGTCGGTATCATCATACCTAGTTAATCTCGTTACCGGCAAGTCTCTTAACTCGTTCCGTAATACATCATCTCGTGACTATCTCATTAGTCACTTGCTTGCAAGGCTTATTATGATGTGTATTACCGAGAGGGCCCAGAGATACCTCTCCGACACTCGGAGTGACAAATCCTATTCTTGATCTATGCCAACACCACAAACACCCTAGGAAACACCTGTAGAGCATCTTTACAATCACCCAGTTATGTTGTGACGTTTGATAGCACACAAGGTGTTCCTCCGGTATTTGGGAGTTGCATAATCTCATAGTCATAGGAACATGTATAAGTCATGAAGAAATCAATAGCAGTAAAACAAATGATCAAATTGCTAAGCCAATGGATGGGTCTTGTCCATCACATCATTCTCCTAATGATGTGATCCTATTCATCAAATGACAACACATGTCTATGGTTAGGAAACATAACCATCTTTGATTAATAAGCTAGTCTAGTAGAGGCATACTAGGGACACTCTGTTTTGACTATATATTCGCAGGTGTACTAAGTCTCCGGTTAATACAATTCTAGCATGAATAATAAGCATTTATCATGATATAAGAAAATATGAATAATAACTTTATTATTGCCTCTAGGGCATATTTCCTTCAGCCTCGTGTCTACCAAAGACACCAACGGTGTCACACTCCAATTTTTTGGATTTGAATTCTTCCAAACTTTTGGTCTTTTGAAGGGGGATATTTGATCTTCTCTTGAAACCCCTTCTAAAAACTTTTATGACCAAAGTTTGTGTGTTCTTCTCAAGCCTGATTCTGGTCTTGAAGGTTTTCTTCTTGTGTTACCTCAAACACAAGTTGATTTTCAAAGGGTTTGTTTGATTCTTTTCCCTCCATGAATATCCATCTTATAAGAATCTTGGACTTGTCTTCCCTCTCAAACTTTTCTCTTCCATGGCACCCAATGAAAATATTTCTCTCCAAGACCTCCTCTTCACCTTGAAACAAGTCTCTCATCAATTCCAGTAAGTTTCAACCTTATTGGAATTTTTCTTCTAATTATTTTGCACCAAAAACAATTTCTGTCTTTTGATATGAACCATGGTGATTTCAAAAGGAACCACCATGTTCATTTTGATATTTGATTCCAAACCAACTCCCCTGCATAGTCCTTAGTACCCACAACCTGGATCCATCTTGTTTCACTGGTCCATAGTTCAAATTTTCAAATTTCACTTGCTGCAAGTTTGGACCAGATTTGCAAATTTTGGTGAAATTCATATTTTTCTTCTTCCTAAAAATATGTGAAAATTCAGGCAGCCTCTAGATGCATCAAGAGACCACTCCACCAAATATTAGCTCCAGAAAGATTTTCCACATGCCAAAATCATTTCGTCAAACACCTGGCGTGCACTGTTTCTGTCAGTTTCAGAAAAGTTAACTGAACTTTACAGGCGACACTACAACTTCGTCAGTTTCGTGAGAGGACGTTCGTCAATCTCACCAGTGACTCTTTGGATCGATGCTGCACTGCACCTCGCTCTTATGCAGAGCACCGCACGTGCACTTGGCTGGTTCTTGGCGTCGGTGGCACCCTGGCCCGCCCACGCCGGTGTCTTCCGCGGCGGCAGAGCCACCCGTGGCGGCCGACAGGGGGCACCCTGCGGCACAACGCCGTTCGGCACTGCCCAAGCCGCCTGGGAGCTCCGCGTGGCCTTCTCCTTGCCAGCGCACGCCTGCAGCACCGTCGCCGTGGCCTGGCACGCGCAAGGCGCGCTCTCTGCCGCCGACGTGCCGCACGGCCGTTCCGTCGGGGACAGGCCGTAACTGCACCTGCCTTGCTATGTTAGGCACCGAAATGGACTCAGTGCACCTCCTAGTCGATGCTCCAGCACCTAATCCACCTGTCCAGCCACAGCGCCGCCGTAATCGATCGCCGGACTTATCCCGTTCATGGCAACCGCCTCGGGCTGGCTATAAATAGCGCCTCCGAGCCCGCTCTCGACCTCGCACATCTCCACCATCTCACCAGACCTCGCCCAGCCACTGGAAGAGCCTCGAGGGGCCCTTCTTCCTCAACTCCGGCCACCTCCGCCCGCCTCGGGTTCCAGCAACGTTCTCTCTGGTGAGAGCTCCTCCATCGCCATGGACTCGTTCGTAGCCTCCTGACAACCCTAGGAGACTAACCCCCACTTCAATTTGGCCCGAGCAACTCTCTCCGACAAGGCCCACGACCCCTCGAGCCGCCGTCCGCCGGAGATAGGGTCGCCGTCGACGTGGGGCTCGCCGACGCTCAACTCCACCACCCACCGACGCGGAAGGACACCAGGAACCCGTAGGTACCAGTCCCTCCCTCTACCTCGTCGTGGATCGGTGCTGGCGACCACTGCAGCCTTCTGGCGCCGGCGCGACTTTGTTTCAGATTTTAAACCTGACGAGTGGGACCCCCTCGTCAGCCTCTCACTCCTTTCCGAAACGTTTTCCTGGAAGGTACCTTCGGGCAAAGTACGTCTTCCTATTCGGCTGGCGCACTGCGTACCGATTCGCTTTCTATTTTTATATTCTAGCCCCTTGAAACTTTATGTTTCATTACAGACAAGTCCCTAGATAGAAACTTGAATAACTTTTAAACAAAAGATGATTTTGAGTTGATTATTTTTCTGTCCTTTTAGTTTTCTGTCTTATTTATTTGAAAAATATTTGGGCCAACTTTTATGCACGCACGGTATTTATGTTAGTATTCATTTTGTTTGAATACGTAGATACCGAAGGACGTGACGGAGCCGCGAACTTCACCGAGTTAGACTCCGACTACTCCAAACTAGGCAAGCATGTTTGAACCTTTGATATGATGAGTGTGTTGCATGTTTGCTTGAGTCGTTCTTCTTCGTAGCATGGTCGTATAAGCATTTGTGATGATTATATTTTTCATGCAAGCAAGCTTCGGGTAAGCCCCGAATGATAATGGTTGAACCACCCCGATCATGTGGTGACATGATGGGTTGTGTACTGGTATTGTTGGAGCATGCCAGTAAATGGTTAACTTTAGTATCAACGTGGATCAAGTCGTGATTCCGTTCGTCTCCTTTTTGGTACTGTCATATGCCGTCTGCAAAGATTACGGTTTAGTTAGTTGCAAACCTCTTTCCGTGTACACACCAAGTAGAGGGGCCGTGATGAGGGCTCCATGGCCCTGGATTAAAGCCCGTCATTCGGTCAGGGCGCATGGGTGTTTCCGGTTGGGACCGAGAGGGGGGCACCCCTTAGAGCTCGGATATATAAATTTGATCCCATGCTATTCGAGGTTGTAGCCTCCCCGTCTTAAATTTTTTCGTGAATGTTGTCACGGGTGATTCCGGACAGCAGGATGTGAAATGGGTGTGTACTGGTCAGTTGTGTTTCTGCTAAAACACCGTAGACGGAACTAGTCCCTGTGACTAGTGGAATCAGTTGGCTGTGATTTAATAGTACAAGCTCTGCAGAGTCAAAGTCTACCGAGTAGCCATGTTTATGGCCTAGAGTAAATCTTCGTGTCAACCCCGGTGACCGTCCCTAGTAATTTATGATAGTAACAAGAATGGTGATTTTTTTCAAGGTTCATTTTGCGTTGATGAACTAACCAGTTATCTCTGCACCGATTTATCTCTTGAAGTATTTTACCGTATAAGCCCTTTATGTGATGTCGCTCAGACGTCCGACTGTGGCATTCCTGTTATTTACTTTTGTTATAAGCCCTTTTTGTGATGTCGCTCAGACGTCCAACTGTGGCATTCCTGTTATTTACTTTTGTTATAGGCCCTTTATGTGATGTCGCTCAGACGTCCGAATGTAGCATTCTTGTTGTTTATTTTGTTATAAGCCCTTTATGAGATGTCTCTCAGACGTTCGACTGTGGCATTCACGTTATTTATTTTGTTATAAGCCCTTTATGTGATGTCGCTCAAACGTCCGACTGTGGCATGTTTTTATTCATTTTCCCTCACGAGGCGTCGCTCAGACACTCGTTTGGTTTTATTTTATTTTATCTTATGGATTTCGGGAGGACTACCGCCCGACTTTCATTTTTACATGTAGCACATAAATTATATTATTCGGATACATATTACTAGAATACTCACATGCTTCATGTTTGCATTTATTATATCTTATGTCCGAACTGTCTTGCGAGTACATTCAAAGTACTCACCTGGCTTGTTGATTGGCCAGCTGTTGACGAAGGCGATCTCATGGATGAAGAGTTCGATAGCGAGTCCGACGTCTAGAGGAGTCCCAGTCAGTCTCTTGCGATCCTGGAGTTGATCACTGTTATATAACCGCTTCCGCCACCCACCAAATAAATTCATCGGGTCTCACTCCGACACTCGATGAACTGTAAGATATTGGAGTCACGTCACCCACTACACTGTGACATATCCGCCACCTCTTTTTATTACGAGTTAGTAGTTATGCCACCCCACCATTGTGACATATCCGCCCTTATGTATTATATCGGCATACTTGTAATAAATTGTTGAGCAACCTTAGCTCAACCATGTATAATATTCTGTATTCTGGAATTCTGTATCAAGGATTATGTGCTATTTCGGCATTTCTGCATTTGTAGCAATTTTTTGTACTATTTCGGCATTTTTGCATTTGTAGCAATTTTTTGTTAGTCATCATAAATTTATGACTTGACTATTCGGAATTTTTGTCTACTTTTGTAGATGGCCAGCGGCGACTATGATTCACAAGTGTTCGCCAACATTTCTGAGGGGTTTATCAAGCTCCTCGTCGCCATCACCAAGGTCGCGATCGGGCCATCGACCCGTCCAAAATTTACTCTCTACCATCACAAGATCAGCGACAGCGTGTCGATGCACCAGGCCGCGGTGCAATTCAAGGGAGGGCGTTCTGAAGCACGCCGCTTCCGATTTGTGGGAAGGGCCGTGCCTACAGAGAGGCATGTCATGCAAATGGCTGCCCATGAGGCGATAGCTCGTCTTCGGGATGCTCTTCCTTCAATGAAGACTCGTCGCTACCGTCACCTCCCATGCCAAGTGCCTTACACGTGCCACTATGCGTTTGCTTGCGCAAGGGGAGAACGTGATGAAGCCATCGAATCATTGGTTGAATACCTCAAGGCTCTTGAGGCAGCCTTTGATAACCTTGTGGATGACTTGGTGGTTGCTCGTATGGACTTAGTCCAGAGTGGTTCTGCCAACAGGAGGGAGCTGCTCCATACTTCACCACCACTGACTTTTGTCTCGTCCTCAGCGTCTTATGCACTGCCATCTTAGCCACCGGTTGCCGCCTACCTACCACTGAGGAGTTTGACCAGGTCATTGGCCCTACCCCAGTCAGAGCTGCACCACCTGCCGCGCCCGCATCAACTCCTCGTACCAGTACTCCACGCTTGGAGCCTATTAGTGAGGAGGAAGTTGAGTCTCCATCGCCACTGGGCCTTCCCCTCGGTAGGCCGAGGGAAGTCTTCAACATCTCCGACTAGATCGTCTGTCTCCGACGCGAGGTGCTCGCTTGTATGATATGTGTTATATGTAAAATAGGTTGATGGAAGTAGTCTATTTGCGCATCATGTAGGAACTTGGAGAAGTGCACTAGCATAAATAACATGTCAGGAATGTGTACGCACATCTTGAGTGACGTTTGTAAAATTGCGACTCGTGTGTAAGATGTGTACTAGCGGTCCTTCTCCGTGCGCAATCAAGTTGCCTTTTAAAAAGCTTTGGAGTTTGTGTTTTGCTGCTTTTGAAAGTCTTGGTTTATTTTTGCCGCTCAGTTCTTCTCATGATTTCTGCAATAATACCCCAGAGTGAAATATGACTCGTCCCTGGACACGTTCCATGCCAAGTCCGCCAGAGGAAAATTATGGCACACAGATAGGTAACAATTTTACGTAGGGACAGTCAAGTCAGCAGGGCAGCGAGACCGCATTTTCTCAAGTATGTCGACTTTACGAGCAAAGCCAGCAACAGCATCATGAAATGATGAACCATGTCATTAATATGGGGAATCACCATGATCCACACCAGCAGCATTCTAAATTGTCGGAACTACAGAAGACGCGTCCGCGAACATTTTCTCACACAGACAGACCTCTTGAGGCCGATGATTGGCTTCGAGACATTGAAAGTAAATTGATTGTGGCACAGTGCTCCGATCATGAAAAGGTACTTTATGCACCGCATTATCTTACTAGAGCAGCCGCGTCATGGTGGGAGAATTTTCTGCACATGCACCCCAATGAAAATGATATCGCCTGGGAGGATTTTAAAGAAGGCTTTCGTGGGGCGCACATCCCTAGAAGCATTATGAAGATCAAGAAAAGAGAGTTTGATGACCTCAAGCAAAGGGGCATGACAGTAACTGAGTACAACAACCAGTTTACTCAATTATCTTGTTATGCCAACGAAGAACGTATGACTGAAAACAAGAAGATGGAAAAATTCCTGGACGGTCCGGCACCAACACTTAAATGCCAGTTAGTCGTACACACTTTTCCAGATTTCAAGACACTGGTGGACAAGGCTATTACATTAGAAAATGAGCGTCGCAGTCTGGAAGACATTCGCAAGCGAAAAAGGGATCAGACCAACCACACTCGCAACAACAGGAATAAGATAAATTTTCAGAAAAATGGGGCGAACAAATCCATGACAAATGACACACGTCCAAGCAAAAAATTTCATGCAAGGGACAAGGATTTCATGTATCGCCCAGGTGTTACTTGCAACGCTTGTGGAGAAGAGGGACAATATGCTAAACAGTGCCCAAAGACAAGGAACTCAGCACAAAAGCCAAACAGCAACGGAAACAATTCCGCGCCCAAGCGTAACAACTTCAACCCCAATAACAACCACAAGAAAGGCCACCTGAACCATGTGACCAAGGAGCAAGCACAAGATTCCCCGGATATCGTACTCGGTACGTTCCCTGTCAACACAATACCTGCCACGGTTTTGTTTGATTCTGGAGCTTCTCATTCGTTCATTTCGAAGAGCTTTGCTTTGCAACATGATTTTTCGATGCTTCCCTTGGGAAAATGAATGACCATCAAGTCCCCCGGAAGTAAGCAGATCACTCAAAATTATTGCCAAGGTATAACCATTGAAATTGAAGGGTTAAAGTTTCACGCAAACCTCATCGTGTTGGAAAACAAGGGACTGGATGTTATCCTAGGTATGGACTGGCTAACCACCAACAAAGGATTTATCGACTGCTTCAACCGAACTATGATTCTTACTCATCATCACAGAAAGACGATAAGAGTCGCAACTCAAGAAAGACCAATCTCGCGGCAACCAAAATTAAACAAGGTAGACACTTCGGAGTTACTCAAAGTTCCAGTAGTATGTGAATTTCCGGTCGTATTTCCCGAAGAACTACCAGGCATGCCCCTAGTCAGAGAAATAGAATTCATCAATGAGCTAGCACCGGGAACCACCCCCATTTACAAGAAACCATACAGAATGGCACCGTCTGAATTGGTTGAACTAAAGAAGCAAATAAAGGAATTACTGGACAAAGGATTTATACGGGGCATCTCCTCACCTTGGGGTTCGTTTGTATTATTTGCCAAAAAGAAGGATGGGACTATGAGATTGTGTATAGACTACTGAGCGCTCAACATGGTCACTATCAAGAACAAATATCCGATGCCACGGATAAATGATTTATTTGACCAGCTCGCTCAAGCCAAGGTTTTCTCAAAAATTGATTTGAGGTCGGGTTATCATCAATTAGAAGTACGGATAGAAGATATCCCGAAAACAACATTCACCTCCAGATACGGACTATATGAATTCACAGTAATGTCGTTTGGACTAACCAACGCCCCCACATATTTTGTCCACCTGATGAACAAAGTGTTTATGAAATTTATGGAAAAATTTGTGGTGGTATTTATTGATGATATCTTGGTATATTCAAGGACACCAGAAGAGCATGCTGAACATCTCCGTATTGTACTAGGAGAATTAAGGAAACATAAACTCTACGCCAAATTCAGCAAATGTGAATTTTGGTTAAGACAAGTTGGTTTTCTAGGCCACGTATTGACACAAGAAGGAGTGGCTGTGGACCCGGAAAAAGTCAAGGCTGTACTTGGTTGGAAGCCACCGGCCAATGTGACAGATGTACGAAGTTTCCTCGGAATGGCTGGATATTACCGGAGGTTTATTGAGGGATTTTCCACCATAGCCAAACCAATGACACAGTTACTCAAGAAGCTTCCAGGAACTCAAAAAAAAATTAACAACAGCCCCAGTATTGGTTGTACCAGACATACACAAAAGTTTTGAAGTATATTGTGACGCGTCCCGGAAAGGCCTCGGATGCGTACTAATGCAAGAAGGCAAAGTAGTCGCCTACGCTTCCCAGCAACTACGGAAACATGAAGAAAATTATCCTACTCACGATTTGGAATTGGCAGCAGTCATTCATGCACTCAAAGAGTGGAGACACTTTTTGCTTGGGAATCGTTGTGAAATATATACGGACCATAAGAGTCTCAAATATATTTTCACCCAACCAGAACTCAATTTACGACAAAGACGCTGGTTGGAATTGGGGAAAGATTATGACGTTGGCATCCACTATCACCCTGGAAAAGCAAACGTAGTAGCAGATGCTCTCAGCCGTAACCCCAGCTCGGACAACGGCAGCCTACATAACTTGAGACCCGAGTTTCAGCAGGAATTCGCCAAGCTCAACTTAATGATGGTCACTAAAGGCGAAGTGTCAAATATGGAAATACGGCCTACACTAATAGAACAAATTAAGAAGGCTCAGCATGGACACCCCAGCATTGAAGGCATAAAAAGAAAAGTGAGTCAGGACAAGGCCTCAAAGTTTACCATAGACAGTGAAGGAATATTATGGTTCGGAGACAGGCTTTGCGTACCCAATAACAAAGACCTCAAACAACAAATTCTAGCAGAGAGCCACACCACTCCATATTCAATTCACCCTGGAGGGACAAAAATGTACAAGGACATTCAGGAAAGATTTTGGTGGCACGGTATGAAGAGGGATATAGCCACATACATTGCATGTTGTGATTCATGTCAACGCATTAAAGCCGAGCACCAAAAACCCGCAGGACTGTTACATCTAAACAAGATACCTGAGTGGAAATGGGATGATATTGGGATGGATTTTATTGTTTGACTACCACGGTCACAGCACGGAAATGTTGCCATATGGGTTATCACAGATAGACTGACTAAGGTGGCACACTTCATTCCAGTCAAGACAACCCACACCACCCAAAAGCTTGCCAAGCTTTACCTCGCCCGTATAGTATGCCTACATGGAGTCCCTAAGACCATAATATTCGACAAAGGCACTTAGCTCGTCTCCAAATTTTGGGATCAATTGCAGCAAGCCCTGGGGACGCAACTAGTATTCAGTACAGCCTATCACCCCCAGACTGGAGGACAAACAGAACGAGTAAATCAAATACGAGAAGACATGCTGAGGGCATGTGTCCTCACCTATTGGACCAGTTGGGAGGCAAGCTTACTGTATGCCGAGTTCCCATACAACAATAGTTACCAAGCCAGCCTGAAAATGGCACCTTTCGAAGCCTTGTACGGACGAATATGTCGTACTCCATTAAACTGGTCAGAAACAGGGGATAGTCGTATCTTCGGCCCAGACATGTTAAAATAAGCTGAGGAAAAAGTTAAAATAATACGGGATCGACTCAAGACAACCCAAAGTCGAAAGAAGAGTTACTACAATCAAAAGCATCGGGAAGTAAGTTTTGAACCCGGTGAAAGCGTATACCTACGTGTATCCCTTATGAGGGGACTGCAACGGTTCAAGATCAAAGGAAAGCTAGCCCCATGATTTATCAGACCTTTCTGTACAGTTGGACGGAGAGGCACAGTGGCATACGAGTTGGACCTTCCCAAAGAACTTTCAGACGTCCATGACGTGTTCCATGTTTCACAATTACGGAAATGTGTAAGCAACCCGGAGAAACATGTGTCGCATGAAAATCTTGATGCGCAACCAGATCTCACCTACTGGGACCGCCCAATAAAATTTTTGGAAGAGTCTGAAAGGAGAACCCGTCAGAAGACAATTAAATTTCTCAAGGTTCAGTGGAGCAATCACACCGAGGATGAGGCAACGTGGGAAAGGGAAGATTTCCTTCGGACAGAGTACCCATACCTATTTGAGTATCAGCTGAAATATCGGGGACGAGATTTTTCCTAAGGGGGTAGGTGTTGTAACACTCCAAATTTTTGGATTTGAATTCTTCCAAACTTTTGGTCTTTTGGAAGGGGGATATTTGATCTTCTCTTGAAACCCCTTCTAAAAACTTTTCTGACCAAAGTTTGTGTGTTCTTCTCAAGCTTGATTCTGGTCTTGAAGGTTTTCTTATTGTGTTAGCTCAAACACAAGTTGATTTTCAAAGAGTTTGTTTGATTCTTTTCCCTCCATGAATATCCATCTTATAAGAATCTTGGACTTGTCTTCCCTCTCAAACTTTTCTCTTCCATGGCACCCAATGAAAATATTTCTCTCCAAGACCTCCTCTTCACCTTGAAACAAGTCTCTCATCAATTCCGGTAAGTTTTAACCTTATTGGAATTTTTCTTCTAATAATTTTGCACCAAAAACAATTTCTGTCTTTTGAAATGAACCACGATGATTTCCAAAGGAACCACCATGTTCATTTTGATATTTGATTCGAAACCAACTCCCCTGGATAGTCCTTAGTACCCACAACCTAGATGCATCTTGTTTCACTGGTCCACAGTTCAAAATTTTCTAATTTCACTTGCTGCAAGTTTGGACAAGATTTGCAAATTTTGGTGAAATTCATATTTTTCTTCTTCCTAAAAATCTGTGAAAATTCAGGCAGCCTCTAGATGCATCAAGAGACCACTCCACCAAATATCAGCTCCAGAAAGATTTTCCACATTGCAAAATCATTTCGTCAAACACATCGCGTGCACTGTTTCTGTCAGTTTTAGAAAAGTTAACTGAACTTTACAGGCGACAGTGCAGCTTCGTCAGTTTTGTCAGAGGATGTTCGTCAATCTCACCAGTGCCCCTTTGGATCGATGCTGCACTGCATCTCGCTCTTATCCAGAGCACCGCACGCGCACTTGGCTGGTTCTTGGCGTCGGTGGCACCCTGGCCCGCCCACGCCGGCGTGTTCCGCGACGGCATAGCCACCCGTGGCGGCCGACATGGGGCACCCTGCGGCACAACGCCGTTCGGCACCGCCCAAGCCGCCTGGGAGCTACGCGTGACCTTCTCCTTGCCAGCGCACACCTGCAGCACCGTCGCCGTGGCCTCGCACGCACGGGGCGCGCTCTCTGCCGCCGATGTGCCGCATGGCCGTTCCATCGGGGACAGGCCGTAACCGCACCTGCCTCGCTAGGGTAGGCACCGAAATGGACTCAGTGCACCTCCTAGTCAATGCTCAAGCACCTAATCGACCTATCCAGCCACAGCGCCGCCGTAATCGATCGTCGGACTTATCCCGTTCACGGCAACCGCCTCGGGCGGGCTATAAATAGCGCCTCCGAGCCCGCTCTCGACCTCGCACATCTCCACCATCTCACCAGACCCCGCCCAGCCACTTGAAAAGCCTCGAGGGGCCCTTCTTCGTCAACTCCGGCCACCTCCGTCTGCCTCGGGTTCCAGCAACGTTCTCTCTGGTGAGAGCTCCTCCACCGCCCTGGACTCATTCGTAGCCTCCTGACACCCCTAGGAGACTAACCCCCACTTCAATTTGGCCCCAGCAACTCTCTTCGACGAGGCCCACGACCACCCGAGCCGCCGTCCGCCGGAGATAGGGTCGCCGTCGACGTGGGGCTCGCCGACGCTCAACTCTACCACCCACCGACGCGGAAGGACACCAGGAACCCGTAGGTACCACTCCCTCCCTCTACCTCGCTGTGGATCGGCGCCGGCGAGCACCGCAGCCTTTTGGCGCCCGCGCGACTCTGTTTTAGTTTTTAAACTTGACGAGTGGGACCCCCTCGTCAGCCTCTCACTCCTTTCCGAAACATTTTCCTAGAAGGAGCCTTCGGGAAAAGTACGTCTTCCTATTCGGCTGGCGTATTGCGTACCGATTCGCTTTCTGTTTTTATATTCAAGACCCTGGAAACTTTTTGTTTCATTACAGACAAGTCCCTGGACAGAAACTTGAATAACTTTTACACAAAAGATGATTTTGAGTTGATTCTTTTTCTGTCCTCTTTAGTTTTCTGTCTAGTTTTTTCTCTTATTTATTTTAAAAATATTTGGGCCAACTTTCATGCACGCGCGGTATTTATGTTAGTATTCGTTTTGTTTGAATACGTAGATACCGAAGGACGTGACAGAGCCGTGACCTTCATCGAGTTAGACTCCGACTACTCCGAACCAGGCAACCATGTTTGAACATTTGATATAATGAGTGTGTTACATGTTTGTTTGAGTAGTTCTTCTTCGTAGCATGGTCGTATAAGCATTTTTGATGATTATATTTTCATGCAAGCAAGCTTCGGGGTGAGCCCCGAATGATAATGGTTGAACCACCCCGATCATGTGGTGACATGATGGGTTGTGTACTAGTATTGTTGGAGCATGCCCGTAAATGGTTAACTTTAGTATCAACGTGGATCAAGTCGTGATTCCGTTCGTCTCCTTTTTGGTACTGTCATATGTCGTCTGCAAACATTACGGTTTAGTCAGTTGCAAACCTCTTTCCGTGTACACACCAAGTAGAGAGGCCGGGATGAGGGTTCCATGGACCTGGATTAAAGCCCCTCATCCGGTCAGGGGGCATGGGTGTTTCCGGTTGGGACCGAGAGGGGGGTACCCCTTAGAGCGCGCATATATAAATTTGATCCCATGCTATTCGAGGTTGTAGCCTCCATGTCTTAAAGTTTTTCGTGAATGTTGTCACGGGTGATTCCGGACAGCAGGATGTGAAATGGGTGTGTTCTGGGCAGTTGTGTTTCTGCTAAAACACCGTAGACGGAACTAGTCCCTGTGGCTAGTGGAATCCTTTGGCTGTGATTTAAGAGTACAAGCTCGGCAGAGTGAAAGTCTTCCGAGCAGCCATGTTTATGGCCTAGAGTAAATCTTCGTGTCAACCCCGGTGACCGTCCCTGTTAATTTATGATAGTAACAAGAATGATGATTTTTGTCAAGGTTCATTTTGGGTAGATGAACTAACCAGTTATCTCTGGACCGATTTATCTCTTGAAGTATTTTACCGTATAAGCCCTTTATGTGATGTCGCTCAGACATCCGACAGTGGCATTCTTGTTATTTATTTTTGTTATAAGCCCTTTATGTGATGTCGCTCAAACGTCCGACTGTGGCATTCCTGTTATTTACTTTTGTTATGAGCCCTTTATGTGATGTCGCTCAGACGTCCGACTGTGGCATTCCTGTTATTTACTTTTGTTATAAGCCCTTTATGTGATGTCGCTCAGACGTCCGA
>LR738713.1:221843341-221874699 GCA_902687465.1 Secale cereale | reverse complement strand
TATAAGCCCTTTATGTGATGTCGCTCAGGCGTCCGACTGTGGCATTCTTATTGTTTATTTTGTTATAAGCCCTTTATGAGATGTCGCTGAGATGTCCGACTGTGGCATTCTTGTTATTTATTTCGTTGTAAGCCCTTTATGTGATGTCGCTCAGACGTCCGACTGTGGCATGTTTTTATTCATCTTCCCTCACGAGGCGTCGCTCAGACACTCGTTTAATTTAATTTTATTTTATCTTATGGATTTCGGGAGCACTACCGCCTGACTTTCATTTTTACATGCAGCACAGAAATTATATTATTCGGATACATATTGCTTCATGTTTGCATTTATTATATCTTATGACCGAACTGTCTTGCGAGTACATTCAAAGTACTCACCTGGCTTGTTGATTGGCCACATGTTGACGAAGGCGATCTCATGGATGAAGAGTTCGATAGCGAGTCTGACGTCTAGTGGAGTCCCAGTCAATCTCTTGCGATCCTGGAGTTGGTCAATGTTATATAACCGCTTCCGCCACCCACCAAATAAATTCATCGGGTCTCCTCCGACACTCGATGAACTGTAAGATATTGGAGTCACGTCACCCACTACAGTGTGACATATCCACCACCTCTTTTTATTACGAGTTAGTAGTTATGCCACCCCACCATTGTGACATATCCACCCTTATGTATTATATCGGCGTACTTGTAATAAATTGTTGAGCAACCTCAGCTCAACCATGTATAATATTCCGTACTCTGGAATTCTGTATCAATGATTTGTCTACCAGCAAGAAGTATTCTTCTGTGTTGGTTCGATAAAAGGTCGGTCTCTCGGTAATTATTTTACTGGAAGAGGTCCTGACAATCGGCCACCATCGTGGCAAAACGGTCCCAAACGGGGACAAGGTACCATAAAAACAAAAACGAGCACACAAGTTTATGTTTGCTTACCGGGCCAGGGTATGCACGCCCATAACCTTCCCCCGCGGGAGGCACCAGTGAGAGGCACAACAAAGGACCGAGTAAACACCTTCCCACAAGGTAAGTGTGGTCGCACTGAATAAAAACCCGATTCAGTGGCACCATGATGTGATCAACATCATATTCAAGTTGAACATAATCAGGTTTAACTTTGGTAAAAACTTTTATAAAGTAACAAACTACTATGTCATAATCATGCAACTACTGTCAGGACCCCGATCCTAAGTCACACCGATCTAGCTTGTAACATGTCATATCACTTTGCGGCCTCACGCACGGTATCCCCACTGGTGCCACCTTACCTGCCCCGGGACCGTTTGCGCATTTTGGCACACGTATATGACAGTGTTGCTAGCATCCACATGATAGAGAACCCTGGCCGACATGGCCAGTTATAAACCAAAAGTGGCACTAAATTACAAAGACATGCATCCATGACCCAACAACGAACGTGTCGGTCATCAACCTATGAACCCAAGTCGTAGCAAGCTACATGGACTTAAAGGAACAACGCGTGACATTTCCCCTAAGGGACAGACACAGGAACGAAGAAGGACACATGCCGGCCAGCCTACGTGTTCCGAGCAGTAGCAAGCTACCAATGCTCAGTGGAAGCACTAGGAGGCATTTCCCTGTAAGATAGGCTACCAAAGGAAACCAACTAGGTGTCGGATCCCACACATACCAAGCATTTCAATCATACACACAATATGCTCAATATGTGCAAATACAACATTGCATCACAACAGAACTCTATGACTCAAAGTACTTTATTTAAGAGGCTCCGAAGAGCCATACATAACATATCCATACAGGTAGGGGTCACATGACCGAACAGTCAAGTCATACAATCATACGAGCACAAGCGGAAGTTAACATGTCTGAGTACAGACAACTTGGAAAATAAAACAGGCTTGGGTAGCCTGACTATCTACAAGGCCCTTCACAAGCTCAGGATCTCCGACTGGGTAGCAAGCTACTCGTCGACGTCAACGTCTATGTAGAACCCATCAGAAGGGGCTGGGTTCTCCTATGCAACAGTTATTAAGCAAACATGAGTACAAAGGTACTCAGCAAGTCCTACAACATAACCTATCATATATGCATCATTATCAACAAGGGTAGTGGAGTTCATAGCAGCAAGCCAGATTTGACTCTTGGCTAACCTATACTACGACTCTCAGCAGATTGCAAGATAAAAATTCGTACACGACTCCTCTACTCACCACAACAATACACCACCGTGCATCCTCTTCCGTCATCCTACGGACGGGCCATCCACGGCACTCACACTTGTCTTGAGGCTTTTTGTAATATCCATCAACTTGTCTATGAACTGTAAGAGTAATCAAGTAGTCCATACCGTGAACAACGGCTATTCGAATAGATTGGTAACCTTGCAGGCGTGTACTTCCTCACACATGTTTCCACCACTTAGCGTCTGCACACGACATGTGCTCGGCAGACTTCAAGCGAAAGCCGATGTGGGTGTAGACCACGACCTAACCATCCACTCAAGTCTCTCGTCCAGGTTTATCGCCTATTTGGGTTCCATCCGTGGGGAGATCCGGCCGGGGTGTCGCTCACGGCCCCAAACGATGTGTACAGGGTTCCCGAGTCACCAAACGGGCGCTCGGTACACCCGGCCACATACCGAGGCCATGGGCCCACCCCGAGGGTCAGCGCTGTGCACGACCCCCAGTAAACTACAAACACCAGAAACTAGTTGCAACTCCTGGACAGAGAACATGGGCAGTCAATAAGTCGAGCGGGGTCATATTTCAGGGCCCAATGTGTGGTAGTAGCTGTAACTTGAACCACACATACAGATCTCAGGTCCTATGGATAGTTCCAATGAAACAACCCACCACGTACACCTACATGGCCTTTCATCGATACCTTTACCAAACATGTTCCACACTTCCCTCTCTTTACCGGTATGATCATTTTACTCTGATCCATCACCTAGATGAACCAGACCTGACACAACTGTAAGCATAGCAGGCAACATAAACAAATAGCATGGTGGATCACACATCACATGGCTCAATCAACTCCTACACATGCTAGTGGGTTTCAACTATTTACTGTGGCAATGACAGGTCATGCAAGGGAATAGGGTTCAACTACCGTAGCAAGTAGCAGTTCACACGATGTTTCCTTAATGCAGTAAAAGAGAGCAGGAGCGAGAAGTTGGGTTTGTATCGGAATGATCATTGGGTTGCTTGCCTGACAGAGTGGTTGTCGGGTACTGCTCTTCAGTTGGATAAGCAGAAGTATCCTCGGGAGCAGGACCTAACACGGAGAACACCGGCGATAAAATCAATAAGCAAACAAATGCAACAGTATGATGCATACTCATGACATGGCTATATGCTTGTGTTTTGGGCTAATGCATCTATAAACAGAAGGGTTTGAGCCTATTTGAATCGAAGATTCAAATTGAAACCCAAACTATTATTTATTTAAGTGCATTATCATGTTTTAATGTGAACAGCAACGTTAACTTGCTCAAACATGCATGAACCAGTGCCATTGGAAAGATTGGATTTTTCTGATCAATTTTCATATATAAATCTTTTCCATCTGAGCTACTGTTGAATTTATATGGTTTTTTGAAGTTTAAAGCATTTTCTGGAATTTCCTGAATTGTTTTAAATCAAATAATCCTAGAAAAACCATTTACTGCGTCAGCATGACCTCATGCTGACGTTAGCCAGTCAACAGGGCATCCAGGTCAAACCTGACCAGTGGGACCCACTGGTCAGTGTCATAGTTAGTTAATTAACTAAAATGATTAGTTTAGTCACTAATCTACGTTTGACTAACAGACAGGGCCCACATGTCAGTGACCCAGGGGGGTCAAACCCTTGGTCAAAAGGGGCTAACTCGCAGGCGTTTAGCCGCCGGCGAGGCCAAACGCGGCGGTGGGGTGCGGGATTTGTGCTCCGACGACCAAAACGACGGCGGAGCACACCTACGGGCAGCTGGAAGTGAGCCGCGTCGAGTGGTGGTGGTGGCTGGCCTCGGCGTCGCCGGAAACGACGCCGGCGACCAGTCCAGTAGCTGCCGGAGTTTGGGCGAGGACGAACTCGTCGGTGCGGTGCTCGTGGAGGCGCGTGGATTGATCCTACAGCACCTACGCGGGGCGGTGATGCTGGTGGGCACGATGGCCGGGCCGTTAGGTGGCCGGAGCCTCGTCGGCTACGAGCTCCACGGCGACGCATGCAGGTGAGCCTCGTGCGGTGCATACGGTGCAGGAGAGAGCTAACGGAGAGGGGGAGGACGGAGCTGAGCTCACGGTGGTTGCAGCAAACGTCAAAGCGGGCTCGGGGAAGGTCGGAGCTGAGCGGGGCGGCGATGGCGATCTCTGTGGCCGGAGATGGGGAAGACGGGGTCGGGGGCGACTCCAAAGCGGGCGAGCGCTTGGGGCTCGGCCTGTTCGACGTAGTCGATGACGACGGAGCGAACAGACACGGTGACGGAGCACGGGGACGGCGGTGGCCACGGCTATCACGACGGTGCGGGCGCGGCTGCGTCGGCCATGATGCGGGGAAGGCGAGGGAGAGGAGCTGGGGAGGGGTGAACGTGTCTGCGAGCTCGGGGGAGGAGTGGGTGGTCGATCCCGACCACCAGAACAGCGAGGGGAGGAAGCAGGGCGGCGGGCAGCTGCATGGCGCGCGCTGCTGCCTCCGTCGAGCACCTGCCTGGCTGCCTGGCCGAGCCAAGCAACTCGCTGGAGCGGTGGCTGGGTTGGGCCGACAGGTGGGCCTATTAGTGGCGCCAGGTAAGTCCTTCTCTCTCCTCTCTTTTTCTATTTTAATTATGTTTCATTTCTTTTGCAACTTTGTTGAATTAATAAAAATGCTAAAGCATATTTATAAATCACAAAACTAGACATGCCCACTGTATAAAATATGAACAGCATGGAACATTTTTGTTTATGATTATTTGGGCACATAAAATATTTTATAGCATTTAAATGCCCAAATGCAATTACAATATGAATTAATCCAGAGACCTTTGGATGTCCTAGAAAATTGTGCACCATTTTTGGCAGAGGTTTAAGTCCAAGGCAAAGATGATGAACATTTTTGAAGGGCATTTTGGGTACATTGGATAAGTTTTTATCAAACCCTAGTTGTTAGAAGAGGGGTGCTGGGGTTTCTGTCATTCCCATTTCAAGTTTCTGTGGAAAGTAAACATGATGCACACTCTAGCTAGTCCTAATGCAAGCACTGACTAGGGATGTGACAACTCACCCCCACTCAAAAGAATCGCGTCCCGAGATTCGGGTTCCTCCGGAAAGAGGGTGGGGTACTCAAGTCGAAGACGATCCTCCCTTTCCCATGTAGCTTCACTCTCGGAATGATGTGACCATTGAACCTTGAGAAACTTGATATTACGACATCGAGTGGTACACTCGGTTTGATCAAGAATATGGACGGGGTATTCTCGATATGTGAGATTGTCTTGGATATCAAGCGTTTCGTGGTTCACTCCGCGGATAGGATCCGAGAAGCAACGCCTGAGTTGAGAAACGTGGAAGACATCATGAACTCTGGAAAGGTGCGGAGGTAGTTCCAATTGAGAGGCAACTTCTCCTCGTTTGGCAAGAACGCAAAAATGGCCGATATAATGAGGAGCCAATTTGCCTTTGATACCGAAGCGACGGGTTCCCTTAAGAGGGGTAACCCGAAGGTAAGCCTTATCGCCGACTTCAAAAGTCACAGTCTTATGATGACTATCATATTGGCTCTTCTGGCGAGACTGGGCTGTTTTCAATTTCTCACGAACAATGCGAACTTGCTCTTCTGCTTCCTGGATCATATCCGGACCAAATAATTGTCTTTCCCCGGTTTCTGACCAGTGAAGAGGCGTTCGACACCTTCGTCCATATAGAACTTCGAAGGGAGCTTTGCCCAAGCTGGCTTGATAACTATTGTTATAAGCGAATTCGGCAAATGGAAGACACTTCTCCCAATCCATACCGAAAGAGATGACAGAGGCTCGAAGCATATCTTCCAGAATTTGATTGACTCGTTCCACTTGACCACTTGACTGAGGATGGAAAGCGGTGCTGAAAGAGAGATGAGTTCCCATAGCATTCTGGAAACTTTCCCAAAATTGTGAAGTGAACAGACTTCCACGGTCGGAGTTAATCTCCAACGACACACCATGAAGTGATACTATCCGAGAGATATACAGGTCTGCTATTTGGCTAGCGGTTATACTCTCTCGAACAGATAGGAAATGGGATTCTTTGGATAGGCGGTCGATAACGACGAAGATAGCATTATTCCCTTTCCTGGTACCGGGAAACCCGGTAATGAAGTCCATACCGATCTTATCCCACTTCCATTCAGGAATAGGTAAAGGTTGAAGGGTGCCAGCAGGCCGTTGATGCTCAGCTTTAACTCGACGACAAACGTCGCAATTAGCAATGAATTGAGCGATTTCTCTCTTCATCCTAGTCCACCAGAACCTCTGGCGTAGGTCCTGATACATTTTGGTACTACCGGGATGAATCGTGAGAGGAGATTCCTGAGCCTCCTTAACAATCAGCTGCTGCAGATGTTGGTTCTTGGGAACCACTAAACTGTTCTCTAAGAAGACAACACCTCGATCATCCGTAGAGAAACTTCTAGCGGCTCCGCTAGCAATGCTCTCCTGGAGTCGGGATATACCCTTATCACGCTTCTGGGCAGCTATGATTTGATCCATAAGGGTAGGTTCTGCCACCAAGGTGGAAAGGAATCCTCGAGGAAAAATGTGAAGGTTAAGCTTAAGAAATTCCTCGTGGAGAAGTGGTTGCCCTTGTTGTAGCATCAAGTTGTTACAATAAGACTTACGACTCAGTGCGTCAGCCATGACATTGGCCTTCCAAGGGGTGTAAGTGATTCCTAAGTCGTAATCTGTGAGCAACTCAACCCAACGTCTTTGCCTGAGATTTAGATCCGGTTGGGTGAAGATGTATTTCAGGCTTTGGTGATCAGTGAAGATTTCACAGCGATTACCAAGAAGGTAATGTCGCCATGTTTTGAGTGCGTGGACTACAGCTGCAAGCTCTAGATCATCTGTAGGATAGTTATCCTCACGTGGACGCAACTGTCGAGATGCGTATGCAATCACTTGACGATCTTGCATGAGTATGCAACCTAGTCCTTGTCGCGAGGCATCGCAGTAGATAATAAAATCCTTGGAAAAGTATGGTGGTACCAGTACGGGTGCAGATGTCAGGCGTCTTTTCAGTTCCTGAAAGCTGGACTCGCACTGTGGGGTCCATTCAAACTTTTTATCTTTCTTGAGGAGTTCAGTTAGAGGTTTAGCAACCTTGGAGAAATTCTCGACGAAGCGTTGGAAATAGCTCGCTAAGCCAAGGAAACTCCTAACTTTCTTGACCGATTCAGGGGGAGTCCAATCAAGGACGGCTTGAACTCGCTTGGGATTGACGGAAATACCCTTACCAGAGATCACATGGCCTAGATAGGTCACTCCTGGCAACCAGAATTCACATTTACAGAATTTGGCATAAAGGCGGTGCTCTCAAAGTTTCGTCAATACCAGCCTTAGATGCTCGGCATGATCTTCCTTGTTCTTGGAGTAGATGAGTATATCATCGAGGTATACCACGACGAATTTATCCAAATACTCCATGAATATAGAATTCATTAGCCGGGAGAAGGTGGCTGGGGCATTGGTTAACCCGAAGGACATCACGGTGTACTCATATTGGCCATAACGAGTAACAAAACCCGTTTTGGGAATGTCCCCGTTATTGATTTTGATTTGATGGTAACCCAACCTCAAATCCATTTTGGAAAAGACTGAGGATCCATCGAGTTGATCATACAGATCGTGGATCCTCGGGAGTGGATACTTGTTCTTTATGGTGGCCAGATTGACAGGTCGATAATCTACAACCATCTGTTCTGTTCCATCCTTCTTCTTGACGAAGAGGATGGGACAAGCCCAAGGGGAAGAACTAGGACGGATGAAACCCTTTTTCAAGGACTCATTGAGTTGTTTCTTAAGCTCAGCTAATTCTTGGGGTGTCATCTTATAGGGTCTCCTAGAGATTGGGACAGTTCCTGGGATAAGATCTATCACGAACTCGACATCTCTGTCAGGTGGAACACCTGGCAGTTCTTCCGGAAAGACGTCCGGAAAGTCACGGACTACTGGGATATCTTTGAGTTCTGGTAGAGGGCTGGCATTAAGAGAGTAAAGTTGACGTTCAGCCATTTGGGTCAAAACATTGATTGTCTTGCCGGATGGGTGTGTAAGTTGAACAGTCCTAGTGTAGCAATCAATCTTGGCGTAATGAGCTGTCATCCAGTCCATACCCAAAATGATGTTTATGTCCGAGGACTTGAGAGCGATTAGTGATGCGAGGAAAACAAGTCTATCGACAAGAATTTCATTCCCATGGCTTACTCTAGAGGTTTGCCATCTAGAGCTGGGAGTTTGAATTTCCATGGTGGTGGGCATGTCACAAAAGTCATGTTGTGCATTCGAGCATAGCTCTCAGATATGAACGAATGAGATGCTCCAGTATCGATGTCGGGACCCCGATCCTAAGTCACACCGATGTAGCATGTAACACACCATATCACTTTGCGGCCTCACGCACGGTATCCCCACGGGTGCCACCTTACCTGGCCCGGGAGCGTTTGCGCATTTTGGCTCACGTATATGATAGTGTTGCTAGCATCCATATGACAGAGAACCCGGGCCGACATGACCAGTTATAAACCAAAAGTGGCACTAAATTACAGAGACAGGCATTCATGACCCAGCAACGAACGTGTCAGTCATCAACGTATGAACCCAAGTCGTAGCAAGCTACAAGGACTTAAAGGAACAACGCGTGACATTTCCCCTAAGGGACAGACACAGGAACGAAGAAGGACACATGCCGGTCAGCCTAAGTGTTCCAGAGCAGTAGCAAGCTACCAGGGCTTAGTGGAAACACTAGGAGACATTTCCCTGTAAGATAGGCTACCAAGGGTAAACAACTAGGTGTCGGATCACACACATACCAAGCATTTCAATAACATACACACAATATGCTCAATATGTGCAAATACAACATGGCATCACAACAAGACTCTAATAAACAAAGTATTTATTCATTAGGCTCCGAGGAGCCAAATATTACAAACATGGGTCTCACGACCCAGCATTCAGAGCATACAAGCAACAAGCGGAAGCACAACATGTCTGAGTACAAACATCTACAAATGAAAAAGGCTGAAGAGCCTGACTATCTACAACACTTGTCCAAGAACGTAGCTGAGGTACAAGCTACTTGTCGAAGTACAAGAGGAACTACTAGAGAGACATCAATCTCATCTGCAAAACATAAATTAAGCAAACATGAGTACAAAGGTACTCAGCAAGACTTACATCAGATCCTATCATACATGCACTTGTATCAAGAAGGCAAAGTGGGGTTTAGTAGCAGCAAGCCAGCTTTGACTCAGTGGCTATCCTATTCTACGATTGCTGGTAACTCTTTTGAGGTGGCGCACACGAGTCCACTAAGCACCACACAATACACCACTATGGATTCATCCCCGTCTCCTTATGAGAAGGCCATCCATAGCACTCACACTTGTCTTGAGTATTTTAGAGTATCCACTTCAAGTTGTCTATGTACCACGTAAGCATCCAAGAAGTCCATAACCGTGGACACGGCTATTCGAATAGATCATGTTAACCCTGCAGGGGTGTACTTCTTCACACACGCTATCGCCACTTACCGCCATGTACATCTCGTGTATCTCGGCAACCTTCAAGCGGAAGCCTGGCGAGGGTGTCGGCCACGACCTGACTAACCACACAAGACTCTAGTCCAGGTTTATCGCCTATTCGTGTTCCATCCGTGGGGAGATCCGGCCGGGGTGTCGCTCACGGCCCCAAAAGATGTGCGCAGGGTTCCCAAGCCCACCTCGCCGAGTGGATCTATGCTTGGTGCACCGTGCCACGGTGCCTAGTCTGTCCCAAGCCCACTTGCCGAGTGCCACTTGGTAGACTACTAACACTACCTACAAACACCAGAAACTAGTTGCAACTCCTGGACAGAGACCAAGTCGGTTAATAAGTCGAGAGGGGCACTTAAGCATTCCAATGCATGGTAGTAGCTGGTCATTGGACAACATACACAGAACTCAGTTCTTAGGGACGGCTCCAGCGAGACAACCCACCATGTACTCCTACATGGCCTCTCACCGCTACCTTTACCAAATCGCGTTCACATGTTTAACTCCCAGCATCAGAACATATCATTGCACTCCAATTCATTCCCGATGAATCAGACTTGGCGCACACTAGGCAATAGCAATGAAGGCATGGTAAGATCACATCATGGCTTCAACCAACTCCTACACATGCTAGTGGGTTTCAACTATTTACTGTGGAATGACATGTCATGCAGATGAATGGGTTCAACTACAGTAGCATAAAGTAGCAGTTGAAGTCGTTATTGTCCTAATGCAATAACAGGGAGCAGGAGCGAGAGAGGGGTTGTATCGGATGAACAAGGGGATTTGCTTGCCTGGTAAAACAACGTGCGGAGCACTGCTCCTCTGACAGGTACTCTGGATCGGTCTCCGGAGCTGGACCTATCGAGAAGAACGGTGCCGACAATCAAACACAAGCATATGCAACAATATGATGCATGAATATGGCATGGAGATATGATGTTGTTGAGCTAATGCAACTATCATTTTAATTGGTTGAACTCCATTTGAACCAAGGTTTCAAATGCAACTCTAAAATAAGTATTTTTAAAAGCCAATTATGTGTTTTCACCTATACAGCAAGTATAAGTTGGTTAAACATGCATGAAAATGCCATAAACAGATTCCTTATATTTTTCTGATCATTTTTCATATATAAATTATTTCATTCTGAGCTACGGTTGAATTTCTATGATTTTTTGAAGTTTAAACCAATTTCTGAAACAAATAAATCATTTAAGATTTATTTAAATACCAGAATTGGAATACTGCGTCAACATGACCCAAGCATGACGTCAGCAGGTCAAAGGCTGGTCCAGAGTCAAACCTGACAGTGGGGTCCACTGGTCAGTGACTCAGTTAATTAACTGAGTTAGTTAACACTAAACTAATCCTAACAGAAATGTCAGCTGGGCAGGGCCCACATGTCAGTGGCTAATCTAATTAACCAAAAATATTTAATTAACTTAATCTAGTCAACTAACTGAAGGGGTGGGGCCCGCCTGTCATTGACCCAGGGGGTCAAATCCTGGTCAAACCCCAGCCAACACGCCGGCGTTTAGCCGCTGGCGGCAGCAAACGCCGCGGAGGGCGTCGGGATTTCCACTCCGGGGTTCTTTTGGCAGCGGAGACCATCTACGGGGAGCTGGAGCTCGTCCGCATCCAGCCGTGGTGGTGGCTCGGCCGGGGAGTGGCCGGAGTGGCGCCGGCGACGAGCTCGGCGGCGGCCGAAGCTCGGTCGAGCTCGGGCTCGTGGCTGTGGTGGCCTAGGCGGGGCAGCGCTAGCACCTACAGCTTCTACACGACGCGGCGAACGTGTTAGACGCACGCCCGGGACCAAAAGGTCACCGGAGCACCACCGGCGACGAGCGCGGGCGGCCGCGCGTGCGGGTGAACGTGGTGCGGCAGCTACGGCGTGCAAATGGGGAAACGGAGAGCGGAAGCAGGGGCAGAAGCTTACGGCGGTTGCAAAGAGACTAACGGCGGGCTCGGGGAGGCTCTGGGGCGATCGGAGCAGTGATGGGGATCCACGGCGGCCGGCGGTGAAGACGAGCTCGTGGTCAAGGCCTCAGGGCGTCCAGCGACGTGTGACTCGTCGGGGAGGTCGGGGACGAGGTGGCGGAGCTCTCGGGCACCTTGGCTGGGCGTGGGGTGGCCTGTGGCCACGGCAGCGGCGAGCGACGGCGACGGCGGCGTTCGAGGGTGCGAGGAAGAGCTAGGGAGAGGAGGGGAGAGGCGACGGGAGAGAGCTAGAATGGTCTGGAGAGGTGCGTGGCGTCGCGAGGCGTCTTCCAGGCGGCGAGGGGGAGGACAGGCAGGCAGGAGGCGTGGCGCCCTCGCCGTGAGCGCGCGCCGGCCACACGCCTCGCCTACTGGCGCGAGGAAGACGACAGGGGAGGCTCAGTGGGCTGGGCTGGCCAGCTGGGCCGGCCAGGCCGCACTTTGCTGGGCCAGCACAGGTAAGCCAGGTAAGTTCTTTCCCCTTTTTTTCTCAATTTTTATTTTCTATTTTTCTGACATTTGTTTTGATTTAGTTTCTAAACTAAATCAATTATTTTCTTCTGACATTTTTATTTTGCAGGGACCAAGGAATAATTCAAGCCCCTCAAAATAAAGAACCAGAATTTTGGACATATATAAAATATATAATAAATATATATCCAAGCAAATAACTATTGCATTAAGTCCAAATGCCCAAAATAAATACTTATGAGCTCCTAATAATATTGGTTTGATTTTTATCTCTAACCAATATTTCCAGAGAGCAACATGAACATTTTCTTGGACCTTTTTGGAGCAATTTTTATTTGGCTCATTTTGCAAAAGGGTTTCTGAGGGTTTCACAAGTCCTCAATTCAATTTCATTTGAAAATTTAAACATGATGCAAACAACAATACTAACCTAGTGCATACCAGAACTAGGGTTGTGACAACTCGCCTCCACTCGAAAGAATCTCGTCCCGAGATTCAGGAGTAGGCGGAAAGAATGTGGGGTACTCCAGTCGGAGACGATCTTCTCGCTCCCAAGTAGCTTCTCTCTCGGAATGATGAGACCACTGAACCTTGAGAAACTTGATGTTATGACGTCGAGTGACACGCTCTGCTTGATCCAGAATGCGAACGGGATACTCTCGATATGTGAGGTTATCTTGGAGATCAAGCGTTTCGTGGTCCACTCCGCGGATGGGATCCGAGAAGCAACGCCTGAGTTCAGAGACGTGGAAGACATCATGAACTCGAGAAAGATGTGGGGGTAGTTCCAATTGGTAGGCAACCTCTCCTCGTTTAGCGAGAATGCGAAAAGGACCAATGTAACGAGGAGCCAACTTGCCCTTGATACCGAAATGATGCGTATCCTTCAAAGGAGTAACCCGAAGATAAGCTTTGTCACCAACCTCATAAGCCACTTCCTTATGATGACGATCATACTGGCTCTTTTGATGAGACTGGGCTGTTTTCAAATTCTCACGAATGATGCGAACTTGCTCTTCTGCTTCTTGGATCATATCCGGTCCAAAGAATTGTCTTTCACCGGTTTCTGACCAGTTCAACGGTGTTCGACATCTTCGTCCATAGAGTATCTCAAAAGGAGCCTGCTTGAGACTGGATTGATAGCTATTGTTATAAGCAAACTCGGCGAAAGGAAGACATTTCTCCCAATCCATACCGAATGAAATAACGCAACCTCTAAGCATGTCTTCGAGAATTTGGTTAACCCGTTCCACCTGACCACTTGACTGAGGGTGGAAAGCGGTACTAAAGGAAAAATGGTTGCCCATGGCAGTCTGGAAACTCTCCCAGAAATGAGAAGTGAAAAGACTACCACGGTCTGAATTGATCTCTAGTGGAACACCATGAAGTGACACTATTCGAGAAATATACAAGTCAGCAAGCTGACTGCAATGATACTCTCTCGAACAGGTAGGAAGTGAGCCACTTTGGAGAGACGATCAACGACTACGAAGATAGCATTATTCCCTCTCTTGGTCCTGGGAAAGGCAGTGATGAAGTCCATACCAACTTTATCCCATTTCAACTCAGGAATAGCTAGAGGCTGAAGGGTGCCAGCAGGTCTTTGATGTTCTGCCTTAACACGACGACAAACGTCACATTTAGCAATGAACTCAGCAATTTCTTTCTTCATCCTAGTCCACCAGAACCTCTGGCGTAGGTCCTGATACATCTTAGTACTACCGGGATGAATCGTGAGAGGAGATTCATGAGCCTCTTTAAGGATCAATCGTCGCATATGTTGATTCTTGGGAACAACCAGGCGATTCTAAAAGAAAACAACACCTCGATCATCCATATGGAAACATCCACCAACTCCCTTTTTAATGTTTCTCTTGATGCGGATAACACCCCTATCAAACTTCTGGTCATAAATGATCTGATCCTCCAGGGTAGGTTTCGCCACCAAGGTAGATAGGAATCCGCGAGGAGCAATGTGAAGGTTAAGCTTACATAATTCCTCATGGAGAAGTGGTTTGCCCTGCTGCAACATGAGATTGTTGCATTAGGATTTACGACTTAGCGCATTAGCCATGACATTCCCTTGCATGGGGTGTAGGTAATTCCTAAGTCGTAATCTGAGATCAACTCCAACCAACGTCTTTGCATAAGATTCAAATCTGGTTGGGTGAAGATATACTTGAGACTCTGGTGATCGGTGTAGATCTCGCAACGATTACCAAGGAGGTAATGCCGCCAGGTCTTAAGTGCATATACTACGGCTGCAAGTTCTAGATCATGTGTAGGATAGTTCTCCTCATGTGGATGCAACTGTCGAGATGCATAGGAAATCAAGCGACGATCCTGCATAAGGATGCAACCTAGTCCCTGTCGTGAGGCATCACAGTAGATAACAAAGTCCTTAGTGAAATCCGGTGGCACAAGTATGGGAGCAGAAGTCAGGCGTCTTTTCAGTTCCTGAAAACTGTGCTCACACTATGGGGACCACTCAAACTTTTTATCTTTCTTAAGAAGTTCCGTGAGAGGTTTGGCCACTTTAGAGAAGTTCTCAACAAAGAGGCGACAATAACTGGCTAGACCAAGGAAACTCCTAACTTGTTTAACTGTTTCAGGTGGAGTCCAATCAAGGACGGCCTGAACTCTCTCGGGGTTGACAGCAATGCCCTTACCAGAAATTACATGGCCGAGATAGGTCACTTCTGGCAACCAAAATTTGCACTTGGAGAACTTGGCATAAAGGCGGTGCTCTCTGAGTTTTTCTAGAACAAGTCTAAGATGTTCGGCATGCTCTTCCTCGATCTTCGAGTAAATAAGAATATCATCGAGATAAACCACGACGAACTTATCTAAATACTCCATGAAGATCGAGTTCATCAAGCGGGAGAAGGTGGCTGGAGCATTTGTTAGACCGAAGGACATGACGGTGTACTCGTATTGACCATAACGAGTGACGAAAGCCGTCTTGGGGATGTCCCCATTTCTAATCTTGATTTGATGGTATCCTAACCTCAAATCCATCTTGGAGAAGACTGAGGATCCATCGAGCTGATCATACAGGTCGTTGATCCTGGGAAGCGGATACTTGTTCTTTACCGTGACCAAATTAACGGGACGATAATCTACAACCATCCGATCCGTACCATCCTTCTTCTTGACGAAGAGGATGGGGCAAGCCCAAGGAGAGGAACTAGGACGGATGAAACGCTTTTGCAAGGACTCATCAAGTTGTTTCTTAAGCTCAGCTAGTTCTAAGGGTGCCATTTTGTAGGGTTTCCTAGAGATTGGAGCGGTTCCTGGGATAAGCTCTATAACAAACTCTACATCTCGGTCGGGTGGAACACCTGGCAGTTCCTCTGGAAAGACATCCGGAAAGTCACGGACTACCGGAACATCTTCAAGATCTGGAAGAGGGCTGGCATTAAGAGAATAGAGTTGACGATTTGCAACTCTAGTGGTGACGGTGACTATCTTGCCAGACGGGTGTGTAAGCTGAACAGACCTAGTGAAGCAATCAATCTTGGCATGATGAGCAGTCATCCAGTCCATACCCAAGATGATATTAATATCTGAAGACTTGAGGGCTACAAGTGATGCAAGGAACACAAGTTTGTCAACAAGGATTTCATTACCATGGCTTACACTAGAAGTTTGCCATTTGGAACCAGGAGTTTGAATGAGTAGTGGGGAGGGCATATCACAAAATGACATGTCGTGCAAGCGGGCACAACTTTCGGAAATGAAAGAATGAGACGCTCCAGTATCGAATAGAACCGATGCCGGATGACAATTGACAAGGAGTGTACCAAGAACGACATCTAGATCATCATGAGCGTTTTTGGCTGAGACGTGATGCACACGTCCATGTTCGGTGGGACCTGACTTGACACTGATCATCTTGCGTGACGATTTATCACGTCTAACAGATTTCTCGGACTGGAATGGAGCAACACGGGTCTGAGTGCAAATACAGGCAATGTGTCTCGGCTCTCCGCACTTGTAACAAATCCTGGAGGTAGGATGTGGACCCGCATTGGCAAACGGTCCAGCAATAGACCTGGGTGGAGCATACTGCTGAATTGGAAGAGGTACCACACGTGATGGCCTCAGAGGATAAGTGGGTGGAAGAACAGAGTTCGGAACCCAAATCCGGCGCTTCTGAGCACTAGAACCGGAGGAAGATCCCAAATCAAGGGTGTGCTTACGGGACTCCTTGTAAGTGAGTTGAGCTGTCTCTGCATTGATGGCCTTGTTCACAAGAGCATGGAATGTGTTACAATGATGCAAGTGGAGATCACAACGCAGTTTGGGGTTGAGACCCTTCCGGAACCTAGCCTGCTTCTTGGCGTCCGTGGACACTTCTTCTGTAGCATAGCGGGCGAGGTTCTCAAACTCTCGACTATAAGCATCAACAGCCATCTTTGCATGTTTAAGACTACAGAACTCTTCTCTCTTACGATCGATAAGGGCTTGAGGGATATGATGCTCACGAAAAGCCTCGGTGAAATCTCTCCAGGTAGGAATCTGGCCAGCTGGAATCATGGCCTCATAGTTCTGCCACCAAAGACTACCAGGACCTTCCAGGTGATAAGTGGCATAGATGACCTTGTCATCTTTGGCTACGTTCGCAGAACGCAGCTTGTGAGTGATACTACGGAGCTAGTCATCTGCATCGAGTGGCTCAATGGAATGATGGAAGGTGGGTGGTTTCAGACGAATGAAGTCATGGATGGTTGCTGATTCCTTGCATTGATGTGCGGTGTTCTCCTCAATACGTGCCAACAAGCGGTTAGACTCACGCTTATTTCTCTCCATCTCTAACATTAACTCTGCCAACGAAGGCTGGTCGGGAGGATCCTCCTCATCCCCACCACCTCCGTGGTTCTGTCTACGAGCAGCTGAGCTTCGCTTAACTGAAGACATCCTGAGAAGCGAAACCGAAGACGGAAACATCAACAACTATAAGATGCATAAGGTAGAACAAGAAATTAGTATCTCTCGAACTACTAGGATAATTCCGGCAGCATAACGGCAGTAAAATGCTTAGAATGAGACATCCTGCTAACAAAGGGGGTAGTTCAACATCTCAACATCATCACTCAAGGTTCTATGATAGTACTAAACAAACTATACTGGAAGAGCTTGAGAAATGGAGTAGGACTCTGATCAACCAATCCTAAGGGACTACGGGGTAGTAACTCGTGATCCTGATAGACGGAAGAGAAAGCCTAGTTCCTTAACCCCATAGGAAAGGTAGGATGACTCAGATCAGAAGACATGATGTATAAGGAGTAAAAGAGCCTTACGTTCCCTTTCACAATTAATTCCCTTATATAACTAAGGCTGTGTTTCGGTTGAGGGGGATTTGAAGGGGGTTTGGCAGGGATTGAGGTGGATTTAATCCCCTATAAGTCAAAACCTCCCCAAATCCCCTCCAATCCTCTTGTGGAGGGGTGTAACCGAACAAGGCCTAAAGAATTTCTAGACTCAACTTCGACCATTTTGGCTTGGTAATCCTACAGGCAGTCAGGCTATGATACCAACGCTGTCGGGACCCCGATCCTAAGTCACACCGATCTAGCATGTAACACACCATATCACTTTGCGGCCTCACGCACGGTATCCCCACGGGTGCCACCTTACCTGGCACGGGTGCCACGCATTTTGGCTCCATATGACAGAGAACCCGGCCCGACATGACCAGTTATAAACCAAAAGTGGCACTAAATTACAGAGACATGCATTCATGACCCAGCAACGAACGTGTCGGTCATCAACGTATGAACCCAAGTCGTAGCAAGTTACAAGGACTTAAAGGAACAACGCGTGACATTTCCCCTAAGGGACAGACACAGGAACGAAGAAGGACACATGCCGGTCAGCCTAAGTCTTCCAGAGCAGTAGCAAGCTACCAGGGCTCTGTGGAAACACTAGGAGACATTTCCCTGTAAGATAAGCTACCAAGGGTAAACAACTAGGTGTCGTATCCCACACATACCAAGCATTTCAATAACATACACACAATATGCTCAATATGCGAAAATACAACAAGGCATCACAACAAGACTCTAATAAACAAAGTATTTATTCATTAGGCTCCGAGGAGCCAAATATTACAAACATGGGTCTCACGACCCAACATTCAGAGCATACAAGCAACAAGCGGAAGCACAACATTTCTGAGTACACACATCTACAAATGAAAAAGGCTGAAGAGCCTGACTATCTACAACACTTGTCCAAGAACGTAGCTGAGGTACAAGCTACTTGTCGAAGTCCAAGCGGAACTACTAGAGAGACATCAATCTCATCTGCAAAACATAAATTAAGCAAACATGAGTACAAAGGTACTCAGCAAGACTTACATCAGATCCTATCATACATGGACTTGTATCAAAAAGGCAAAGTGGGGTTTAGTTGCAGCAAGCCAGCTTTGACTCAGTGGCTATCCTATTCTACGATTGCTGGTAACTCTTTTGAGGTGGCGCACACGAGTCAACTAAGTACCACACAATACACCACTATGGATTCATCCCCGTATCCCTACGAGAAGGCCATCCATAGCACTCACACTTGTCTTGAGTATTTTAGAGTATCCACTTCAAGTTGTCTATGTACCACGTAAGCATCCAAGAAGTCCATAACCGTGGACCCGGCTATTCGAATAGATCATGTTAACCCTGCAGGGGTGTACTTCTTCACACACGCTCTCGCCACTTACCGCCATGTACATCTCGTGTATCTCGGCAACCTTCAAGCGGAAGCCTGGCGAGGGTGTCGGCCACGACCTGACTAACCACACAACACTCTAGTCCAGGTTTATCCCCTATTCGGGTTCCATCCGTGGGGAGATCCGGCCGGGGTGTCGCTCACGGCCCCAAAAGATGTGCGCAGGGTTCCCAAGCCCACCTCGCCGAGTGGATCTACGCTTGGTGCACCGTGCCACGGTGCCTAGTCTGTCCCAAGCCCACTGTCCGAGTGCCACTTGGTAGACTACTAACACTACCTACAAACACCAGAAACTAGTTGCAACTCCTGGACAGAGACCAAGTCGGTTAATAAGTCGAGAGGGGCACTTAAGCATTCCAATGCATGGTAGTAGCTGGTCATTGGACAACATACACATAACTCAGTTCTTAGGGACGCTTCCAGTGAGACAACCCACCATGTACTCCTACATGGCCTCTCAACGCTACCTTTACCAAATCGCGTTCACACACTTAACTGCCAGCATCAGAACATATCATTGCACTCCAATTCATTCCCGATGAATCAGACCTGACACACACTAAGCAATAGCAAGCAAGGCATGGTAAGATCACATCATGGCTTCAATCAACTCCTAGACATGCTAGTTGGTTTCAACTATTTACTTTGGAATGACAGGTCATGTAGAGGAATGGGTTCAACTACCGCAGCATAAACTAGCAGTTGAAGTCATTGTTGTCCTAATGAAATAACAGGGAGCAGGAGCGAGAGAGGGGTTGTATCAAAATGAACAAGGGGATTTGCTTGCCTGGTAAAACAACGTGCGGAGCACTGCTCCTCTGACAGGTACTCTGGATCGGTCTCCAGAGCTGGACCTATCGAGAAGAACGGTGCCGACAATCAAACACAAGCATATGCAACAATATGATGCATGAATATGGCATGCAGATATGATGTTGTTGAGCTAATGCAACTAGCATTTTTATTGGTTGAACTCCATTTGAACCAAGGGTTCAAATGCAATTCTAAAATAAGTATTTTTATAAGCCAATTATGTGTTTTCACCTATACAGCAATTATAAGTTGGTTAAACATGCACGAAAATGCCGTAAACAGATTCCTTATATTTTTCTGATCATTTTTCATATATAATTTATTTCTTTCTGAGCTACGGTTGAATTTCTGTGATTTTTTGAAGTTTAAACCAATTTCTGAAATAAATAAATCATTTAAAATTTATTTAAATACCAGAATTGGAATACTGCATCAGCATGACCCAAGCATGACGTCAGCAGGTCAAAGGATGGTCTAGAGTCAAACCCGATAGTGTGGTCCACTCATAAGTGACTCAGTTAATTAACTGAGTTAGTTAACACTAAACTAATCCTAACAGAAATGTCAGCTGGGCAGGGCCCACATGTCAGTGGCTAATCTAATTAACCAAAAATATTTAATTAACTTAATCTAGTCAACTAACTGAAGGGGTGGGGCCCGCCTGTCATTGACCCAGGGGGTCAAATCCTGGTCAAACCCCAGCCAACACGCCGGCGTTTAGCCGCCGGCGGCAGCAAACGCGGCGGAGGGCATCGGTATTTCCACTCCGG
The DNA here is from genome assembly GCA_902687465.1 of Secale cereale. Lineage (NCBI taxonomy): Eukaryota > Viridiplantae > Streptophyta > Magnoliopsida > Poales > Poaceae > Secale > Secale cereale. The sequence goes on along the minus strand of LR738713.1, from coordinate 221,854,206 downwards.
GGTTCTTTTGGGCAGCGGAGACCATCTACGGGGAGCTGGAGCTTGTCCGCATCCAGCCGTGGTGTTGGCTCGGCCGGGGAGTGGCCGGAGTGGCGCTGGCGACTAGCTCGGTGGCCGAAGCTCGGTCGAGCTCGGGCTCGTGGCTGTGGTGGCCTAGGCGGGGCATCGCTAGCACCTACAGCTTCTACGCGACGCGGCGAACGTGCTAGACGCACGCCCGGGACCAAAAGGTCACCGGAGCACCACCGGCAACGAGCGCGGGCGGCGGCGCTTGCGGGTGAATGTGGTGCGGCAGCTACGGCGTGCGAACAGCGAAACTGAGAGGGGAAGCAGGGGCAGAAGCTTACAGCGGTTGCAAAGAAACTAACGGCGGGCTCGGGGAGGCTCTGGGGCGATCGGAGCAGCGCTGGGGATCCACGACGGCCGGCGGTGAAGACGAGCTCGGGGTCGAGGCCTCAGGGCGTCCGGCGACGTGTGACTCGTCGGGGAGGTCGGGGATGAGGTGGCGGAGCTCTCGGGCACCTTGGCTGGGCGTGGGGTGGCCTGTGGCCACGGCAGCAGCGAGCGACGGCGACGGCGGCGTTCGGGGGTGCGAGGAAGAGCTAGGGAGAGGATGGGAGAGGCGACGGGAGAGAGCCAGAGGGGTCTGGAGAGGTGCGTGGCGTCGCGAGGCGTCTTCCAGGCGGCGAGGGGGAGGACAGGCACGCAGGAGGCGTGGCGCCCTCGCCGTGAGCGTGCGCCGGCCACACGCCTCGCCTACTGGCGCGAGGAAGACGACAGGGGAGGCTCAGTGGGCTGGGCTGGCCAGCTGGGCCGGCCAGGCCGCACTGTGCTGGGCTAGCACAGGTAAGCCAGGTAAGTTCTTTCCCCTTTTTTCTCTATTTTTCTTTTCTATTTTTCTGACATTTGTTTTGATTTAGTTTCTAAACTAAATCAATTATTTTCTTCTGACATTTTTATTTTGCAGGGACCTAGGAATAATTCAAGCCCCTCAAAATAAAGAACCAGAATTTTGGACATATATAAAATATATAATAAATATATATCCAAGCAAATAACTATTGCATTAAGTCCAAATGCCCAAAATAAATACTTATGAGCTCCTAATAATATTGGTTTGATTTTTATCTCTAACCAATATTTCCAGAGGGCAACATGAACATTTTCTTGGACCTTTTTGGAGCAATTTTTATTTGGGTCATTTTGCAAAAGGGTTTCTGAGGGTTTCACAAGTCCTCAATTCAATTTTATTTGAAAATTTAAACATGATGCAAACAACAAGACTAACCTAGTGCATACCAGAACTAGGGTTGTGACAATCGAAAAGAACAGATGCCGGATGGCAGTTAACGAGAAGCGTACCAAGGACGACATTAGGATCCTCGTAAGCTTCCTCAGCAGAGACATAGTTGATATGACCACGTGCAGTGGGGATTGGCTTGACATAGTTCACTTTGCCTGTTGGCTTACCACGGCCAATGGGCTTTCCTGGCTGGTTCTGAGGACACTCACGCATGTAGTGCCCTGGTTCTCCACACTTAAAGTATGTCGCAGTGCCAGTGCGTGGAGCAAAGTTGGCAGGTGGTCCTCCAGAAGTCTTGGCAGGTGCATACTGTTGAGTTGGGCGAGGCGCCTCATAGGATGGCCTCGGAGTGTACTTAGGTGGCAGAGCAGTGTTAGGAACCCACACACGGAGCTTGTGAGAGCCAGAGCCGGATGAGGAACCAAAGTCACGAGGATGCTTGCGTGTGGCTTCGAAATCAGTCTGGCCCGTCTCAGCACTGATAGCTTTGTTCACCAACTTCTGGAAGGAGGTGCACTCGTGCAGACGTAGATCTCGGCGAAGTTCGGGGCTGAGTCCCTTGCAGGACCTCGCCTGCCACTTAGCATCGGTGGATACTTCCTCAGGTGCATAGCTTGCCAAGTTTCCAAACTCGCGACTACAACCATCCACGGTTAACCGGCCCTGGGTGAAATTGCAGAATTCCTCCCGCTTGCGATCCATGAGACCTTCCGGAATGTGATGTTCACGGAATGCCTCACTGAACTAAGCCCAAGTAGTGATTTGGCCAGCAGGACGCATAGCCTCAAAGTTCTCCCACCAAAGACTTGCAGGGCCCTCAAGATGGTAGGCGGCGTAGGTAACCTTGTCAGCTTCGGCCACACGGGCGGAGTGTAGCTTGTGGGTGATGCTGCGAAGCCAGTCATCCGCATCCAGAGGTTCAGCGAAGTGATGGAACTTCAGTGGGCACATCTTGATAAAGTCATTGATTGACACCACATCATTCCTCTGACGAAACCCAGTGTTCTGTTCTATGCGTTCCAGCAGACGGTTGGTCTCTCTCTTGTTCCGTTCTGCCTCGAGCATAACTTTAGCCAAGGAGGGTGGCTGGGGCAGATTCTTATCTCTAGCCCCACTAGCCTCACCCTGCTCCTGAGTAGCAGGAGTGCTGCGAGTGTTGACCATCCTAGGAAAACAAAACAACAGTTTAGACAAGGATGGAAAAACTTGACATAGGAGTGCAGAATGTAATGGATGACACGGAATGTAGAGATGTTCATCCATACGACATGGTAATATAGAAACTGCCATATATACACCAGTGGTCATACACACCATACATAGTTTAGTACAAGCCAAGGCTAAAGTACAACTGCGGTGAAATACGATACATCCCATCAGAGGCATTCCAAGCTCCAATACATTATTTAACTACACCTTTGGAACTCAGTACTAGCCAAGTCATATTCCACAAGACACGTGGGACTGTGGAAATACAACTACTACGATACTACTACTGTAATGGTCTAGCTCAGACATTCCCATAGTAATCTTCGTAAATATTACCACCGTAGCCTGGAAGTGGAACAGATGGATCTTGAAACTCTCGAGCACTCGAAAGCTGTGGACAATAGGGACATGGATGTGGCCTCGGTCCCGATGCTGGTGGTAACCGACGCCCACGTGGAGGTGTAATACCCCCAACGTCACGCCAATCCATACGATCAGGCAGACGAGTCCGCACGGGGTACAAATCCCGCATATCCAGATATCCGGCGTGCACAGCAGGTGCAAGCCGTGTCAAAGTAGTCCATTGGGCCGCTCGAGTGTTATACAGCTCCATCCGAAGGGCATGGACCTCACGGTCCCTATCCTCCAGCATCTGGACAGTAGTCTGAAGCAGTGGCTCGTCATGAGCAGCATCAGTATACAGACCAGTGTAGTAGCCTTCCTCTCCAGGAAGTGAGGCTGGCATGTAATAGAACTCAGTGTTCAGCAGCAGGGCATGCCTAGCCCGGATGATGGTCATCATCAAATAAGCGGCATCCTGCACTGCCATCTAGATGGTAACCCCGAGTCCATGAGACCAATGGATGGGGTCGTTAGCTCCGGGATATGAGGGGTATATCCGGACTGTGCGGAAATACTGACTCTGGTTGAAATCCCGGTACTGTTCCTCCACGGTGTACTCAGGATACCAACGGTAGCCGGTCTTAGTCAACACACGGACTAGCATGGCCGTGTGACCGGGCACATTAATGCACCGAGTCAAACAAACCACTTGGTGAGGTGTGCGGCCAGACATCTGAAACACGAAGTAATGCAAAGGCATTAGAATTTCTGGAAGAAATCGAGCAGCATAACCGCAGTAAATGCTCAAAAAAGATTTTGAGACATCATACAAATGATAGCATAGCCACTCAACAATATCATATTAAGGTTCCGGGTCCAACTAATCATCATACTAGAAGGTAGAAACTGAACTGATTCTTGAAACCAACAATCCTAAAAGTCTACGGATTAGTAACACGTGAACCTAGTAAGGATGAGAGGCCTAGTCCTAAACCCCCATAGAAAGAATAGGCTGACTCAGATCAGAAGGGCATAAGGTAAAGAAGTAAAAAGAGCCTCATGTTTCCTTCCACAATCAATTCCCCTACATATAACTAGGAATTTTTCTAGACTCAACATCGACAAGTTTGACTTGAGAAACCTACAGGCAGTCCGGCTCTAATGCCAACGCTGTCAGGACCCCGATCCTAAGTCACACCGATCTAGCTTGTAACACGTCATATCACTTTGTGGCCTCACGCACGGTATCCCCACGGGTGCCACCTTACCTGGCACGTGACCGTTTGCGCATTTTGGCACACGTATATGACAGTGTCGCTAGCATCCACATGACAGAGAACCCGGGCCGACATGGCCAGTTATAAACCAAAAGTGACACTAAATTACAGAGACAGGCATCCATGACCCAGCAACGAACGTGTCGGTCATCAACGTATGAACCCAAGTCGTAGCAAGCTACATGGACTTAAAGGAACAACGTGTGACATTTCCCCTAAGGGACAGACACAGGAATGAAGAAGGACACATGCCGGCCAGCCTACGTGTTCCGAGAAGTAGCAAGCTACCAAGGCTCAGTGGAAGCACTAGGAGGCTTTTCCCTGTAAGATAGGGTACCAAAGGAAAACAACTAGGTGTCGGATCCCACACATACCATGCATTTCAATCATACACACAATATGCTCAATATGTGCAAATACAACATTGCATCACAACAGAACTCTATGACTCAAAGTACTTTATTTAAGAGGCTCTGAAGAGCCATACATAACATATCCATACAGGTAGGGGTCACATGACCCAACACTCAAGTCATACAATCATACAAGCACAAGCGGAAGCTAACATGTCTGAGTACAGACAACTTGGAAAATAAAACAGGCTTGGGTAGCCTGACTATCTACAAGGCCCTTCACAAGCTCAGGATCTCCGTCTGGGTAGCAAGCTACTCGTCGACATAAATGTCTATGTAGAACCCATCAGAAGGGGCAGGGTTCTCCTCTGCAACAGTTATTAAGAAAACATGAGTACAAAGGTACTCAGCAAGTCTTACAACAGAACCTATCATATATGCATCATTATCAACAAGGGTAGTGGAGTTCATAGCAGCAAGCCAGCTTTTACTCTTGGCTAACCTATACTACGACTCTCAGCAGATTGCAAGATGAGACTACGTACACGAGTCCTCTACTCACCACAACAAATACACCACCGTGGATCCTCTTCCGTCATCCTACGGACTAGCCATCCACGGCACTCACACTTGTCTTGAGGCTTTTAGTAGTATCCATCAAATTGTCTATGAACTGTAAGAGTAATCAAGTAGTCCGTACCGCGAACAACGGCTATTCGAATAGATTGGTAACCTTGCAGGGGTGTACTTCCTCACACATGTTTCCACCACTTAGTGTCTGCACACGACATGTGCTCGGCAGACTTCAAGCGAAAGCCGACGTGGGTGTAGACCACGACCTAACCAACCACTCAAGTCTCTCGTCCAGGTTTATCACCTATTTGGGTTCCATCCGTGGGGAGATCCGGCCGGGGTGTCGCTCACGGCCCCAAACGATGTGTGCAGGGTTCCCGAGTCACCAAACGGGCGCTCGGTACACCCGGCAACTTACCTGTCGCATCACAGCCCACCCCGAGGGTCAGCGCTGTGCACGACCACCAGTAAACTACAAACACCATAAACTAGTTGCAACTCCTGGACAGAGAACATGGGCAGTCAATAAGTCGAGCGGGGTCATATTTCAGGGCCCAATGTGTGGTAGTAGCTGTAACTTGAACCACACATACAGATCTCAGGTCCTATGGACGGTTCCCATGAAATAACCCACCACGTACTCCTACATGGCCTTTCATCGATACCTTTACCAAACATGTTCCACACTTCCCTCTCTTTACCGGTATGATCATTTCACTCTGATCCATCACCTAGATGAACCAGACCTGACACAACTCTAAGCATAGCAGGCAACATAAACAAATAGCATGGTGGATCACACATCACATGGCTCAATCAACTCCTACACATGCTAGTGGGTTTCAACTATTTACCGTGGCAATGACAGGTCATGCAAGGGAATAGGGTTCAACTACCGCAGCAAGTATCAGTTCACACGCTGTTGCCTTAATGCAGTAAAACAGAGCAGGAGCGAGAAGTTGGGTTTGTATCGGAATGATCATTGGGTTGCTTGCCTGACAGAGTGGTTGTCGGGTACTGCTCTTTAGTTGGATAAGCAGAAGTATCCTCGGGAGCAGGACCTAACACGGAGAACACCGGCGATACAATCAATAAGCAAACAAATGCAACAATATGATGCATGCTCATGACATGGCTAGATGCATGTATTTTGGGCTAATGCATCTATAAACAGAAGGGTTTGAGCCCATTTGAATCAAAGATTCAAATTGAAACCCAAACTATTATTTATTTAAGTGCATTATCATGTTTTAATGTGAACAGCAAGGTTAACTTGCTCAAACATGCATGAAACCAGTGCCATTGGAAAGATTGGATTTTTCTGATCAATTTTCATATATAAATCTTTTCCATCTGAGCTACTGTTGAATTTATATTATTTTTTTGAAGTTTAAAGCATTTTCTAGAATTTCCTGAATTGTTTTAAATCAAATAATCCCAGAAAAGCCATTTACTGCGTCAGCATGACATCATGCTGGCGTCAGTCAGTCAACAGGGCGTCTAGGTCAAACCTGACCAGTGGGACCCACTGGTCAGTGTCACAGTTAGTTAATTACCTCAAAGGATTAGTTTAGTCACTAATCTAGGTTTGACTAACAGACAGGGCCCACATGTCAGTGACCCATGGTGATCAAACCCTTGGTCAAACAGGGCTGACTCGCCGGCGTTTAGCCGCCGGCGAGGCCAAACGCGGTGGTGGGGTGCGGGATTTGTGCTCCGGCAAACAAAACGACGGCGGAGCACACCTACGAGCAGCTGGAAGTGAGCCGCGTCAAGTGGTGGTGGTGGCTGGCCTCGGGGTCACCAGAAACGACGCCGGCGACAAGTCCAACGGCTGCCGGAGTTCGGGCGAGGACGAACTCGTCGGTGCGGTGCTCGAAGGCGCGTGGATTGATCCTACAGCACCAACGCGGGGCGGTGATGCTGGTGGGCACGATGGCCGGGCCGTTAGGTGGCCGGAGCCTCGTCGGCGACGAGCTCCGCGGCGGCGCGTGCAGGTGAGCCTCGTGCGGTGCATACGGTGCAGGAGAGAGCTAACAGAGAGGGGGGGGGACGGAGCTGAGCTCACGATGGTTGCAGCAAACGTCGAAGAGGGCTCGGGGAAGGTCGGAGCTGAGCGGGGCAGCGATGGCGATCTCTGCGAGCGGAGTTTGGGAGGACGGGGTCGGGGGGGACTCTAGAGCGGGCGAGCACTTGGGGCTCGGCCTGCTCGACGTAGTCGATGAAGACGGAGCGAACGGACACTATGACAGAGCACGGGGACGGTGGTGGACGTGGCTATCACGACGGCGTGGGCGCGGCGGCGTCGGCCATGGTGCGGGGAAGGCGAGGGAGAGGAGCTGGGGAGGGGTGAACGTGTCTGCGAGCTCGTGGGAGGAGTGGGTGGTCGATCCCGACCACAAGAACGGCGAGGGAAGGTAGCAGGGCGGGCGGCAGCTGCGTGGCGCGCGCTGCTGCCGCCGTCGAGCACGTGCCTGCCTGCCTGGCCGAGCCAAGCAGCTCGCTCGAGCGGTGGCTGGGCTGGGCCAGCAGGTGGGCCAATTAGTGGCGCCAGGTAAGTCCTTCTTTCTCCTCTCTTTTTCTATTTTAATTCTGTTTCATTTCTTTTGCAACTTTGTTGAATTAATAAAAATGCTAAAGCATTTTTATAAATCACAAAACTAGACATGCCCACTGTATAAACTATGAACAGCATGGAACATTTTAGTTTATGATTATTTGGGCACATAAAATATTTTATAGCATTTAAATGCCCAAATGCAATTACAATATGAATACATCCAGAGACCTTTGGATGTCCTAGAAAATTGTGCACCATTTTTGGCAGAGGTTTAAGACCAAGGCAAAGATGATGAACATTTTTGAAGGGCATTTTGGGTACATTGGAAAAGTTTTTATCAAACCCTAGTTGTTAGAAGAGGGGTGTTGGGGTTTCTGTCATTCCCATTTCAAGTTTCTGTGGAAAGTAAACATGATGCACACTCTAGCTAGTCCTAATGCAAGCACTGACTAGGGATGTGACAACTACGTGGCATGCAAAACACACAATTCAAAGACATGGATCAAACTATCAACGCAATTATCTTGCCCTACTCAATATCAAAACTTCTCTGGTTATATCTCATTTTTATTATCAAGCAATATTATTTTTATTAGCTCATCAATTAAATGAAAATAACGCTTGATAAATGAACTATCATCGTTTACCATAGCAATATAACTAGAGCAAAATATTATTCTACTTGACCAGACAGGTTTATGCATTTAACCAGTAACTAAAACAAGCATATCAATCCTGATAAAGTAACTAGCAATTAACCAAACATATTTATCAAATTTTAAATGCAAATAAGAACTCATATTCAAGTAGAAAATCAGTGATATTGAAATAACACCATCCAAATGCTGGTGTGGCTTGCCTTAGGGTAGGGGATGATCACACCCCTCTTGGTTTTATTCAAGACAAGCCTCTCCTTCTGAGAAGAATTTTAAACCAAAAAAACAATTATCAAAACCTATTATGAAAATCACCAGAAATTCTAGGCAGCAAGGAAAAATCCACCCTTTGGTGTGCTGCTAGAGCTTTCTGAAACAAACACAATGCAAAAAGAATCAAATCATTTGGACTTATGGTTCAGAAATGGTGGATGGTCAAAGTTTAGTCAAATTTTGAATTAAACAGAAATCCTGGGGGTGACGTCTAAGGCGTAAAAGGAAAAGGCACCTGCACTCGTACCACTTGGGCGCGAATGGTGAGGCTGATGGGTGGGTCCTACGCTTCAGGAGAGAGAGGGGAGGCGCGAGATCAGAGCGCGGTAGAGCTCTGCTGGAGCTCACGCCGGCGACGAGGGGGTTTTGGCTTGTCTAGAGGGATAGGATTGAAGAGGGGTTCACGGGGCACCTGCCCGTACCCGTGGCTTAGCTTGGGATGGCCAGAGCTGCTCGCAACTGAGCTCGCAAGCGGCGGTGGCAGACAGAGGCTGCCCTACCGGGCTGCGGCTTCCTACGGCTTTGTGGAGTGTGTGGGAGTGAGTGGAAATGCTCGGAAAGGTTGGGGAGGGGTTGCATTTATAGGCGAGGGGGAGAGGTGCTCTGGGCTCCGCCTGACCTCTCTGGAACACGGCGTACGGCGACGAACGGGGTCATCGAGAGGGGGAAGAGGTCATCGATCACGCAGGTGCTGTGCACGGACGCGGACGGGCACAAGAGGCGGTGGGGGAAGAGGACAAGTGCACGCGCGCAGTGTGGCTTTTGGCCGTGACGCGCCCGTGCTTGCTGCGACGTCTCCAGCGTCGGTGAGCGCCAGGGAGCGGTCAAGGGTGATGGGTCGAGCATGATGGGTCAAGGGTGGTGGCGTGGTGCGGCAGTCGTCGGCTAGCGCTGGAACGAGCACACGTTGCAAAGAGGGGATGGCGACACCTAGAGTGCGTCGAACGCATGCCAAGCACAGTGTGCTCATACGGTCACCGCCCAGGCATGGTCAAGACGAAGTCCAAGTGCTACCAAACCTTGTCTACGCTCTGGTCCACGCAGGGTTTAGTCTAGGAAAGTTGAAAACTCTTACCCAGGCCGACCAGGATTGACTCAACCAAGCTGACAAGTTTCTGACCAGAAACTTGGTCGCCAAGATTGGCAAGCTTCTAGATGGCCATTAGGGCTGATCTCCTAGGGTTAAGGATTTCTTAGGAGGGTAATTAAGCTCAAGAAAGATCAGAGCCAAAAGATCAAGGAAAAAGGTACTTGCTGTACAAAGTTCCTTTCTGGTCCAAAATAGAAATGATTTTCTATAGCAAAAATATTACAAAGAGAGATGCAATATTTCTGCTTGGGAATGTGTGCCATGGTCCAAAGAATATTCAAGAATTATTTCAGGATTTTTGGAGCAAGGAAAATGGGGGTTGCTTTGGAGCACTAGTCTCCAAAGTAGGTTTGAGAGGGGGAAATTAATATTTTTCCTTTATGAAAAATATTCCTAGGATGATTTTAAGGTTTTATAAGAGAAACAAAGTTGAATGAGGAGTAGATAGGTCACTTGGTTGAAAGTCAAGGATATGACCAAGTGACAAGTCAATCTGAAATGATTCCAAAACCCAAATCAAAGTAAGGCAGAAACCACGTGTGGAAAAAGAGAGAAGGCAAGTCCGGAAAAAGAGAGAGGGCAAAAATCCAGGCTGTCACACGCTCTCCCTGGGCAAGGCCAAAAACTGCGGGAAGGACCACATAGGGAAATTAAACCAAGCAATTCGGGGAACACTAGAGCTTTCAAAATCCATCAAAAAGAAGGAAGGGGAAAGCACATTCCAGAAAGCAAATGAACTTCCACGTCCGGCACCTAATCTAGTCTTCTCACCAGCGCGGAGCTAAATGTTGCCACTAGGACGTGGGAGGGAGCCGCCGAGGCCTGAGGGCGGTTCTCCGAAGACTCCCGGGCGTGTACAACCCCACTCATTATTACATGAGAGTGTCAAGAGGGGAGACCTTCACAGGAGTGAGCCTTGATTCACAGGCACTGGGCCTTGGCTTCTAACGCGCAGGGCCTTGTTCCTTGCAGGCACGGAGCCTAGTCTTCATAGGCGCATGGCCTTGTTCCTCGCAGGCACGGAGCCTAGTCTTCACACGCATAGGCCCTTGTTCCTCTCATTCACAGAGCCTAGTCTTCACAGGCGCATGGCCTTGTTCCTCCCAGGCACGGAGCCTAGTCTTCACAGGCGCATGACCTTGTTCCTCGCAGGCACGGAGCCTAGTCTTCACAGGCGTAGGGCCTTGTTCCTCGCAGGCACGGAGCCTAGTCTTCAAAGGCGCGTGGCC
>LR738713.1:221831266-221842935 GCA_902687465.1 Secale cereale | reverse complement strand
CTTCACAGGTGCAGGGCCTTGTTCCTCGGAGGGACGGAGCCTAGTCTTCACAGGCACATGGCCTTGTTCCTCGTAGGCACGGAGCCTAGTCTTCACAGGCACAAGGCCTTGTTCCTCACAGGCATGGAGCCTAGTCTTCACTGGCGCAGGGCCTTGTTCCTCGCAGGAACAGAGCCTAGTCTTCATAGGCGCAGGGCCTTGTTCCTTGCAGGCACGGAGCCTAGTCTTCACAGGCGCAGGGCCTTGTTCCTCGAAGGCTCGGAGCCTAGTCTTCACAGGCGTAGGGCCATGTTCCTCGACGGCACGGAGCCTAGTCTTCACAGGTAGAACTTCCGGAGGTGCTCGATGTTCCACGTATTTTAGACGGGGACGTCATCCCCTATTTCCAGGCGCACGGCGCCAGGCCTAGAGACATAGGTGATCTTGAAAGGGCCCTCCCACAGGTTGATAGCTTGTACATTCCCTCCCTAGAGAGGACTCTCCTTAAGACAAGGTCGCCTACCTCGAGTGTCCTGGGGCGAATGCTGCGACAGCGGTCCTACCGCAGTGCCTGCTGGTATCTTGTGGGTCGGAGTGAAGTGTCCCACCGGTGTTTCTCTCCCAGCACGATGTCCGTCCCCTGCATGACGCCCTGCTGTGCCTCGTCGAACGCTAGGACTTGCATGAAGCGGTGCCTGAACTCATGAGGGAGGACCGCTTCAGCTCCGTAGATGAGGAAGAACGGGGTCTCACCTGTAGGCTTTGTGGCAGTGGTGCGGATTGACCACGGCATGGACTAGAGCTCGTCGTGCCAACCCCTTCCGCAAGCTTAGAGCTTCTTCCTGAAGCTCCTAGTCTTCAGGCCTCTCAAAACTTCTGCATTGGCGCACTCAGCCTGGCCATTGCTTCTGGGGTGCGCTAACGAAGTGTAGCAAATCTGCGTTCCAAGGTTAGTACAATATGTCTTGAAAAGGTTGCTAGTGAACTGTGAGCCATTGTCGGTGATGATGCAGTTGGGGACCCCGAACTAGTTTACGAGACCCTTGATGAACTTCACCGTAGAGCCGGATGGAATGGTTCGGACGGCTTCTACCTCCGCCCATTTGGTGAACTTGTCCACGGCGACGTAGAGGTAGTGGTAGCCCCTGGGCGCTGGAGGGAAAGGTCCCAGGATGTCTAGCCCCCAGTACACGCAGGACCAGGAGAGCGGGATGGTTTGGAGGCCCTGAGCCGGTTGGTGGATCTGCTTGGCATGGAATTGGCAAGCTTCGCAAGATGTCACCAGCTCGGCGGCATCGCTGATCACCATGGGCCAGTAGAGACCGCTGCGGAACGCCTTGCCGACCAAGGTTCTCGACGATCAGTGATGCCCGTAGTCCCCGACATGGATGCCAGCCATCAGCTCGCCTCCCTGCTTCCTGGAGATAAATCGCAAAGAAACATCATTCGGTCGTTTCCTGTAAAGCTCACCGTCTTGGATGCAGTATGTCGTAGCCTGTCGGGCCACGCGCTCAGCATCCTCCTCCTTTTATGGAAGTGCTCCTCGCACTAAGTATGCCTTGAGCTCCTTGATCTAGCATCCCTCCTGAGGCTCGAGTGCCAGGAGCAGGCGGGCTCCTGAGGCCGGGCCACGGGTGGGGGCTAACGAGGTCGGTGGTTGGGGAGTTCCTCCTGAGGTTTCTCTTGCGCTTCTCGTGGGGGTGACATCGAAGGCCTGAGGAGCCGCTCCTCGAAGACGCCTGGCTTCTGAGGCAGGCGCGTGGATGCTTTCTTGGCGATGTCGTCCGCTTCCTTGTTGGTGCCACGGGGCACGTGCCCCAGTTCCGGGCCCAAGAACTGCTTCTGCATTTTGCATACCTCCACGAGCTATGCCTCCATATGCTCGTCCTTCGGGTCATACACCTTGTTGGAGAAGTTGACGAGGAGCTGCGAGTCGCCCTTGATGACGATGCGTTTCACCCCCAAGCCAATCACAACCTTGAAACCAGCAATCAGGCCCTAGTACAAGACCCAGCCATCCGGCGCTTTGCTTCTCGGTGAGAGGGACCAGCTTTGGCTTGCTTCGGGCTTTGGGGCGTCAGTCCATTCTGCCACAAAGTCAGCAAGCACTGCTCCTTTGATGACTCTAGTTGTGCTGAATTCTAGATGGAACGCCTGCAGCTCGATATTCCATTCTGCGACCCTTCCTACCGTGTTAGGGCTCTGGAGTACTCTCTCCAGAGGGTAGGCTAAGACGACCTTGATGGGGTGGCCTTGGAAGTGGTGGTGCAGCTTACGCGAAGCGACGAGGAGCGCATGCAGAAGCTTCTGCGCCATGGGATAGCACGCCCGAGCATCACGGAGCACCGTGCTGATGAAGTATACCGGGTGCTCGACGGGGGTGAAGTCCTGGCTCGCTTGTGGCTGTGTAGTGTGACTGAGTAAAGGGGCTTCAGGAGCTTGGTCGCCAGATGGGGCAGTTGCGGCCTTAGGAGAGTCGTCTTGCTGGGTGCGGTCGCTCGCCGGCCCTGCGGGGGCCTCGGGAGTATCGCCCCGGGGCTGTAAGGTCTTGTCTTGGCGCTCCTCTCGGACTACCACCAACGCTGCACTGGCCGAATGTGGTGTAGCTGCCAGATAGAGCACCAATGGTTCTTGAGGTTTGGGTGCCACCATTACTAGTGGGCTGGTGAGGTATCTCTTGAGGTCTCTGAACACCACATGAGCTTCAGGGGTCCACTCGAACGGGCCCTTCCTTTTAATCAGCTTGAAGAAAGGGAGGGCTCTCTCCCACTAGCTTGGAGATGAAACGCCCGAGCGATGTTACACAACCGGCCAGCTTCTTCATCTCCTTGTGGGTCTTAGGTGGACTCATCTTTTCTATGGCCTTGACCTTCTCGCGGTTTGGGTCGATCCCTCGGTGCAACACCAGGAAGCCCAAAAGCTTGCCTAACGGGACACTGAACACGCACTTTTCCGGGTTTCTTCCAGATCTTTGATAAGGGTTGTGGCCTCCTGAGATTTTACCACGATGTCATCAATGTATGCCTCAGCGTTCATGCCGAGCTGGTTTCCCAAAGCGATATGCATCAATCGCTAAAAGGTTGCTCCTGCATTCCGCAACCCGAACGGCATGCAGGTGTAGTAGTGTACTCCGCATGGGGTGAGGAAGGCAGTCTTCTCGACGTCTTGCACCGCCATCTTTATCTGGTGGTAGCTTGAGAAGGCATCCAGAAAGCACAATAGATCGCACTTGGCGGTGGAGTCGACGATTTGCTAAATGCGGGGCAGAGGAAACGGGTCTTGTGGTCAAGCTTTGTCGAGGTTGGGGAAGTCGACACACATGCGCTCTTTTCCGCCTTTCCTGGGTACGACGACGGGGTTTGACAGCCAATCCGGGTACCGGACCTCGCGGATGACACTCGCGGCTTCTAGCTTGCGTGTCTCTTTGTGGGGACCCCGACTTAGAAGCCGAGATCACCGAGTGCACGTGTATAGTGATCCCAGAGATGAATGCTCACTGAACACACAGAAGCTGAATAACAAGAGTCCTACATCCATACATATCGTCTTACACAAATTAAGGCCATTATGGCCAAGTCTTACATAGATAAAGCCTCACGGGCTGAAAAGCAAATAACTCAAATAGCGGAAGTCTTCGATGATAGGTTGAACCCATGCCATCTGCCTTAACCCTACAGCCATTCTGACTGGGATAGCGTCCTAGTTCGCATGTTCGTCTCCAAAGAACACTTCCTCGAATTCCTGTTCCTCCATGCCTGGTCAATTAAATAACCAGTGGCAAGCCAATGAGTACTTTGAATGTACTCGCAAGCAACCCATGATGTGGTTCAAAGTAGCAATGCAATTGAACAATAATGAGCAATCTATCAATGGGCTAGAATAAATATTCTACCATCAAGTGTATGCATCAACGAGTTCATGTAACCTTGAAAACAGGTTACCGATATCAACATGAATATGATTCAACTCATCGAGTCAAGTCACCACCTTGACTCTCATACACACACATGGTTTCGCAAACATTGGACGTAGGCAAAGAGCGGTTACCCAACTGTCCTTGACCGTGGACACGGCTATTCGAATAGTTTTACACTCTGTAGAGGTTGTACACTTTACCCACAAGAACCGGGAAGCTTTCATGTCACCCACGATCCCGCAGTACCTCAAGTACTCGGGGGAAGCACCCGGTCATTATCTTTCCATAGACGACACTAACATAGAGTCCACTCGTAGGTACACGGCCCTCGAGTACAAACAATAGATCACGGGACTTGCCCTAATTTCAATGTCACGCGTACCCGAAGGGACCAACGGTGTGTCCGGTGCCATGTGAAAACAGTCATGGTCGTCTATCCAAGCACGACCCCGTCCCGGGAAAGACCTCAAGTCTTCCCGTCACTAGTAATGCGGGCACCATGCTAGTATCGGCCTAAGTAATCAATAACGCCCCGTCCCATAAGGCGTAGAGTGGTTGCACATGTATGGTTGGAATAACGGTCGCAACTTAAACCAATCCGTTTGAAAAACACACACTTGTCTCGGTACTCCACTTCGTCATCAAGTGGTTACCCAACTCATCATCTCCCTCGGGCATGAATGGCACCCGATGGGGTTTTATACAAAGATTTCAACCACGAAGGTTCATGTCACACATGCATCACTAAGCATCACTACTAACTACTCCCTCCGTCCCAAAATAAGTGACGCAAAAATGACTCAACTTTGTACTAACTTTAGTACAAAGTTGAGTCATTTTTGCGTCACTAATTTTGGGACGGAGGGAGTATTTGCATGTCATCTAGCACATAGCAAGATCAAGATCAAGGCATGCATCATGTGGTGGTTCAACTAGGTCACCATTGTAATGATATCATCATGCATCGAAAACAAACGGGTTCCGAAGAACAAGTGTATCATGGTCAAAGGGCTGCTTGCCTGGATTGGCTTGGTCTTCAAAGTCTTCAAATCCTTCTCCTTCACCTTCTTCAACAACTTCGTCAAATACGGTATCTATACGTCGCATAATAACAACGGAAAAATAAGACCACAATAAAAACAGAAAAATCAAAGTGCTCAGAAAAATGTCAACTTATTTTTGTAAAATACTAGAGGGAAAACTAAGATGGATAAAATTCTTAGTTGGAGTTTTGGAGTAACAGAATGGAATCTAGGGATTTTTGAACAGGAGTTTTAATGCTCAAATTTAAATTTAAATTTGAACAGAACAGAAAAGTTGCATGGATATGTGTGAAAGTGACACCATTAAATAGGTTGGAATATTACAAGATTTTAGGAGTTGGAATTATTTCATTTGGACTAATATTTATTTCTGTAAAATTAATTGAAGTTTTTATAGAAAGGAAAAGAAGAAAATGCCCTGTGTAATAGGGCCAGAGTGGCCACAGTGCACGGCCCAGGGCACCCAGCCCAGCCACACGGGCGCCAGCGCGCGCACGTCAGGTTTTCAAACCTGACGGGCGGGGCCCGGCGGTCAGCGGCTGTGAGGGGAGGGAGAGAGGGGTGAGGATGACAGGCAGGGCCCACCTGTCATCTTCAACCTCACGGCCACGGCGACGGCGAGCTCACCGGCGACGATTCCGGCCACGGCGAAGGCAATGGAGGGCAGGGATGGGTTCAGCGATGAGTTGCGGAGGTAGTGGTTGTGGTGCGGCACGTCGGGGAGGTCGGGTTCGTCGGCGGCGAGGTGGGACGGCGGAGGGTCGTCGGGGAGCTGCTGGCTAGCCTGTTTCCGGCAGCTGCAGAAGAGGAAAATGGAGGGGAAAGTATCAGTGAGCTGCGGCGGTTCTAAATCGAGCTAAAGGAGGGGCGGAGGAGGCTCGTACTGCGAGATCACCGGCTGCCCGACGCGGCGGAGCTCCGGTCGATCCCGAGCACTGAAGCTCTTCGGGGAGGAACTAGCGGTGCTGGAGGACTAAAGAGGATGTGGTGAGGCTGCTGGTGCTGAGTGGAGAGCTCGGGGAGGCTTATATAGCCGCGCCGACGGTCCACCGTGGACTCGTGCGCCGGCGAGGTTGCAGGCGAGGCTAGAAGGGGTTCTGGTGCCTGTGATCAAGCCGGGGAGGATCGTGGACGTGTTCCACGTCCAGTTGAGGGGAGAGGAGGAGCGGGGAATGCTCCAGACCCTACGCGCGTGTGAGGCCGAAGAGTGGACGTCGCGGGCGGCCGGTGCGCGTGTGGCGACGGCCACTAGAGGGCGCAGGAGGAGGGGGACAGCACCGGTGGAGGCTGCGGACGTCAAGGCGCATTGGGAGGCGCGAGGGAGAGCTCGAGGCTGTCGGGGGCAGGCGATTGGGCGAAGCTACAGTGCGTGGGCGCACTGTAGCGCGCTCTGGAGCGCCCTTATCGCATGCCATGGCATGCCATTGGCCCTCTGGACGCGTCCACCGTGTCTGGGGGGGTCCAGGGTGATGCAAGCACTACGGTTGAGGCTTTGGATGCTCTGGAGATGCTGTGAGAGAGAAGAGGAGCTGGTGACTTGGTAGAAAATGGCTGTCCAGCAGGGTGAACTAGGGTTTTTACCCCTCAATCATGGAGCTGGAGACATGGGAGAGTTACTGGAGGTAGCTATTAACTAGATGAACGTGTGGTAGAAAGTTGAGGCCAAGGTAAATAGTAAAAGTGATCAAGAAGAGGGTTTTGGTAAATTTGCAGAAGGTGTTTGATCAGTGTTTGGTCAAGCAAATGACCTCCACTTGCCATGACACTTAACATGATTGAATGACATGTGAAAATAGGGTCATTCACCAAATTTGGGCTTGTTTGAAGAAACTAGCCAATGTAACTTTGGTGAACCCTAGAAATCAACAGAAATGGCTTCATCTTGTTTGAGTCAAGCTAATCATCTCCCCTTGATGCACCACTTGGTGTAGTTTCATCATTTAGGGTATTGATCATGCCCACAAAGTTTGAAGCTCGAGGTAAAAAGTTGGTAATGTAAAGTTGTTCAAATTTGCATTTGAACATAAAGGGTTTTGGGGTGTTCTGATCAAGTTGCTCTACTCCAAATCTTGTGCCATTTGTCCTAGATGCCTTATTAGGCATTTCTAGCATGTGCACCAAATTTGAGAGCATTTGGACAAGTTTGGCAATGTAAAGTTGCTCAAACTTCAAATATGGACAGAATGGTTATGAAGGGTTTTGATGATGTTTTCTTGCTTCCCAAGGCATGTGACTTGGCAAGATCATCAAATATGTCATATATGACATGATATAATTTCCCTGGAATTTTTGGAGAATATTTCCTTTGTAAATATTTCAAAAGCTTGAAATATCCAGAAAGGGTTTTAGAGGGATTAGCCCATTATTTTGAACATGACCAAGTGTTGAAACTCTTATATATGGACAATATATGTCCTCTGAGTCTCCCTGAATTTTGGCAAATATTTTTGAAATACTTAAATAATTTTTCCTATTAAAGACCATTTCTGGTCTTAAGAAAAAGCTTTTAAATAAAATAGGAAAATAACTTTTAAAATTATACTCTTGTGGTTTCTAGGAGTCCTATGACTACTAGGTCTCAAATATACCTTTTGAAATAATTTTCTCACCCTAAATCAAGCACTTGCAGTGCAAACCTTAATTCAGGGGTTTTTGGAAAACTAAATTTATAAAATACATTTTGGCCAAATTAATTTTGTAAGAAAATACTATACTGTTATATAACACTTGGCATGATCATTGGGCAGAAGTTTTGGGTATGGAGATGAATTCTACAAGAGGTAATAGTTGACTTTAATAAGCACATGAAAAAGCACATGAAGAATAACTCAATTCCAAATAAAAGCCAAATGATGCTAAAAAAATTTGCTGGTCCAAATTTTCAAGCTTCATTGATACAAATAACATGTTACAAAATGCAGGGTGTGACACTCTTGTACGATGAAGGACTGGTTCTCCGTAGACTGGCGCCGGGCCTTCTACTTTACGTGGCGCACATTGGGGCATTCGTTCAGGTGATGCTCAATCACCCCCTTGGGACTCCCCCTAGGTCCTTGGGTTCCCATGCGAACACATCCTTGTTTGCGCGCAGGAATCCAACCAGCGCTTCTTATTGAGCTGGGGGAAGGATGGCACCTATGGTGAAGGCGACGCCTGACGGCTCGCCTTCATCCCCCGGCACCTGCTTTGTCTTAGCTCGGTCTTGGGAGAAAAGTTGCTTCTTCTTTGTCGGTGCAGCCCCCTCGGCTCTAGGGGCGGCTTCACCGGACAGATGTGCTGCCACAGCGGTCCGGAAGGCACGCTTGAGGGCCGCCAGAGCTTCCTCGGTGTCTCCTGCCACGGTGAGGACACCGCTGCTCCCCGGCATCTTCATGAGGTTAGAGGCCGGATGGATCGCGACCATGAACTGAGCCAGCGCGGGGTACCCAAGGATGGCCTTGTACGGGAGGCCGATACAGGTGATGTCGAAGTCGATCAGCTTGATGCGGTAGTTGTCGCGAGTGCCGAAGGTGATCGGGAGGTGGATCTACCCCACAGGGCTGGTGGAATCACTGCAGAATCCGGAGAAGGGCTTGGTGGGGCGCAGCCGCTCGAGCGGCACGTGGAGCAAGCTGAAAGCCTCCACGGAGAACACATTGAGGCCAACCCTACCATCGATGAGGGTCTTGGTGACTGCCACGTTGTAGATGGTGGGGGTGCAGAGCATCGGGAGAGCGCCTGAGCCCACGGTGGAAGCGGGGTGGTCCCCTGAGATGAAGGTGAGGTTAGTCTTGGGCGCCGGCCATCCAGGAGGAGACCTTGGTGTACGGAGGCGATGCCTGCCTGGCGGAAGAACTGCTTGATGTGGCGGCCGGAGGGCAGCGGTTGGGAGCCGCCGAGGAGGGCCGCGACAACGTGGGGCACCGGCGCCCCGAAGTGTGCGGCGAAGAGGTCGCGCAACTCCTCCCAGGACGCCACAGACAATTCTGGCTGCCTAAAAAACTAGGTGCGCGGTACGCCGGTGAGCGCCATGGGGAGCCAGCTAGCCATGACCTTGCTGTCATCGCCGGCCGTCGATATGGCCAATTTGTATGCCTGGAGGAAGACGGCTAGGTCCGTCGCCCCGTTGTAATAGGGCGACAGATCTGCCCTAAGCCTGGGTGGCCACTGCACCCGCGGGAGTGAAGGCCCTGTGGCCCATAGCGCCGCGGCGCGCGGCCACCAAGCCGGTCGGAGGAAAGGTGCTTGCCATGAGAACCTGGCGGGCGGAGAGCCGGATGGACAGGAAGGCGGAGTCTTTGCACACCCCTACCTGGCACGCCAAATGTCGGATCTTGGGTTCCAGCAAAACCCTTGTGGTTCGAACTCTGGGGTGCACATGAAGATCTCTCCTTCCGCCCTAGCTCGTCTACTCACCGATCCCTAGGCCTAGCTCGTCAGATCCGAAGAACAAGGGACACAAGGTTTATACTGGTTCGGGCTACCGTTGTGGTGTAATACCCTAATCAAGTGTGGTGTGGTGGATTGCCTTGTATGCCGAGGAAGAACTAGTACATGGGGAGAACAGCCTCCTGAGGAGAGGTGTTCTTGTGCTCTTCTATCTGATCAACTCAAGACGAGATGATCCCAATGGTGGTGGCTAGTCCTATTTATAGCGGCTCGGGTCCTCTTCCTAAATATTGAGCGGGAAGGGATCCCACAATGGCCAAATTTGAAGGGGGGCAGCTAGTACAAGCTATCCTGACAAAATGTGGTGTTCGCCTGCCAAAGGCTCTGATGGTGATGCCGCCGTGGGCTCCACGATGACCACCGCTCTGCCATCCTGCTGGTCTTTGTCTTGTTTCACCAATACGGAAACCTTTGCGTGACGCCTCGGGACTCCTCGCCTGCGCCTGCCCCTTTAGCACCAAAGAGGAAACTGGCACCCTGCGCCCGCTGGCGCCCGCCTGGCCTTGGTCGTCACTGCTCACGTCACGAGGACCTTGCGAGGTGCCCCTTGCCTTGATATCTCCGCTCCTGAGGAGCCAGCCTAGTGAGGCCACCCAAGGGGAGGTCTTGCATCGTCCGCCTCGTGAGGCTCGTCCCCTCGCGAGGGTCTTGAGTGGTCGCTGAAGAGGTTGTGCCGTACCGGGCCGCCTGATGAGCCACGCCCTAGGCTGCAGGCATGCAAGTCTGGGTACCCACGTTCCCAGGACGCCGATAATGGGCTGAGTTTATTGCAGAATGGACGCCAACCTCTGATGAGGAAGTGCTAGTAAGAGTTGTTCCCGGCAAGGAATCACCCCAAGAATGGATCATGTATTTCGTTGACGCCTTTTCCCTACAGGGTGCACGGGATGGCATGCTTCTCGTTGCTCCCACTGGGAACACTTGAAGTACGTTGTCCAGATGCATTTTCCTCGGGAGGAGGTGACCAACAATAGTGCAGAGTATGAAGGGCTCCTTGCCGGGCTCAGGATTGCCACAGAATTGTGAATCAAGAAGTTGATCATTCGAGGAGATTCACAACTTCTGTTGAGACAAATCAACAAGGATTACCAAAGCCCATTGATGGAGGCATACGTCGAGGATGTGAGAAGACTGGAGGAACACTTTGACAGATTGCAAATAGAGAACGAACCCCATGCGGAAAATATCATTGTTGATCATTTGTCGAAGTATGCTACGTAGAAGCTTCCTGTGCGACCAGGATATTTTGTTCTCCACATTACTCAGCCCTCCGTATCCCCAGCAACAATGGCCCGAAAGAGGAGGATACTGGACTCCGGTAAGCCTCTCCCGGTAGAGCCCTCCGAGGCACCTGGCAGGGACCCTGCCGGAAACAACTCCCATTTGCTTGTCGGGCTGCACCCTCCTGCTGGGCCTCTGGTCCCCGCGGTCGAGGAACGCGCCCCCACGAATGCGGAGGTGCTGCCACTCCTCGTTGTTGAGCTCCAGGCTCTAACTTCGGCAAGGCACTGATACGTCTCCAACCTATCTATAATTTTTGATT
Source organism: Secale cereale (assembly GCA_902687465.1). Taxonomy (NCBI): domain Eukaryota; kingdom Viridiplantae; phylum Streptophyta; class Magnoliopsida; order Poales; family Poaceae; genus Secale; species Secale cereale. The sequence goes on along the minus strand of LR738713.1, from coordinate 221,832,026 downwards.
GTTCCATGCTATTATATTATCTGTTTTGGATGTTTAATGGGCTTTATTATACACTTTTATACTCCCTCCGTTCCTAAATATAAGGTGTATTATTTTTAAAAAAAGTCAAACTTCCCTAACTTTGACCAAGTATATAGACAAAAATAACAATGTCTAGAATACCAAATCATCAACACTAGATTTACCATGAAATATATTTTTATATTTTATATGTTTAGTATTGTAAATATTTATATATTTTGTTATAAAGTTGGTCAAACATGGACAAGGTTTGACTTGTTGAAAAACTAATGCACCTTACATTTAGGAATGGAGGCACTGTTCAAGATATCTTCCGATATACCGTTAAATCGGCCGATTTATCGGTTATCGCTGTCTGACCGATAAGATAAATCGGCCGATAAATCAGCCGATATGGCGATAAATCGGCCGATATGCCGATAAACTGGCCGATTTACCCCTTATCATGGGTCGACCGATAAGTTCCCGATAAGCGATATCCCCAACATTGAATGGAGGGAGTATTATTTTTGGGACTAACCTACTAACCCAAGGCCCAGTGCCAATTGCAGTTTTTTGCCTATTTCAGTGTTTCGCAGAAAAGAATATCAAACGGAGTACAAATGGAATGAAACCTTCGGGAGGATTGTTTTTGGATCAAATGCAACACAAAAGACTTAGAGTACATGCCAGGGAAGCCACGGGGTGGCCATGAGGCAGGGGGGCGCGCCCAGGGGGTAGGCGCGCCCCCACCCTCGTG
>LR738713.1:221817829-221828164 GCA_902687465.1 Secale cereale | reverse complement strand
GGGGATAGTCCCTCTTCGTGACTTGTGCTCGATAGGCTCCGCTGCAACAAGACTGAGGGTACCTGCATGGTAGCCTACCGGGGGAACTTGTTTACTTAATGTATAAAGGCATCCCACCTCTGCATGGACACATTACATCTATGAGTCCCCGACAAGGTTTATCTTTTTCATTAATATGTTGATCAATGGGTACAAATCTTAAAGAACACAAACATGGATAAAAGATTATTTGACCTAAAATTCGGCAAATGCCCACATATTTAAGATTGAAAAAAGATAAGTGCTCCATAATACCCTCTTTTGAGTTTCTCTCTGCGAGGTATTTGTAGGATCGAAAGTATGTCTAGAGGGGGGGTGATTAGACTACTTATAAATATAAAAATTATGCCTTTTGACAAAGAACAGTTTTTGGCAGATTCACAATTATGATCAGGTCAAGCATCACCCTACACATGCAATTCTAGAGTATAGGCAGCGGAAAGTAAATTGCACATGTAGTAAAGAGAGGTGGAGAAGATCAAACGCAATTTGGAGACGCAATGATTTTTCCCGTGGTTCCGATAGGTGGTGCTATCGTACATCCACTTTGATGGAGACTTCAACCCACGGAGAGTAACGGCTGCGCGAGTCCACGGAGGGCTCCACCCACGAAGGGTCCACGAAGAAGCAATCTTGTCTATTCCATCATGGCCTACGCTCACGGAGGGCTAGCCTTACTCGGGGTAGATCTTCACGAAGTAGGCGATCTCCTTGCCCTTACAAACTTCTTGGTTCAACTCCACATCTCGATGACGGAGGCTCCCAAGCGACACCTAACCAATCTAGGAGGCACCACCCTCCAAAAGGTAATAGATGTTGTAGATGATGATGAACTCCTTGCTCTTGTGCTTCAAATGATAATCTCCCCAACACTCAACTCTCCTCACAAATATGGCTGTGGTGGAAGAAAGGATTGAGTGGAAAGCAACTTGGGAAGGTTAGAGATCAAGCTTCATATGGTGGGAGTGGAGCAACTTGATCTCAACACAAGGGTAGGTAGTTCTCTTCTCAGAAATGTAAGGTAGGAGTGGTAGTTCTTTCTGATGGCTCTCTCCACGAATGAAGAGGGGGTGGAGGGGTATAAATAGCCTCCACACAAAATCCAACCGTTACACACATTTGAGCAAACTCGGTGGGACCGAAGTGGACAACTCGGTGAGACCGAGAGTTCAAATAATGTGAACGTTGGGGTTTTCGGTGGGACCGAATATACAATCTCGGTTAGTCCGATTCGTGCAATGACAAGAGCATACCAGTTTCGGTGGGACCGACTTCATCATCTCGGTGACACCGATTTGATGACAGAAGGTTACAGAACCATGGCAACTCATGTTTCGGTGAGATCGAGTTTAGAATCGGAATATCCGAGTTTACTAGGGTTTGGCTTATGGCTGAGGTGGTTCATCTCGGTGTGACTGAGTTTGGAATATCGGTGGGACCGAGACTACTTATGAGTGTATGTGGTAGTGAAAGTTGCTGATAGTTTAGGAGATGTATCACTAAGCCCTTGAGCAACCAAATCATCATCATAACCTCATCCCCTTTTAATAGTATTGGCTTTTCCTATGGACTCAATGTGATCTTGGATCACTAAACCAAAAATGGAGTCTTGAGCTTTTGCCAATGCTTGCCTTAGCATTTTGAGGGGTCCACTTCTTCAGTCCTTGCCATACCCATATCACTGAACTCTCTGAAATGATTCTCAAGTAACTATTAGTTCAATGATATATATGTTGTTATTAATTACCAAAACCACCCGGGGATTAGTTGCACTTTCAATCTCCCCCTTTTTGGTAATTGATGACAACATATAGATCAAAGCTTCAACAAAGGATATAATCAATGAATAATATCGTCGCTTTGAGAAGTATGTGATAAGTAAGAGCTCCCCCTAAATTTGTGCATTATTTAAGATTTGCGTTTGAATTCAAATGCACAATCGATTAGGATCATGGGTCACTCTTCCATGTCACATACATCTTGGTGGAGCGCACAAAATGATAAGAATGAACAGCATGCACCCAATCACCAAGACATGAGTAAATAGTCATACGAGATAGGAAAGGCATATGATAAGCATTAAGCAGACATTAAAGCATAGTACGACTAAGCACTCATTAAGGTAGCATCAAAAGGAGTATCAAGCACACTGAATGTCTCGAAAACCAAAAGTATCTCAAAGAAACCGCAAAAGAACGAAGGAGCAAAAGCGCAAAGACAACAGCACTCTCTCTCTCGAAGCCCTATGATCTATACAATTTCTCCCCCTTTGGCAACAAGTTAAAAAAATTTCGAAAAAGCATAGAGCTAAGCGTCACTGTGGACTCTGCTGGCGGCTCCCGTCTGGGTTGATGTCGGAGTGGATATGACAGCATCGGCGAAGACTTCAGCTGATGTGTGTGCTGGAGGAGTGGACACTGGAGCTGGAGCTGGAGTAACTGCTGGAACTGTGGTGTAATGCCCCGGATGTAATACTTTCCCTTTTGGGTATATAATATATCTCCGGCTTCATCTATTTCCATTTCGGGTTCTTTCTCTTTCGGGCTTTCGTCGTTTTGTTGTGTGAGTGTGTGGTTTTCATTCATATCATGTAGACATGTGCATTGCATTGCATTTGTGTTGTGGGTTGCATCCGGTTCCGCGTGTTTCTTCCCGTTGTCCGTTTCGTGTTCCGGAGCTCCCTCACGTGTCCGTGACGTCCCGTAGGCCTACTTTGTTGTTCGGGCGTTTTACGTTACCGGTGTGCCGCGAGGTTGTGTTGTGTGTTGTTGTTTTGTTGTGTGCAACCCGCCTCTCAAATCTCGTCTCGTTTGGACTCCGTTGACTTTTCCTTCCGTTGTCCGTGTGGGTCCGAAGTGCCTTCGCTTCGTGTCCCGGAAACACCCCTGTTGCATTCTTTTATCTCCGTCTAGGCCCTTTAAAACTATCCCCGCGATCGGATCCGTCGGATCGCGATCGGAGGGCTCCTAGCGCCCCTAAATCCCCTCCTAACCCTAAAAACTGCTACATATAGACCCCCCTAGTCTATTTGGGCATCCCCTTCTTCTTCCTCCTCTCTCCCCTCTTTTTTTTCCATTTTCTACTTCAGATCCAGATTCTGCCCGGATCTCGAGGGAATCCCTCGATCTACCGCACCCAGCCGCCGGGATCTCCTCGTCGCTTCGCGCCAGGGTCAACGGACCAGCCTCCGCTCCTCTCGCCCGAGCGGGCCGGTCGCTCCCCTCCGACCGCGCCGGATCCCGATCTGGGGGGGGCCAGATCATCAGCCCGAAGCCTCCCGCCGCTCCTTCGAGGCCCGTACGCCGCGCCACCTCGCGGGCCTCGCCACTGCGCGCTCGCCGCCGCCTCCCGGCCCGGATCGCCACCAGGCCGGCCCACCGCTCCACACCGCGGGGCCTCCCGCTCCAGCCCGCACCGCCGGACCGCAACAGCCAGCGGGCCGCTCCTTCCGCACAGCCCAGGCCGCGGGCCTCCTCTGCGGGCCACCGCTCGCCGCCAGCCAGCCGCGGGCCCAGGCCAGCAGCTGGGCCGCCGCCGCTCGTCCGCTTGAGTGGGCCAGTTCCGCCGCGCCGGCCCATCTCCTGTTCATCAGATCTGGATCCAAAGAGGTTGACCCTAAATCCTCCTAAGTCCCTGAGATCTAATCTGTTATGCAAACTTTGACCTGCTGTAACTTTGTGCCTGTAGCTCCGTTTTGCGCGTGTAGCATGTCCAGATCTTCGTGGAGTTGTCCTCTACGTTTTACCTGTTGTTGTCATGCATGTTAGATGTCATCTTGACACTTGTTTTGCTGTTGCAAGAGTGCATCATGATATAAACTGCTGTTATGTGTTATTTTCATGCCACCTTTGACATGTGATAACTTTTAGCTCGTTTGTCCAAACGATGCAAATGACATGTCCACGTGTTCGTCTTGCCACGAACTACGTGTTGTGTGTGATAGGTTGCATGGTAGATTTATTGTTTCCTTGTTATCATCGTTGCAAAGTGCCATGTTCATATGTTGTGTTTTCACTTGTTATGAAATGCCATCTTGTTGAGCTCGTTGCAATCATTGTGTTCACCTCAATGATGCATGCTTGTGTGTTTCGGGATCACCTTCATATGCACTTTGATGAGGTGCTTACCCTTTGCCATGTTTAGTTTCAAGGTGACTTAAACATGCCCTTTTTGATGCTATGATGATATTGCTGTTTTAGGACTTAGTGATTTTTCACTAAGTCTGAAATCTGTAACGTTCCGATGCCATGTTCGTGTGATGTTGTAGGACAAAGCATGATAGTTTTGGGGTGGATTTTGATTGTTCCTTGTAGTATATATTGTTGTCTTTCCATTCATGTCCTCACATGTCCATTTATGTGGCTGTAGCATGTTTATCTTTTGCTCTAAAGTTTCAATAAAATTCTGCTGCCAGAATTTTATTGCAAAGTTCAATATGTCCAAGATCATTGCTATTGATCCGTGACTCCGTTGGGGGGTGCACTTTGGACCTAGTTGCTGTACTATATATCTAGTTTGTGTTCAAGTCCTTTGCCATGCTTTTTGGGTGCTGTAGCTTAATTATTTTGAGCTCCAAAGATGCTATGTTGCTGTAATTTTCAGCTTTCGCTCAAATCTTGTTTCGGGCATAACTTTTAGCCCGTAACTCCGATTTCAGTGAATCTTATATCAAACTTGGGTGTTTTTCTGTGTAGATTAACAATATCAGATTGTTATCTTGTTTTGAGGTGTTTTGCTTGAGTGATGTTTTACGTGCTCCATGTGCATCCTTAGTGCATCCATCATGCATTCATGTTTTTCGAGTGCGCATTGCATCTTGTTGATTGGTGCTTGGTGTGATTGTTTTGTTTAGAGCCGGAAGCTGAGACCGGGTACGAGGTTGAGCACGAGGTTTCCAACGAGGTTGAGCACGAGGACCCTTCTTACGATCCGAACGACTTCTCTTCAGGCAAGATGACCGAACCCCGATAACATTACTATCTTTGCCTATTGCTAGTAGTCTCGATCTATAGTTTTGCCTCGATGCCCATGTTCTTCTTGTCAGCCTCCTACTTGTAACCAATTGCCATGTTTAACCACCCTACCTATGCAAACCGTTGCTTGGCTAAGTACGCTTCGCTCAGCCCTTCTTATAGCGTTGCTAGTTGCAGATGAAGTGAAGATGCTTGCTCCATGTTGAAGTTTGGTTGGGTTATATCACACTATATAAATGCTTTAAAATGAAATCATCTATATATTGGCAAGGGTGGAAGGCTAAGCCTTTTGCTTGGTAATTTGTTCCACTCATGCCGTTAGGATCCGTATAAGCCGGTATTATGTTCCTTGATTATGCGTTCCTAACACGGTTGGGGTGTATGGGACCCCCTCGATAAACCGCTAAGTGCTAAGTCTTTTCCAGCAAGTCCCAACATTGGTACTATTTGCCTAATAACAAACTAAACTTGCATAGGGAGTTATAAACCCTTTTTATTAATTCAACAACCCGGGCCAGTGCTCCACATGAGTGTTGGTCCAAACTGGGGGTTACGCGGGGCCACCTCGAGGAAACTCAAGGTCTGGTAAAAACCTGTGGGATCGCCCATCCGGACGTGGCCTGAGACGAGATACGCGCGGCTACTATCAGGGTGTCGGCACGCCGGGAGGATTTGCTGGATTAGCCTTACCTTAGCTTGGTATATCTTGAGCACGGGATTCCGAGGATACTCGGGTCTTCCCACTTTGGAGTTGCGACTCCGCGGATCGTGGGCTTGTAATGGGTCAAGTTGGAACACCCCTGCAGGGTTTGAACTTTCGAAAGCCGTGCCCGCGGTTATGTGGCAGATGGGAGCTTGTTAATTCCGGTTGTAGATAACTTGACACAATGTTACTAATACACTACCAGCGTGTGTTCCGTGACTGTCAATTTCCGAATAGGGATTCGGGAGTTGAACACGGAGGGGTTATGATTGTGAGCTTGTAGCTAGGATCACTTCGTGATCACTTCTCGCCGAGGCCTTCTCTTCTCGCTCTCACTTACGTAAGCTAGATGCTAGTTGCTGCTGCAGACTTATTCTTTTCTTCAGCCTTTTCCTCACCCAAAGGCTTTGATAGTTTTGTTACCCGGGAATGGGATTGCTGAGTCCTCTGTGGCTCACAGTTACTTCACACACCAGATGCAGGTCCAGCTGTGAGCTATCCAGGTGATGGCACCGAGCTGGATTGGGAGTACGACGAGGAGCGTAGTCGGTACTACGTGCGCTACCCGGACGATCAGTAGTGGAGTCTCTTACTAGGATTCGATCCGCCTGTGGTTTATTTATCTGAGTTTGGTACTTTGACTTTTGGCTTTTGCCCTTAGAGGGTTGTAGTGCTCTTAATGTATGATGTTTGAGACTTGTACTGTAATTCTGTGACGTGGCGAGTGTAAGCCAACTATTTTCAGTTTACTATCCCCTCTTTTACATGAGTTGTGCAAAGATTACCAAACTTGAGATCATTCTAGGATGGACTTATGCCTTTAAGTCGTGCCTCGACACGTAGGAGGTATAACTCCATCCTAGGCATTACAAGTTGGTATCAGAGCCTTCTCCGACCTAGGAGCCCCCACTGTTTGATCGAACCGTTGACGGTTGAGTCTAGGCACACACTGAAAACTTTTTGAGTCCTATATTATATCGGAGAGTAGGATTTCTTTGCTTCTCATCCCCTTTCTCTCTGGTGAGGACTCCTGACGTCTACTCTTGTCTCTCCTATCTTCAAAATTTGCACAAAATTTTTTTTAGGAATCCCGCGAGTATTCTGGGATTGTTTCGATGTTCTTGTGACAAGGATATTGTTCCCGATGCCTCCTGTTACCGAGGAGTTGAGCTTCGGGGTATCATTGTAACAAGCATATCGTGACAGTACTAAATACTTAAGACGGCCGACATCGAAAATCTCCCCTATACGGCCAGTGGCAAGATAACCCCGACATCACCCAGTACTGGGGAGGTAGTTCGGGAGTATTGCCATAGCATGTTATAGTGGATGCTTTTCGAAGGTCCGAGGTACACAGTTTCCGAGAAAGACTGGTTATGTGTTGAAGGATGGATACACCTGGATGTAGGTTAGAGTTGATTGCGCGGTGCTTCCCGTGTATCCCCAACACCTGATTGCATAACTAGAATCTTTCGGAAAACTATAGGTGGGTTTTATCCAGTAGATCGTAGGCATTCTTCCAACGAATGCAGGTTAGTGAGTTCGGGGTTCGACATTGAGTGAAGAGGTTATATGACCGAGGTTACTATCAGGAGTTGCATCTTAAAGGGTCCTTGGCTATGCTGATCCGGGGATTGCAAAACCTTTTCGTAACACGTTCATATGCTTTCAGCACAAAGATGTTAGAACGAAACTCCTCTCTTGTGTTTGTTCCTGTCCGTACCTTGTTGTTTTTCTTATTTTATCCTTTTGTTCCCTATGTGGCTTCTCGTGAAGACTGATGTTATCAATTAACTAAGAATATCATTCGTTCCTCTTGTTCGGATGATTTCATTCGTTCTTATTGTTCGAATGATTATTGTGAAGACTTGTTGCAATTCATTCCATTGATTCAGCTTATTCCTTTTGTCAATCAATTGCTGATTCGTGGTCATCTCTTACAGGATGGCTCCGAAAAGGGTTCCGAATGCCAACCCAGAGGTGGAAGAGGTCCCAGAGCATCCTCCTTCACCTCCTCCTCCGCCTGAGGCTTGGAGAGCAATTATGCAGACTACTGCTCAGAACACTCAGTTGATGATGCAGATGATGCAGCAAATGCAAGCTATGCAAGCTAATCAAGCTAATCAGGGTGTTCCAATGAACCAAGGCAACTTCTTCCAGCAGCACCATGCTACCCTCAACCAGTTCTTGGCCAACAATCCTAAAGCTTTCAGTTACTGTGTCGACCCTCTTGATGCTGAAGATTGGCTAACCGATATCAAGAAGCATTTTGAGTGCAGTAACGTGAAAGAAGATGACTATGTGAAGTTTGCAGCCTTCCAACTGAAAGATCAAGCAGCTGACTGGTGGCAGCAGTACAAAGACTAAAGGCCGGGTCAAGTGATCTCGTGGGAGAATTTCTGCAAGGATTTCCGCTCGCATCACTTTCCTACAAGTGTTATCGAGGGTATGCGTGAGCAATTCCGCAACCTCAAGCAGTGCTCCATGTCAGTCTATCAGTATAATGTCAAGTTCCAAAACCTCGCTCGTTATGCAAAGCAAGACATTCCTGATGCAAAGAGTAAAATCTATCAGTTCTGTGGAGGTCTCAAAGATGAACTTCAGCTTGCTCTCACTTTGTTCGAGCCAGACGAATTCGATAAGTTCTATAACATGGCTTTGAAACAAGAAGCAGCTCAGCTCAAGATGGAGGCTTCTAAGAAGAGAATTCGAGATGTTGTTCACTCTTCCTCATCGTCTCAGTTGGCTGCGAAACAACAGAAATTCTGGCTTCCTCCTCCTCCAGTGATTCGAGCTCCATACAACAACTCCAGCAACTTCAACAACTCCAACAACAAGAACTCTAGTGGTCGTGGTTTCTCCCACCCACCCAACCCAAGCAACCAGTCGAAGAAGCAGTTTCAGTCTCAAGGCTCCAAGTCCAGTGGCTCTCATTTCCGTCCTCTCTCTGAAGTGGTGTGCAACAAGTGTGGCCAGAAGGGTCATTATGCAAACAGATGTCCGAATCCGAAGCGTCTTCCTCCTCCTCCACGTGTGAGTTCAGCTATTGTCAGGCATGATCCAAAGGCTGCAAGGGTCAATCTGATGAATGCAGCACAAGCGGAGGCTTCTTCTGATGTCATTCTGGGTAACCTTCCAGTGAACTCTATCCCTGCTAAAGTGTTATTTGATTCGGGTGCATCATGCTCTTTCATGTCTCAACCATTTGCATCCAAGCACAGTATTGCCACTTCAAATTTGCCTCAGAGGTTGGAAGTTATTTCTCCAGGGAGACGTATGTCTTCTACTGTTTATGCTCCGGATGTTTCTATTCGCATGGGAGATTATCGTTTTATGGCTAAACCGGTGGTTCTTGGTCATTCTGACATCGACCTCATTCTCGGAATGGATTGGCTTTCTCAGCACGATGCTCACATTGATTGTGCTCAAAAGGAAGTCAAATTGACTCATTCTGATGAAGATGTGATTATCTTCGCCTCCAGGGATAATACTATTCGGCTTTTCTCTCTTAATGATAAGGGTGAAAATAATGGCATAGAGCAAATTCCAGTGGTGAACGAATATCAAGACGTCTTTACAGAAGATCTTCCAGGCATGCCTCCACACCGTCAGGTGGAGTTTGTCATCGAACTCGAGCCGGGCACCGAACCTGCTTGCCGGCGTCCATACAAGCTCTCTCCGGATGAATTGAAGGAATTGAAGAAGCAGCTTGATAAGCAGGAGAGTATGGGTCTCATCAGACCGAGTACATCTCCGTGGGGCTGTGGTGTCTTATTTGTCAAGAAGAAAGATGGCACGGAGCGTCTCTGTGTTGACTACCGGCCACTGAACAAGAAGACGATTAAGAACAAGTATCCGCTCCCCAACATCAACGAACTCTTTGAGCAGCTCAAAGGAGCTAAAGTGTTCTCTAAGCTTGACCTCCGAATGGGCTATCATCAAATTCGCATTCGCGAGGAAGACATTCCCAAGACGGCCTTCAGAACGAGCTACGGTTCATACGAGTATACCGTCATGTCCTTCGGTCTCGCCAATGCTCCTCCTACCTTTTCAAGGATGATGCATTACATCTTCAACCCCTATACTGGCGAGTTTGTGCTTGTGTATCTGGATGATATTCTGGTGTTTTCCAAAAATGAAGAAGATCACAAAAAGCACTTGCGCCTGGTTCTTGATCGACTCCGAGAGCATAAATTCTATGCCAAGTTCTCCAAGTGCGAGTTTTGGCTCGATAAGGTTTTGTACCTGGGCCACATCATCTCAGCTGACGGTATTGCGGTTAATCCCGAGAAAGTTGAAGCAATTGTCAACTGGGAAGCTCCTCAGAACGTCAAGCAGCTCCGCAGTTTTCTGGGCCTTGCCAGCTATTGCAGAAGGTTTGTGGAGAACTTCTCCAAGATTGCCAAGCCTCTTTCCAACCTGCTTCAGAAGAATGTCAAATACTTTTGGTCTCCCGAGTGTGAAGTGGCATTCAAAACCCTCAAAGAGAAGCTTGTCTCTGCTCCAGTTCTGACTCCTCCGGATGAAACCAAGCCCTATGAAGTGTTCTGTGACGCTTCTCTTCAAGGCCTTGGTGGTGTGCTTATGCAAGATAAGAAAATTGTGGCATATACTTCTCGG
>LR738713.1:221734250-221817819 GCA_902687465.1 Secale cereale | reverse complement strand
AATGTGATTGCAGATGCTTTGAGCAGAAAGGCATATTGCAACAGCCTTCTTATCAAGCCACACCAGCCTGAGCTTTGTGAAGCATTCAGGAAGCTCAACCTTCAAGTTGTTCCGCAGGGTTTTCTTGCAAATCTCCAGATTGCTCCTACCTTGGAAGATCAAGTCCGTGAGGCCCAGCTCAGTGATACCATGGTGAAGAAGGTGAAACATGGGATTGCAAAGGGCACTCCAAAATACAAGTGCTTCCGTGTTGATGAGAGAGATACCTTGTTCTTCGAGGACAGACTCGTTGTTCCCAAAGGTGATCTCAGGAAGCTCATAATGGAAGAAGCTCACGATTCTCTCCTTTCCATTCATCCTGGCAGTTCCAAGATGTACCAAGACCTCAAGCAGTCTTACTGGTGGACACGCATGAAAAGGGAAATTGCCCAATTCGTGAATGAATGTGATGTATGCAGAAGAGTGAAAGCAGAACATCAACGTCCAGCTGGTCTTCTCCAACCTCTTCCTATTCCTGAGTGGAAGTTCGACCACATTGAAATGGACTTCGTCACTGGCTTTCCTAAATCCAAGCGAGGCAATGATGCTATCTTTGTGGTGATTGACAAGCTTACCAAAGTCGCTCACTTTCTTCCAGTCAAAGAATCAATCAATGCAGCTCAACTTGCAGAGCTGTACACTTCCAGAATTGTGTCCCTACATGGCATTCCTCAAGTGATATCCTCAGACCGTGGCAGCTTGTTCACATCAAGGTTCTGGGACTCCTTTCAGTCTGCCATGGGTACTAAGATCAGGTTCAGCACTGCCTTTCACCCTCAGACTAGTAGTCAAGTCGAGCGTGTGAATCAGATCCTAGAAGATATGCTCAGAGCCTGTGTCATCTCCTTCGGCATGAAATGGGAAGACTGTCTTCCATTTGCCGAGTTCTCTTACAACAACAGCTTTCAAGCAAGTGCAGGCAAAGCACCGTTTGAAATTCTCTTTGGCAGGAAGTGCCGTACCCCTCTCAACTGGTCTGAAACAGGCGAACGCCAACTCCTTGGCAATGACTTGATCTCTGAAGCCGAAGAAATGTGCAAAGTCATACGTGAGAATCTCAAGGCCGCTCAGTCGCGTCAGAAGAGCTACTATGACGGAAAGCATCGTGATTTGGCTTTCGACATCGGTGATCATGCCTATCTCCGAGTTTCTCCGATGAAAGGAACCCAAAGATTCGGTATCAAAGGGAAACTTGCTCCTAGATACGTCGGGCCTTTCAAGATTCTTGGCAAAAGAGGCGATCTAGCCTATCAGCTCGAGCTCCCTTCCAACTTTGCAAATGTTCATGATGTCTTCCATGTGTCTCAACTTCGCAAATGCTTCAAGGCACCTGAGCGCATGATTCCGTTTGAGGAGATTGATCTTCAACAAGACCTTTCCTACCGAGAGCATCCAGTTGCAATTCTCGAAGAAACCGAACGCAAGACTCGCAACAAGTCCATCAAGTTTCTGAAAGTCAAGTGGTCACATCACACAGACCGAGAAGCTACCTGGGAACGAGAAGATCATCTTCGTTCCGAGTACCCTTCCTTTTTCCAGTCCTAGATCTCGGGACGAGATCTTTTTGTAGTAGAGGAGAGTTTGTAATGCCTCGGATGTAATACTTTCCCTTTTGGGTATATAATATATCTCCGGCTTCATCTATTTCCATTTCGGGTTCTTTCTCTTTCGGGCTTTCGTCGTTTTGTTGTGTGAGTGTGTGGCTTTCATTCATATCATGTAGACATGTGCATTGCATTGCATTTGTGTTGTGGGTTGCATCCGGTTCCGCGTGTTTCTTCCTGTTGTCCGTTTCGTGTTCCGGAGCTCCCTCACGTGTCCGTGACGTCCCGTAGGCCTACTTTGTTGTTCGGGCGTTTTACGTTACCGGTGTGCCGCGAGGTTGTGTTGTGTGTTGTTGTTTTGTTGTGTGCAACCCGCCTCTCAAATCTCGTCTCGTTTGGACTCCGTTGACTTTTCCTTCCGTTGTCCATGTGGGTCCGAAGTGCCTTCGCTTCGTGTCCCGGAAACACCCCTGTTGCATTCTTTTATCTCCGTCTAGGCCCTTTAAAACTATCCCCGCGATCGGATCCGTCGGATCGCGATCGGAGGGCTCCTAGCGCCCCTAAATCCCCTCCTAACCCTAAAAACTGCTACATATAGACCCCCCTAGTCTATTTGGGCATCCCCTTCTTCTTCCTCCTCTCTCCCCTCTTTTTTTTCCATTTTCTACTTCAGATCCAGATTCTGCCCGGATCCCGAGGGAATCCCTCGATCTACCGCACCCAGCCGCCGGGATCTCCTCGTCGCTTCGCGCCAGGGTCAACGGACCAGCCTCCGCTCCTCTCGCCCGAGCGGGCCGGTCGCTCCCCTCCGACCGCGCCGGATCCCGATCTGGGCGGGGACCAGATCATCGGCCCGAAGCCTCCCGCCGCTCCTTCGAGGCCCGTACGCCGCGCCACCTCGCGGGCCTCGCCACCACGCGCTCGCCGCCGCCTCCCGGCCCGGATCGCCACCAGGCCGGCCCATCGCTCCACACCGCGGGGCCTCCCGCTCCAGCCCGCGCCGCCGGACCGCAACAGCCAGCGGGCCGCTCCTTCCGCACAGCCTAGGCCGCGGGCCTCCTCTGCGGGCCACCGCTCGCCGCCAGCCAGCCGCGGGCCCAGGCCAGCAGCTGGGCCGCCGCCGCTCGTCCGCTCGAGTGGGCCAGTTCCGCCGCGCCGGCCCATCTCCTGTTCATCAGATCTGGATCCAAAGAGGTTGACCCTAAATCCTCCTAAGTCCCTGAGATCTAATCTGTTATGCAAACTTTGACCTGCTGTAACTTTGTGCCTGTTGCTCCGTTTTGCGCGTGTAGCATGTCCAGATCTTCGTGGAGTTGTCCTCTACGTTTTACCTGTTGTTGTTATGCATGTTAGATGTCATCTTGACACTTGTTTTGCTGTTGCAAGAGTGCATCATGATATAAACTGCTGTTATGTGTTATTTTCATGCCACCTTTGACATGTGATAACTTTTAGCTCGTTTGTCCAAACGATGCAAATGACATGTCCACGTGTTCGTCTTGCCACGAACTACGTGTTGTGTGTGATAGGTTGCATGGTAGATTTATTGTTTCCTTGTTATCATCGTTGCAAAGTGCCATGTTCATATGTTGTGTTTTCACTTGTTATGAAATGCCATCTTGTTGAGCTCGTTGCAATCGTTGTGTTCACCTCAATGATGCATGCGTGTGTGTTTCGGGATCACCTTCATATGCACTTTGATGAGGTGCTTACCCTTTGCCATGTTTAGTTTCGAGGTGACTTAAACATGCTCTTTTTGATGCTATGATGATATTGCTGTTTTAGGACTTAGTGATTTTTCACTAAGTCTGAAATCTGTAACGTTCCGATGCCATGTTCGTGTGATGTTGTAGGACAAAGCATGATAGTTTTGGGGTGGATTTTGATTGTTCCTTGTAGTATATATTGTTGTCTTTCCATTCATGTCCTCAAATGTCCATTTATGTGGCTGTAGCATGTTTATCTTTTGCTCTAAAGTTTCAATAAAATTCTGCTGCCAGAATTTTATTGCAAAGTTCAATATGTCCAAGATCATTGCTATTGATCCGTGACTCCGTTGGGGGTGCACTTTGGACCTAGTTGCTGTACTATATATCTAGTTTGTGTTCAAGTCCTTTGCCATGCTTTTTTTGTGCTGTAGCTTAATTATTTTGAGCTCCAAAGATGCTATGTTGCTGTAATTTTCAGCTTTCGCTCAAATCTTGTTTCGGGCATAACTTTTAGCCCGTAACTCCGATTTCAGTGAATCTTATATCAAACTTGGGTGTTTTTCTGTGTAGATTAATAATATCAGATTGTTATCTTGTTTTGAGGTGTTTTGCTTGAGTGATGTTTTACATGCTCCATGTGCATCCTTAGTGCATCCATCATGCATTCATGTTTTTCGAGTGCGCATTGCATCTTGTTGATTGGTGCTTGGTGTGATTGTTTTGTTTAGAGCCGGAAGCTGAGACCGGGTACGAGGTTGAGCACGAGGTTTCCAACGAGGTTGAGCACGAGGACCCTTCTTACGATCCGAACGACTTCTCTTCAGGCAAGATGACCGAACCCCGATAACATTACTATCTTTGCCTATTGCTAGTAGTCTCGATCTATAGTTTGCCTCGATGCCCATGTTCTTCTTGTCAGCCTCCTACTTGTAACCAATTGCCATATTTAACCACCCTACCTATGCAAACCGTTGCTTGGCTAAGTACGCTTCGCTCAGCCCTTCTTATAGCGTTGCTAGTTGCAGGTGAAGTGAAGATGCTTGCTCCATGTTGAAGTTTGGTTGGGTTATATCATACTATATAAATGCTTTAAAATGAAATCATCTATATATTGGCAAGGGTGGAAGGCTAAGCCTTTTGCTTGGTGATTTGTTCCACTCATGCCGTTAGGATCCGTATAAGCCGGTTTTATGTTCCTTGATTATGCGTTCCTAACACGGTTGGGGTGTATGGGACCCCCTCGATAAACCGCTAAGTGCTAAGTCTTTTCCAGCAAATCCCAACATTGGTACTATTTGCCTAATAACAAACTAAACATGCATAGGGAGTAATTAACCCTCTTTCTTAATCAACAACCCCGGGCCAGTGCTCCACATGAGTGTTGGTCCGAAACGGGGAGCCTGCGGGGCCGCCTTGAGGCAACTCGAGGTATCTGGTATCCACCCGTAGCTTCGCCCATCCGGTCATGTCCTGAGACTTAGATACGCGCGGCTACTATCAGGGTGTCGACACGCCGGGAGGATTTGCTGGATTAGCCTTACCTTAGATCGGTATATCTTGAGCACGGGATTCCGAGGATACTCGGGTCTTCCCACTTTGGAGTTGCGACTCCGCGGATCGTGGGCTTGTAATGGGTCAAGTTGGAACACCCCTGCAGGGTTTGAACTTTCGAAAGCCGTGCCCGCGGTTATGTGGCAGATGGGAGCTTGTTAATTCCGGTTGTAGATAACTTGACACAATGTTACTAATACACTACTAGCGTGTGTTCCGTGACTGTCAATTTCCGAATAGGGATTCGGGAGTTGAACACGGAGGGGTTATGCTTGTGAGCTTGTAGCTAGGATCACTTCGTGATCACTTCTCGCCGATGCCTTCTCTTCTCGCTCTCACTTGCGTAAGCTAGATGCTAGTTGCTGCTGCAGACTTGTTCTTTCTTCAGCCTTTCCCTCACCTAAAGGCTTAAATAGTTATGTTACCCGGGAACGGGATTGCTGAGTCCTCTGTGGCTCACAGTTACTTCACACACCAGATGCAGGTCCAGCTGTGAGCTATCCAGGTGATGGCACCGAGCTGGATTGGGAGTACGACGAGGAGCGTAGTCGGTACTATGTGCGCTACCCGGACGATCAGTAGTGGAGTCTCTTACTAGGATTCGATCCGCCTGTGGTTTATTTATCTGAGTTTGGTACTTTGACATTTGGCTTTTGCCCTTAGAGGGTTGTAGTGCTCTTAATGTATGATGTTTGAGACTTGTACTGTAATTCTGTGACGTGGCGAGTGTAAGCCAACTATTTTCAGTTTACTATCCCTCTTTTACATGAGTTGTGCAAAGATTACCAAACTTGAGATCATTCTAGGATGGACTTATGCCTTTAAGTCGTGCCTCGACACGTAGGAGGTATAACTCCATCCTGGGCATTACATGTGGGAGGTGCTGAAGCTATAGTCCTGGTGTCAGTCACTGGAATAGCAGCTGATTGGGATCCTTTGGGAACCGGAGCAGTCTGTCGATGAGAATCCTGGACTAAGTCATCCTGCATCTCACGCATAAGCTCTGCCTTGTCCTGCTTTGCTTCCTCAATGTCTGCCTCGAGCTTGTTGACGGTCACTTGTACTTCAGTCAGCTTCACGTCCAGAGCGTGGATCTTCTCGTCAACAATCCTCTCTAAGCTCTCCTGAGACTGTTCAATGCTGGCCAGGCTTTGTTCAATCCTTTGAGTAGCTTCAAGAATTTGCTCTCCGAAACTCTTTGGTTTAGCTGCTGCTGCTGCTGCTGCTTTTTCAGCTTTGGCTTTCTTAGCAGCTTCGATCTTGGCTTGACCTTCAACAGATGTCGGATCCTCCTCATGCATCACAACAATATTGTCTTCATGCTCTGGCTGCAACGGTAAATGTTTTCTATCCAACAAGAATGTGCCCGTGCCAAACTTGGCATTGATAAGCATCTGAATCTGCGGGGCAAATCCACATGACCTTTTCTGGTCAGCTGCAGTCCTCTAAATGGTTTCCACCATCAAGTCCATCACCTTGAAAGGTGCCTTCTCATCAAGTATATGCAGCATGTTGATAGAGTATCCTCTGATCATGCGATGATCTCCAGACTTGGGCATCAAGGTATGCCTCAAAATGGTATTAGTGGTAGGTAAGCCTGCCTGGAGATGGTAGACTGAGCCGAGCTTCCAGATTTCCGAATCCTCTGTTGGAATCTCTTTGTACATGTTCTTCATGGATTCATGATTCTTATTTGGAATCCCATATACATCAATATCATCTTCTCGTTGCACTGGAGCATTCAGAATTTCTGCCCATTCTTCAACAGAAGAAGAAAACCTTTGACCTTCAGTCATCCACGTAATCTTTCCATCAGGATAGAAGTGAGCTGTGGCATAGAATTGCATTATCATCTCATCGTTCCAACTGGTCAATTTCTAACCTACAAAATCTGCAACTCCACATGCAGTGAAACTTTCATGCACATGTGGAAAGAAATCTCTGTGCTCTTTGCTGTCAATGTACTCCCAGTCAACATATCTGGTGTCTGCGACTATGGGCTTCTTGTCCATCAGCACGGTCTCATAGAAGTCCTGCTGCTCTCTGGTGTGAAATCTGGGATCTACAGCAGTTCTTCTCCTCACGGCATATGGGTCAGTCTATCTCCATAGCCTGAGACCTCTATCTTTCCTTGCCTTCATATCCTCAGCTTGAGGATGAGCATCATTATGGAGTGGCAGTTTTGGACGAAGTTTCAGCAACACTTGTCCTTCATCATCAGACTCAGCTGGTGGCACATCATCATTGTTCTTTTCAGACCCTGGAATGTTTCTGACGGTCCTCTTGGGCTTGGCAGCAAGCTTTGCTGGAGCTGCCTTAGCTTGAGCAGATTTCTTGGGCTTTGATGTGGCTCCGGCCTTAATGGCATCACCCATGAGCTTAGACTTCTGAGGAGGAGGCTGTGGTGCTTCCTCATCCTCATCCTCTACTGCTGCATCTGCATGAGAATCAACATACACTACCCTCTTTCTCTTGGAGGTTTTCTTCACTTTGCTTGCAGCTGCCTCTCCCAAATTCAGCTTCTTAGCAACAGTTGATTGCTTGACTTTGCTGGTGCCCTTCTTAGATTGTTGACCTTGTTGCTCTTTGGCAACAACCTTCCTTTTAGGCTTTGAGGTCACTTCTTCCTCAATAACAAAATCTGAGTCCTCATCATCTGAATTCTTCTCCTTTCCAGCTCTGGTGGCTGCAGGAGGCATGCCACTTGGTGTACTCCTCTCACCATCATCAGATGAGCTGCTAGGATCAGGACTAGTGTCAGCCTCTGGAAGGTCTGCAATGGGTGTCTCTGACCTATTCTGACTGTCACTGGCATCTGACATGGCTGACTACCTGTGAATAGATAAGGTATAGGCAGAGAAGAAGAGTCATCACAAACTGCAGAAGTTTTTGCACAAAAAAATGAGTTCAAATTCTAGTTTTAAGTTTTCACAGAAGACATTTCGGTCAGACCGAGTTTAAGATTCGGTGAATCCGAAGTGTTAAACAGGGGCTTGGCACACCACTTTCGGTTAGACCGAAGTGGGTTTCGGTCCTGCCGAAAACACTAGGTTTCACAGAAACTTCATTTCGGTCACACCGACTTCGCACAACTCGGTTGGACCGAAGGGTGCAGTGCAATGGCCATAGGCCAAATCGGCCATACCGGAAATATAAAATCGGTCTCACCGAGATGTGTTCCATGGAAACCTAACCCTAAAACTTTTACTCGAATCTAGTTCAAACGAACCAATCTGGTGTACAGGAGAATTTCAATCGTGGCAAGATACTAGGCAATCCAAACGTGCATTGAATCGGAGATGGGAGCACGAGTGGGATCAAAACTCACCCTAACTTGGTGGAGTTTTTCTACGGCGGCAACGGCGTGGAGGAGATGCCCGTTGACGGCGACGGAGACCTGCGGCGAGGGCGCACAGGTGACGACGGCGACGATCCGGAGACCAAGGCGACGACAGCAAGGGATGTGGGGGCGAAACGTTTGAAGGAGGAATCAACGCGCGCGGCCCTTGGAATATATACCCCTTTGCTGTCGGTGGGACCGAGTTGTAAAACTCGGTGGCACCGAGATGGATAACTGCTAGGCAGTTATGCACTTCGGTCACGGCGAAAATCACAACTCGGTTTCACCGAGATGAAAACCTAGATCAGTCTAAATGCTTTCGGTTCGACCGAGTTTGAGTGAGTTGGTCTGACCGAAATCAATTAGAAGGTTTTGGAAATTAGCCCTTGACGGATCGGTGGCTCCGAGTGCTCCTCACCCGGAGGGTCCGAAAATGACTTGTTCAAAGTTTGTGATGTAAGCATGAATAGAATTTGAGACAAGAAAGCATAGATAGCTAGGGGAGGTACTTAGGCATTCTTGTCCATCCATTTGGTCAGAAAAATCAAAACGACCAAAACAACAAATGGATGTCCTCGAATGGATAAAATCATGCATCCAACATGCTCACACAATAAGATAGCAAATGAAATATGTGTCAAACATGCACAACCAAAACTGTAGCAATTAACACACAATTTGTCGATGACTAGGTCATCTTTATATGAGTATATTGACTTAGGAGCCAAATGAGAACATTTGATCATAGGTCATACTCATCGTTTAAGCACAAGTGGGGTTACCACCTTTACATAAAGCATTGATGTGTTCACATCATTTGAAGATGCTTTAGCTCAATGTTTTTAGAGCAAAGCTCCCCCTAGATGTGAGAACCCCTTTTAAAGGGTCAAACTAACCTTGGGTTGTCGTAGAAGACGTCATGTAGATGTTGAAGATGTGGATGCTCAATGTTGATGGAGATCATCAAGAGTTGGGAGCTATCCTTTGGATTCGGGCACTTTCAATATCTACATGGGTTAGTCCCACAAGGAACAAACACGAATATCCATGGACATAGATTGAAGTTCACAATAGATGATGTCCATGAAAGCAATGATTACCTTGTCCCTTGACTTACCAACAAGAGGGTTTGTGACTCCATGAACTAGTGCATGATGTGGAAGTTGATTGCACAAGTTTTCGCCGAAATGAATGTGAATGAAGTATGTTGGCGGAGTCACCCTCAAGAACTTTCTAGTTCTTCTTCTTCGGGATCCACATCATCTTGATGGGAATCCTTGAGGTTGTAGTTGAGCATGACGAAGTAGAACTTGACGTTTCCTTGGGAACCCACTTGACCATGGCTTGAGGTGCTTCAACGAATGCATCAATCTCCTCTTGAAGCTTGTCCTTGGCTTTTAGCTTGTGGTCTTGTGGTGGAAGGTCATCTTGAGCTTGTTCCACATTGGAAGAAGTAGGATCATACTTCTCCTTTTGAGGAACAAACTGTGGAGTAGGATATTGACCTTCTTCCCACTCAACACCTTCGGCGTTGAACTTTCGCTCAAAACCAATTCCTTGATTCTTCCGATGCCTTCCTTCCTTGCGAACAATTTCCTCAAAGTTCTTGCTTCCGGCAAGGCTCTTGTAGACACCTTTCTCTATGATCCCTTTCAATAAACTATTCTCTTTCTCAAGTGTAACTTGGCTTGAAACATTGTTAGTGGAATCAAGAGAAGTACTAGAAGCAACAACATTGGATTTAGCATGGTTATTGTTACTGCTAGAGGAAGAATTTTTCTTATGCTTGTCATGCTTAGTCTTAATGATTGGCAAGAAATTAGACAAGAGAAGTCGTTTGGCAAGATATGAAGAACTCTTCTTTCGAAGATCGTCATTGATTGCTTTTAGAAACTCATGTTCTTGCTCTAGAGTGAGCTTCTCGAAGCGTAGCTTCTCATGAGATCTTAGGAGCTCTCTATGATCTTCTTGAGTTGTTTCATGAGCTAACTTAAGAATGTTTAGTTCTTTAGTTAGACGCTCAATCTCCTTCATAGCATTGTCATTCGACTCTTCTCGACTATAAAGACTACTAGCATGTTCATCGTTACTAGGCTCACTGGATTTATCATGCAAGAGCTCATCTTCACCAAGCAAGTCATCCTCATCACTATTGAAGTCAATGAATTCAGGGTGTGATACCTTGGGGCCTTTAGCCATGAAGCATCTTCCAATTCCCTCATTTGGTGAATCAAATAAGTCGTAGGAGTTGGAGTTGGAGGATACGAGAGCAAGACCGGCAACACCTTCATCTTGACTGTAGTCGGAGTCGGAGTGATAGCTTCCATCGGATTGATTGTCGGAGTCGGAGCCGGAGACCCATTCACCTACATGAGCTTGATATTTTCTTCTTGTGTAGCTCCTTGATGACTTGTCTTTCCTCTCCGAATCCTTGCTTCTCCGAGAGGGTCTTCGTTCATAACGATCATCTCTACTCCTTCTGTCTTTCCGAGGTGACACATCTCTTGTACTTCTTCTTCTTGGAGATTCTTCTCTTCTCTTGTGGGGAGCCGTACACTCATTTGAGTAGTGTCCGGGTCTTCCACAATTGTAGCAGTTTCGATCACGACTAGAAGATCTCTTTTCATCATATGATCTAGACTTTGAGCTTCTCTCTTTGCCTCTATTCTTGTAGAATTTGTTGAAGTTCTTAACCATTAGGCTTATCTCTTCATTGGAAACTAACTTGTCACTTGAGGTTGTGGGAGCATCACTTGTAGCTTTGTAAGCACCACTTGACTTGTTGTGAAGCTCTTCCTTATCCTTAAGTGTCATCTCATGAGCAACAATTCTTCCAATGACTTCGGTTGGCTTGAGAGTCTTGTAGTTTGGCATCATTTGGATCAAAGTGCACACGGTGTCATACTTTCCATCCAAAGCTCTGAGAATCTTCTTGATGATGAATCGGTCGGTCATTTCTTCGCTTCCTAAGCCGGTAATCTCATTTGTGATGAGAGCAAGCCTAGAGTACATTTCAGCGACTCCTTCACCATCCTTCATCTTGAACTTGTCAAGTTGACCTTGAAGAATATCTAGCTTCGATTCCTTCACGGACTCGGTACCTTCGTGCATTTCAACCAAAGTATCCCAAATCTCTTTTGCATTCTCAAGACGGCTGATTTTGTTGAACTCCTCGGGACACAAGGCATTGAAGAGAATGTCACAAGCTTGAGCATTGTTTTGCAACATCCGCAATTCTTCCGGTGTAGCTTCGCGATCCGAAACTTTTCCTTCCTCGAAGAATTCACCTTGCATACCAACACAAATAATGCCCCATGCGGCTGGGTTATGACCAAGAATATGCATTTTCATTTTATGCTTCCAACTAGCAAAATTTGTACCATCAAAGTAAGGACCTCTACGAAAATTACCCTCACTAGACACCATACTCTCCTAGGTTGTGAAACCGAGCTTATGGAGTCCAATGCAATGGAAACCAATACAATGGAGACCAAAGCTCTGATACCACTTGTAGGATCGGAAGTATGTCTAGAGGGGGGGTGATTAGACTACTTATAAATATAAAAATTCTGCCTTTTGACAAAGAACAGTTTTTGGCAGATTCACAATTATGATCAGGTCAAGCATCACCCTACACATGCAATTCTAGAGTATAGGCAGCAGAAAGTAAATTGCACATGTAGTAAAGAGAGGTGGAGAAGATCAAACGCAATTTGGAGACGCAATGATTTTTCCCGTGGTTCCGATAGGTGGTGCTATCGTACATCCACGTTGATGGAGACTTCAACCCACGGAGGGTAACGGCTGCGCGAGTCCACGGAGGGCTCCACCCACGAAGGGTCCACGAAGAAGCAACCTTGTCTATTCCATCATGGCCTACGCCCACGGAGGGCTAGCCTTACTCGGGGTAGATCTTCACGAAGTAGGCGATCTCCTTGCCCTTACAAACTTCTTGGTTCAACTCCACATCTCGATGACGGAGGCTCCCAAGCGACACCTAACCAATCTAGGAGGCACCACCCTCCAAAAGGTAATAGATGTTGTAGCTGATGATGAACTCCTTGCTCTTGTGCTTCAAATGATAATCTCCCCAACACTCAACTCTCCTCACAAATATGGCTGTGGTGGAAGAAAGGATTGAGTGGAAAGCAACTTGGGAAGGTTAGAGATCAAGCTTCATATGGTGGGAGTGGAGCAACTTGATCTCAACACAAGGGTAGGTAGTTCTCTTCTCAGAAATGTAAGGTAGGAGTGGTAGTTCTTTCTGATGGCTCTCTCCACGAATGAAGAGGGGGTGGAGGGGTATAAATAGCCTCCACACAAAATCCAACCGTTACACACATTTGAGCAAACTCGGTGGAACCGAAGTGGACAACTCGGTGAGACCGAGAGTTCAAATAATGTGAACGTTGGGGTTTTCGGTGGGACCGAATATACAATCTCGGTTAGTCCGATTCGTGCAATGACAAGAGCATACCAGTTTCGGTGGGACCGACTTCATCATCTCGGTGACACCGATTTGATGACAGATGGTTACAAAACCTTGGCAACTCATGTTTCGGTGAGACCGAGTTCAGAATCGGAATATCCGAGTTTACTAGGGTTTGGCTTATGGCTGAGGTGGTTCATCTCGGTGTGACTGAGTTTGGAATATCGGTGGGACCGAGACTACTTATGAGTGTATATGGCAGTGAAAGTTGCTGATAGTTTAGGAGATGTATCACTAAGCACTTGAGCAACCAGATCATCATCATAACCTCATCCCCTTTTAATAGTATTGGCTTTTCCTATGGACTCAATGTGATCTTGGATCACTAAACCAAAAATGGAGTCTTGAGCTTTTGCCAATGCTTGCCTTAGCATTTTGAGGGGTCCACTTCTTCAGTCCTTGCCATACCCATATCACTGAACTCTCTGAAATGATTCTCAAGTAACTATTAGTTCAATGATATATATGTTGTTATTAATTACCAAAACCACCCGGGGATTAGTTGCACTTTCAGTATTGCGGTGGGAATAAGAGGAAGGGACTAATGAAGCACCCAAGAAGGAGCACACCACGACACCGTCACGGCCTGCCAGACACAGCCTGACAAAATCAGGAGTGGCAAGGCTGTGAAGGAGGAGTGTGGGAAGCAGCTTGCCGGTGCCCTGGTCATCACCTCCGGGACCAGCCAGAAGCCCCAGCTCGAGCACTAGTGGAGTCAACCACCAAGGCTTATCGGACTGCTGGAGGTGGACGATGGCACAAAGGGAATAACCCTCCCCAGCCACCACAAAAAGAGGTTGGTAATGATGGTGCCGCGGAGGCAGGGGAAGAGCGGAAAGACGAGGCGACAGTTCGCCTGAAGGAGAAAAATGCATCGGTGCCATCACACTCCGGCCTAACATCGCGCCATATGTCTTCTCCGTCTTCACTCGTTTTCTCTCCATCACCACCACTCCAGGGGAACGTTGGACCTCAGGCCCGACAAATCCCTCGGAGGAGCGGCCAAGAACCAAGACGGCCATGGGGCTCAGAGTGCGCCGCTCCCCACCTTGGCAGGCAGGAAGGCGCCCCTTTCTTCAGCATCAGCTCCAGCTCCGCTGGAAGGAGCTGCACTGGGATTACCGATGACCCTGAGCCCTGCGCTGCCTGCCTGATGACCAACCGCATGGTGACGGCGAACGTCTGTCAATCATGGAGATACTCAGCTCCTCCTACGCGTCAGACAACGCAACACCTATGAGTGCAGTCCCCACGTCTCTTCGGGGATTGAACCAGACTCACTCACCGAGCATCAGCACGAGCATTCGACATCGCCAAACACATGCTACCGCGTGGGGCCTGTCCCCAGGCTCTCCCCTTCACCATAACCAGAAGAGCCGGAAATGGAGGACGCTCCTCCTTTTATGGGTGAGCCGGGGATGGGGGTTGATTCCCCCGATGGGTAACTGCCACCCTCCTCTACCAATCCAAGAAGATCGGGCCCCTGCCTTGATGCCCTTCTACACCACGCGCCTCCATTACCTACCCCACATAATGCATGCGGCATAAGTGGCTAGGAATAAGGGCGTGGTGGGAAGAGTGAACTGGCAGTTACTCGCACGTGCATTAAAGTCATTCACGGCCATTACAAAAGTGGCCCCACCACGATTGGCGTTACTTGACGCGTGAAAGATACGAAAACTGGCCTGGGCTCAAGGTAATGAAGAAGCAAAGAAGATCTCGAAGGGGGCAAGCCGCTCCTACACCCTTGCCCGTGGACTGGTTAGAGCCTACCTCGACGACGCCCAAAGTGCATTCAGGCCAGGCTCGGGGGCTCCTGTTGGTGCAACAAACCTTGGGTCCGTTGCCCCACACTATGCACATGCCCAAGGGCAAGTCTACATCACCAAGATCAGATCAAGACATGAAGGGATAAGCTCTTTCAGGGATCAGAGAGCTCGTCGAGGAGATCAAGGCGGTCAAGACTAGCCGAAGGGACAAGATACCACCAGAAGAAGGGCCTTCCTTGCCGGGCACATGAGCTTGTCGAGGTTGGATTGCCCTGGAAGCAAGCCTCCAAGATCACCCCGGCAAGCGTGCTGGGGCTCACAGAGCCGAACCACCCCATTACTCCACCTCACAATGATTCTTGTCATTGATCAGTGCGGTGCCAAGCTCCTAAGTCGCTCAGTGGCAACCCCTTGCCACATGACAACCACGTCCTAGAGCAAGAACCTCCAAGTGACACCCGTTTTAAGACGTGTCAAGCAAGCAGGTGCGAAGTTGGCAAAGCAGCCCGGGAGGGCCTCCCGGGCAAGCCATCATGTGACACTAAGTGGCACAATTGATGCGCTCTGTGAGCCCGCAGATTTAGGTATGATGGCACTATTCGCTATCTAATCAGTATGGAAAGACTGATTTGCCACTGTGGTGACAGCTGAATCTATAAAAGGAGGCCCATGGCAACCGTACTAAGGATTCGGTACATCCGAACACCCACACACTCATACGCGCGTAGACACTCTCTCCCCGAGGCAACTTTGCCGAGCAAGAGCGCCGCACTTTTTCCAGCTCCCACAATCAATCCACCAAAGTAGGAGTAGGGTTTTACGCCTCACAGTGGCCTGAACCTAGGTAAAAACTACCCATGTGATCTCTGTTGTGCTGTGCTACACTCCTCCGCTCTTTGTGCAATGTGCCCATTCCCCCGCCAAACTAAAAGGGGCTCATGGTCCCATAGGTGGCCGTGGTTTCCCACGACGGACCATTCCACAATTCTGCCAGCGGCCTCAGGGTTCTAGGGAATACGTTACAAGGGGAAGCGGGTGACAATTGTGATCTCATGGGCTAGGAAGTAGTGGTGTAATTTCCTTGAGGCCATGATGAGGCCAAAGATCAACTTTTGATTGCCAGATCACCGCCCAGGGCAACAAGGAGCTGACGAAGTACACTAGAGTTTCACTACTTTCTTCTTTGCCGCGACCATGGAGTTGGCTCTGCTGCTCTGCTCTTCCTTATCTTGAACTACCTCTGACCTTGAAAGACTATACTTTGGGAGGCTTTAAAAAAAATACTTGGACAGTCAAGTGGTCAGACTATGCATTTTGACTTGAATGATTTATATGAGCACAAAGTTGATCCTCAAAATTTTCAAGACCTTAATTCCAAAAAAAAGGAAGTACCTCTCACACCAAATGATTTCAGACCTATTTCTCTGCTGAATGGAGTTATGAAAATCATCACCAAAGTATTAGCCAACAGATTTCAGGGAGTGATATTACAGATGGTTCATATCAATCAATATGGTTTTCTAAAGAACATGATGATACAAGACTGTCTAGGTTGGGCTTATGAATATATCCACAAGTGTCACAACTCAAGAGAGGAGATGTTAGTGATCAAACTAGACTTTGAAAAAGCTTTTGACACTATTGAGCATCAGACTATTATTGATATACTCAGAGAAAAAGGTTTTGGGGAGAACTGGATTACATGGATGAAACTTATATTCTCATTTGCATCTTCTGCTGTTATGCTAAATGCAGTCCCTGTGAAGAAATTTTACTGCAAAAGAGGGGTCAGGAAAGGTGATCCCTACTCACTTTTGATTTTTGTTCTGGTTGCTGATCTCCTTTAGTCCATCCTTAATAAGGCTATGATATTGGGGATTATAACTCCTCATTTACAAGTCAACTCTTGCCCTGACTTACCAATAGTACAATATGCTGATGACAGCTTGGTACTTATGACAGCTAATGCTAGACAGCTCATTTGTCTTAAGGCACTTCTAAATACTTTTGCTTCAGCAACTGGTTTAAAGGTAAATTATAGTAAGTCAGTCATGATGCCCATCAACATTGCAGAGGACATAGTTGATATCTTCACAAATACATTGCAATGATCCAGAGGTCAATTCCCTTTCAGATACATGGGATTGCCTATGGGATTTACAAACCAACTGTGGAACAATGTTTGTCCCTGGTCCAAAGAATTGCCAAAAGACTTGCTGGTATTTCTACCTTCATGACTCAGGCATGAAGATTACACTGGATAGAATCAGTGCTTGCCTCATTAACAATTTTTTTCAGGTCTTGCCTGGATGTTCCTGGTACTATCAAGCATCATATCATTAAATATCAGAGACACTGTCTATGGAGGAGCCCTGATTTGGAGGATTATAGACCAACACTTGTGGCATGGAAAACTGTTTGTAGACCAAAGAGTCAATGAGGTTTAGGGGTCATGGACATATTCAAACAAAACAAGACACTGCTCATGAAAGATCTTCACAAGTTTTTTAATAGACATGATATTCCTTGGGTAAATCTTATTTGGGTGACATATTACAGTAATGGGAATCTGCCAGGAGAATGCAGGGAGGGATCCTTCTGGTGGAAATCAAATTTAGCTCTCATTATTGCTAGATGTAATGTGGGAGATGGTAAAAGTGCTCTATTCTGGGATGATTGTGGGCATGATTTTGTCCTGAAACACAAATTTCACCACCTCATTACTTTTGCCAGAGATACAACTATCACTATCAATCAAGTGATCCATACTGAGTACCTTCAAGACGTATTTCACCTCCCATTGACTACTCAAGCATATGAGGTATTTCTTGAAATGGAAAATATTTGCACCACTTTGAGAAACTCAGATCACTTGGAGTTGATGGACACATGGAGCTATATATGGGGGAATGATTTCTACTCTTCAATCAAAGCTTACAATGTGTTAATTGGATATAAGCCAACTCCACCTCATTTCAGTTGGATATGGAAGAGTTCATGTCAACCTAAACATAAAATTTTCTTCTGGCAATTGCTGCATGACAGAGTAAACACTAGGAATCTCGTAAGAAGAAAGAACTTTGAGGTGGAAGCCTATAACTATGCTATTAGGGATTTTCAACAGGAGGAGACGTTGCATCATCTTTTTTGGAGCTACCCATCTGCTGCCCAATGTTGGGATTACATTTGCGCTAACAGAGCTCACAACTTGTCAGTTTTGGAAGCATTTCAAGACCTTAGAGACAAACTACATCTTCCTTTCTTCATGGATATTATAATCCTGGGGACTTGGGATATTTGGTTATCTAGAAACAACAAAATCTTCGAGAACATTAACCCCTCTTTTCAGTGCTGGAAGCACATTTATTCAGAGA
This sequence comes from Secale cereale, assembly GCA_902687465.1. Lineage (NCBI taxonomy): Eukaryota > Viridiplantae > Streptophyta > Magnoliopsida > Poales > Poaceae > Secale > Secale cereale. Next base: position 221,800,004 of record LR738713.1, on the reverse strand, counting down.
AGCTCAAGTTATTGAAATACAGGATGAAGAATAAATTTATGCCCCAATTTTTAGCTTGGTTAGACTCCATCATGTAAATTTAGGGGTAGATTAGTTTTTTTTTGTAGTTTCTCTTTCTTTTTTTCTTCTCTTCTTTGGGCTTACCTCAAGCCCATGAGACAACACTCTTTTTATTATATTTTTTAAATAAAAGTTGCAGTGGGGTTTTACCCTACAGTTTATAGTAAAAAAATTGCCTCTGACCTTACCTGGATGGGTTCACTTTCCTTCCCAGTGGGAGCTGCGGAGTCTGCTGCCGTGTCGTCTACCTCCCACTGTGCCACCAAAGCTGCGCTAAGCACTTGATTGGTTGCCGCTAAGTACATCAACAACGACTCTTGTGGCTTTGGAGCGACCAAGGTGGGAACATAAGAGAGGTAGGCCTTCAATTCTTGTAGCGCAGCATCCGCCTTTGGGGTGCACTCCACGTGCCCTGCCTTCCTCAGGATTTTGAAGAATGACAAGGTGCGCTCAGCGGACTTGGAAATGAACCTGCTCAATGCGGCAACACACCCAGTCAGATGTCTCACATTCTTAATTTTCATGGGTGCCTGAATCTGCTCGATGGCCTTGATCTTGTCAGGGTTGCCCTCTATCCCTCGGTGGGACACAAAGAAACCAAGTAGCTTGCCGGAAGGGACGCCGAACACACACTTCTCTGGATTCAACTTCAAGTTATGCTTGCGCAGATTTGCAAAGGTTTTTTTCAAGTCCTGAACGAGAGTCGACATGTACTTGGTTTTGACCACTATATCATCCATGTAAGCTTCAATATTTCTGTGCAACTGTGACTCATACCCAATCTATATTGCTCTTATGAAAGTGGCTCCAACGCTCTTCAACCCTAAAGGCATCTGCACGAAGCAGTATGTCCCAAACGGGGTAATGAACGCGGTTTTGTCCTCGTCCTCCTTTGACATGAAAATCTGGTGCTATCCAGAGTAAGCATCCAGGAAGGAAAGCAGGTCATGTACGGATGTCGAATCCACAATATGATCGATGCGCGGCAAGGGGAATGGGTCCTTTGGGCATGCCTTGTTCAGATCCATGAAATCTATGCAAAGTCTCCATTTCCCATTAGCCTTGCGCACTACCACTGGATTAGCCAACCACATTGGGTGCAACACTCCTCTGACCAGACCAATTTCCTCAAGTATCTTGATTTCCTCGGTAATGAACTATTGCTGCTCCAACGCTTTCTTCCGGACCTTCTGCTTGACGGGCCTGACATGTAAGCAAATAATAAGGTGGTGCTCGATTACCTCCATGGGAACATCGGGGATGTCAGATGGTTGCCATGCAATCACATCAACATTCGCCCACAGGAAGGCAACGTGCGCGCTTTCCTATTTGTCGTCAAGGGTGGCGCTGATGGTAAAGGTGTACCATCAACAGCACCATCCCTGCTGGGACCTTCTTCACAGCAGGTGCTGTAGCTTTGGATCTCTTGCTGTTGAAACTCTCCGGCAAGTCGTCAACGGGCGTAGTGTACTCCGAAGAGGTATGATATGTCTCCGTCGTATATATAATTTTTGATGGTTCCATGCCAATATTATTCAACTTTTACGTACTTTTGGCAAAAAAATTATATGATTTATTTGAACTAAATTACTAATCCAGTGCCCAGTGCCAGTTCCTGTTTGTTGCATATTTTTTGTTTCACAGAAAATCCATATCAAACGAAGTCCAAATGCAAAAAAGTTTTACGGAGAATTATTTCGGAATATATTTGATTTTGGGACTTGGAATGCACGGTGACGGAGGCCCACACAACCCACAAGACACCAGGGCGCGCCCTAGGTGCCAGGCGCATGGTGGTGGGTTGTGCTCAACTCGTACGTCGGTTGGAGTTCTACATCAGGCGCAAGGAAACTTATATCCGGAAAAAAATCATGTTAAATCTCAGCGCAATCGGAGTTACTGATCTCCGGGAATATAAGAAACGGTGAAGGGACAGATCTGAGGAACGCGAAACAGAAGAGGACAGAGATATAGATCCAATCTCGGAGGGGCTCTCGCCCCTTCGCCGCCATGGAGGCCATGGACCAGAGGGGGAACCCTCCTCCCACCTAGGGGGGAGGCCAAGGAAGAAGAAGAAGGAGGGGGGCTCTCTCCCCATCTCTCCCGGTGGCGCCGGAGTGTCGTCGGGGCTTGGATCATGACGGTGATCTACATCAACAATCTTGCTACCAACAACATCAACTTTCTCCCCCTCTATGCAGCCGTGTAACCTCTCTATTCCGACTATAATTCTCTACTTAAACATGGTGCTCAACTCCATATATTATTTCCCAATGATATTTGGCTATCCTATGATGTTTGAGTAGATCTGTTTTGTCCTATGGGATAATCATGATCTTGGTTGGTATGATTGTATATTTTATTTTGGTGCTGTCCTACGGTGCCCTCTGTTCTCGTGAAAACGTGAGGGGCCCCTGATGTAGGGCGTTGCAATATGTTCATGGTTCGCTTATGGTGGGTTGCTAGAGTGACAGAAGCTTAAACCCGAGTAAGGGGGGTATGACGTATGGGAGTAAAGAGGATTTGATACTTAATGCTATGGTTGGGTTTCACGACCTTAATGATCTTTAGTAGTTGCGGATGCTTGCTAGAGTTCAAATCATAAGTGCATATGATCCAAGTATGGATAGTGTACATGTTAGCTGATGCCTCTCCCTCAATATAAAATTGCAAGAATGATTACCGGTAGTTGCTATCGACTACCTATGGACAAATCATTCTCTTGTGCTACAAAAGCTTGCTACTAATTTTATTGTCTTGCAATTTACCTCAAGTTCTCGCTAAGTACTTCTAGTTTTATTCTTGTTCTAGATAAAGCAAACGTTAAGTGTGCGTAGAGTTGTATCGGTGGTCGATAGAACTTCATGGAATATTTGTTCCACCTTTTGCTCCTCATTGGGTTCGACACTCTTACTAATCGAAAAAGGCTACAAATGATCACCTACACTTGTGGGTTATCAAGGTACACTTCCCGGACTCCTTGCCAGAGTCCACATTATCCTTCTCCTCCCTCTTGCTTTCCTTGGAAGGAACCACGACCTCCGCAGCCTCTGCCGCAACAGGGTCCCGGTACATCTTATCCACACTATTGATCGCGTCTTTCTTATCTGATGGGATGGAGATGAAGCCCATTGGTCTCGGCATCTTCAGGGTGTTGTAGGCATAGTCAGATGCCGCCATGAATTTTGCAAGAGCTGGACGACCAAGGATTCCATTGTACGGCAAGGGGAGATCAACTACATCACAAAACAATCTTCAAACATCGGTAGTTAAACTTTACCCCGAATGTCACCGGTAGCATGATCTAGCCCTTAGGATGACTCCTTCCTGGGTTGATTCCTTGAAACATGCCGGTGACCTTGAGCTCTTCATTTGATATCTAAAGTTTGCCAATGAACTTTGGGTACATCAGATTCAACCCGGCCCCACTGTCAACCAACATATTTGTCACCTTGAGGTTGCGAATTGTTGGAGAAGCCAACAATAGCAAACACCCTACCGCTGTGGTGCGGTCAGGGTGATCCTCTTCGTCAAAGATGATGGGCGTGCGGGACCATTTGAGTGGTTTCCGAGAATCTGCCGCTGGCTCCACTGCGTTGACTTCAGGCGCCCATTGTTTAAGTTGGTGGTGTGAGGAGTGCAACGATGCCCCTCTGTCAATGCAAAGGGCGTCAGTGGCTTTCTGGAATTTCAGCTCGCTGGTTTCCTCTTCATCCCCTTCCTCACTTTTTTCATAACGATCTTTCTTCTCTTGGCCCCTGGCGTGTTTGCCTTGATACCGAGGTGCCTAGCCGGGGCGATTTGCTCCATCACCACAGCCCTTCTCGCCAACACCATCCTGACCCTTTTCCTTATCACGCTTCTCATATTCAGCCCTCTGCTTCTTAAAAAGCTGCTCAACCTACCGACACTCCTGAAGATCGTGGCCCTTGGTCTGATGGATCTTGAAGTATGGCCCATCACCCTTCCCAGCTTTCTCGGCTGCCACATCATCCCGATGGTTAGTGCACATGGCACTTCCTTGCAGGGGCCTCGGTCTTAGCCTTCTTGATGGTGTTAGGTGAGCTTGATACTTCGATAGTCATGACCAATTTATCCTTGCGCTTCTGATTGCACTGCTTGCTCTTCTTCTTCTGACTGGTGGCGTCGTCGTCGTCCTCCGAGTCAACGACTTCCCCGTCTTATTCTCCAGGGAGTCGCCTCCCTTCCTCCATACTGGAGCACTTGTCCACTAGTGTGCATAGCTCATTCACCGTCTTGGGCAACCACACGTGCATCTAGGAACGCAACCTGTGGTTGAGCATGTTGCACTGGAATGCAGCTATCACAGCCGCCGAGTGGATTTCTAGAATGTTTCTATGCACTCCACTAAACCTTTGCATGTACTTCCGCAAAGTCTCCCTTCTTTCTGCGGAAGAAGCTGCAAATCGCTGGGCCGCCCTGGTTCTTGATGGCCATCGGTTAAGGCACCAATAAACTCCTGGCATAGGTCAGCCCAGGTCGAGATGGAGTTCTCTGGCAGGTGCATCAGCCAAGACATCAAATTTGGTTTGAGTGCCAAAGGGAAGTAATTTGCGAACACCTTATCATCTCTTCCCCGGTAGCTTGAACAGCGATGGTGTAGATGCTCAAGAACTCTGCCGGGTTCAGCCTTCCGTCGTACTTCACTGATATCTGTGGCTTGAACGTACGAGCCAACGACCAGCAGACTTGCCGCAACTCACGGGTGAAGATGGGGCACCCAGACTCGAAAGGCAGGTACTCGCCCCACCGAGTGTAGGGTCGTCGACATCGGGTCCATCGCGCCTATTGGGCTGGCGACGGGCTTTACAGCATGGCTCAGTGGTCATGTGTGCGTCGCCCCTCCGCCCTTCCTCTAGGGCTTGCCGCGGTTCTTGAATTGCTCGAGGATCAGATGAAGCCATCAATACGTTCTCGGGAGCTTGGTCACGTGGCTCTAGCTGTGATCCTTGCGCAGGCCGCCACAGAGGGGATTGCACTGTAGGTGTGGCCCCTTCCGAGCGACCAGCGGCCCGGACTATTGTTGCAGCCTGCAGAGGTCATGACGGAGCCGCTCGCTTCGATCCTCCTGCCTCGGTGAAACTAACCAAGCTCTGAATGGTGGATCTCCACTCAACCATTTGATCAGCCGCCAGCGGGAATTTCAACAGGAGCTGGGCCTGCGCCATAGTCTCCAAAGTAGTGCTTGGCATGGACGATAGTGCAGAGCATAGAGTCACCTGGCTCCGGACAGTGCTAGTGATGGTAACGTCATGCTCTCGCCACCGTGATCCAGTTGCCAAGGTGGCGTGATGATAGGGCGGAGGTTCTTGGTGATCGACCACTCCGTTTGACGCGTGAGCATGGGCGGCATGCCTTGGGGACGGCGCATGTCCTGTTGCTGCGCCCATAGCAGGAGCAGCCAAGGGATTGCGGTTCGCCCCAAAGCGAGCATTGCCACTGTGGCTACGTCCCTTTGGCTCCTTTGTGGTTCGGCGAGGGGTAAGGGCACGTTGCACAAAGAGCGGAGGGCGTGGAGCAGTGCGACAACAATCACAGAGGTGATTTTTACACAGGTTCGGGCTGTCGCGAGACGTAAAACCCTACTCCTGCTTTGGTGGATTGATGTGGATTGTGGTGGAAAACGCAGCGCTCCTACACTGCAAGGGTTGCCTACGGGTGAGAGCCACTATGCGCGTACGTCCGTACGAAGATCCAGGGTCTGAATCCCTTTTCTGGTCACCATCGGCCTCCTTTTATATATTAAGGGGTCACCATAGTGGCAAATCAGTCATTGCGTGATGATTAGAGAGCAAACAGTGCTATCATACCTAATACTGCATACATGACAAGGTGCATTAAATGTGCCGGTTGGTGTCATGTCAAGGAGTTTCTCGGCAAGCCTTACGGGCCAATATTGCCACCTCCTCGATTATCTGTTTGACACGTTGCTGGACGGGTGTTGTCTGTAGGTTATCTTCGCTGGAAGCGGCTGCCATGTGGCAAATAGCTACCACTTAGTCACTTCGGGTCTTGACACCACACTGATAGGCGACTTAGGTCGCTATGAGGTGGTGCCATGGAGCCTTACTCGGGTAATCCGCCCCTCGCGTCCCTGGTAGGCTTGCCGGGACACCCTTGGGACTTGTCTTCGGGGCAACCTCATCCTTGCCAGGCTCGCTTGCCCGACAAGGGAGGTCTTCGCCTTAGTGGTTCTTTACTTCTCTCCCTTGGTTTTTTCCTCTTGATCCTCCCCTAGATTTCTCAAAGGGTATCTCTTCTGCTTGATGTGGTCTTGGGTGCTTCAACCTTGGCTCCGTGCCTGTGTACTGTCTGGGCAACATACACCCAGGTTTGTTGCGCTGACACCCCAGCGAGGAAGCTGCCGCGTGCACTGACTGTCGGGAAGCCACGACTTCCGAGAAAGGTGGGAATGGTGATGGCCCATACTGCAAGATCCATCAGACTAAAGGCCACGTTCTTCAAGAATGTCATCAAGTTGAGCAGCTTGACATGAAGCAGAGGGTTGAGTATGAGAAGCGTGACCAAGAAAAGGATTAGAATGGCGCTGGCAGGAAGAGCCGCGATGGTGGAGAAAATTGCACCGGTAAGGTATCTTAGTATCAAGGAAAACCAGCCAGGGGCCGCATGAAGAAGGATTGTGATGACGAGAGTAATGAAGGAGATGAGGAGGAAACCAGCGAGCATAAATTCCAGAAAGCCACTCGTGCCCTATGAATTGACGGGGGTGCATCTTTGCACTCCTCTCACCTCCAACTTAAACAGTGGGCGCATGAAGTTAATGTTGTGGAGCCAACGGCGGATTCTCGAAAGACGCTCAAGTGGTCCCACAGTCCCATCATCTTTGATGAAGAGGACCACCCTGAGTGCACCATGGTGGTAGGGTGCTTGTCGTTGTTGGTCTCACCAACAATCCGCAACCTCATGGCCACAAAGATGTTGATTGATGGCTGGGCCGGGTTGAATTTGATTTCTCCAAAGGTCATTAGCAGGCTCCAGATAGCAGAAGCAGAACTCAAGGTTACTAGCACATTCCAAGGAATCAACCCCAGGGGGAGTTGTCCTAAGGGGAAGATCACACTGCCGGTGAAATTCGGAGGGGAGTTCAACTACCGAACTAAGAAGATCGTTTTTGATGTGGTTGATCTCCCCCTGCCATACAATGGAATCCTTGGACGTCTATCCCTGGCCAAAATCATGGCAGCATCCCACTATGCCTACAACACCCTGAAGATGCCAGGGCTGATGGGTGTTATCTCCATTCCATCGGATAAGAAAGACGTAGTCATTAGTCATATGCATGGACAAGATGTACCGGAAGGAAGTTGCGGCAGAGGCCGCAGAGATCACTGCTCTCGCCAAGGAAAGCAATAAAAAGCAGAAAACTAGCATGGACATCGGCAAGGAGTATGTGAAACGTACCTCTCCAAAATACGTTGTGTCCATTGATGACTTGTCGGAGAGTTCAAATAGCAAGAAATCCAAGGCGCTAACGGTACCTTCACCATCAATGCCACCCTCAACAACAAATAGGAAAGCGCGCTCGTTGCCTTCCTATGGGCCAATGTTGATGTGTTTGCATGGCAACCATCTGACATCCCCGGTGCTTGTAGGGAGGTAATCGAGCACCATCTTGCTGTTAGCCCACATGCCTGGCCCGTCAAACAGAAGGTCTGGAAGCAAGGCTTGGAGCGGCAGCAGTTCACAGTCGAGGAGATCAAGAGACTTGAGGCAACTGGTCTGGTCAGAGGAGTATCACATCCGACGTGGTTGGCTAATCCAGTGGTGGTATGCAAGGCTGGAAATGGAGGCTTTGCATAGATTTCACTGATCTCAACAAGGCATGCCTGAAGGACCCATTCCCCTTGCTGCACATCGACCATATTGTGGATTCCAACTCTAGGTGTGACTTGCTTTCCTTCCTAGATGCCTACTCGGGATACACCAGATCTTCATGTCCAAGGAACACGAGGAGAAGACCACGTTTGTAACCCCATGCGACATGTACTGCTTTGTACGGATGCGCTTTGGGTTAAAGAGCGATGGATCCACTTTTGCAAGAGCAGTAGATTGGATTTGAGTCACAATTGCACAGAAATATTGAGGCTTACGTGGATGATATAGTGGCTAAAACCAAGGATAGATTGACTCTCATTCGAGACTCAGAAGAGACCTCTGCAAATCTGCGAAAACTCAACCAGAAGTTAAAGCCAGAGAATTGTTTGTTCGGTGTTCCTTTCGGCAAACTACTTGGCTTCTTGGTCTCCTATTGGGGGATAGAGGCCAACCCCGACAAGATCAAAACTATCAAGCAGATGCAGGCACCCAAGACAGTTAAGATGTGAGGTGTTTGACTGGATGTGTTGCCGTGCTGAGCAGGTTCAATTCCATCCGCTGAGCGCGCCTTCCCGTTCTTCAAAATCTTGAAGAAGGTAGGGTCTGTGGAGTGGACCCCAGAGGCAGACACTACACTACAAGATTTGAAGACATACCTTTCCTCTGTCCCCACCTTGGTCGCTCCCAAACCACAAGAGCCGTTGTTGTTGAACTTAGCAGCAGCCAACCAAGTGGTTAGTGTAGCATTGGTGGCACATTGGGAGGTAGATGACATGGCAGCCGCCGCCGTAGTTCGCTCCGGAAAGAAAAGCAAACCGATCCCGGTAATGTCAGAGGCAGTGGAGGCAGCTCCATGGTCACAGCAAGGAAGAAAGTGGTGCAGCGCCCGGTGTGCTTCATCAGCACCCTATTGGAGGATGCTAGATCGAGGTACTCTGGTGTGCAAAAGTTGATTTTTGGCCTCATCTTAGCCTCAAGTAATCTGCGCCACTACTTCCAAGCCCATGAGATCAAAGTTGTCACCCGCTTCTCCTTGCAACGTATACTCCGGAACCATGAGGCCACTGGAAGAATTGAGGAATGGGCATTGGAGTTATCCAACTTTGGTTTGAAGTTGGGGAGAACACAAACTATTCAGAGCAGAGCACTAGCTGAATTCATTTTGCAGAATGGACACCTATCCCTGACGAAGAAGTATTGGAGAGAGCTATCCCCGACAAGGAAGCGCCCCAAGAATGGATTATGTATTTTGACAGTGCCTTCTATCTACAGGTTGCAGGGGCTAGCATGCTTCTTGTTGCTCCCACTGAGGAGCACCTCAACTACTTCGTCCAAATGCATTTCCAACGGGAGGAGGCCAACAATAATATGGCAGAGTATGAGCGACTCCTTGTCGAGCTCAGTACTGTCACATAATTAGGAATCAAGAAGCTAATCATTCACAGAGAGTCATAGCTTGCGGTGAGAAAAGTAAACAAGGATTATCAGAGTCCGTTGATGGAGGCATACGTAAAGGAAGTGAGAAATTTGCAGAAATGCTTTTACGGGTTACAAACAGAGCACATACCTCATGCAAAAAACAACCTAGCTAATCATCTGTCAAAGTGCGCTGCATAAAAACTCCCTGTGGAACAGGGGACTTTTGTTGTCCATCTGACTCAACCCTTTGTATCCCCAACAACAATGGCCAGGAAGAGGAAGAAATTGGACTCCTCCAAGCCTCTCATGGTAGAGTTTTCTGAAACCCTCGGCAGGGGGCTTGGGAGGAACAACTCAGCTTTGATCGGTAAGTCGCACCCTCCCACCAAACTTTCAACATCTGTAGTTGAAAAGTGTGCTTGCGGGAATGAGGAGGTGCCCATAATCCTCGTTGCCGAGCCACAGGCTCGAACTTGGGCACAACACATTCTCCATTTCCTCCAAAAAGGAGAACTTCCCGAAGGGCAAGAAGAAGCTGAAAGAGTAGCCCGGAGGACCAGTATGTATCAGTTCATTGACAACACGCTATACAGAAGAAGGCCCAACTGTGTGAAATTTAAGTGCATTTTCCGGGAGAAAGAAAGGAATTGCTGGCTGAAATATACAAGGGTATGTGCGGCTCCCACATTGGATCAAGGGCTCTGGTTTAGAGGGCTTTCCGACAAGCATTCTATTGTCTCACCGCCCTCCAAGATGTAATTGAGCTAGTCACCAGATGTGAAGCCAGCCAGTTCCACTCCAAGAATATCCATCAGCCTGCCCAAGCTCTTCAAACGATCCCTTTGTCATGGCCATTTTTGGTCTGGGGACTCGATATCTTGGGCCCCTTTCCCCGTGCTGCTGGGGGCATTGAATTCTTGTTCATCACAATCGACAAGTTTACAAAGTGGCCGGAAGTGGAGCCAGTGAGAAAGGTGACCGCTTAGTCAGCTATCAAGTTCTTGTAAGGATTGGTGTGTCGCTTCAGAGTTCCTGCCAGGATCATCACTGACAAAGGCACGCAATTCACGAGCCGCGCCTTCATGCAATATGTTCATGGCCTTAGAAGCAAGATTTCATTTCCATCAGTAGCTCACCCAAGGAGCAATGGACAAGCTGAGAGGGCGAACACTGAAGTGCTGCGAGGCCTCAAGACAAGAACATTCAATATGCTGCAGAAGTGTGGCAGGCGATGGATCGACGAGCTACCGGTGGTTCTCTGGTCCCTCCGTACAACACCAAATCGAGCCACCAGGCAGAGTCCCTTCTCCCTAGTCTATGGGGAAGAAGCAGTTATCCCCATGGAACTCATTTACAAGTCTCCTCGAGTGCTTGCCTACGATGAAGTAGCACAAGAACAACATCGGTGTGACGACACTGTACTACTTGAGGAGAACCGTCTCTGGGCTGCTACGTGTGCTGCACGCTACCAGCAAGCCCTGCGTCGCTATCACAGCCGCATGGTTAACGCCCGGAGTTTTGAGTAAGGAGACCTTGTCCTTAGGCGCATTCAGTCCGCCAAGGGTACAAACAAGTTGACACCAAAGTGGGAAGGACCTTACCGGGTAGTACAAGTTACTAGACCAGGTGAAGTCTGTCCAAAGATCGGAGATGGCATTTGATTGCAAAACTCATGGAACATTGAGCATCCCCGTAAGTTTTACCCGTAAGGCGTGGGTTTCAGGCCCTGCCCGACAGCCACCCTTTTGTACAAGCTTTGCCTCAATTGCATGTAACCCTTCACTAGTACATGTCAGTGCTATACAAACGGTTTTTAACCCCTTTCCGCGATGGCATTTGGAACCGTCGCCTAGTGAGTGACGGCGATAGGGGGTCCTTCCCACACGACATAGAAACCGTCGGGGAAATGCCCTCCTAGCACACATGCTCGGCAAAATGAGGTCATGTGCGACCGGCGAGCGCTCAAATACGGAAATACATAAAGTAGAGCTAAAAATACAATTATACAGGCAAAACTATTTCCGGTCGCAAGTACATCCCACACAGTCTGTCCACGCTAAACATTTCTGTTCGTATGTACATCCCAAACAGTCACTCCAAGGAGAACGTTTCCGTTCACAGGTACATCACACACAATTTTTCTTATTAAATCGTTTGTGATAGCATTGCCATTGCACACGATATTAACAATTTTATCGTTTGCATTATTAAATGCATCACACACGGTGCGCAGAAGAAACTCTATGGCAAAGGTTGTCCATAGCACATAGTTTTTATGTGGTAAACATTTGCGCAAGGTGGCCTAACATAAACAGTTTTCAAGAGAAGGTCGTGTGTAATTGTTCATTCATCCAACACGGTTTATTCCTAGAAACTATGTGCATTGCCTGTAGTCATCGCCCAGGGTATTTTCTCAATAACCATTTGCAATAGCAAAACCCAATTAGCAGGCTAATTTCCCTATTATTAATAATCCATTTGTTAATCTAATTGACATTCATATTAATTAAGCACATAATATCACTACAGGAAACAGGTAATTTGCCGTCTGGTGATTACAGATGGCAAAGACCTAAATCCAGACGACAAAGATTTTGCCGTCAGGAAGTAGACGACAAACTCAGACGGCAAAGATAAGTCGGCAAAGAATACTTTGCCGTCAGCTTTTCATCGGGAAGACGGCAAAGACTTTGCCGTCTACCAATCCCAATAACACACGGCAAAGCAATATCTTTGCTGTCAGCCGAAACACAATCTTTGCCGTTAGCTGATCTAATTTATAGACGGTAAAGATTTTTTAATTTAAAAAAAATCACAGGACATTTTCTAAAACATTTCTCATGGCATTCTTCATAGATCAATTTACACAACAACTCTATTACAATCGGTTCGCAGAACACCTGACCATGAAAAATTGGCAGTTTGGATATCAATTTACAGAACTCAACATCAATATTTTTGATAATCAATATATACATTCATGCTACAAAGAAAAAGGGCCAAGCAACTCTGCCGCCCTGCTGTAGACTGCACCGGGCACGGGGCAGCGCTCGTCAGTAGCCGCTCGGTGTCCTGCACCCGATGGAGTCAAGAGGCACCAGCCCTCCGCGTCCGGCGCAGCTCCCTGCATCGGCCGGTGAGGCGAGTGAGGTGGGCTCCGGCAGTCGGACAGCACGGGTGGAGGTGGGCCCACACGGGCAGAGGCGGGCGGCGCTCGGTGGCGCGGGCGGAGGCAAGCTCCGGCGGGCGGACAGGTTGGAGGCGGTAGCACCCGGTCGCGCGGGCGGATGCGGGGGCACTGTAACTCCTTTTTCTCCTGGTCGTCGACGTTGTTGTTGGCGCCGTCGTTGGAGGGCGCCGCTCCGACTGGCGTTGGCCAGCGCGGCGTCGAGGAGGGCCCTCATTCCGGCGAGGGGACGCCGCGGGCTCCTGCGAGGGGATACCACGGGGTTCGGCGAGGGGACGCCCCGGGCTCCGTCGATGGGACGTCGCGGGCTCCGGCGAGGGGACGAGGCAGGGCCCGGCGAGGGGACACCACGGGGCCCGGCGAGGGGACGAGGCAGGGCCCGGCGAGGGGACGCCACGGGGCCCGGCGAGGGGACAATGCGGGGTAGGCCGAGGGGACGTGGGGTCGTTGTCCGGCGAGGCAGAGGAGTACTGGAGCGGTGGTGCGGTGGGGATCGAGAGAAGGGAGGCAGGAGATGGGATCGAGCGGTGGGTCGGGATTTTTGTGGATGGGGCATGGGTGGGGTCTCGGGAGGGTGGGCTGCATAGGTTGGTTGATGGGACGTTGGTGGGGTCGGACGTGGGTGGTGGGGGACTGCGCGGGTGGTAGGGGCTGCCACATCATCGATCCATGTGATCGATCCGTGTGGTGTGTTTCTTCTTTGCCGTCTGTGTATTGTTTTACAGACGGCAAAGAGCAGACTTTGCCGTCTTTAATAAAAAATACGGACGGCAAAGTCTTTGCCGTTTGTATATTTTATTACAGACGGCAAAGTATACCCTTTGCCGTCTGTAAAAAAAAGGCAGACGGCAAAGACTCTTTGCCGTGTGTAATAAAAAACGTAGACGACAAAATATATTTTTGTCGTAAGTCATTCTTTGCCGTCAGCAGCTGACGGCAAATGTGCTCTTTGCCGTCTGTCCCGATGAAAAGCTTACGGCAAAGATGCCTACTGACGGTAAACTAGTTGTTTCCTGTAGTGTATATTTCATTTCCGTATTAAGGAAGCATAATTTCATAATTGAAATACATCAGAGTACAACATGATATAGCTTCAGCACTCAGCTACCCCATTACACAGCTGCACCAGTACCAAGTTTCACATGCAACATATAGAACCTTTCGAAATTAGCATCATAGACGGTATATAGACAGATGCATCTCATCTTGAAAACTGCTGAAGCGGAAGGAAAGTATTGATCCTTCAAACATTTTGAAGGTATTTGCAACTTTAGGCAAGTGCCTATGGATGATTGACCGTCCGTCCTTCGCCCTCTTTGGAAACACTTCAATATTGAACCATGGGTGTTGTATGAAAACCTTCCTCGCCTCCTGACCATATAGGTGGTTTGGGAGGTAATCATCAGCGAACTGCTTTGGAAAGGCCTGAAAACAAGGATGTGCATAAATATCTTCTATATATTGGAAACGGGGCAAAGGAATAAAAAAAGGCAAGGTATAATAGTTACTACCATCTTGTAGTGAACTGATGTCTTCTTCGTTTTGCAAACAAAGATCTTGTTGTTTTTTGTCGCTAATTTCTATATCCTAACAATCTTTCTGAGTTTCTTGACTTGATTGATATTCATGGACAACTCATTTCCCCATATACAAAAGGGTCGAACAGTGGGTCAAAACCTCTGACGGCAGGGCCAACATGTGCAAGACCAAATTGTTAAAAACCTAAATATTAGAATGATTCCTATAATTGCACAATAGTGTGCTATTAGACAACTGACCATGCACGTGCAGTTAAGTAAACACCACCACAAATGAACCAAATGTTAACTGAGCACCACATTGCACAATATAACATACTCCTAATAGAAGATCAGACAGTTAACTAAACCAAGCATGCTTAACAACTTGGAAATATAGCAATTGTATTTGTTTCTTATGTATTTAGTACAACCAAATTCAGTTTATTTCTCACATGGTATATAATAACAGAATGCAGACTCAACAATTGAACATCGCATTGCAGAACTGAATAATGCAATTAAGTAAACACCACAACAAATGAACCAAATGTTAACTGAGCACCACATTGCACATTATAACATACTCATAATAGAAGATCAGAAAGTTAACCAAACCAAGCATGCTTAACAACTTGGAAATATAGGAATTGTATTTGTTTCTCATGTATTTAGTACAACCAAATTCGATTTATTTCTCACATGGTATACAATAACAAAATGCATCCACAACAATTGAACATCGCATTGCAGAATTGAACCAAACAGTTAACTAAACACCACAACAAATGAACCAAACGTTAACTGAGCACCACATTGCAGGATATAACATACTCATAATAGAAGATTAGACAGTTAACCAACCCAAGCATGCTTAACAACATGGAAATATAGCAATTGTATTTTTTTCTCGTGTATTTAGTATAGCCAATTTTGATATATTTCTCACATGGTATACAATAACAGAATGCACCCACAACAATTGAACATCATATTGCAGAATTGAACCAAACAGTTAACTAAACACCAAAACAAATGAACCAGATGTTAACTGAGCACCACATTGCACAATATAACATACTCCAAATAGAAGATCAGATAGTTAACCAAACCAAGCATGCTTGACAACTTGGAAAATTGCACCATGAAAAATTGAACATCACAATTGCAGAATTGAACCGAACAGTTACCTAAACAAAACATTTCACGACATATAGAACATATACTCTAGAGCAGAAGATTGCATGGTAAAATTAGATAGCACAATTCACTAGAATTTGTTAAGGAAAGGCAGTAGCTAGCAAACTAAACATGGGTCCTTATAGTGAGCTAATAAGACAAGCTACTCCTCATTGTCGGAGATATCGATGATGATTGGATCCTTGGACATGGAAGAGGGCGAGGCCTCCGCTTCGTGGGTGCCCTCGTCGTAGTGGTGAGTTGTCTGAGCTGCTCCGGGCACCAACCTGCTGGCTCTTGAGATGAGGTAAGCACATGCACGCTAAGAAAACACCTCGTAGTCTTTGTCGAATGCATTGACAGTGGCCTCGAGAAAGCAACACGAACTGTCGTTTAAAGCAGCCAACCGCCTCAGGGTGTCGGCACGCGAGGGGTCGACGGAGGCCTCGACGGTGAGGTGCTCCTCCAAGATCTAGGGGTCGGCACGAATGGCAGCCATTGCGACCTCGTCCGCGCGTGCAGTCGCGATTTGGTTCTCCGTTGCCAAATGATCCTTGAGATCCTGGCTATACTGCCTCCACCATGGCATAAGGCGGCATTTATTTGCTGAAGGGGTCGGTGATTTTGGTGGAAGGTGTCGTGCTCGTGCCGGCGATCGGGGCATGTGTGATGTGGAAGTAGGAGGAGGATGGGGGTCCGGTGTGAATTACTTGCCTGGATAGACGAGGCCGAGCAGAGTGAAGGAGGGTCGCCGGCGAGGAGGCGGCGCTACAAGCAAGGAGTGAAGGTTTCAACTTGGAAAGGATGGAGGAAACAGGGGAAATGAGGCTTTTGGTAAGGGGGAGGAGCGGGGAGGTAGATATTTCCGCAGAAGCCAAAAAATTGTTATCGGTTCAGCGAAAAAACTAGTGCGCCAAGTGTCATCACACACGGTCCCTTATTCAGAACTGTGTACGATATGTGAACATCACAAATGATCCAGATAGCTTAACCCGTGTGTGATGAGTTTAAACGTCAAAAATTGTCGGTGTACAAAAAGAGGGGTACACTTTTTGTACACCTATGACTGTGCACGGGCAGTCTGAGCCACGGGCACCGCCACACCGAGCAAGGCAAGGGAGGTGAGCCAGGGTAAGACCGAAGCTCGGTGGAACTGAAGCCCAAGATAACAAGACCACAAAGAGCAAAGGGATGAAGCAGATTCCCCCGGCAAGATCCTTGCCGGGAACCAGTTTCAGCAGCCCCGGCAAGACCCTTGCCGCGGCAATTCGCCCCACGACTACGGAGCAAATCCCCCTTTAGTCCGCTGCCCCCATGGGGCAAGGATTCGGGATATGTCCCCATAGTGGCATGCAGATCTTTTTGAAGACATGTACTAAGAAGACGACGACCCTTGGCGGGATCCCAGCCAAGGAAGACCACAAGACCTCCGGCAAGCACCTTGCCGGGGATGACAGCAGGCGCCGCGGCAAGACCCTTGCCGGGGCCCCAGCAAGGCCCTTGCCGAGGACATTTGCAGAGCCACCACCAGGCCCACGACAACTAAACCTCCACTGCCATATGCAGCTGCCGACCCAACCAGATGGGCAGGCACCTGTGTGGAGACATGCAGATCTTTGTGAAGACCCACCATTGTGACACCTCAGTTGCCTGCCTGCCTACATGGCATCTCAGGCATCGCTGGCCAGGGCGCGTGTCGACACAAGAAGGAGTGGCGACGGACAAGACGGATGTCTCCCCCGTCCTCGATAAAGCAAGGACACCTAAGCAAGACACATTAAATGCGCTTTGTCATCTAATGCGAGGGATAACCTCGCATCACTGTACCCTTTCCACCTCCTGTGTGCCACTGTGGTGACCCCTTTTCCCGATAAAAGGAGGCCCGAGGCGACCAGGAGGAGGATTCGGTTTTTTGGAGCTCCCGAGGCCCCATAGCTAGGTGAAGAACACAGATATACAATCCACCAAAGTAGGAGTATGGTTTTACGCATCCCCGCGGCCCGAACCTGGGTAAAGGGACCGTGTGCTATCTGTTTGATCCGCTCTTCTCTCAACCCCGCACCCCGCAACCGTAGTAGGGATTCTTGTGATCCCATAGGTGTCGATCCAATACACCGACATCTTTGGCGCGCCAGGTAGGGGCTGCGCAGTTGTGAGAATCGGCTTTAGCAGTTAGTTCGATGCTTCTTCATCATCATGGTGCCCAAGAAGAAGACGACAGTGGCGGTTGGCCAGTCAGAAGCCGGACAGCCCATCGTGACGCGGGCGAGCAGCGGACCGGTCGCGGAAAGGACCTGGGGCGCTGCTCGCGAACACCAACACCGTCCCAGCAGCCGGAGTTTGGGAGGTGGCGATGTTTGTGCGCCTGGTAACGGGCCACACACCGCCAGATCCAAAGACGGAGCCAGGCCCTCCACGAGTGGCGCGTGGCCTTCCAAGATTGCTGCCGCATCACCCGAAGGCGACGCAAGGGCCTCCAGGACTCCCATGCCAGCACCAACAGCACGCTCTTCCCAAGTAGCGCACGACGAACGGCGTTATCGCGCCGAAGATCCTGGGCGTCGCCACGGGAAGAGCCCCGAGGCCACTCTCGAGACGTAGAAGACCTGCTCGCCCGCCGAAGCTCTGGTGGAAACGGCATGCGACCGCGGGATCGTGACGGAGCTCCTCCTGACATGGTCAGGGGTCGAAGCGCGTCACGGTCCGTGCAGGTTTCGCTACTGCTAACCCCAGCCGAAGCCCTGGCGCGCGCGCAGTTGCTCCTCGACTTTCCTCCCGTTACAGGGAAACTCGACGAATGGAGAGCCACCATCCGAAGCCTTTTGCAGTCGCCAACAAGGATGAACAAAGTCGAGTGGAGCTCCCAGGTCGACGCCCCGATGGGGTCCCACACATCGGTGGTGGGAGGACCGGCAGCACCGTGGCCACGGTGCATTCGCCTCCTCCTCGCCCGGTACCGCGTGTGTCGACTCGTCTGGACGTCGCGGGTGACGCCATCTCCATAGCGTCGTCCGACCTATGGACCCACGGCGACCAGCGTCAAGTTCTTCAGGAGCGAGCTCATGAAGACGCTCGAACCACCATCGAGCGCCGGCGCGGCGCGCGCCACCAGTCAGACCGGCGAGCAGGGCCTGCTGTGAATCGCCCGGCACCGGAGAGCCCTGGAGGTCTACCTTACGAGGTAGGCTGTCCGGCTTTTACCTGTGAGCTGCGGCAGTTCCAGTGGCCCACTAACCACACCTTCAAGCCTGACGTTGGCGAGAAGTACAACGGCAAGACCCACCCGTCGGAGTTCCTCACCAATTACACCATCGCGATGCAAGCTGCCGGAGCCCGCGACGATAAGGTGCATGCAAATTACTTTCCATTGGCCCTTAAACCCAATGCCATGTCATGGTTGATGCACTTGCCGGTGGACTCTATTTCCTCCTGGTCAGATTTTTTCCATGAGTTTGTTGGCACCTTTACTGGAGGTCACCAAGCCCATGGCCAAGCAAGTGACCTGCACGTTATTCCCCAGAAGGAAGGCGAGAGTTTGCGCAAGTATATACAGAGGTTCAGGCGGGTATAGTACAATATCCCTGATGTTCACCCCGCCGCCTTCATCAGCGCATTCCATCAGAACATGCGTAACCGCAAGATGCGTGAAGAACTGGCAATGACCAAGGTGAAAGATGTGCTAGAACTCTATGTTCTTGCTGACAGATGTGCCCGGGCTAAGGAGGGAAGGAAGTACCCCGGCGAAGATGCCGGCGCGGAAACCGACTCTTCAGATGAGGATACTGCCACCCCGGCGAAATAAGGCTGGCACCGCAACAGGAAGCGCAAAGTAAGGCCGTGCTTGCTGTCGAGGGATCTGATGACGCCAGCTCCGCTAAGAAAACCAGGGCGGGTGACCCCGGCAAGGAAATTGCCGGGTGTGTCGCCTGCCGGGCCTTGGCGGCTACAGAGAAGCCAGGAAACTCCGGCAAGCGATACTGCAAGATCCATCGCACCAAAGGCCATGATCTCCAGGACTGCCGATAGGTTGAGCTCCTTGCTGAGAAGTAGAGGGCTGAATATGAGAGGCGGGACAAGGAGAAGGGCTAGGACGGTGTTGAAGGGTCTGGCAAGAAGCGTGACGGCCAAGCAGGCCGTCGCAGCAAGGATAAACAGCAAGAGAGGCCCGCCCGGGGCCGTGACAGAAGGCCCGAAGACAACGATCACGAAGAGGACGACGAGTCCGGCGACCAAGAATTTCAGAAAGCTACGGAGGCCATGTGCGTCGATGGCGGCGCCTCGTTGCATACTTCTCACCGCCAACTGAAATAGTGGGCGCGTGAGATTACAGCGGCGGAGCCGTTGTCTGATGCCCAAAAGCCGCTGAAATGGTCCAACACGCCTATCATTTTTGACACTGAGGATCACCCTGATCGCACTACTGCGGTCGGGTGCTTGCCATTGTTGGTTTCACCGACAATACGCAACCTCAAGGTGACAAAGATGCTAGTCGATGGTGGGGCCAGTCTGAACCTACTCTCGCCCACCGTGATCGAGAAGCTGCAAATTCCTGACGGAGACCTCGAAGAGACGGGCACGTTTCAGGGGGTCAACCCAGGGAGAAGTCAACCAAAGGGAAAGGTCACGCTGCCCGTGACTTCTGGAAGTGATCTGAACTACAGGACAGAAAGGATTGTGTTTGATGTTGCCAAGATCCCCTTGCCTTAAAACGGGATCCTTGGCCGACCAGCGCTGGCCAAGTTCATGGCAGCGTCACACTACGCCTACAACACCCTGAAGATGCCAGGGCCTGTGACGATCATCACCATCCCCTCCGATAAGAAAGATGCTCTGATTTGCGCTGACCAACTATGCCAGCAGGTAGTTGCAGCAGCTGCCGCCATGAGGGCACTTGCTCCTGCCGCTGGAGCCCCGGGAGGGAAGAAGAAGAAGACCGGTGGAACCTCGGACACCCACTCCGGCAAGCGCACCTCCTCGGAGTGTAGTGCTCCCGTCGAGGACGTGCTAGAGAGCTCCGCCCGGAAGAAGAAGAAGAAGACCGGTGAGATCTCGGACACCCACTCCGGCAAGCACATCTCTTCGGAGTGTAGTGCTCCCGTTGAGGACGTGCCAGAGAGCTCCACCGGCAGAAACAAGAAGTCCAGGGCCACACCGCCGGGAACCAAGAAGGTTTCTGTCAGGGAGGACGGCACGGGAGGGGCTTTCACCATAAGCTCCACCCTTGACGAGAAATAGGAAGACGCGCTTGTCACCTTCCCATGGGTAAATGTTGATGTGTTTGCATGGCAAGCATCCGACATCCCCGGCGTCCCAAGGGAAGTGATTGAGCACCACCTTGCTGTCTGTCCTCATGCGCGGCCCGTCAAGCAGAAGGTCAGGAAGTAAGCTTTGGAACGACAAGAGTTCATCACAAAGGAGATCCGGAAACTGGAAGCAGCCGGTTTGGTAAGAGGAGTGCTCCATCCGACGTGGTTGGCCGATCCAGTGGTAGTGCGCAAGGCAAATGGGAAGTGGAGGCTGTGTATTGATTACACAGATATCAATAAACCTTGTCCCAAAGAGCCCTTCTTGTTGCCGCGCATCGACCAGATTGTTGACTCCACGGCTGGGTGTGACATGTTGTCATTCCTCGATGCCTACTCCGGCTACCATCAGATCTTCATGGCAAGAGAAGACGACGAGAAGACATCATTCATCACCCCATGTGGTACGTATTATTTCGTACAAATGCCTTTCGGGTTGAAGAGTGCTGGCTCAACGTTTGCAAGGGTTGTCCAGATTGGTTTTGAACCCCAGCTCCATAGAAATATGGAGGGTTACATGGATGATATAGTGGTCAAAACCAAGAACAGGCAACCCTTATACCGGATTTACAAGAAACATTTGTAAACCTACGCAAGATCAACATCAAGCTGAACCCTGAGAAGTGCGTCTTCGGCGTCCCGTCCGGCAAGCTTCTCGGGTTCTTTGTGTCACAGTGTGGGATAGAGGCCAATCCGGACAAGATCAAAGCTATAGAACAGATTGAAGCACCCAAACGGGTCAAGGATGTGTGTCGGCTTGCTGGCTGCGTTGCCGCCATGAGTAGATTCATTTCCAAGTCTGCCGAGCGTGCCCTTCCCTTTTTCAAAATTTTGAAAAAGGCGGGCCCAATGGAGTGGACACCAGAAGCTGAAGCAGCATTGCGAGATTTGAAGAGGTATCTTTCCTCCACGCCAGTACTAGTTGCGCCTAGGCCACAAGAACCGTTGCTGCTATACTTGGCGGCAACAAACCAGGTGGTCAGCGCCGCACTAGTGGCGCAGAGAGAAATTGATGATGAGGTGATAGCAGCGGCAGAGCCTGATGCCATTGGTGCAGAGACGACACGGCCGGTGGGAGTGCAGCCAAGGAAGAAAATGATGCAGCACCCGGTCTACTTTGTTAGCTTCCTCTTGCAGGAGGCTAGATCAAGGTATTCCGGTATACAGAAATTGCTCTTCGGCCTTCTTATGGCCTCGAGGAAGCTGCATCACTACTTCCAGGCGCATGAGATCACTGTCGTCACTCGCCTCCCTCTGCAGCGGATATTACAAAATCCAGATGCAACGGGAAGAATTGTAGAGTGGGCACTAGAGCTGTCCAGCTTTGGCCTCAAGTTTGAAAGTACCTCGACGATTCAAAGCCGAGTCCTGGCAGAGTTCGCTGCACAATGGACCGCGACGCCTGATAAAGAAGTCCAGGAAACTGCTCTCCCAGGCAAAGAGGCGAGTTGCGACTGGACCATGTACTTTGATGGAGCTTTCTCCTTATAGGGCGCCGGGGCTGGCGTACTGCTGGTCGCGCCCACTGGAGAGCACCTCAAGTACGTGGTCCAGATGCACTTCCCCAGGGAGGTATCAACGAACAACACTGCTGAGTATGACACTACTAGAAAAAAGCTCATTAGTGGCGCACCACTTTTGGGTATTGCCACTAGTAATGTGTATTAGTGGCGCACCAGAGGTGCGCCATTACTAATCCAGATATCAGTGGCGCACCACCTGGTGCGCCACTACTAAGTATAAGGGTGCGCCACTGATATTTTTTCAGAATTTTATTCCAGAATTGCTACAGGTGCGCCACTGATATTGCAACAGGTGCGCCACTAGTAACAATTTTTTTTTCAAATATTTTTCCAGAATTTTTTTTTTCAATTTTTTTTTCAATTTTGGCGAGAATTTTTTTTCCTTAATCTCGGGTCAAATCGCACTCCGTGGTCAAACTTCCCGGAAGGTCACCCATCCTACACTACTCCAGCCCAAGCACGCTTAACTTCTGAGTTCTATCCAACCCCAGCACCAGCTCACTTAGCAGGCACTTGTTGATATATCTATCATATCAATCCTATTAAACCTTGTTGATGTCTAGGAGTTTGTTCATGTTCATGAGTGTGATGAAATTTTGAAAAAATATTTTAAACTTCCCGGTCATTTTACATATTATATTTTGAATTTTTTTAAAAAAACTATTTTTTTTTAAAAAAACATTTTTTTTTCAAAAAAACATTTTTTCAAAAAAAACCAATTTTTTCCCCAAAAAAACATTTTTTCAAAAAAAAATATTTATTCCAAAAAAAATAGTTTTTCAAAAAAAAAATTCAAAAAAAAACTATATTAGTGGCGCACCACAGCCACGGTGCGCCACTACTATTTTTGAATTTTTTTGAAATTTTTTGCCTCTAGATCTTAAAAGCCCCGTATCTTTTATTCGGTTAGGTTTTTGGGGATTCTAAGAATCTTCAACGGGGTTCCCCCCCCATTGAATTCGGATGTAACTTTTCGAGTAGATGCTTTTTCATATAAAAAACTTTTTCATCGGAGTTCGTATGCAAAAGTTATGCCCATTTTACAAATTCTCGAGAGATTTTGCAAAAAAAGTCGAAATTCATGTTTGTAAATTTTGCTAACAACTAGACCACAAATCACATTGGAATCTTATTTTTTTTTATTTTTTTGACATTTCTATCATTTTCTTTTATTTTTTTTAAACTGAAAAGGCGGTCCACGAGGGGGGGGGTGCATTTGGTGAAAATGCGTTAAATCTGAAAAATGATAGAAATGTTAGTAGTGGCGCACCCCTTCACTGGTGCGCCACTAGTATTTATGGTTTTTTTTGGACCACCATGCCCAGCCTTACCAGTGGCGCACCAGGGCAAGGTGCGCCACTACTATCAAAAATAGTAGTGGCGCACCTTGGCCTAGTGCGCCACTGGTAAGCCTGGGCATGGCTGGTTACTGTTCAAAAACATAGTAGTGGCGCACCCCACACCTGGTGCGCCACTAGTAATGTCACTATTAGTGGAGCACCTGTTTGTGGTGCGCCACTGCTATATAGTAGTGGCGCACCACATCTCTCGTGCGCCACTAACAGTGATATTACCTATAGCCTTTTTTCTAGTAGTGTGAGGGGCTGCTTGCTGGTCTTAGGATCGCGGTAGACCTCGGAATCAAGAAACTCATTGTCAGGGGCGATTCGTAGCTTGTCGTCAAACAAGTCAATAAAAATTACCAGAGCCCGTTGATGAAGGCCTACGTCGATGAAGTGAGAAAGCTGGAAGAGCGCTTTGATGGTATACAGGCGGAGCACGTTCCCCGAGTGGAGAACGACATCGCCGATTACCTGTCAAAGCGTGCTGCTCTCAAGTTACCTGTGGAACCAGGTACCTTTGTGCTTCGGCTTTCTCAGCCATCCGTTGATCCATCAACCGAGCAAAACAAGAGGAGGAAATCAGGGCCCGAGAAGTACTTTCCCGCCGAGCTCCCCGGAGCCGCCGGCAAGGATGTTGCCGGGGACACTGAGCCCGCCACGGGATGGCTAGCTCTGGCGGAGCGTCAAGCTCTTCCCGTCGAGACAGCCGCTCCCATGGCGGAGGAAATGCCTTTAGTCCTCGCCGTCGAGCCCTAGGATCCAGCGTGGGCACAGCATACCGTCTGATTCCTCCAGACTGGGGAACTTCCTGAGGAGCAGGAAGAAGCAGAAAAAGTAGCCCGTTGGTCTGCTATGTACCAGTTCGTCGATGACGTCCTGTACAGAAAGAGACCGAATGGCGTGAAATTGAAGTGTATCCCTTGAGAGGAAGGACTGGGGCTGTTGGTAGAGATACATGGAGGCATATGTGGATCGCACATAGGGTCAAGAGCCCTTGCCGGCAAGGCATTTCGGCAAGGCTTCTTCTGGCCCACTGCCCTCCAGGATGCGACGACACTGGTCACCAGGTGTGAAGCGTGTCAGTTCCATTCAAAGAAACTTCATCAACCAGCTCAAGCCCTTCAAACCATTCCTCTCTCCTGGCCCTTGTCGGTCTAGGGGCTCGACATACTGGGCCCTTTCCCCCACGCTGTCGGGGGCTTTGAGTACTTGTATGTTGCAGTCGACAAGTTCAGAAAGTGGCCGGAGGTGGAGGTAGTGAGGAAGGTCACAGCTCTGTCAGCCGTCAAGTTTTTCAAGGGACTAGTGTGCCGTTTTGGTGTACCCAACAGGGTCATCACTGACAACGGCACACAGTTCACAAGCCGCACCTTCATGCAATATACCCAAGACCTCGGCAGCAAAGTCTGTTTCGCTTCCGTTGCTCACCCACGAAGCAATGGTCAAGATGAGAGGGCAAACGCTAAAGTACTGCGAGGCTTAAGGACAAAGACCTTTGACAAGCTGCACAAGAGTGGAAGGCGCTGGATTGATGAGTTGCCGACGGTTCTTTGGTCGATCAGAACGACGCCAAATCGAGCCATCGACCAGACACCCTTTGCCCTAGTATACGGGGCAGAAGCAGTTCTCCCCACTGAACTCATATACGGGTCACCTCGAGTGCTCGCTTATGATGAGCTTGAGCAAGAGCAACTGCGGCAAGATGACGCAACGCTCCTTGAGGAAGATTGTCTTCGGGCGGCTGTGAGAGCAGCACGCTACCAGCAAGCCTTGCGCCGCTACCATAGCCGCAAGGTTCATGCCCGAAGCTTTGAGGAAGGTGACCTTGTTCTTCAGTGCGTTCAATCGGCCATGAATACAAACAAGTTGACGCTGAAGTGGGAAGGCCCTTATCGGGTAATGCGAGCCACCAGGCCTAGCGCAGTCCGCCTGGAGACAAAAAATGCCGTTCCGGTGAGCAATTCCTGGAATATTGAGCATCTTCGCAAGTTTTACCCATAAGGCGCGGCTTGCCGGGCCCCCCCGGCAAGCCACCTTTTGTACAAGCTTTGCCGGCAAGGCATGTAACCCTTTGTACAAAGCCAGGCGCAGACCCTGAGCATAAATAAATGAAGCGCTGGCGCCCTAAGTTATAGCATGCATGCTGAGTCGAGTCTCGTCCTTGGTTAGGGTTGATAGTGCTTAGCAGCGGCTAACCCCTAGCTTAGAGGTCGAGTTTGCATCCCTTTGTCTTTGTTTTATCTTCTTTGGTTCACAGGACACACAAATATCCTTGCCGAAACCACTTGGGGAGAAGAAAAAGGAACATACCAGCATCTAGGTCCCGGCAAGCCAGTATTTGCCGGGGGCTGCAAGAGCAATGATTCACCCATGGCAAACCAGGGTTGCCGGGGGCTGCAGCTTCAGATAAGTTCTTCATCCCTTATCATGCATTCCATTATGGACTGAGGTATGTGAAACCTCGTTTCTTTCCTTAAAACTACCGTGCTCCCATGACTCTAGGCCCTAGGGCTCGTCCCTGGGACCAAGTTTGGTCGTAGTCGCGGCAGCGAAAGGACGAAACAAGGAGTCTAAACCCACTTCATCCCCGCCTCCGCCAAAGGCGTGAGAAAGGTCGAGCGAAGTGGGGGGATGGCGAGGCCTGTTGCCGGGCGAGAAAATGTTTATCTTAGAGATATCAGGGATTTGTTCCCTGTTGTGGGTTCTACCTGCGAACAAATGACCCGGCAAACATCCCTTTTTCATTAAAAAACATTCCACCCAGGTACAGTCCATAGGGAATGAAAAACATGAACAAGGGGATTACAAGTTTTAAATTTAACAGATGCCCGAAGGCTTACAAACTAAAAAGAGATAAGATGCCCGTTATGCCTTTCTTGTCCCTCTCCTCAGGAGGTAGGTCAAGGAGGCGAGAAGGGCAAAAGGAGCGCCTAGGCGAGCTACAAGTGGCAGAAGACACCAAGAGGACATCTTGGTGGCCGCCCAAAGGCTGGATGGTGCGGCGCTGGAAGCAGAGCTCGATGACGAGACGGCAGTATGTCAGTACGCGTCGAAGGCATCGGTGCCCGCGTACTCCAACATGACGACCTTGCCGCCCGCCCTCTCCCTCTTCCGCAGCCTCCCAACGCCAGCCGTCAAGGGGACGGCCCCGAGAAGTTCAAGGAGCCGGCAACACGGATGATGGGGTCGCCGGTGCCACTAGGAGCGGCGCCCGACGCCTAGTCGGACCCGTCATCCTACCGCCCACCGCCCTCGTCGTCGCTGCCGCTGTCCTCCTCGTCACCCTCGCTCGAGGAGGAATCTTCGTCATCGGAAGAGCTCTCCACGCAGCATCGTGCACGAGTCCCAAAGTGCCCGAAGACCTTGACGGAAAGAAGGCCACCCTCCATCAACTTAAAATGGAGAGTGAGCCCATCCGTCAGGCTGTGGATACGAGCAAACGTCTTCCATCCCTGGCGAAGATACATCACATGAGGAGCAGGGAAGTCGACGCGGACCCGCGTGCCACTGATCCCACAGCACCTCATGTGCAGCCGGAATGACTCCAGCTCCATCTCCCGCGCAAATGGAGTCGGGAGACGAAGGAGACGGCGCGGCGGCCGCCGCAACCTGACGAAGAACTCGCAAGGGTCATCCCCAACATGGCCCTCCACTGGAGGAGGAGCTACTGGCGGGGGCGAGGCCGGCGGGCTGCCCTGTCCTCCTCTTCCTCGAGCGCCCCGGCCTCGCCCACGGCCTCGCCCCCTCACCCTTCCCCTCGTAACGCCTCTGCCACCGTAGGTGCAGGAGAAGGAGAGACGCGTTGTCGAGCGGCGACCCTCGCCGCCACCGTTGAAGGGCCGGGATTTCCTCTCTCCATGACAAACGGAAGAGAGGAGGAGAAGCTGAAGGAGGAAGAAGAAGAAGGAAGAGTGCGAGACGTCGTCCCCCCACCCCGCTCTTTAAAAGGAACGGGGTTGGGGTTCGACCGCCCCGCTCGGCCAATCAAGACACGGAAGGCGCAGGGAGCCAGGACCGACCCGCCGCCCCAACCAGCGATGGCCCAGTTTCCCGCCTCCACCGTTTGCCACCCCAAGCGCATGGGAGGCACGTGGTAGACGTGCAGAACCGAGGGGACGGTTGAGGCGACCTCTCCCCACCTCGTGATCGTGGGGAGTGGACGCCTTGAAGACCGCACCTTGGCCCCTTTCACTAAATGGGCCGCGCCCCCACGCCTCCCCCCGTTTACGGGGAAGGGGCGAAGCCGCCTCTTTACTGTGATGTGACGCATGCCTGCGGGAATCACCCCGCGCATGCCGCCCATGCCACGCACGCCCCTCCGCACCGCGCCACGCGCGCGGATCGTGGGAGGCGCAGTGCGCGGAAAATCTTACCATGGTGAAAACCGCACCGCATGCCCGCGCACCGTTCTGCCCCTAGCCCAACAACGCGTCGAGCTTATGTGCGGCCCAGGCCCGGGGGCTCCTGTCGGTGTACAAAAAGAGGGGTACACTTTTTGTACCCCTATGACTATGCACGGGCAGTCTAAGCCACGGGCACCGCCACACCAAGCAAGGCAAGGGAGGTGAGCCAGGGTAAGACCGAAGCTCGGTGGAACTGAAGCCCAAGAGAACAAGACCATAAAGAGCAAAGGTACAAAGCAGATTCCCCCAGCAAGATCCTTTCCTGGAACCAGTTTTAGCAGCCCCGGCAAGACCCTTGCCGAGGCCAGCTTTAGCAGCCCCGGCAAGACCCATGCCGCGGCAATTCGCCCCACGACAGCATGCAAATCCCCCTTGAGTTCGCTGCCCCCATGGGGCAAGGATCGGGAGATGTCCCCATAGTGGCATGCAGATCTTTGTGAAGACATGTACTAAGAAGACGACGACCCTTGGCAGGATCCCAGCCAAGGAAGACCACAAGACCTCCGGCAAGCACCTTGCCGGGGATGACAGCAGGCGCCGCGGCAAGACCGTTGCCGGGGTCCCGGCAAGGCCCTTGCTGAGGACATCTGCAGAGCCAGCACCAAGCCCACGCCAACTAAACCTCCACCGCAATATGCAGCTACCGACCCAACCAGATGGACAGGCACCTGCATGGCGACATGCAGATCTTTGTGAAGACCCACCATTGCGCCACCTCAGCTGCCTGCCTGCCTACATGGCATCTCAGGCATCGCTGGCCAGGGCGCGTGTCGACACAAGAAGGAGCGGCGACGGACAAGACGGATGTCTCCCCCGTCCCCGATAAAGCAAGGACACCTAAGCAAGACGCATTAAATGCGCTTTGTCATCTAATGCGAGGGATAACCTCGCATCACTGTACCCTTTCCACCTCCTGTGTGCCACTATGGCGACCCCTTTTCCCTATAAAAGGAGGCCCGAGGCGACCAGGAGGATGATTCGGCTTTTTGGAGCTCCTCACGCCCCATAGCTAGCTGAAGAACACAAATATACAATCCACCGAAGCAGGAGTAGGGTTTTACGCATCCTCGTGGCCCGAACCTGGGTAAAGGAACCGTGTGCTATCTGTTTGATCCGCTCTTCTCTCAACCCCGCGCCCCGCAACCGTAGTACGGATTCTTGTGATCCCATGGTGTCGATCCAATACACCGACAATAATTTTGGTTCGAATTTCCATGGTTACAGTGGTCATCCACGTCATTGCATAATTTGGGTACACAAAGGAGACTACAACACACCCTCACTTCTTAATCAAGCAAGTTCAACAATTAAACAGATCTAGCTGACCTAAGCATTACACTAACAAATTAAAGACTGGTGCTCTTAATTAAATAAAACAAAGAGTACTACTACAACTGGTGCTCGTCGATCTCCGCCACCGCCTCCATGTCCAGCTCGCGCCCAACGGTCTCCTAGGGAATGGGCTCCATGGCATCCATCGCACCATACTCGGCAAGCATCATGTAATCTGCGTCTGCCATCCATTTGGAAAAGGCTGCCATGAGCTGGGCATGGGCGGCCACGTTGTGGACTTGGATGGGCTCCGTCGTGGCAAGGTATGCCCCGCAGGAACGGACGACAGCTCGAAAACTCTCAGCGATTGCCAACTTTTCGGCCATGGGTGGCCGATGGTTGTCGGAGAATCTTCGTTCCATTTGTGCGGCGACCACTACGAGCTAGGTGTGGACGGCCTCGACATAGCATGGGCGGCCTCCATCAGGTCTAAGGCTGCCACTACGGAATGGACAACTGTTGTGTCGCTCTCGCTAGTTGCTATCCCCGAGGCTGATGTTGCTGCCGCTGCCTGAGAAGCAACGGCGGCCGTTTGGGCTTCCTTGGCCGCCCGGTCAGAGATTGCGGCCACGCTCACAAATCTTGTTAGCACGCGCATGGCGGCTGCGGCCATGCTCTCGCTGGATTGGGCCAACGAAGTTGCCCTCATGATGCGGGTCCACGTGCCCATCTTTCACCAGCGATGATTGAACAGTTAAATTATATTTGGGGAGCGAGATAGTGTGCTTGAGATGCCAGATGTGGACTGTAGCCGACGCACCTTCTCGCGTAAGCCATAGGCGTTATATACACCGACGATGCTCCAGGATATTTTGTGCTGCATCTCACACGGTTGGTGATAATAAACTGTGTGTGATCTACTTGATTTTTCATCTTGAATTGAATTACATAATGGGGTCACAGTGGCAATGCACAGTGTTTGAATTGCTAGACCTTTCATCTGCAGTGAACATGCAACTATATGTGTGTCGTAAAATAATTGGAATTATTCAGGGTTCGTTTGAACATTTTAGACATTAAATTGGGTTTCTATCCATTTCACGTGCACAATTCAAAATTAAACTACATGCACATGCTCCGGTTAACCAACATGGGTTGTAAAATCATATATGTGTCCATGGGTTTATGCTTATGTCCCATGCAAGAATTGGGGATGAAATTCGAACACCATGGCACCGTGGCTCTCCCGCAAACGTCGACGTACTTGCTTTTGTAATTCTAGTAATCCAAAATTCGTCTGAAATTCATGAATCTTGGCATGCTATCATGGAGGGGCATCAACATGCTGTGGTAAAAAAATTGTCCAATTTCGGGCATGTTGGGGTATAAGCTTCTCATAAACCAGAGCTTCTCACAACAAGTGTGATGGTTTTGGTAGGGAACGTTTCACCTTTCTGGACGAAACGATATCCGTTGCCTCTTCTCAATTTCAATTTTTTTCCTAGTGTCCACATAGAACAACAAAAGTGTTGTGTCAATTTTTGGGATTTTTCGGGGTGCGCTTGGACATTTTTATACATTAACTAAGTTTTCAATGCATTCATGGGCATAATTCAAATTTGAACTATAGGCACATGCTCTAATGCGTATAAATTAGTTGAAAATTCAAATATGTGTCCTTTGTTGCATGCTTATGTGCCATGCAAGAAATGGGAATGAATGTCAAACACCCTGCCATTGTCACTCGGCCGCAAACATTGTGATACCTGGTTTTTTAATTCTAGTAAATCCAAAGCTCGTCCGAAATTCATGAAACTTGGCATGCTGTCATGGAGCGCATCAACATGCCGTGACAATTTTTTTGTCCCATTTGGGGAAGTTTTGGGGATATGCTTCTCACAACAAGCCTGGTGGTAACGTTTCACCTTTCTGGACGAAACGGTATCCGTTGCCTCTTCTAGATTTCTATTTTTTTCCTAGTGTCAACATAGCACAACAGGAGTGTTCTGTCAATTTTTGCGGTTTTTTGGGGTTCGTTTGGACATTTTTATGCATTAATTGAGGTTTCAATGCATTTATATGCATAATTCAAATTTTAACTACATGCACATGCTCTAATGCATATAAATTTGTTGGCAATTCAAATTCGTGTCCTTGGGTGCATGCTTAGGTCCCATGCAAGAAATGGGAATGAATTTCAAACACCAGGGCACCATGGATTGCCGGCAAAACTTTGAGATACTTTGTTTTTAAATTCTAGTAAATCCAACACTCGTCTAAAATTGATGAAACTTGGCATGCTATCATGGAATGACACCCGACAAGTTGTGGTATTTTTCGTGTCCATTTTGAGAGAAGGCGCACTGGAATAACAGCCAACAAACACATTTTGAAAAAATAGCTGTCACTTTAATATCTCAAACGTTTGTATAATTCAAATCATGTGCGTTCTGTTAACCATTCACGTGACGCCACGTGTCTTCATTTTAATGGCTATAGGAAGTGCCGTGCAGACAGCTGCTTGACCTTGACTAAACGGGAGGCGTGCGAGCAGAGTCCGGTGCGCAGGCTGACCGAGAGGCGTGCAAGCTGTCCTCCAATGCGTAGGCTCACCGGGAAGCATGCGGGCTGTATGTTGCGCAGGCTCACTGGGACGCAAGTCCTTTGACTTCCCTGGCGACCTGCCTTACTCTCCATTAATGGCAACCGAGCCGCTGTTTAATACGGGCGACCTTACTATTAGCCTCCCATTCCACTCGCTCCCGTAGACCTCCACCAACTCCATGGTGCAGAATGATCATCTGCCACTAAAATGTTTGCCACTAGTCTATAAGGAGGAATGGGGCCTCATGAACACGGCCCAGAATGAGCTGGCCGCATCGGTTGCTGCCCCCGCTCCTGTCCCAGCTCCAATCCCCGCGCACGCGCTAGCGACCATCCCCGTAGCATTGACAGGCTAGTTGTCGAGCACTATCGCAGAGATGGAAGCAGTGGGCGTCAGCGAGGTCTCTGCTGACCCAAGCAAGCTCGTGTACATGCCATTGCCAGCGCCCGTGCCCGTGCCCGTGCGCGCCCCTTCACCCACAGTGGCGCCGGCCCCCGTTTGTTTGGATGCACCCGCCGCGCACGTGCCCCTGCCCATGCGCGCCCCTCCACCCACCACAGCGCTGGTCCATGTGTGTTTGGGTGCACCCGCCGCGCCCGTGCCCATGCGCGCGCCCCGCTCAGTAGCATGGGACGATGTCGTCGACCGCTACCTCTCGGCGACGCCAGTTACCGTCCTCTCGTCCCTCGCCCATCGATCGCGCGATGACATGATGTTAGGTTTACAAGTGAAGAACATTTTGTGCTGCCTTGAAGACTTCAACAACGATGTCCCAGAGGACGAAAACGACAACGGCGGCGCGGCACGCCGCCTCCACCGCGTCCGAATTTTTTTTTTTGGGTCTAATACTGTATCTCGAATTCTCGATCATATGAATATAAATTCGCAGTGTGACTGAATGAAAGATATGGTTTGAACTAACTTGCGTTTTTCTGTCTTAATGTACAGACTTACCAAACAATTTTTTATTGAAAAAAGGCCAATGGTTTTTAAATATAAAACACTCATCGCAAACGTTTTAGTTAGAACACCCGTATGCAAACCGACAGTTTCCCCAGGAAGCCAAGGGAAAATGTGCCGAGCAGGATTTGTGCATCTATTGATCGCAAACATTTTAAATAGAACACCCGTATGCAATGTGAGAGCTATGGTCTTCCCCCTTAAGTCAAGGGAAAATTCGTAGTGCAGGATTTGTGCATCCCTTCAACGCAAACGGTTGTTTTGGGTGACCCGTGTGCAACCACATAGAAACAATTGGGTAAGATTTGCATTTGTCGTATTGGGTATGTTGCCATTTGTCAAACTGGAAAGATTGACATTTTTTTATCTAGTAACATTGTCAATTGTCAACCTTGTAACACTGCGATCTGTCAAAATATGTAGCTAAAAATCACTAGCACTATCTAATTTTTGGAACTAAAATCACTACCACTGTTTATATGGACACCACTACCAGGCGTGAGTTGATGGACGCATATGGAAATGTACCATTGATTACATACAACAAGTCATCAACCCACAGCGACAACTGTCGGCGTCCTGGGAGCCAGGGTACCCAGACTTGCCTGTCTGTGGGACGCGACGCGCTCCTACAAGCGGCCTGGTACGGCCCAGCTGATCGACCAGCTGCTCAAGACCCTGGCGATGGGGCCAAGCCTTGCAAGGAGAACGACGTCACAACATCCTCGGGGGTGGCCTCAGCAAGGCGTTCCGGAGGGGCGGTGAATCCAAGGCCGGGCCTGGCTCAGGAGGAGGCAGTGATGTCAGCAGTGATGCACCGCGCCAGCGGGTGCCAGCGTCCGCTAGCGGGACAGTTGCCATTTCGGTGCAAAGGGGACAGCGCGGCTGTTGGTTCCCAAGGAGCGGGGCAAAGGTATCCTCTTTGGTGCAACAAGACCGAAGACCGCAAGGACGACAAGGGAGATGTCACTGTCGGGCCCACTACCGTATCACCGCCTGATCCTTTTGCAGGCGAAGACTGCTTTTGTCAGGGTAGAAACGTCCTCGTGTTCCCGCTCAAAAATGGCCGTTGTGGGATCCCTTCCCACCTAAATATTTCGGGGGAAGAGGACCGTGGCCACCTATATAAGTAGCTAGGACTCCCATTGCAAAGGGACGAACCAATACACTCTGCCACCACACAAGGAGCAAGAACACTAGCCTCCTGACCCTCCTGAGCTCACCTCCTGAGCCCAGGAACCATTGTACTAGCTCGTATCCCAGCTCGCCCGAGGCTAATCCACCAAAGCAGGAAGTAGGGTCTTACACCACGCGGTGGCCCGAACCTGGATAAACTCTTGTGTGTTTTGTTTGTTGTTTGCTTGAATCCTTCCATCACGATGAGAGCGAGGCGCTAGGTAGACGAGAGTGGGAGAGATCTTCGTTCATGCCACTCTGTTCAAACTTAACTGGTTTTTCGGAGCCCTGAATCCGACATTTGGCACGCCAGATAGGGGACGTGTCGAAATCTCGCCTCCCCGACGACCTCGTCGTCGACCCTGCTCCACAGCCATGGTGGACACATGCCTAGATCGCGTCGCCCGCCGCGCTGCGAACGTCGCTCAGACGGCACCCGCGGGCAATGGCGCACCGCTCCGACCCTACTCGCCGGTTTCCAACGCCGCCACCGACCCGGCTGTCCACGAGCAGCAGGACTCCTAGCTGCCGCTGTCCGTGCGGCGGGATGGCCGCACGGCAACACCTTCACCCTTGCCGGCTGCAGCGTCATCCTCGCTGGTCCATCGTGGGCTGGTCTACCAGCAGCCTGCGCTACTGATGGCGCGGAAGCTCTTGCGCTACCGCCCAGCAGATGACCTCTATGACGAGTGGATCCACCGCATCACCGAGCTCGTCAACGCCGCTGGAGAAGCACCTGCACCAACGCACTCCTCAAGTCCTCCGTCACCCCCGGCGGGGAACGAGGGACACGGGGTCCCGGCTCCGCCTCCACTCCAACACGCCGGCCAGGATGGCCGGCCCGAGGCCCCTCGACGTGAGCAACCCCGTAGAGCCCACACGCGCGACGAGGAGAGCTGCCAGGTGATTCTGCACCCTCATGCAGGGGCTCATGGGCCCCCTGGCCCACAGCGCTCAGACCGCGCATCACAGGAGGTGGCGGCCAGCACCTCAAGAACCAGCATCATAAGCGCAAGGGGCGCCTACGATCGTGAGCGTGGCTGGATGTCGCTCCCTAGCCCCTGAGCTACGGCGCCTCGTCTGGCCCGGCAAGTTCAAGCCGGACCTGCCTCCATGCTACAACGGCACCACCGACCCCACGGAGTTCCTCCAACTCTACGAGCTGAGAATTGAGGCGTCCAATGGCACCGAGCAGGTCATGGCAAACTGGTTCCCCATGGCTCTGAAGGACGGCGCGCGCTCCTGGCTCCTGAACCTCCCCGTGGGATTCATCTCCTCCTTGGAAGAGCTTCGCGAGCGTTTCGTCCCCAACTTCCAAGGCACCCGCGTCTGAGCCCCGGCGGCTGCTGATCTGCGCCGCGTGAGGCAGTAGCCGGGAGAAACCCTCCAAAAGTACATCCAACACTTCAGCACCTTGCGCCTCCGTATCCCCAGGGTCTCTGACGAGGCAATCATCTCCGCGTTCTCCGATGGCGTCCACGACGTCAGGATGAGGGAAGAGCTCGCCATTCACGAAGACCTGTGCACAACCCTCGAGTTGTTCAAGCTCGCGGCAAAGTGCGCCAGGGTAGAGGAAGGCCGCCTCTCACTTCAGGAGCTGCCTGAGGCGGAGGCAGACGACAAAAAGACCAAGGCCAAGGAGTCAAAGCGCAAGGGACCTGTCGTGCTGGCTGCGGAGCCAGAAGTGAAGCACGGCTGCGGCTACGATGAACTCCCCAGAGACAACTGACCATACTCCATCTTCCACAACGTCCAGACCCACAACACCAATGACTGCCAGGAGCTCAGGGCGATGCGTGTCGGGCAGCACCCTGAGCGCGATAACCGCAGCTATGGCCATGGAGGAGGCCGAGGAGGAGGACGTTGTGACGGCAGGAACGCGTGCTAAGGGTGGCGTGAGCAGCCTCGTGACGCCCCCTGGCGCGACCAGCCTCGTGAGGGTCGCCCTCAGGGTAACGCAGGCCTGCCTCCGCTGCCACCACCGCCAAGGAGGAATGACGACGACCGCCAGGGAGACGGGACAGGGGGCTTCCTGGAGCCGCGTGTAGTTGCATGCATTCTGGGAGGATCCCATGCCCCGGCTTCCCACCGCATCTTCAAGAAGTTCGCCCGTGAGGTGAACGTGGCGCTTCCCAGGCCTGACGCCGCACGCAACCTCAGGTGGACCAAGCAAGTCATCACCTTCGACCCCAAGGACCAGCTCATGTGCACTACGGCCCCAGGCGCCCTCCCGATGCTCCGCACCCCAACCATCAGCAACGTCCTTGTGACCAAGACCCTCACCGACGGCGGAGCAGGGCTCAACGTCTTCTCCGTCCAGACCTTCAAGACCCTCCAGGTTCCCTACGATCAGCTCCACCCGACCAAGCCATTCTACGGAGTCACGGACGGCTCCACACTATCGATGGGGCAGGTCCGCCTCCCCGTCACCTTTGGCGACCACGACAACTACCACACAGAGCTCATCGACTTCAATGTCGCCAACATCCACCTCCCGTACAATGCCATCCTAGGATATCCTGCCCTCGCCAAGTTAATGGCGGCGACCCATCACGGCTACAACATCCTCAAGATGCCCGAGAGCGGCGAGTCATCACGGTCGCCTCCGACGAGAAGGAAGCGGTGCGCTCCCTGGAGCGTGCCTACTAGCCGCGGCGGTGAAGTGCTTCGATGAGGATGGAGCCGTCCTCGGCCTGCAGACCGCCCCCAAAAAGAAGAAGAACCTACTCGTCAACGGACCTCAGTATGCGGGGGATCCCAACGGCCTGGCCTCAGGACTTGCGCGTGCTGACAAGGCGCCGTCCACCCTCGCATAGGGAGGCGCGCTCGACGCCCCTCTCGTGAAGGACTTGGGGGCTCTCCCCTGGAGTGTCCCCGAGCTGACCCGCGCCTCGAGGGAGGTGTTCGAGCACCACCTGCAAGCGTATCTTGATGCGCATTTTTGTGAGCCCAGCGTGAGTTGTTCAACGCTGGGGGCTCAGGACTTCATCGACCAAGTTAGAGAGGAACTTCTGTATGCCAGACTCATCTGCGGTGGGCGTAACCGCACATCCCCAAGTTCACCTGCTTGCAGCCCAAGCGACTGCTTCCGCACCTGCGTCGACATCGCGGGTCTCAACCGAGCCGCTTCTCATGAGCCCTTCTGGCCGACGGCGGTCGATCGGAGGAGGGCCCTCCCCTGCAGCTACGTCCACACGCTCTTCGGCTTCCGCGACGCAGCTGCCAAGTTCCAGCATCTCGCGCAGCGGGCCTTGGGGGCTCGGGAGGCTCAGTGGCAGGCGGTCCGGACAGAGGGAGAGCCGGACCTGCGCGACCACTCAGAGCCTCCGTAGCCCCTGGGCCTCAGGAGCCCGATGATCCTCGGGAGCAACCTGCAAAGCTCGCATCTTCAGCTACCCCAACTCTCCTTCTTTTGGATCGTGGCATGAGAAGACTGGGCACAACGTCTGTGCTCGGGTCCGTCCCTACAGCGTCGACAAATCCAGTGGCTGAGCTCTGTCTCGCGAGTTATTCTTGTGACATCACCTCCTGGGGTCGCTGGTGCTGCGGCCTTCTCATGCAATATCCCCTAGAGATGCACTCGGCGCAGGTCGACACAACACCTCTATTTTCACATTTTGCAGAAGAAGACTCAGGCGCAACCCGCCTCAGGGTAGGGTCTCGTGAGGGATGCGTAAGCTCACGAGAACTTCCTCAGAGTCGTTCAGCTCGTCCTGAGAAGGGCCCATATACACCTTGTCTGTCCTACCGTGCAAGCCACGTGTCAAGACGAGGCTGTACACGCCTCGGAGTCTCTCCCTGTGGGAGGCTCCCTCCCACGGTCCTGTGGAAGTACCAAGCTACGCGCTGGAAGATCCAACCGAGCAGCGGTTATGCCCACGAACTAGTGGAAGCACCAAGCTCCGCGTTTCCCACTACGACCGAGGCGCGGTTATGCCCACACTCCGCGCAAGTGTGGTAGTTCTATGCTCCGCGCTAGTTATAAACAACTAAGGGTGGCCCCTAGTGGTCGCACCAACCTCAGGGAGCTTTTCAGCTCATGACGCTCACAACTTCTCCTTGGATGGGTGTCGCGAGGGGGGCTAGGCACGGGGGCTATGCTCAGGTCGCACCTGGCAGACACCACCATACCAGGTGCCCAGACACCTGGCCTTCTCGCGCCCCCATCCCAGGCAAAGGCTCGTGGGCAAGGTATGGTGCTCGTTATCCTTCATGAGAGCCGTTTGTACGTCAAGGGCGACCCCTGGGCACCGCGACCCAGGGGCCTAACTGGCCACGTAGCCCATCATCCCTTGAGTCTAGTTATGATGATAACCCCGGTCATCCGGAGGGCTCAATGGCGATCGAGGTATGTGCGGGGTTAGGCCCTGCCGACGGAGAACAAAAATGGGATCGCTCGAACGTGAAGGGGGACCCTTGGGCATCACGACCCAAGGGCCTCACTAGCCACGTAGCCCCTCATCCCTTGAGTCTAGTTACTACGGTAACCCTGGTCATCCGG
This sequence comes from Secale cereale, assembly GCA_902687465.1. Taxonomy (NCBI): domain Eukaryota; kingdom Viridiplantae; phylum Streptophyta; class Magnoliopsida; order Poales; family Poaceae; genus Secale; species Secale cereale. The sequence continues at coordinate 221,761,699 of LR738713.1, read as the reverse complement.
AGGGCTCAATGGCGAGTCTAGTAACTACGGTAACCCCGGTCATCCAGATGGCTCAATGTCGGTCGAGGTATGCACGGGGTTGGGCCCTGCCGACGCAGAGCACCTAAGCAAACATGAAAGGAAGCAAGCATGGAATCATCTAGCTATTACAATAAAATCAAGTTTTTCAAATTCAAGCAAAGTTCTTACGCCTCCTCGAGGCACTCGCACCTCTCTCACTAAATAGGAACAGACTAGGCATCGCCGAGCGCAGCAATACCGGTCTTCTCCCCTTTGGCTGCGATGTTAGCGGCCCGGAGAAACGTCTTCACCAGCCCCGTGACCCTTGCCCCCAGGGCCTCGGGAGCGATCGCCGGCGCCTCCTCACGAAGGCACCTCGACGCAAAACCTTCCCTCATGGGAAGGGCAACAGGAAATCAAGTACCACCTGACCACAGGAATTGCCTAGATAAATATTCAACGCCGCACCTACTTGCATACCTACACCACCACCTACTACAGTTACGGATCCACTAAGGCATGAAAACCCTTCCCGACGCAAGGGGTTCATGCAGGACATAATTTTATCACGCCAGACAATAACAAAAGTATTACAAGAATTTACTTGTCCTTGTGGAGCCCTCCATGATGTCCCGCAGGAACTAAGCTAAGGAAGACGCTCCCAAGGAATGCTGCTTGAACTCCTTCAACAACGGCGACGCCGGGAGGACACAGTTTCCCTCCGGCGATAGGGCGGCGACTTGGCGGCTCATAGCTCTCATCGGAGCTCGAGGCCGTCTCAGGGGTAGTGTAACTACTACCAGCAGAGTCGAAGATGTAGCCAATGGCGAGCGCTTCGCTGCCCTGACGGCATGGGGAATTGTCGCCGGCGAGCCCATTCCCTGCGCCACACGGCAGCCGGAGGCCGTCCGCCTCGAAGACTTTGAAGGTCATCGCACCCGTCATATCCAGCGCGAAATGAAGAATGTGCCTCCCGGCGGGGGCGCAGGCGCGGCGCACCACACCCCAGCCCCATTTCATGAAGACCTGGCTAGAAGAAACCACATCCACGTCAGCATGCGAAGGAGGAAGGCGACACCCCTCGTGCCTCAGTTCCATTGTCACCCGGTCACGACCCGGGAGCACCTCCCTCAGGAACGGAGGAAGAAGGATCCATGAATGCGGAGGGGCCCCCACCCACACGATAAACTCGCGGGCATCATCCCCGGAATGGGATAGCAACAGGGTGCGAGAAGACGCCCGTCTCTCCGGGCGGCTGACGGCTCCACCCCTATCGCTGCCCCCGCTCCATCTGGCCGCTGGGGCATACAAGGGAAGCGGAAATCCTGGTGGTGCCCGCGTGCACCACGTGCGGGCGTTCGATGGCCTCAGGGATGCACTCGGAGAATTACGGCACCTCTTCTTCGGGGGGAGCCGCTCAGGTTCCACAATCGGGCTCTTCCCCTTCTCCGCGGCCGAGAGCCTGCGAATCGGCGCCGTGGGGCCCTAGGAGCAAATGAAACATGGGGATCGGCCTACGATAGTCAAGTGAGATGCGTAGTGCCTCACCCCTCGTTTATAAGCCAAGAAGATCAACCGGCGGCCACTCCCGCACAGCCATAATGGGCCCGCTGCCCGCGCCAAGGAGTTGTCAAGTCGCATGGTTGCCAAGATTGCGTGGGAAGTGGAGTCGCCCACGTCCCTCCGAACCGTCACGCGCCAGCCTAGCCCGCAGCCTTTTTGGGGCCCGTGGCGCTTGCCTGTCTGTGGGCCGCGACGCGCTCCTACAAGCGGCCTGGTACGGCCCAGCTGATCGAACATCTGCTCAAGAACCTCGTGAGGGGGCCAAGCCCCGCGAGGAGAACGACGTCAAGACCTCCTCAGGAGCGGCCTCAGCAAGGCTTCCCGGAGGGGCGGAGAATCCAAGGCTGAGCCTGCCTCAGGAGGAGGCAGTGATGTCAGCAGTGACACACCGGGCCAGCGGTTGCCAGCGTCCACCAGCGGCGCAGTTGCCATTTCGGTGCAAATGAGACAGCGCGGCCGTTGGTTCCCAAGGAGCGGGGCAAAAGTTTCCTCTTTGGTGTAACAAGACCGAAGACCGCAAGGACGACAAGGGAGATGTCATTGTCGAGCCCACCATCGTGTCACCGCCTGATCCTTTTGTAGGCGAAGACTGCTTTTGTCAAGGTAGGAACATCCTCGTGTTCCCACTAAAAAATGGCCGTTGTGGGATCCCTTCCCGCCTAAACATTTCGGGGGAAGAGTATCGTGGCCGCTTATTTAAGTAGCTCGGACTACCATTGCAAAGGGACGAACCAATACACTCTGCCACCACACAATGAGCAAGAACACTAGCCTCCTGAACCTCCTGAGCTCACTTCCTGAGCCCAGGAACCATTGTACTAGCTCGTATCCCAGCTCGCCCGAGGCTAATTCACCAAAGCAAAAACTAGGGTCTTACACCACGCGGTGGCCCGAACCTGGATAAACTCTTGTGTGTTTTGTTCGTTGTTTGCTTGAATCCTTCCACCACGACAAGAGCGAGGCGCTAGGTAGACGAGAGTGGGAGAGATCTTCGTTCACACCCCTGTGTTTGAACTAAACGGGTTTTGCGAAGCCCTGAATCCGACAACAACGAGGATACATGTTGGATTATAGATCATTTCCAACAAAACATTCAAGTAAAGTAAAGTTTTTCTCACACAACAAATAAGAAAGGGGCGAAATGAACTTCAGCTCAACCACTCGTCGGCGTTGGAAACACTTGCATTGAACCAGAAGTGATTGTCTGGGAAGGGCCAGCTACTGGCAATCTCGAGACCAACGCAGGACTGATCATCCAGGCTGAAGCGGCCTATTTCAATACCCATATTGTGATAGCCTTGGTAGGGTTAGCATAGCAATGTCCGAGGTATAGATAAAATTTCTTCTCATAAATTTTAGTCACGTTGTGTCAACAGCAGCTGGATCGCCTTATCTCATTGGATAGTTTTGTCCAAGGAAGAGCGAGTTTTCTCCAAGACTATCAATACTGAACTAGGGAGAAGGTGTTGGTGTTAGCGACTAGTATCCACCCCGAATACTATACAACGGATGTTGGAATAGGTCCGGAGCGTGCGACTATGCGAGACAACACCTGCTTCCTTACTAACATCAGCAGTGCCCTGTATACAGAAAAGAAGAGGTGATCCATCGGAATAAGTTGCCAGGCGCCACTGAGTATATGGGTCCTGCTCGTCGTCATGCTCGTGAGCATCACCATTGTCATCGCCCCCTTGGTTATATTTTTTTTCAAGCATAGGTGGTGGAATGTTCACAGGACCATGGAAACACAAGTAGGTTAATTAGTAAAGGGAAACTAGCTAGCTAACCTGCATGCATGTGGATGACACAATTATAATTATGCTGGAAGACAAATGTACCAAAACCATAAGGATTCCATGCAAAAACAGTGCCACAAGTGGTGGCAGCAAACACAAGACCATCGTATTGAATTGCATCACAGTACTCATCCGTGTACAAAAATTGATTTTTGAGCAATATCCATCGAGTCATGGAAGCAAGGACGGCAACAAGCTTCTCGAAGAGAGCAACAACTTCATAGTTCATGTAATTCCAAGAGCGGTTGGGAACTCGACAAATTGTTATCTTCCGTAGATGACAGTCACCATGATCGTACTTGACCGTACGTAGAATATCAGTGTGCTCAACTTCAGGGATGTCCGAATTTTTTGGAAGTGGAACCCGATGATGAGTGTACACATTCACAAGTTGCCACTCGCAGTTGTACCCAATATAAACAACTGAATCTCCATTTGCTCCTGCCCAAGCCTTACGCTCAAGCGATGGCATCTTAACATCACACATATCATTATCAAGCAGCATCAACTTGCACAAGGCGAGGCTTCTGTCGTCCCCGCGCCAGTGATCAGGCTCATGACGAAGAAGATAGGGGAGATCAAACCGCTCCTGGACATTTGGGTTGTTTGTAATGATGTTATTATTTGAGTCGAGAATGGTCTTGAACAAACCTGCCATGCTAGCCGAGGTGATGCCGTTGCTCCCATCAATGAGTTCCTCCACCACGTCATCTTTCAGATCGGGGCAAGAATAATGGGGTCTTTTGCGGCCTGTTCCCTCCATGGAGAAGACGACCGAACAATGGCAGAAGGAAAGGGTCAAGGCAAATGGAGGGCGGAAGCACATGCGATAGGAGTTGCAAATCGAGAGGGAAAGGCGAAGAGGTGTGGACAGTTGCCATGGTACAAGAAGAGGCTAGTGGGGAGCGAACGGTTGCCACCTAGGTCACACACTGACAACAAGGCCAAGTGAACCGCATGCCGTATATCGTACACACCTTGATCTGACTGGCCGTTTCTTTTGTGTTGCCTAATCACAAATAGTTCATCCGAGTGAACCGTATGCTGTATATCGCACACGCCTTCACCTGGCTGCCCGTTTCTTTTGTACCTCCTCGTCGCAAACAGTTAATTGAACCGAACCGTATGCCCTGCATCACACGCACAACTAAAATATGAACCGTGTTTTATGCTTCCATCGTCGCAAATGTTTTGCACCTTTTTAACGGGTTTTTACACCATCGTTTGCGATTGTTGCATCGCACACAGCTTTGTCGAAGGGTCTCTGATCGTAGTGTCGCGTTAGCAGCATCCTGCAGTAGTGCATTGTACAAAGCCAGGTGCAGACCATGAGAAACAGAAAAAATAAATGAAGCACTGGGGGACCCGAAGAAGATTGTATGCATGCATAGGCATAACATGAGCATGGCATGTTCATATAGATAAGATCTCACATGGCATTATTTTCACCTGCATCAAACTTCAGGATTCTTACCGCGGACTTGGTCCCAAAGAGAAGAAATGAAGAGAAGCCTACACAGCAATCCTCGACAAGCCAAACAGATAAGTTTTCTTCTTATCCATATGTGTTATGTAAAATAAGACTTGTGCATATGAAAATCTCATCACCTTTGAAACTTAGGTGCTCCCATCCATTGGCTTGATCGTTGCTTCGGTCAGGCTGGCCGCAGTTGCCTTTGGCGGAAAAGGGTTGGCGGGGGGCTGGTCCCTCTTTATGGTTTAATGCCCAACAGGTCTAGCCCCGCGGCAACAAACCGAGAGTACCAGCAGGATAGCCTGCCGGGGAGAACTTATTTACTTAAGCGTATAGAGGCATCCCTCCTCTGCATGGATACCATACACGCACAAGTACCCGACAAGGCTCATCTTTTTTAATATGCTAATAAGCAAGTGCAAATTTTAAATAACACAAACATGGATAAAAAGATTACACAACTTAGGCTAAATTTTGGCGATCGCATACACAAATTTTAACATGAAAAAAGATAAGTTCCCCATAATCCCCTTCTCTGTCCCTCCTTTCCCAGGCACTACGGTGGGAGGAGAAGAGGACAAAAGGAGCGCATTGTCAAAGGTGATACTGAAGAGAGCGGCGTGAGCAGCTTCACAATCACCGCCACCAGGGCCACCAGGACACAGCAGGGTGAAAGAAGCCGAAAGCCACGAGGAGTCCTGTCGGGGTCTAGCTGGAGAACTGCTAGAGGAATCAGAGACACCACCTGCACCTACACATCCAACTCCCCAACAGAACACCTTGTCGGGGAAAATACTGGTGTAGGTGGCGGTACCATTAACTGATGGTGATGGTGCGACTGGTAGTCCGCTGGAGTCAGAGTCGTCACCCTCCCTGCCGACTCTGACGTCATTGCCATCACTGCCCTCCTCGTCATTGTCTCTCAAGGAGGAGCTTTCATCGTTGGCCGAGCTTACCACGCAACATCCAAAGCGAGCACCCGAGCGTCCAAAGACCTTGACGGACAATGGGGTTGCCTCCATTAACTTGAAATGGAGGATGTGTCGTGCCATCAAACTGTGGATGCGCTTGTAGGTTTTCCAACCACGGCGGAGGAGCATAACGTGGGGGCTGGGAACTCTGTGTTCACCTGCGTACTGCCATTACAGCAGCCCTTCATGTGCAACCTCAACATCGGCAGTCGATCCACCTCCATCACCCTGGCAAAAGGTGTAGGAAGACGAAAGTGTCCCCGAGGGGGGCCGCACAACTTGACTACAAATTCCAGTGGCTGGTCCCCAACACGGCCCTCCGGCGGCCAAGGAGCCACTGGGGGAAGGATGATCACGACACCACCGCGTCCTCTTCGACCCCGAGGACGGCCTCACCCTCGTCCAGCAACTGTACCACGAGCGCTGGATTCCGCCCCCACGTCATCGACTGGGGGAGGAAGATGTTGTCGGGAAGAAACTCTTGTCGCCACCGCGGTAGCGTCGGCACGTCCTCTTCCCCTCTCCATCAAGAAGGGAAGGAGGAGACCAGTGAGATGAAGAAGAAGATGTGCGTGAGTTAGCCCCTTTTATAAGCTGATTGGGTTAGGGGCTGGCTCCTCACCAAGAAGGCCGCCGCCCTGCTCCACCAATCTAGCTCCTCTCCGCTGCTAACGGCATGAAGAATCAAGACCGGTGATATGCACCAATCCACGGCGCCTGGCTTTCCGGCAGGGCGCTCCTTCCCACGTCCGATGTATCCGCTGTAGCAGCCTCAAAATTGGGTTATTAATTTTTGTTTCTTCCTGGCAACCCTTTTTTCAAATTTTCTCCTGAGGATTTCTGGTTGACTCTAAGATTTCTGGTCATTTTCAACTCTTCAAAACCTTGCTCATGTCTCTGTCAGTGGGCAAGGCCTCATCTGCAACACCTCAAATCCTCTCAAACCCTAATTCCAAACTTTTGGAATGTATAGGTGGCCATTGTGACTACAAAGGAGCCATCATTTTCCTTGATATGTTGATCATTTCATCTATTCCTAGAGACCATCTTATCCTCCTAATCCTTGGATATGCAAAAATATTGCCATGTTCCATGCAATATTTTGGAATTATGATTTATTCATTTTCTTGTCTGTCTAAGGAATAAAATTCAGAGGCATAGCTAGCCATCTCCTAAATTCATGAGAATTGGTGGAGTTGATGCTTATGCCTAATCCAAGCTCTGGCAAAAATATTGGCCACATTAAAATAAGGAAATTTGCCATTTTTAGCCAATGTTGCATTTTTGCCATTTTCCAAAGGAACTACTATTTTTATAGCAGAGAAAATTCTCCCATAAATTGTGGAGCTTGTCCTCGCTATATAATCATTAGTTCCATCATTTTATCATGTTCCACAGTTCAAAATTTGGGCACATGATCTAATGCAAGTTTCTGCCTTCTCTGAAATTTTGCAAAGGAAGTGCCCTATTCTTAATTCCAATTTAGCTGTACTTTGGCAGGGTGATCAACATTGATAAATCATCCTAGAATACCAAATATGTGCTCAATATTTTCATCCTAGCTCCTTGTGCTATTTTTCAAAGTTTGTGACCAGAATACAAGTTTGTGAAACCTTCATAAATTTTTCAAATGGGATGAAACTCTTCCATCCTCTCAAGTATTCCAAATCATTAGCCTCAACCCAAATTTAGCTCATTTTATTGAGTTATGTGAGCACATAAGCAATTCTAGCTTTTTGTCCAATTTTTCAGTTTGTGAAGGAAGTGCATTTTATCTTGCTCCATTATAGCTTAAAATATTCCTAAGCATTCTCCTATCCATATAACTCATATTCCCAAGATGTTGGCTCATTCCATGTAGCCAATATTTTCCAAGATTTTTCCTAAGTTTTTGGTTAGAAGTGATGCTTGTGAAACAAGTACCAATTTGGCAAGTCCATTTGGTATGAGATTTTCACAGCATCATTGTATGACCAAATCATCAAGCTTTGCCAAATATTAGCATAATCCATCACTCCTAGTGAGTGCTTCTTCCTCATTTATTTTCTGGACATAATTTAGCAGTTGTAAAGCAACTATGCTAAATAATTGTCCTAATGATCTCAAAACTCCCAGGATCATAGTTATTGTTTCCCTAAGCATCCCAGACATCATTCTTACCTTTGTACTCCTTTGGTTTTACCTCTAGAATGCTGACAAGTTTGCAACAGCAAACTTGTGAAGCTTATTCTACTCAGCTCATTTTGTCTCTTCCTGTTTCTTTACCATGGTAACTCTTTACCTTCGAGGGACTATGTAATAGACAAGGTTTTACTTTAGTAAAAACTCTGGATCGCGCCTTGTCTATGGTGACCACGAGGAGAGCCAGCCAAAACGGTGGTCTAGCCACTGTTGCCAGTGGCATCGCTGCTCCGACCAGCCCTGGCCTTGCCGCTGTTGCCCCATAGTGTTCCCTCCTCATCCTCTTCCCTCTGGACCTCCTGCCTCTCTCGCTCTCTTCTCCGGCGAGCAGTGCCACTGGACGAACAGTGCGCCACTATGCATTGTTGCTTTCTTCTCTGCTATCTTCTTCTTCTGCTCGTCTCAAAGCTTTGTTCGACTCAGTGAGCCTATGGCACTCACCTGCTCCCTCCTCGTCGCCTTCCCACCGCATCCCGAGCTTGTTGGCTGCGTCTGCCGACACTGCGCCGTCGCTGGTGCACTTACACGTCGCCCGCCGCGTGCCACCTCCTCCACGTTCCCCCTCGAGCTTGCTCGGCTATTTAAAGAGCCCGCGAGACCCCCCTCGAGCATCCCAGCAGCTTGCCCAGCCTCTTCCCCGAGCTCTCGAGCTGTTTTGACCCCTCCCCATCGCAATGGTCACCGTCTCTGTTCTGTTGTGAGCCTAGCGATGCAGTGCTCCCCTCGCCATTCCTCCACCACTACCGTGTTCCCCATGTTCCGGCGAGCCTCCCCATAGTCTCGGCCTCTTCCCTCCCCCACCGTAGCACGGAGTCCACCGGCGGCCGAATCCCTTCTCCGCCGTGGGCCGTGCAGCCCCCTCCCTGGTGCTCGTCGGCGGCAGCGGCTACCACCCCGGGATGCGCCTCTCCTCCCTGAGCATCTGGATAGGTCGCACGCCGCGAACGATGGCCGGAATCGCCTGTGATCGCCATCGGGGTGATCCCCTCCCTCTTCCTCGCCCGATCCCGAGCGGGAGGAAGAAGAAGACAGGCCAGGCAGGCCCTTCCAGCGGGCCCCATGCGTTAGCCACTCAGCATTGACCCAGTCAGGTGCTGATGTGGATAAGTGACGGGCCCCAACTGTCAGCCTCTCAGCGCTGACCGGGCCGGCCCGCTGACGTGGTTAAGTGGAGGCATATTCCTCAAAGTACGTCTTTGCTTAGCAGAAGCGCCTTCTTCCTCTTCTTCGGCTGGAAATGCGTTTTCCTCTCTGGAAAGCGTATTCTCAGAAAAGACGGGTTCTGTTTAAACTGCCAGGGACCTATTTGTAGAGATATTTTTATAGACTTGTCCCTGAACTTTAAATGTTCGTATCTTTTTATCCATAACTCTGGATGAGGTGAATCCAAAGCCCACTTCTTCGTTTCATCAAGCCCGTTCTGTTGACATCATTTTCTTTATGTTTCTACATTCTGAAAATGACCAGTTTGGCCTTGCCATTAACCAGCCTCTTTTGAGAGAGAAGTGTTTCCGGCAACTTTTCCGCGATCATTCTGCACTTCTTCCCAGAGTATTTATCGGCCCCAGGCAAGCCAACCTCTTATCATGAGCCCCGAAATCGCATGTTGACTTTGCTTGTGCCTAGTGTGTGTGTAGTTGAGTTTGTTTTCTTACAGTTTCCAGCTGTAGGCATTTCTGTATGGTTACCATGCATGATTGTGTTTCATGACATCTTTTGCCATGCTAGCTAGAATGTTGATATTGATAATGCCATGTCACCACAGTATTTGATTTTTCCTGACCTCCTTATAAAATGCTAGGACGATTTTAATGCACCGTTAATATGCGAGTGCTTGGTATTGCCATGTTATTTATGATAGAGTTGTATACTCGAGAAGTTCGATATTTTGTATATGCTTTTGTATGTTGCATGCTCATTGTTTCATTCATGTTAATATGCTCATGATGATGGAGAAGTAATAAAATGACTAATAATAACAAAACTCCTCCGTCATCGATGAGATCGAGTCATGGTGCCACCAAATCGAACTTCCTTAGTGCAGCCACATTTGCCTTTGTGGGAAGGCCTTAATGCGAACTATTGTCGTGCCTCTCGCCGGTGCCTCCAACTAGGGAAGGTTATGGGGCGCGCTACCCTGATCAGGTAGGCGGACATAAGCCTTGTGTGCCGGTTGTTGTTGTATTGGTACCGGGTCCCCGTTTGGGACCATTTGGCCATGACGGTGGTCGTTGTGTCTTTGGTAGACACGGGGCCACCCAGGACTAGCCCAGTGGGGAATGATTCGGAGTGTCCGGGAGAGTGTCATGGCAGTAGGTCGGTTTCATCAAAACGCCATTGGTCCACCAGAATGGGATGACGAGGCCATGGGTTCCGTGATGTGGGTACAGTGCACTACCTCTGTAGAGTGTTGATAAAGTCTATCGATAGCACATAGTTTGTAGTAGATTACACTATTTGGTCTAGGTCAAAATGGAGGATAAAACCTGAATTAATAAAATTAATCACTATGACAACAAGAATATGGTGACTTGGACTATGAGATGATCGTGCGGAGTCACTACAAAGTTTGGATATGCTCGCGAGACGAGGTCTCGGTGAGTGTTGGAGACCAAGTGTTGGTCATGGTTGCGATCGCCGGAAAGATCACCGTGCGGTTGCGAGGCAACCCGTTGGTAAGAGAGTCTGATGGACTCGGTCCACAAGTTTGGTTGCTTTGCATGAGTAATATGTTGCATTTTAAGAACAATGATAGAACTAGAAAATGGTTGCATAAATATTAACATGTTAGGCATGCATGAAGTATATGTATAGTAGTTTATTTTCAGCATAGTCTCATGATGCCTTGTAATGCCCAGTATGAGATTATACCTCCCACGTGTCAGGGCACGACTTAAAGGCATAATATCATACTGGAATTATCTCAAGAATGGTATCTTCGCACAACTCATGTAAAAGAGGGATGAAATTGCAAAAGAGTAGTTGGCTTACACTCGCCACGTCACACAATACATTGCATAAACAATCATCATCCAAATAACATCAGAGTCCGACTACGGACGAAGATCCAAATGAAAGATACCATAAATAAATAACACAAGGTCCCGATCATAACATCCTAGTAAGAACCCTACTGATCCTCTGTATAAGACACGTAGTATCGCCCACGTTCTTCGTCGAACTCCCAGTACAAATTTGAACCACCAGCTGTGTAGTTCACCATGGTACCTGCATCAGGTGTTGTGTAGAATCTGTGAGCCACGGAGGACTCAGCAATCCCGTTCTCGGGTAGCAAAATTATCTAAGCCTTGGGTCTGGAACAAGGCTGAAGAACAAGGTTGCAGCTGCACTAGCACTAGCTTACGTGTTGAGAGCGAGAAGAGAAGTGTCAACGATCGTCAAAGTGATCACGAAGTGATCCTATCTAAGCACGTCAAACATAACCCCCACCGTGTTCACTTCCTGAACCCCTTCGGAAAGCGACAATCACGGTTACTCACGCTGGTAGTGTATTATGATCATAGTGTCAAGTTTTCTACAACCGGATATTAACAAATTCCCATCTGCCACATAACCGCGGGCACGGCTTTCGAAAGATCAAATCCCTGCAGGGGTGTCCCAACTTAGCCCATCACAAGCTCACGATCTGCGGAGTCGCAACTTCAAGGTGGGAAGACCCGAGTATTCTCGGAACCCCGTGCTCAAAATATTCCGACTAAGGTCAAACTAATCCAGCAAGGCCTCCCGGCGTGCCGACACCCTGATAGTACCCCCGCGTATCTCGTCTCAGGCCACGACCAGATGGGACATCCTACTGGTTTTTACCAGCCCTTGAGTTTCCTTGAGGTGGCCCCGCAGCCTGCCCAGTTTGGACCAACACTCATGTGGAGCACTGGCCCGGGTTGTTGATTAAGAAAAGGGTTTATAACTCCCTATGCAAATTTTAGTTATTAGGCAAATGTAAAACCAATGTTTGGACTTGCTGGAAAAGGTTTAGCGCTAAGAGGATTATCGAGGGGGGCCATAAACCCCAACCGTGTTAGGGACGCAAAATCAAGGAACATAACACCGGTTTAAATGGTTCCTAGGGAGGCATGAGTGGAACAAAACACCAAGCAAAGGCTTAGCCTTCCACCCGTTGCCAAGTATATAGATGATTTAGTTTTACCAGATTATATAGTGTGATATCCCAAGAATAACTTCAACATGAAGCAAAAAATCTTCGAATCTTCTCCTGCAACTAACAATGCTATAAGAGGGGTTGAGCAAGCTTACGTAGCCAATCAAAGGTTTGCTAGGTTGGTTGGTTAGAGAGATTCGTGGCTGCCATATGAGGCTGACAAACAAACATATGCATCGAGGCACTAATCTAAAGAGCGAGACATCTAGCAATAGGCAAAGATAGTAATGATATCTGGGTCAGGTCATCTTGCATGTTGAATCCTCGGAGGCTAGGACTGCCGCTGTGAGGCTGGCAGGTGGGGCCCTACTTTCAGCCTCACACAAAATTGAAAAAAAGGGGCGGAATAACCACAACGCCCGCGAGGGATCGAACCCGCGTCTATCTGACGAAACAGACGAAGACACACCACTATTCCACTGCATCGATCTCGACAGAAAGGATGCAGCTTAACTGAAGAATACGCAACAGAAGTAGCACAGGGGAAAACACGGCCCTTGTCGGAGCATGCTCGTCGGAGCCGCTCCGGCGACCATTAGGCATGGCGGAGGGTTGCGAGAGGGAGCAGGAGGAGTCCCGCATCCGAACGGACTACTAGCAACGCCTAAGGGGCACTGCCTCACCGGCGGCGAGCAAAGACAACACGGTGGCGACGAGATGACGGCAAGGTGATGCAAGGCACTAGGCGGCACAGCGACTGCACAGATAGGTTCTACGTGTCTAGGCAAAGCGAACGGGCACCACAACGAGGGCTAGAGAGGTCGGAGCACTCGCCAGCGACGAGGTCCGACGGCGGCACGGTCTGTCGCTCATGGAACTATGGCCTAGAGTAAGCGCAGAAAGGGGAAAAGGGCTTGGGGAGAGAGAGGAGCTCACCACGAGCACGGCGGTGCACTCAGGTGGCCCTGGCGTGGACGGAGTCGACGACGGCGTGTCTCGAACGGCTCCGGCCACCGTAGGGGAAGAAGAGGAAGAAGCGCTTGACGGAGAGGCGCTCGGGTCCGCGTGTTTGCCGTAGTGGAAGAAGAGGACGTCGGGGAAGGACCTGGACAACATTGCCAAGGCCGAGGACAACGCGGAGCTCGCCGGCGAAGAGAGGGAGCTCTCAGATGCGCTCAGGCGTCGATGGTGGCGGCAGATCTGGGGGATCCCAGCCCTCCAGACGGCAAGAGGGGAAAGAGAAGACCTAGAGGAAAGTGATGTACACGATCTGGGTTCAAAATCGGGGCTCGGCGCACGTCCTCGGCGTCCATGAGCTCACGGCGCAACGGTGAGCGCGTCGCGTGCTCTGCTTTTCTGACGGAGGAAGACGGAGGCGAGGGATATGTGACGCTGATGGGTGGGGCCACGCGCTCGGAGTGGCTACGGTGCGACTGCGGCGCCTGTAGCTGGGCCGGCAGTGGTGGGCTTGGGTGGAGAAGGAAGTGGGCCTCGTGGGAGAGAGAGGGAGGAGGAGAGGCCCAGGTTGTTGCTGTTGGCTGCTACTGTTTCTTCTTTTCTTTTTATTTCTTCAGACAGAAAAAGAAAAGAATGCACAGAAATAAAGAAGAAGAACTAGGGGAAAAGAAAAATACCCCTAAGCTCGGTGAATTATGTTGTATTGAAATAAAATGACTTGGACATTTTTAGAGGCAGAAAAATAAAAGGAGTGTGAATATAGGTCAAACTCTTGATATTTTAAAACCCAACCAAATCATATTCAAATGAGATGATATTTGGTGGAGAGGTAGCTCACATGGGGCATGTTTTAAAGGAGAAGGGAGAACCACTATGGCACTTGTTAGGTGGCTTGCAAAATAGATCAAAGAAGAGGCCAGAAAGAAAGAAGGAGAATAATAAGAAGAAAGAGGAAGAAGAAGAAGAAGAGGGGGAGGGGTAGGGTTCTAGCTAAGATAGCTTGAACCCACACACAACATACATCACAAGGGCTCCACAATGCACAAAAGAAATTAAACTATGATGCCATGATGACATGATGATGAGCATTGCAAGGATACAAAATAATAAAAGGGTATGCAATGCAAATAAAGTAAAAGAGAAGGAACCCCAAGGATAATGACAAGGATCAAAGAGGAAGCTTTATTGCCATTATAGGAAATTGTTACATTTGGGGCATTACAAACTCTCCTACTCTACAAAAAGATCTCGTCCCGAGATCTAGGACTGGAAGAAGGAAGGATACTCGGAACGAAGGTGATCTTCTCATTCCCACGTAGCTTCTCGGTCGGTATGGTGTGACCACTTAAGTTTCAAGAACTTGATTGACTTGTTGCGGGTTTTGCGCTCAGTTTCCTCAAGAATAGCAACAGGGTGCTCACGATAAGATAAGTCTTGTTGAAGATCAATCTCCTCGAACGGAATGGTGCGTTCAGGTGTCTTGAAGCACTTGCGGAGTTGAGACATGTGAAACACATCATGAACATTTGCAAAGTTGGAGGGGAGCTCAAGTTGATAGGCTAGATCGCCTCTTTTGGCAACAATCTTGAAAGGGCCCACGTATCTCGGAGCAAACTTTCCTTTGATACCGAATCTTTGGGTTCCTTTCATAGGAGAAACACTGAGATAGAAATGATCCCCAATGTCGAAGGCCAAATCACGATGCTTGCCGTCATAGTAACTCTTTTGACGCGACTCAGCGGCCTTGAGATTCTCACGTATGACTTTGCACATTTCTTCGGCTTCTGAGATCAAGTCATTGCCAAGAAGTTGACGTTCACCAGTCTCGGACCAGTTAAGAGGGGTACGGTACTTTCTTCCATAGAGGATTTCAAAAGGAGCTTTGCCGGCACTTGCTTGGAAACTGTTGTTTTAAGAAAACTCGGCAAACGGGAGACAATCTTCCCACTTCATGCCAAAAGAGATGACACAAGCTCTAAGCATGTCTTCGAGGATCTGGTTCACTCTTTCGACTTGACCACTAGTCTGAGGGTGAAAAGCAGTGCTGAAACGAATCTTAGTGCCCATGGCTGACTGAAAGGAGTCCCAGAACTTGGATGTGAACAAACTTCCACGGTCCGAGGAGATGACTTGAGGAATGCCATGCAACGACACAATTCTGGAAGTGTACAACTCTGCCAACTGAGCTGCATTAATGGATTCTTTGATGGGAAGGAAGTGAGCTACTTTGGTTAGCTTGTCAATGACTACAAAGATAGCATCATTCCCCTTCTTAGACTTTGGAAACCCAGTGACGAAATCCATTTCAATGTGGTCGAATTTCCACTCGGGAATAGGAAGAGGTTGGAGGAGACCGGCTGGACATTGATGCTCTGCCTTCACTCTTCTGTAGACATCACATTCATTCACGAATTGGGCAATCTCCCTTTTCATGCGAGTCCACCAGTAAGATTGCTTGAGGTCTTGGTACATCTTAGAACTTCCAGGATGAATCGAGAGGAGGGAGTCATGTGTTTCGATCATTATGAGCTTCCTGAGATCACCCTTAGGAACGACAATTCTGTCCTCAAAGAACAAGGTGTCTTTCTCATCAACGCGATAGCACTTGTACTTGGGAGTACCCTTAGCAATACCATGTTTCACTTTTTGCACCATAGCATCACTTAGTTGGGCCTCACGGATCTGATTTTCCAAGGTAGGAGCAACTTAAAGATTTGCAAGAAGGCCTTGCAGAACAACTTGGAGGTTTAGCTTCCTGAAGGATTCACAAAGCTCAGGCTAGAATGGCTTGAGAAGGAGACTGTTACAATATGCCTTTCTGCTCAAGGCATCTGCAATGACATTGGCCTTGCCAGGTGTATATTCAATGCTTGGATCATACTCTTGGATCATCTCAACCCAACGAGTCTGGCGAAGGTTCAGGTTAGGCTATGTGAAGATGTACTTCAAGCTCTTGTGATCGGTGAAGATGTCCACTTTTCTGCCCAACAGAAGGTGTCGCCACATGATCAAAGCATGTACCACTGCTGCTAGCTCAAGATCATGTGTGGGTAGTTCTTCTCATTTGGTTTCAATTGACGAGAAGTGTATGCCACAATCTTCTTGTCTTGCATGAGAACACCACCAAATCCCTGTAAGGAAGCATCACAGAAGACTTCATAGGGCTTGGACTCATCCGGAGGAGTAAGACTCAGAGCAGAAATGAGCTTCTCTTTAAGTGTTTTGAATGCCACATCACAATCAGGAGTCCAGTTGTACTTGACATTCTTCTGCAGCAAGTTTGAGAGAGGTTTGGCAATCTTGGAGAAATTCTCAACGAACCATCGGCAATAGCTAGCAAGACCAAGGAAGCTTCGGAGTTGCTTGACGTTCTGCGGTGGTTCCCAGTTGACAATAGCTTCAACTTTCTCGGGGTTGACAGAAATACCCTCAGCAGAGATGATATGGCCAAGATATAAGACCTTATCCAGCCATAATTTACACTTGGAGAACTTCATATAGAACTTGTGTTCACGGAGTCTGTCGAGAACCAAACGGAGGTGCTTGGCATGGTGTTCTTCATTCTTGGGGAATACCAAGATGTCATCCAGATAGACGGGAACAAATTCATTGGTGTAGGCGTTGAATATAAAGTGCAACATCCACGAGAAAGTGGGTGGAGCATTTGCGAGGCCAAAAGACATGACCATGTATTCATAAGAGCCAAAACTCGTTCTGAATGCGGTCTTGGGAATATCTTCTTCACGGATACGGATCTGGTGATAACCCTTCCAGAGATCGAGCTTTCAGAACACCTTTGCTCCTTTGAGCTGCTCGAACAATCCATTGATATTGGGGAGCGAATACTTGTTCTTTATTGTCTTCTTGTTCAATGGCCGGTAATCAACACAAAGGCGCTCTGTCAAGGTTGTTAGAATCGCGATTCTGTTATACGATTCTACGACTTTACGATGGGAACTAACCCCTCTGATTCTACGATTTTAGTTTATGGAATATACGTTCTTACGATCCTGATAGTGAAGATTCTACGATTTGCGATCCTACCATCAGAGCTCCGGTCCGATTCAAAATCTCGATCTTGACAACCTTGCTCCGTGCCATCTTTCTTCTTGACAAATAGAACACCACAGCCCCAAGGAGAAGTGCTAGGCCTGATTAGACCCATACGCTCTTGCTCATCGAGTTGTTTCTTCAGCTCCTTCAACTCATTAGGGGAGAGCTTGTACGGACGGCGACATGCTGGCTCGGTACCGGGCTCGAGT
Organism: Secale cereale; assembly: GCA_902687465.1. Classification (NCBI taxonomy): domain Eukaryota; kingdom Viridiplantae; phylum Streptophyta; class Magnoliopsida; order Poales; family Poaceae; genus Secale; species Secale cereale. Next base: position 221,744,375 of record LR738713.1, on the reverse strand, counting down.
TCAATGATGAATTCAACTTGACGATGCGGAGGCATGCGTGGAAGCTCTTCAGGGAAAACATCCTTGCCGGGAGCCAGTTTCAGCAGCCCTGACAGGATCCTTGCCGGGGCCAGCTCTGGCAGCCCCGGCAAGACCCTTGCCGCGGCAGCTCGCCCCACGCCTACGGAGCAAATCGCCCTTGAGTCCACTGCCCCTATGGGGCAAGGATTCGGGAGATATCCCCGTGGTGGCATGCAGATCTTTGTGAAGACTTTCTAGGACAGATACACACACTAAGAGGACGAGGACCCTTGGCGGGATCCCAGCAAAGGAGGACCACAAGGCCTCCGGCAAGCATCTTGCCGGGGATGACAGCAGGCGCCGCGGCAAGACTCTTGTCGGGGCCCCGGCAAGGCCCTTGCCGAGGACACCCGCAGGGCCACCGTCAGGCCCGCACCAACATAGTTTCCACCGCCCCATGCAGCTGCCGACCCAACCTGCTGGGCAGGCTCCTGCGTGGCAACATGCAGATCAGCTGCCTGCCTGCCTACATGGCACCTTAGGCACCACTGGCCAGGGCGCGTGTCAACACAAGGAGGAGCGGTGACGGACAAGACAGACGTCTCCCCCCGTCCCCGATAAAGCGAGGACACCTAAGCTAAGCACATTAAATGCGCCTTGTCCTGTAATGCGAGGGATAACCTCGCATCACTGTACCCTTTCCACCTCCTGTGTGCCACTGTGGCAACCCCTTTTTCTATAAAAGGAGGCCCGAGGCGACCAGGAGAAGGATTCGGCTCTTTAGAACTCCTCGCGACTCTTTTGGAGCTCCTCACTAGCTTAAGAACACAAACATATAATCCACGAAAGCAGGAGTAGGGTTTTACGCATCTTTGCGGCCCGAACCTGGGTAAAGGAACCATGTGCTAACTGTTAGATCCGCTCTCCTCTCAACCCCGCGCCCTGCAACCGTAGTAGGGATTCTTGTGATCCCATAGGTGTCGATCCAAATACCCCGACACACCCGAATCAAACAAAACATTGGCAGGTTTAAGATTAACTGGAAGGTTACCAATTATCACAGCTGAAGAATTCTCTGCTTGAGCTGCATTCATCGGATTCACTCTTGCTTGCTTGGGGTTGTGCTTGACAATAGAAGTGCTGACAGGTGGAGGAGGCGGAAGGCACCTTCGGTTGGGACACTTGTTAGCATAATGACCCTTCTGAGTGCACTTGTTACAAACCACTTCTGAGAGAGGACGGTGATAAGGACCATTTGACTTCAAAGCTTGAAAGTGGTTCTTGGACTGGTTGCTTGGGTTGGGTGGGTGGGAGAAACCACAGCCACCAGAATGCTTGTTGTTGTTGTTGTTGGGAGGGCGGAGCACTGGAGGAGGTGGAAGCCAAAACTTCTGCTGCTTTGCGACCACTTGGGAAGAAGAGGAGGAGTTAACAGCATCTCTGATCCTCTTTTTGGAAGCTTCAAGCTTGAGCTGGGCTGCTCTTGCTTAAGTGCCATGTTATAGAATTGATCAAATTCATCCGGCTCAAACAAGGTGAGAGCTAGTTGGAGTTCATCCTTCAGACCAGCACGTAACTGATAAATCTTGCTCTTGAAATCTGGGATGTCCTGCTTGGCATAGCGGGCAAGGTTCTGGAACTTCACATTGTATTGATAAACGGACATGGTGCCTTGCTTCAGAGTGCGAAATTACTCACGCATGCCTTCGGTGACACTTGTTGGAATGTGGTGAGAGCGGAAATCCTTGCAGAAGTCAGTCCACAAGATTTCACGTCCTTCTTTGGAATCTTTGTACTGTTGCCACTAATCAGCAGCTTGATCCTTGAGTTGGAAGGCGGAAAACTTGACATAATCCTCAGGTCTCACGTTACTGCATTCAATGTGCTTCTTGATGTCTGTTATCCTATCTTCAGCAACTAACGGATCCACAGAGTAACTGAACGCCTTCGGTTGGTTTGCCAGGAACTGGCTGAGCGAAGCAAAGTGAGGTTGATTGAACAGATTGCCTTGGCCTTGGCCTTGGTTCCCATGACCACCTTGATTTGCTTGATTTGCTTGAATGTTCTCCATCATTTGCATAAGCATCTGGGTGTTCTGGTTCGTCGCTTGCATAATTGCTCTCCAAGCCTCAGACGTAGGAGGAGGGGAAGGAGGACGATCAGGAACTTCTTCATCCTTTGGGTTAGCATTGGGAACCTTCTTCGGAGCCATCCTGAATGAGATGACAACTATTAGCCATTGATTGAAAGAAATAAGCTGAATCAACGGTTAGAACTGCAACATAAGCCTTCACAAGAACATCCGAACAAAATGAACAAATGTAATCCACGGTTAATGGTACAACAATCTTCTCGAGAAGCCACTTGGGAGAATAAAAGGTAAAATAAAACAACAAGGAACAGATAGAACAAATACAAGATAGAAGCTTCATTTGACATATTCGTGTTGAAAGCTTATGGAACGTGTTACAAAAGGGTTTTGCAATCCACGGATCAACATAGCCAAGGACCCTTTAAGATGCAACTCCCGATCGGAACAAACGCCCATAAAACCACTCAATGTAGAACCCCGAACTCCATATCATGCATTCGTTGGAAGAATGCCTACGAACTACTAGATGAACCCACCTATTAATTCCCGAAAGTTTCCAGTTATGCAATCAGGTGTTGGGGATACAGGGGAAGCACCGCGCACTCAACTCTAATCCTACATCCAGCTTTATCCTTCCTTCAACACATAACTAGTTATTTCCGGAAAGCGTTTACCTCAGACCTTCGAAACGCATCTGCTATACAAGCTATGGCAATATTCCCGAACTACCTCCCCAGTACTGGGTGATGTCGGGGTTATCTTGCCACCAACCGTATAGAAGAGTTTTCGATGTCGGCCGTCTTAAGTATTCCAGAACTGCTGCGATAGATTTGTGACGACAACACCTCGGAGCTCAACTCCCCGGGACACTGCCACAACCCGTAATGACAGGAGGCATCGAGAACAATGTTCTCGTCACAAACACATCGGAACAATCCAAACAATAATCGCGTGATCCTAAAAAATATTGTGAATTTTTGAGAGTAGAAGAGATAAAGTAATCATCAGGAGTCCTCACCAGAGTGAAAAGGGATGAGGAGTAAAAGAAATCCTACTCTCCGATATATATATAGGACTCAAAACATTTTCAAGTGTGTGCCTAGACTCAACCGTCAATGATTCGGTCAATCAGTGGGGGCAACTAGGTCGGAGAAGGCTCTGATTACCAACTTGTAATGCCCAGTATGAGATTATACCACCCATGTGTCGAGGCACGACTTAAAGGCATAATATCATACTGGAATGATCTCAAGAATGGTATCTTCGCAGAACTCATGTAAAAGAGGGATGAAATTGCAAAAGAGTAGTTGGCTTACACTCGCCACGTCACACAATACATTACATAAACAATCATCATCCAAATAACATCAGAGTCCGACTACGGACGAAGATCCAAATGAAAGATACCATAAATAAATAACACAAGGTCCCAATCATAACATCCTAGTAAGAGCCCTACTGATCCTCTGGATAAGACACGTAGTATCGCCCACGTTCTTCGTCGAACTCCCAGTACAACTCTGAACCACCAGTTGTGTAGTTCACCATGGTACCTGCATCTGGTGTTGTGTAGAATCTGTGAGCCACGGAGGACTCGGCAATCCAGTTCCCGGGTAGCAAAACTATCTAAGCCTTGGGTCTGGAACAAGGCTGAAAAACAAGGTTGCAGCTGCACTAGCACTAGCTTACATGTTGACAGCGAGAAGAGAAGTGCCAACGATCATCAAAGTGATCAGGAAGTGATCCTATCTAAGCACGTCAAACATAACCCCACCGTGTTCACTTCCCGAACCCCTTCAGAAAGTGACCGTCACGGTTACTCACGCTGGTAGTGTATTATGATCATAGCGTCAAGTTTTCTACAACCGGATATTAACAAATTCCCATCTGCCACATAACCTCGGGCATGGCTTTCGAAAGATCAAATCCCTGCAGGGGTGTCCCAACTTAGCCCATCACAAGCTCACAATCTACGGAGTCGCAACTCCAAGGTGGGAAGACCCGAGTATTCTCGGATCCCGTGCTCAAGATATTCTGACTAAGGTAAAACTAATCCAGCAAGGCCTCCTGGCGTGCCGACACCCTGATAGTAGTCGCGCGTATCTCGTCTCAGGCCACGACCGGATGGGACATCCTACGGGATTTTACCAGCCCTAGAGTTTCCTCGAGGTGGCCTCGCAGCCTTCCCAGTTTGGACCAACACTCATGTGGAGCACTATCCCGGGTTGTTAATTAAGAAAAGGGTTTATAACTACCTCTGCAAGTTTTAGTTATTAGGCAAATGTAAAACCAATGTTGGGACTTGCTGGAAAAGCTTTAGCGCTAAGCAGGTTATCGAGGGGTGCCCATAAACCCCAACCGTGTTAGGGACGCAAAATCAAGGAACATAACACCGGTTTAAACGGTTCCTAGGGAGGCATGAGTGGAACAAAACACCAAGTAAAGGCTTAGCCTTCCACCCATTGCCAAGTATATAGATGATTTAGTTTTAACAGATTATATAGTGTGATATCCCAACAATAACTTCAATATGAAGCAAAAAATCTTCGAATCTTCTCCTGCAACTAACAATGCTAATAGAGGGGCTGAGCAAGCTTACGTAGCCAATCAAAGGTTTGCTAGGTTGGGTGGTTAGAGAGATTCATGGCTACAATAGGAGGCTGACAAACAAACATAGGCATCAAGGCAATAAGCTAAAGAGCGAGACATCTGATACGTCCAAAACGTATCTATAATTTATGCTTGCTCCATGCCACTTTTGGGTGATATTGCTATGATGTTAATACACTTCCATACACTTTTGATCATATTTGGACTAACTTACTAATCCAGTGCACCCCAGTGCCAGTTTCTGTTTTCGGCTGTTTTTGTATTTCAGGTTTTCACGTTACGAGAACTGCCAGGAAAAATCCAGAAAAATTATATAAAAAATCAGCGTTCTGGAAACTACCCTGCGTTCGAAGGGCAGCCGGGGGGGGGCCACCAGGGCTCCAGGCGCCCTGGCGGCGCCCCCCCCCTGGGCCGCGCCGGGGGGGGGCGCATGGGCCCCCCGAAGCTTCCCCGATGCCCCCCTTTGGCATATATTTAAAGCGTCCTCCGAAACCCTCAGAACAGGAACTCTTTTCGTGATCCCATCTCTGTTCCGCCGCCGCCGCCGCTTCCAAGATCGGGAGCACCAGGAGAACTCTTCCCGGCACCCTGCCGGATGGGAGGATCACCACCGGGAGCTTCTCCACCACCATGGACGCCTCCCGGATGACTCGTGAGTAGTCTCCCTTGGACCATGAGTCCATGACCAGTAGCTATGTGATGTTCTCCTCCCGTTCTTGTGCTTCACTAATTAGTCCTCGTGAGCTGGCCTACATGATCGAGGCACATATGTAATCCTTATGCTGTTGCTATGTTGAGTTTGCTGGGATCCGATGGATTGTGAGATTATGTTCAGATTGATCTTGAGTAATATATTTGATCTACCTCTTTTATATTTATGTTCATAAGTAATTCTTGCATGTTCTCCGTTGTTATTTATTGCTTTGGCCAAGTAATACGTAGTGACTCCAAGAGGAAACGTTATGCTCGATTGTGGGTTCATGCCCCTCGATGACTAGCTTGAGTGACAGAAACATGAGTCTAGGGGATGTGCTGTTGCCACAAGGGGGAAAACAACGGTGCTTGTGCCCGCGGGTGCAAGGATTGTTTACTTTATGCAAAGTTCTTTTAATGCAGTTGTCTGTTGCATTGAGTTTACACTATGGGTGGGACTCGCAACTTAATACCAGCGAGATGTTCTGGATAAATATCTCAAGGTGGATGATTAGTAGTAGATATTGATGGATTTCGGTCTACTTATTTTGGCGTACCGCCCATGCTTTGAACCTCAACCTTTCTTGCAATGTAATCAGCATTGGTTTGTGTTCGTGGTCCTGTCAATTGCCCAGCTGTAATTTGTTTACCTCACATAGCTGTTTTATCGTCTTTTGGGAGAGAGACATCACTAGTGAACATCATGAGACTCCGGTCCATATTACCATCATTGATCACATCCACTATTTACCTTTTCGCTTTTATTTACTATTGCAAAACACTATCTATCACTACTATCATTTGCTTTTAACCCTTTGTGAACTACAAGGCCGGAGGGATTGACAACCTCTCTGTACTCGTTGGGAGCAAAGTTATTTGTATCTGTGTGCAGGTCCACGTTGATTGCTAATACGCGCCATTAGCAGTTGACACCTACTTGTTGAACCTAGGAGTCTCTCGGGATTCGATCCTTGGTATCTTTGCTATACAATACTGCATCTTACACCTTCCACTTGGGGTAACCAACGAGGGGTTCGAGGCCCATCAAGGAGTATTTTCTGGCGCCGTTGCCGGGGACTCCACTCTTCAGGATAGGGGAGTTACACGCTATCTTTTACCTTTGCTTTTTAGTCTTGTTAGTTTACCTTTCAGTTTTCTTCATGTATTTCACTAGTTATGCTTATGGACAACCTTGCTATTGGATCGTTGCTTGCGGGAAGACGCCCCACACCTGTGGTGGTTTCTCCTCCCCCTACTGAAATTGTGCCCTATAAAATACCAGCTGGTATTATCAACTATATCTTGGTTAATCGTTATGCAGGAGACAGACATCCCGGTGAACACTTGCTATATTTGTCACAACTATGTTCATTATTTAAGCTTGCAGGTGTATCAAGGGAGTTTGTCATGAGGAAATTGTTCGCCGTATCACTTATAGATAAAGCTTCAGATTGGTATAAGCTTCTCGATAACTCGCACTTGCTTGATTGACAAGAGCTTACGTCTCTCTTTTATAATAAGTTTTATCCTCTTCATGATGAGAGTAAGAGTACTTTTTTGCGTGTGGATCATGGTAACAATGCTTTATGTGATGCTTATATTGTTGAGTTCATCCATGATGCCACTTAAATTTAAAATGAGAGAGGGAGACGTGGTTCTATATATCTTAATAATATCAAGTTCCCTCTCTTTATGTTGAAGGTTTTGAAGCTGCACTTGTTTTGTCTTCCTATGCTTATTGCTTTATGCTTCAATAATTTGTTTCTTTACAAGATTCCAATGCATAGGAAGAGGGGTAGACTTAAATATGATTTATATGATCTTCTTGATGCTCTCTTTTGTTCTTCAACTCTTATTCCTAGGAGAGCATCATTTTTGCATTATGCCTAGCTTAAAGGCATAAAAGAAAGCGCTTTTGGGAGGCAGCCCACATGAATAAATTTTTTTCTTTTCTTGTGTCTTGATGTTGTTTACTGCTGTAGCATCATCATTGTATCTTTGCTTTTCATATTTGTGCCAAGTATAGCCTCTGATTGCTAGAAAGTTCAAAAGTTGTGAGGTGCTGTCCAGGAAACAGATTCTGTCCTTGGATAGAAAAATTCGTATAAAATCACCAGTTCATCTTTTTGGTCTCAATATTTTCGACAGCGTTCTCAATATAATTGTCTTTCGTGCGTATGTTCTGAGTTTTTTGATTTGAGTTGCAGAAGTATCCCGAACAGATCAATTACTACCTGCTGTTCTGTTTTTCACAGATTCTGTCCTGTTTTGCCTTTCCTTCATTTTGCAAATCAAGAGCTTGCTTTTTCTTTGCAAAAACCTTTTGGCAATCTTGAGAAACAGTATAACTTCAAGAATATCTTTATTTCCAGCAAGGTATAATTATTTTATTAAGGGTACTAACCTCGCTAATCAGATTATGATGAGTTATGTATGAAGGGAGTTTTCAAGTGTGCGAGGGAAGATGATAAAAAGATTCAGGAGTGTCAAGCGCTCAAGCTTGGGGATGCCCCCATGCACCCCAAGAAATATTCAAGGAGACTCAAGCGTCTAAGCTTGGGGATGCCCCCGTGCATCCCCTTCTCCATCAACATTATCAGTTCGTCTTTCGTTTCACTATATTTTTATCACTTCATGTGTTATGTGCTATGCTTGGAGCGTCTTGCTTTTAGTTTTCTTTTTAGTTTTTCATAACGAGTCGGAACTCAGCATTCTTTATGTGGGAGAGAAACACGCTCCACTTCTACCGAGAACATAACATAGAATTTTCATGTCTATCTTTGCTGTGTGTGTTCTTTGTCTTTTAATAGCTACTATCATGCTCTGCTCTTAGTATTCATGCTTATCTTTTCAAAGAGCTTTTGTTTAGTTGGTTGCTTGAACTTTCTTTAATTACCATGCTTATCTAATTAAGAGAGTTTGCTTCCGTTGCATTGGTTAATGTGTCTATGATAAATATGCTACATGCATAATGGCACTTAGTAGTTCAGGTTTTCTTGTGGTTAGTCTCAAACAGCTGGGGGATTCCCAATGTGTTATTGGAGTACCAACTTGATTTGTTTGCCGATGATGTGGTATGGTTTAGTAATATCTTCCTTCGAGAATTTATTTTGATTGACTTGGTGTATGCTCACGCATATTTAAGACTGTAAAGAAAGTCTGTCAAGCCTTGATGATCTTTTATTTCTGAGTAGCGATATAACTACCATGCCTGATTCAATATTGCTTTGTCGCTCTGCATGATTATGACCGTCATTGCTCTCTTAGTTGGTCGCTCCCAGTCTTTTGCTAACCTCCACCTGTACTAAGCAGACTAACCTTGCAATACATAGCCCATGGGAAAGTAGCTTAAAAAACTATTGTGGTAAAGAATATGTTGCCTATGTATCTTATTTCTTATAAGTTGCTTGCTGAGCGGTAAACATGTTTCTGGGGACGCCATCAACTGTCACACTTTTGTTGAATATCATGTGAGTTGCTATGCATGTTTGTCTTGTCTGAAGTAAGGGTGATTTGCCATGGTTTGAATGAATATGCATATTGTTAGAGAAGAATATTGGGCCGCCAACCAAAGCCATGCATCATGGTGGAAGTTTTAGCTTGGACATAATCCTCAATCTCTTATGAGAATATGCTTATGCATTAAAGAGGAGTCCATCGTCTATTTTCTATGTTTTCCCGGTATGGATGTACTCAAGTTGAGATCTATCAAAAACGAGAAATCAAATGCGATTTATCTCCTTGGACCTTTGTACAGGTGGCATAGAGGTACCCCTTTGTGACACTTGGTTGAAACATATGTAATGCAATGATAACCCATGGAGATCCGAGCTAATTAGGACAAGGTGCGAGCACTATTGGCATTCGATGCATGAGGCTTGCAACTTATAGGATGTTTTATGCATGACACATATGAAGTACTACTACCGTTGACAAAATTGCTTCCATGTTTTCAAAATAAAAAGCTCTAGCGCATAACCATTTCTTCAAGCACCAACTACTGAGAGCATGATTGTCATTCTGAGTGTAATGTGCATTGCCCCAAAGTAGCATTGTCTTTTGCATGATTGTGATATCGTTTATTTTGAAATCATTGTATCTAGTCATCACTTAAACCTTGAAGGTGCCCCTACATTTATGTTTTGCTTCACTAAAGGGGGCAAGCTAGATATCACTTTATCATATTTGCACATCATATTCATTGCAAATCTTTTTGATGCTTCAGTTTCATGTTGTAAAACTTTCAGTCATTTGTGATTTTCTCATGAGGCAACTTAATTACTATAGAATCATTGTCTCAGTAAGATTTTGTCATATGACTATGAAAAAGTCCTATATGGTTAATAGCATGTCACCACGGAAATTATTCTTGTTATCATTTACCTACTCGAGGACGAGCAGGAATTAAGCTTGGGGATGTTGATACGTCCAAAACGTATCTATAATTTCTGCTTGCTCCATGCCACTTTTGGGTGATATTGCTATGATATTCATACACTTCCATACACTTTTGATCATATTTGGACTAACTTACTAATCCAGTGCACCCCAGTGCCAGTTTCTGTTTTCGACTGTTTTTGTATTTCAGGTTTTCACGTTACGAGAACTGCCAGGAAAAATCCAGAAAAATTATATAAAAAATCAGTGTTCCGGAAACTACCCTGCGTCCGAAGGGCAGCCGGGGGGTGGGGCACCAGGGCTCCAGGCGCCCTGGCGGCCCCCCCTAGGCC
>LR738713.1:221715798-221734205 GCA_902687465.1 Secale cereale | reverse complement strand
CACCGGGGGGGGGGGGCGCCTGGGCCCCCCGAAGCTTCCCCGATGCCCCCCTTTGGCATATATTTAAAGCGTCCTCCGAAACCCTCAGAATAGTAACTCTTTTCACGATCCCATCTCTGTTCCGCCGCCGCCGCCGCTTCCAAGATCGGGAGCACCAAGAGAACTCTTCCCGGCACCCTGTCGGAGGGGAGGATCACCACCGGGAGCTTCTCCACCACCATGGACGCCTCCCTGATGAGTCGTGAGTAGTCTCCCTTGGACCATGAGTTCATGACCAGTAGCTATGTGATGTTCTCCTCCCGTTCTTGTGCTTCACTAATTAGTCCTCGTGAGCTGCCCTACATGATCGAGGCACATATGTAATCCTTATTCTGTTGCTATGTTGAGTTTGCTGGGATCCGATGGATTGTGAGATTATGTTCAGATTGATCTTGAGTAATATATTTGATCTACCTCTTTTACATTTATGTTCATAAGTAATTCTTGCATGTTCTCCGTTGTTATTTATTGCTTTGGCCAAGTAATACGTAGTGACTCCAAGAGGGAACGTTATGCTCGATTGTGGGTTCATGCCCCTCGATGACTAGCTTGAGTGACAGAAACATGAGTCTAGGGGATGTGCTGTTGCCACAAGGGGGAAAACAACGGTGCTTGTGCCCGCGGGTGCAAGGATTGTTTACTTTACGCAAAGTTCTTTTAATGCAGTTGTCTGTTGCATTGAGTTTACACTATGGGTGGGACTCGCAACTTAATACCAGCGAGATGTTCTGGATAGATATCTCAAGGTGGATGATTAGTAGTAGATATTGATGGATTTCGGTCTACTTATTATGGCGTACCGCCCATGCTTTGAACCTCAACCTTTCTTGCAATGTAATCAGCATTGGTTTGCGTTTGTGGTCCTGTCAATTGCCCAGCTGTAATTTGTTTACCTCACATAGCTGTTTTATCGTCTTTTGGGAGAGAGACATCACTAGTGAACATCATGATACTCCGGTCCATATTACCATCATTGATCACATCCACTATTTACCTTTTCGCTTTTATTTACTATTGCAAAACACTATCTATCACTACTATCATTTGCTTTTAACCCTTTGTCAACTACAAGGCCGGAGGGATTGACAACCTCTCTGTACTCGTTGGGAGCAAAGTTATTTGTATCTGTGTGCAAGTCCACGTTGATTGCTAATACGCGACGTTAGCAGTTGACACCTACTTGTTGAACCTAGGAGTCTCTGGGGATTCGATCCTTGGTATCTTTGCTAAGGGAAAACACTTCTACAATACTGCATCTTACACCTTCCACTTGGGGTAACCAACGAGGGGTTCGAGGCCCATCAACATCTAGCAATACGCAAAGATAGTAATGATATCTGGGTCAGGTCATCTTGCCTGTTGAATCCTCGGAGGGAACGTAATCGTGCTCCTCACACTTAACCTCGGTAGAAACCTCGTTCTCAGTATCTTCACCAGGCTCTAACCAAACACAACAATGCACAACGGAACAAAATCAATCAACATGCAGTGCTCAATCACATGATGCATGAACATGAAGCATGTGAATATGGAAAGTCATGATGCATGGCCTAGGGTCACAAGAATGCAATACATCACCAAGAAACAAGATCAACCACACATGTATAACAAGTAAAGTAATAACTTAGCAAGTTTATGTAGTTGATTAACAAGCAACCAACAAGGTATTAAAGAGGTTGGTTAACATGTCAAGGGTACACTTAACATAACTGCAACATGCTTGCAAGTTTAAATGGGCTGGAATTGAATACAACAATATCCAGAAAATCCCATATTCATTTATTTGCATTTGGGACAGATTTGAAATACTTCTGTGATGGAGATGTCAAACATGCTAAACAACAGCACCAAAATATTCAACACAATTTTCTACCCCAAATGCATATAAAATTTGTTAAATTTGGAGTTGTAGAGAATTAGTTATGATTTTTGCAAGTTTAAGCATATTTAAACAAATTGAAATTCAAACAACATTTTAAATATTTCAAACATGGTAGCAAGTGACATTTTCATAATCTACACAAAATTCCAAGCACTTTTCAAATGGGCACATATTCATATGATTCATAAATATACATATATTAATTAAAACAGAAAAACAAAAAAGAAAAAGAAAAACAGAAAAAGAAAATAAAACAAATAGGCGCCAGGTCTAAATCGACCCAGGCCCAGCTAGCCTCTGCCACTGACAAGGGGGGCCAGGCGAGCTGAGCTGGCGAGCGGGTGCGCGCGGGGGCTAGGACTGCCGCTGTGAGGCTGGCAGGTGGGGCCCTGCTCTCAGCTCACACAAAAATGTAAAAAGGGGCGGAATAACCACAGCGCCCATGAGGGATCGAACCCGCGTCTCTCTGACGAAACTGACGGAGACACACCACTATGCCACTGCATCGATCTCGACAGAAAGGATGCAGCTTAACTGAAGAATACGGAACAGAAGCAGAACAGGGGAAAACATAGCCCTCGTCGGAGCATGCTCGTCGGAGCCGCTCCGGCGACCATTAGGCACGACGGAGGGTTGCGAGACAGAGCAGGAGGAATCCCGCATCCAAACGACCTACTAGCAGCGCCTAAGGGGCACTGCCTCTCCTGCGGCGAGTAAATACAGCACAACGACGACGAGATGACGGCGAGGTGATGCAAGGCACTAGGCGGCACAGCGACTACACGAATAGGTTCTACGTGTCTTGGCGAAACTAACGGGCACCACAGCGAGGGCTAGAGAGGTCGGAGCACTCGCCGGCGACGAGGTCCGACGGCGGCACGATCGGGCGCTCATGGAACTATGGCCTAGAGTAAGCGCAGAAAGGGGAAAAGGGCTTGGGGAGAGAGAGGAGCTCACCACGAGCACGGCGGTGCGCTCGGCTGGCCCTGGCATGGATGGAGTCGACGACGGCGTATCTCGAACAGCTCCGGCCACCGTAGGGGATGAAGAGGAAGAAGCGCTTGACGGAGAGGCTCTTGGGTCCGCGTGGTTACCGTAGTGGAAGAAGAGGACGTCGGGGAAGGAGCTGGACAACGTTGGCGAGGCCGAGGACGACACGGAGCTCGTCGGCGACGAGAGGGAGCTCTCATATGCGCTCGGGCGTCGATGGTGGCGGCGGATCTGGGGGATCCCAGCCCTGCTGATGGCGAGAGGGGAAAGAGAAGACCTAGGGGAAAGTGATGGACACGATCTGGGTTTAAAATCGGGGCTCGGTGCACGTCCTCGACGTCCGTGAGCAGATGGCGCGACAGTGAGCGCGTCGCATGCTCTGCTTTTCTGACGGAGGAAGACGGAGGTGAGGGAGATATGACGCTGACGGGTGGGGCCACGGGCTCGGAGTGGCTACGGCGCGACTGCGGCGCCTGTAGCTGGGCCTGCGGTGCTGGGCTTGGGTGGAGAAAGAAGTGGGCCTCATGGGAAAAAGAGGGAGGAGGAGAGGCCCAGGTTGTTGCTGCTGGCTGCTGTTGTTTCTTCTTTTCTTTTTATTTCTTCAGGCAGAAAAAGAAAAGAATGTACAGAAATAAAGAAGAAGAACTAGGGGAAAAGAAAAATACCCCTAAGCTCAGTGAATTATGCTCTATTTAAATAAAATGACTTGGACATTTTTAGAGGTAGAAAAATAAAAGTAGATTGAATATAGGTCAAACTCTTGATATTTTAAAACCCAACCAAATTATATTCAAATGAGATGATATTTCGTGGAGAGGTAGCTCACATGGGGCAAGTTTTAAAAGAGAAGGGAGAACCACTATGGCACTTGTTAGGTGGCTTGCAAAATAGATCAAAGAAGAGGCCGGAAAGAAAGAAGGAGAAGAATAAGAAGAAAGAGGAAGAAGAAGAAGAAGAGGGGGAGGGATAGGGTTTTAGCTAAGATAGCTTGAACCCACACACAAAATACATCACAAGGTCTCAACAATGCGCAAAAGAAATTAAACAATGATGCCATGATGACATTATGATGAGCATTGCAAGGATGCAAAATAGTAAAAGGGTATGCAATGCAAATAAAATAGAAGAGAAGGACCCCCAAGGATAATGACAAGGATCAAACAGGAAGCTTTATTGCCATTATAGGAAAGTGTTACATTTGGGGCATTACATGCCATGCCATGCTTTTATTTTATTTTGTGCCATGATTTAGATGATATGCTATGTTTCGCTATGTGATAAGCATGTTTTGATATGCCATGTTCTTACCATGTTAGCAGATGCCAGTAGATGTTGTTCATGCTCAGTTGGTCTTCATCATGCCATGTTTAGAAATTGATATAAAATAGGTTGTTGCATGTTCTTGGTTCTTGCAAGTACATTCAATGTACTGACCTGGTGTCTCATGTCAGTTTTGTAGGTCACGCTCAAATGGTTCGCTTGCTTCGTCATGCTAGGCCGTAATCTTGTCAGTCCTGTGAGTTGTGGAGCCTAGCCAGAGTTGTTATGCCGCCAAACCAAGACTTCCGCCGCCATGTAAATAGCCTTAGGGCTATGGAAGATAATTGTATTCATCAATGATGTAATCATATACACTTTTATTTGATGAATATTATTGTACATGGAATGTTGTATCTTGGACCTGTCATGTGTCAGGTGTTATCTTGGGCTGACGTGCGAAGGCCCCTGCTCCACGCGGATCTGGGTGTCACAGGACATGGTATCAGAGCAGCCAGGCTGGCATAGATTATCCTAGCATTAGATCATCGCCACCATCAACCCTTAATGACCATAAGGGATTTGACCCGTCCCCAGCATCCGGCATTGCCACTGTTAATCAACAGGTGGCGTAGTCGGGACCGACATGTCCTCACCCCGTTGTCCTCGCCTAGTTATCCGTGGAACAAATAGCGCCCTTTTCTTTTTCGGTCGGGCGCACCGCGTAACCTTCAGGGTAAGGGGTCACACCATGTGGGCATGCCCCGAATAGTTGCCTATATAAATCCCCTTTCCGCTGGCCACACCGCTCATTCCTCAGTCTGCCATGTCCCAGCAGAGAAGCCTAGCTAGTAACACTCGAGGCATGACTAGAGCCCTAAAAGCTTCCAAGTTTTACACCCGCACCTTTGCCGTCAACCACCCTGGATTTCAACCTCTCCTTGTTGAGATGCTCAGCACAACCTTTGGTTGTAATGCTAGCCCCGAATACCTGGTGTTTCAGTCACCACCCGTCCCGCACCTTCATCGCTATTATGCTAGAGTGCACATCTGCCCAGGTCCCGCAGCAGATGGTCAACCCTTGGTTCTTCATGGCAGAGCCATGCCCACTACAGATTTGTCTATTTAGTCCGCTGCTGTGGAGGCCATCCTTCACCTTCAAACCAAGTTCCCGAAGTGGCAGAAAAGCAGGAGTTCTGCTTTTCCCCATTGTGGCCGAAGCAGTGATGCAACCTTCTCCAGCTATCCAAGGAGATGACCCCGCATTCGCTCACCTGGTGTAGTATATCACTGCCTAGGGGATGATGATTTCTAAGATTCTTGCCAAATTTAGAACCCTGGACAATGATGCGGTACGAGTTGTCAAGGAAGCTTACCGTGAAGCTCGTAGATTAGCATCTCAAGTTATTCACGCCATGCCATCCGAACTAGTGTTACCCTCTCGGCATGGGATGTCGCCTAGACCAACCCCTATCACCTTCGACCAGACTCTTTACCGGATCCACCAGCAACATTTACTGGGATTAACTTCAGCCACACCCCTAGTAGCCGAGTCTCCACCCATAGTGCTGTCGGACGATGAAGACGGAGATTGGCTTAGTCTTCGCCCTCCCGGAGAGCCCCGGCAAGGCCAGTCTTCTGCATGACTGTAGTCACGCATTCAGGTGTTTCTGCAAGTAGGCCAGTCCGTCTGATCATCCTTGCTATGAGGATATACCTATGTACCCCAAAGTGGGTAGACTCGTGTAGCGCCTAGCGCGTTCGTGCTTTGTCGAATGCTTGCACTGGTGTAACCTGTATGTTATGTATGTTTTTGTGCTTTAGGCTTTTGTGTTGTTTTTGCTTCTCTCCCTGTCAAGGAGAAATGTTTGATAGGTTTGGCGATATGTTACTAACCAGATTTTAATTAGTAGATCACATACACTAAAATAGCATTGACTCGTCTTGAGTCTAAAATAAAATGTGCACTGGTGTAGGTATATGTGTACCAGGATTAAATATACCCACTAGAATCAAACCACTTTAGTATAATTTGTCTGGTGTGTTTTTCATTGCCTGTTTATTGCATCGGTTTGCTAGTTTGAATTATACTGCATATCACACGCACACCTGGTTCACCCACGGGTACTTTGGACAGTATTCGTGGGAATGCAAAGTCGCATATCCCTCCCTAAAGGTACAAACCTAGTGTGCCCGGCTTTCCAAAATCAGAGCCTCGCAGAGGCCTTTCCATCTGACAAATTCTCGTCTCTAATTCTCGTTTCCAACTTCATTTCCTGAGAAATGTTGCCAGCTTTATTTCTCTCGACCCAGTACATCGAACGCAATACAGATTTCCACTCTGATTCTACCCCTACACCTACTTTTTCGTGGAATCATCCGCGAAATTTTTCCCGCACCACAATATGCTTCCCGAGCTGGCGCAGCCACCTCACATGCATCTGGACCCAGTCACCCTCACCCCTGCCTTGCTTAACGCAGGCAAGTCGTCACCCCGCTCCACCGCGGCACGCACTTACTCCGTCGGCGCAAAGCGACGGAGGACCAAGCATGGCGGAGGATCACCCAGTGCACCATCTTCTCCCGCACCTCGATCCACCACACCCAGCCTCGCATTGCCTCAAGCCCGCTCGTTCCTAATGAGTATCATCAGGAGGAACGACGAGCCGATCAGCGTGCCCAACAAAGCAGCGAGGAACCACCGCAGCGCCACCAGGAACACCGCCTCGCCAAAGGATCTTGGCTCGATCTCGTCCAAACCGAAGAGGTAGTAGAGCGGCACAGCGTTGGTGTGTTGGAGGAGAGCCGTGCTGCCGTCTTTTATATCCCAACCCCGGTGTACGATGAGTGATGTCCAGGAAATCGCTCATCGCTCATTCACCGGCGTCCAGGAGGCGAATCCGCGAGCAGTGCCGACAAGGTGCTGGCCCGCGACGTGAGTGCTCGCTGCACCGTCGCCGTGCACGCCGCGCACTACGCCACTAGGGTCCTCATCGCCCTAGGAGCTAGATGAGCGTTGCGCCAAGCCGCACGCGGAGCAGTGATGGAGATGAAGCTGCCAGCCGAAGGTAGAAGAAGGAGGCCGCCAGTAGGCCCTGGACCCACGTGTCAGCGGGTCAAACCACTGTTCATTGGGGTGCATCCAGCATTTTTTCAGGAGACTGATCTCCAGTGCCCCTAGCCGTGGAGGTAACCCTATTTTTCCCATGACTCTCTCTAGGTGTACCAATTATCGGTACCCCACCTCGTCTGTAACTACCCAAAGGGTTAAATTTAACCCATGGGTTTTTCCCCAGAGTGGCTATCTTTCAATCGTTGCAGTAACCCTAGAAATCTCGAGGACGAGATTCTTTTTAAGGGGGGGGAGGTTTGTAATAGCCTCCAAATTGGGTTATCAATTTTGTGCTGTTATTTCTTCCTGGCAACCCTTTTTTAAAATTTTCTCCTGAGGATTTCTGGTTGACTCTAAGATTTCTGGTCATTTTCAACTCTTCAAAACCTTGCTCATGTCTCTGTCAGTGGGCAAGGCCTCATCTGCAACACCTCAAATCCTCTCAAACCCTAATTCCAAACTTTTGGAATGTATAGGTGGCCTTTGTGTGACTATAAAGGAGCCATCATTTTCCTAGATATGTTTATCATTTCATCTATTCCTAAAGACCATCTTATCCTCCTAATCCTTGGATATGCAAACATATTGCCAAGTTCCATGCAATATTTTTGAATTGTGATTTATTCCTTTTCCTGTCTGTCCGAGGAATATAATTCAGAGGCATAGCTATCCATCTCCTAAATTCATGCGAATTGGTGGAGTTGATGCTTATGCCTAATCCAACCTCTGGCAAAAATATTGGCCACATTAAAATAAGGAAAATTGCCATTTTTAGCCAATGTTGCATTTTTTCCATTTTCCAAAGGAACTGCTATTTTTATGGCAGAGAAAATTCTCCCATAAATTGTAGAGCTTGTCATTGCTATATAATCATTAGTTCCATCATTTTATCATGTTCCACAGTTCAAAATTTTGGCACATGATCTAATGCAAGTTTCTGCCTTCTCTGGAGTTTTGCAAAGGAAGTTCCCTATTCTTAATTCCAATTTAGTTGTACTTTGGCAGGGTGATTAGCATTGATAAATCACCCATGAATACCAAATATGAGCTCAATATTTTCTTCCTAGCTCCTTGTGCTATTTTTCAAAGTTTGTGACAAAAATACAAGTTTGTGAAGGAAGTACCTTCATAAATTTTTTAAATGGGATGAAACTCTTCCATCCTCTCAAGTATTCCAAATCATTAGCCTCTACCAAGTTTTGCTCATTTTTTTGAGTTATGTCAGCACAGAAGCAATTCTTGCTTTCTATCCAATTTTTCAGTTTGTGAAGCAAGTACATTTTATCTTGCTCCATTATAGCTGAAAATATTCCTAAGCATTCTCCTATCCATATAACTCATATTCCCAAGATGTTGGCTCATTCCATGTAGCCAATATTTTCCTAGATTTTTCCTAAGTTTTTGGTCAGAAGTGATGCTTGTGAAACTAGTACCAATTTGGCAAGTCCACTTGGTATGAGCTTTTTACAGCATCATTGTATGACCAAATCATCTAGCTTTGCCAAATATTACCTCAATCCATCACTCCTAGTGGGTGCTTCTTCCTCATTTATTTTCTGGACAGAATTTAGCAGTTGTAAAGCAACTATGCTAAATAATTGTCCTAATGACATCAAAACTCCCAGGATCATAGTTCTTGTTACCCTAAGCATCCCGGACATCATTGTTACCTTTCTACTCCTTTGGTTTTACCTCTAGAATGCTGTCAAGCTTGCAATATCAAACTTGTGAAGCTTATTCTACTTAGCTCATTTTGTCTATGCCTGTTTCTTTACTATGGTAGCTCTTTACCTTCGAGGGACTACGCAGTAGACAAGGTTTTACTTCAGTAAAAACTCTGGAGCATGTCTTATCCGTGGTGACCATGAGGAGAGCCATCCAAAATGGTTCTGTAGCCACTGTTATCGGCGGCATCGCTACTCCGACCGGCCCTGGCCTCGCCGCTGTTGCCCCAAAGTGTTCCCACGTCGTCCTCTCCCCTCTGGACCTCCTGCCTCTCTCGTTCTCTTCTCCAGCGAGCAGTGCCACTTGACGAACAGTGCGCCACTGTCGGATTTAGGGCTCCGCAAAACCCAAGAAGTTCGAACACAGGGGCGTGAACGAAGATCTCTCCCACTCACGTCTACCTAGCGTCTCGCTCATGTCTCGGTGGAGGGATTCAAGCAAACAACAGATAGAACACACAAGAGTTTAACCAGGTTCCGGCCACCGTGTGGTGTAAGACCCTACTTCCTGCTTTGGTGGATTAGCCTCAGGAGGGCTGGAATATGAGCTATTGCAGTGGTTCCTGAGCTCAGGAGGCGAGCTTAGGAGGGTCAGGAGGCTAGTGTTCTTGCTCCTTGCATGGTGTCAAAGCTTATGGGTCTGCTTTACTTGGCTAGACTTGGTTCAACTTGTTCTTCCCCTTGGCTAGACTTGGTTCGACTTGTTCTTCCCCTTGGCTAGACTTGGTTCGACTTGTTCTTCCCCCCTCACTAGTGGGGGTTCTAGCTACTTATATAGGTGGTCGGGGTCCTCTTCCCCCCGAAATGTTTAGGCATGAAGGGATCCTACAATGGCCATTTTTGGGCGGGAACACAAGGACGTTCCTATCCAGACAAAAGCGGTCTTCGCCTGCAAAAGGATCAGGCAGTGACACGGTGGTGGGCTTGACGGTGACATCCTCCTTGTCTTCCTTGCGATCTTCGGTCTTGTTGCACCAAAGGGGAAACCTTTGCCCCGCTCCTTGGGAACCTGCGGCTGCGCTATCCCCTTTGCACCGAAATGGCAACTGCGTCGCTGGCACCCACTGGCGCGGTGCGTCACTGCTGACATCAATGCCTCCTCCTGAGGTAGGCTTGGCCTTGGAATCTTCGCCCCTCCGGAGCACCTTGCCGAGGCCGCTCCTGAGGGGGGTCTTGACGTTGTTCTCCTCGCAAGGGTCTTGGATAGCTGGTCGATCAGCTGGGCCGTACCAGGCCTCTTGTAGGAGGGCGTCGCGGCCCGCAGACAGGCAAGTCTGGGTACCCTGGTTCCCAGGACGCCGACAGTAGCCCCCGGGCCCACGTGGAGTTGGCTTTGGGGCGAAGCCTTAGCCGACGACGAAGCGCCGCTGGCCTCAAAAAGGCTGCGAGCCAGGCTGACGAGCGACGGTTGGATGGGACGTGGGCGACTCCGCTTCCCACGTAGTCTTGGCAATCGTGCGACTTGGCAACTCCTTGGCGCGGGCGGTAGGGCCATTATGGCTGCGCGCGAGTGGCCACCGGTTGATCTTCTTGGACTATAAACAGGGAGTGAGGCACCACGCCTCTCACTCGACTGTCGCAGGCCGATCCCTGTTGCTTCCATTACTCCAAGGGCTTCCATGGCGCCGATTCGCAAGTTCTTGGCCGCGGAGAAGGGGAAGAGCCCGATGGTAGAGCCTAAGAGGCTCCCCCCGAAGAAGAGGCACCATAGTTCTCCGAGTGCATCTCTGAGACCGTCGGATGCCCGCACATGGTGCACGCAGGCGCCGCCAGGATTTCCGCTTCCCTTGTATGCTCCAGCGGCGGGTAGACGAAGCGGGGGCAGCGACAGGGGTGGCGCCATCAGTTGCCCGGAGAGACGGGCGTCTCCTCATGCCCTGCTGCCGCCCAGTTATGAGGATGATGCCCGCGAGTTCATCGTGTGGGCGGGGGCCCCTCCACATTCATGGATCCTTCTTCCTCCGTTCCTGAGGGAGATGCTCCCAGCTCGCGGCCGGGTGACGATGGAGCTGAGGCATGAGGGGTGTCGCCTTCCTCCTTCGCATGCCGACATGGAGGTGATCTCTTCTGGCCAGGTCTTCATGACCTGGGGTTGGGGTGTGGTGCGTCGCGCCTGCGCCCTCGCCGGGAGGCACATTCTTCATTTCGCGCTGGATATGACGGGCACGATGACCTTCAAAGTCTTCAGGGTGGACTCTCGCTTCGGTTCCAGACCTACTTCAGTCTATGTGCCGATAGCTTGGCACAAGATTTAGCCTCGGAATCAATGAAGCTTCGAGAAGAACTTCACAAGACCAAGGCACTTCTTCGCCGAGCTCAAGAGAAGACAAATAGGATCAAGAAGGAAGGAGCACCTTCCGGATAGTCCGCTATAGCATATCGAGGCGGAAGGCCCTCTGAAGATGTATCTTCCAAAAATGAAGAAACACCTCGGCGACGCCGGATGACGGCAAGGGAATATCGCAAGCTTTTCCCTGCACCACCAACAAAGCACCGTCGTATCCAACTCCTCCACTCCCCCACACCCTCAAGTGACAAGGGGGCCCAGGCAGAAGAAGACAAGGAGGAAGAGCCAGAAGAGCCGGAATACGCGACCAAGCATTCCGCCGCTTAGGCATTATTCGCTACTCGGATATGCCAGTTGTGACCTCTATGGTAGGATAGGTCGTGTAACCCCTATGCGCATTCAAGTCCTTGTATGGTCCATATAAAGCCATCTAGTGTTTTCTTTTGTTGTGTTTGGATGTATGTCGTATTCTTCCTTCGGGAACATGTAAAGGACTGCATCACCAATTTGGATTTTAATGAATGTGTTTGGCCTTTCGGCCCTTGCATGATTTGATTAGTGTCACACCCACCCCCTTACTAGGCACCCATCTATCTTGCTTTCCCTCTTCCAAGTCATGTGACCTTTTACCGCTCCAACAGGATGCCTGTTGTAACTCGTACTGGTACCTCTACCCAGCAGCCTAAAGCCGGAGCATCCGCTCAGTCAGAGGTAGGCCACGACCAGACCAACGACCAAGCTCCACCACCACCACCTCCTCCGAACATGGACATGGCTCAGCTTCTCCAAGCTTTCCGAGAGGAACGCCAAGCCAACACCGCAGCCCTTCAGTTGATTGCTCAAGCTGTCACCAACAACCGCCAGCCGGCGGGGAATGACAATGGACGTTCCACGTTGGCAGAGTTCAAGAAGCATGCACCGCCAACTTTCATCGAGACTGCTGAACCCCTGGATGCAGACGACTAGGTCCGCACCATTGAGGACATTCTAGAACTTGTCGGATGCACCGAAGACCGCGAGAAGGTGGCTTATGTAGCCCACTGCCTCGAGGGGAGTGCTAGAGCTTGGTGGGATGGATTCAAGGTCATGCATGCTGAACAAGACATCACTTGGGTCAACTTCAAGGCAGAATTCCGCAAGGCCCACATTCCTTCTGGAATCATGGCTATCAAAAAGCGTGAGTTCCGAGCCCTAAAGCAAGGAAGTGGCACTGTCAAGGAGTACATGCAGAAGTTCAGTGTTCTGTCAAGGTATGCCCCTGAGGATGTCAGCACTGATGCTGCAAAAAGGGAGCGCTTCATGGAAGGCCTCAATCAGACTCTGCAATACTCGCTTGTCGTGTGCGACTGCCCAACCTTCCCTAACCTGGTGAACAAAGCACTTATGCTTGAAGACAAGCGGCGTGCTTTGGAAGACACTCGCGAGCGCAAGATGTTCAGCAAAGGAAGTTCCAGCAACTAGAAGCCTCGTCCGTGGCAGTCAGCCCCGGCCAAGCCAACCTATCAGCAACCAAGAGCTCCTGCACCTCGTACCAACTATCAGCCTCAGCAGTATGCCAACCCAAGGCCAGCTTTCAACCCCAATACAAGTGGTGGCAACAAGATCAACAATCCAAACCAAGTCACTTGCTTTGGATGTGGTCAGTCCGGACACATCTCAAGAGTGTGCCCCAACAAGAAGCCAGATGCCCCGCGCCCCAATGCGTAGAACCAAGGACAAGGCCGCGGGATGCCACCAAGGAACCCAGCTCCTCGCAACCCGCCTAACCATGGGAAGGGGCGTGTGAATCACGTCACTGCTGAAGAAGCCCAGGAAGACCCGGACGTCGTGCTGGGTACGTTCCTCATCAACTCAGCACCTGCAACTGTCTTGTTTGATTCTGGAGCAACGCATTCATTTGTCACTCAAAGATTTGCATTAAAAAGTGGCATGACCCCTACACCCCTGAATAACCCTATGGTGGTACAAACCCCCGGAGCAGAGATGAGAGCCAAGATAGGCTGTAAGGGAGTCAGTATTACCATTAAAGGTGTAGATTTCCTAGCAGACCTCATCGTCCTGAGATCACAAGGCTTGGATGTGATCCTAGGCATGAATTGGCTCAGCAAGCACCAAGGCTTGTTAGACTGTGCCAATCGGACATTCACTGTGACTAATGACCAAGGAGTCGAAGTAAAGTTTGCTTCCAACTCCTCTTCCGCTCAAGCCGCTCAAGTCAACTGTCTGTCTGAAGTTGGGCTAGAACAAGTACCGGTGGTATGCGAGTATCCTGATATCTTTCCGGATGAACTACCAGGAATGCCCCCTGACCATGACATTGAGTTCATCATCGAGCTCGTGCCCGGAGCAGGACCCATCTACAAGAAGCCTTATAGAATGGGGACGGAAGAATTAGCCGAGTTGAAGAAGCAACTGGAAGAGCAACTAAGGAAGGGATTTATCCGTCCGAGTGCCTCCCCTTGGGGATCTCCTGTTCTGTTTGTGGCAAAGAGGGACGGTACCATCCGCTTATGCATTGACTATCGTTCCCTCAATGAAGTTACAATCAAGAACAAATATCCACTTCCTAAGATCGAAGATCTGTTTGATCAGCTCAGCGGAGCCAAGGTGTTCTCCAAGATCGACCTTAGATCTGGGTACTACCAGCTCAAGATCAGACCCCAAGATATTCCGAAGACGGCATTTGTAACCAGATATGGCCTGTACGAGTGCACGGGCATGTCCTTTGGGTTAACCAATGCCCGAGACTACTTCATGTATCTCATGAATAAAGTCTTCATTGAATATTTGGACAAGTTCGTTGTTGTCTTCATTGATGACATTCTTGTCTTCTCGAAGACGGTGGAGGAACACGAGCAACATCTGAGGATGGTCCTAGACAAGCTCCGGGAGCACCAACTATATGCAAATTCAGCAAGTGTGAGTTCTGGCTACATAAAGTTGGATTCTTAGGTCATGTCTTGACCGAAGAAGGATTATCAGTTGATCCCGCAAAGATCGAAGCTGTGACCCAATGGCAATCTCCAACGATCGTCAAGGAAGTCAGAAGCTTCCTCGGACTTGCGGGCTATTACCGCAAATTCGTGGAAGGATTCTCTAGCATTGCACGGCCAATGACTCAGCTCCTCAAGAAGGACAAGAAGTTCGAGTGGACGCCAAAATGCGAAGAGAGCTTCCAAGAGCTTAAGAAGAGATTGACCACCGCCCCAGTCCTGACAACACCTGATATTCACAAGGAGTTCGTGATATATTGTGATGCCTCTCGCACCGGATTGGGAAGCGTTCTGATGCAAGAAGGCCGAGTCATAGCATACCTCTCCAGGCAGCTACGACCTCATGAGTAGAACTACGCTACTCACGATCTTGAGTTAGTAGCAGTGGTTCATGCCTTGAAGACATGGCGGCATTACCTCCTAGGGAAACGGTGTGAGATATACACAGACCACAAAAGTCTGAAGTACATTTTCACCCAAAAGGAATTGAACATGAGGCAGCGAAGATGGTTGGAGCTCATCAAGGATTATGACCTCAGTGTTCAATATCACCCCGGGAAGGCTAACGTGGTGGCCGATGCCTTGAGCAGGAAGGCTTGCTCCTTGAATGCTGTTATTCAAGAAAGGCAGCCAAACCTGTTTAAGGAACTCGAACAATTCAGTTTGGAGTTGGTCTCCCCTGGATTTCTGGATCATTTGGAAGTCAGACCGACCCTGATGGACGAAGTCAAGAAGGCACAAGATGGACATACAAGCATCGAAGGCATCAAGAAGAAGATGAAGCTAGGCAAGGCCCAGGATTCTCCGAAGACGAGCACGGGATTGTTTGGTACAAAGGTCGCATCTGTGTACCAAACAAGATGGAGCTGAAGAACCTGATCCTACAAGAAGCCCACGACACTCCGTATTCCATCCACCCCGGAGGAACCAAGACGTATCAAGACTTGAAGACACGATTCTGGTGGCACGGGATGAAACGAGATATTGCAACCTATGTTGCAAAGTGTGATGTGTGCCAAAGGGTCAAGGCTGAATATCAGCGACCCGCTGGATTGCTTCAACCGCTCAAGGTTCCTGAGTGGAAGTGGGATAAAGTCGGAATGGATTTCATCACTGGATTACCAAGGTCAAATAGAGGACATGACTCTATCTGGGTCATAGTTGATCATTTGACCAAGGTGGCCCACATCATCCCTGTCAAAACTACTTATGATGGCAACCGGCTGGCAGCTCTCTACATCGACAGAATCGTAAGTCTTCACGGCGTTCCCAAGGAGATTGTGTCAGATCGAGGAACCCATTTGACCACAAGGTTCTGGAAGAAGTTCCAAGAAGCCTTGGGAACCAAGTTATCTTTCAGCACGGCTTTTCACCCACAGATCGGAGGTCAGACAGAACGAGTCAATCAGATTCTCGAAGACATGCTCCGAGCCTGTGTCCTGGCTTATGGAACCAAATGGGAAGATTGTCTCCCTTTTGCCGAGTTCTCCTATAACAACAGTTATTAGTCGAGCCTTCAGATGGCACCATTTGAGGTGTTGTACGGACGCAGATGTCACACACCCCTCAACTGGTCGGAGACTGGAGAAGGGCTAGTCTTTGGACCGGATATTCTCCACGCAGCAGGAGAGCAAGTCCAACTAGTCAGAGAACGTTTGAAGGCAGCCAAGTCAAGGCAAAAGAGTTATGCTGACACTCACTGTCGGGACATGAGTTTCCATGTCGGGGACCATGTGTACCTGCGGGTAACTCCTCTGAAGGGAACCAAGCGTTTCCATGTCAAAGGGAAGCTCGCACCAAGGTTCATTGGACCCTTTGAGATCACTGCACGACGAGGAGAAGTGGCTTACCAGTTGGAACTATCACCTGAGCTATCCGATGTGCACAACGTGTTCCACATGTCACAACTCCGCAAATGTCTCCAAGTTCCGAACAAGCCTAATCTCTACAAGGATGTTGATCACCAAGCCATTGATATGCAGCCTGATCTCACCTACCGCGAGAAGCCTATTCGCATTCTGGACGAAGCAGAACGACGGACGCGAAGCCGCACCATCAAGTACTTCAAGGTCCAGTGGAGCAACCACACCGAAGCAGAAGCAACCTGGGAACGTGAAGACTATCTTAGATCCGAGTGTCCCGATCTCTTTTAAGACCTAGTTTAGGAATCTCGGGGACGAGATTCTTGTAAGGGGGGTAGGTCTGTCACACCCAGCATTTTGTAACATGTTATTTGCATCAATGAAGCATGAAAATTTGGACCAACAAATTTTTTTGGCATCATTTGGCTTTTATTTGGAATTGAGCTTTTCTTCATATACTTTTCATGTGCTCATTAAAGTCAACTATTACCTCTTACGAATTCATCTCCATACCCAAAACTTCTGCCCAATGATCATGCCAAGTGTTATATAACAGTATAGAATTTTCTTACAAAATTAATTTGGCCAAAATGTATTTTATAAATTTAGTTTTCCAAAAACCCCTGAATTGAGATTTGCACTGCAAGTGCTTGATTTAGGGTGAGCAAATTATTTCAAAAGGTACATTGGAGACCTTGTAGTCATAGGACTCCCAGAAACCACAAGAGTATAATTTTAAAAGCTATTTTCCTATTTTATTTAAAAGCTTTTTCTTAAGGCCAGAAATTGTCTTTCATAGGGGAAAATTATTTAAGTAATTCAAAAATATTTGCCAAAATTCAGGGAGACTCATAGGACATATATTGTCCATATATGAGAGTTTCAACACTTGGTCCTGTTCAAAATAATGGGCTAATCCCTCTAAAACCCTTTCTGGATATTTCAAGCTTTTGAAATATTTACAAAGGAAATATTCTCCAAAAATTCCAGGGAAATTCTATCATGTCACATATGACATATTTGATGATCTTGCCAAGTCCCATGCCTTGGGAAGCAAGAAAACATCCTCAAAACCCTTCATATCCATTCTGTCCATATTTGAAGTTCGAGCAACTTTACATTGCCAAACTTGTCCAAATGCTCTCAAATTTGGTGCACATGCTAGAATGGCCTAATAAGGCATCTAGACCAAATGGCATAAGATTTGGAGTATAGCAACTTGATCAGAATACCCCAAAACCCTTTCTGTTCAAATGCAAATTTGAACAACTTTCCATTACCAACTTTTTACCTGGAGCTTCAAACTTTGTGGGCATGATCAATACCCCAAATGATGAAACTACACCAAGTGGTGCATCAAGGGGAGATGATTAGCTTGACTCAAATAAGATGAAGCCATTTCTGTTGATTTCTAGGATTCACCAAAGTTACATTGGCTAGTTTCTTCAAATGAGCCCAAATTTGGTGAAACACCCTATTTTCACATGTCATTCAATCCTGTTAAGTGTCATGGCAGGTGGAGATCATTTGCTTGACCAAAACATGATCAAACACCTTCTGGCTTTTTACTAAAACCCTCTTCTTTATCACTTTTACTATTTACCCTGGCCTCAACTTTCTACCACAGCTTCATCTAGTTACTATCTACCTCCAGTAACTCTCCCATGTCTCCAGCTCCATGATTGGGGGGTAAAAACCCTAGTTCACCATGCTGGACAGCCATTTTCTACCAAGTCACCAGCTTCCCCTCTCTGTCCTTGACTCTCCAGAGCATCCAAAGCCACAGACGAGCTGCTTGCATCACCCTGGACCCCCTAGACATGGTGGACGCGTCCAGAGGGCCAATGGCATGCCATGGCATGCGATAAGGGCGCTCCAAAGCGCGCTACAGTGCGCCACCGCACTGTAGCTTCGTCCAATCCGGCGCAGCCAACAGCCTCGAGCTCTCCCCTCGCGCCTCCCAACGCCCCTCGACGTCCGCAACCTCCACCGGTGCTGTCCCCCTCCTCTCCCTCCCTCCAGTGGCCGTCTCCACACGCGCGCCGGCCGCCCGCAGCCTCCACTCGCCGGCCTCACACGCGCGCGTTGTCTGGAAGCCTCCCCGCTCCTCCTCTCCCCTCGACTAGGCGTAGGACTCGTCCACGGACCTCCCCGACTCTAGCACAAGCAATAGAACGGCCTCTGGCCTCGCCCAGGACCTCGCCGGCGCACGAGTCCACGGTGGACCGTGGGCGCGGCTATATAAGCCCCCCCCCCCCCCC
>LR738713.1:221697657-221715484 GCA_902687465.1 Secale cereale | reverse complement strand
CCACTCAGCACCAGCAGCCTCAACACACTCACAGCAACACGCCAGCACCCCTCGTTCATTCCCGAAGAGCCCCAGTGCTCAGGATCGACCGGAGCTCCGCCGCGTCGGGCCACTGGCGATCTCGCAGTACAGGCCCCCTCCGCCCTTCCTTTTGCCCGATTTGGAACCACCACACACCACTGATACCCTCCCCTCGCTTTCCCCTCCTCCGTCGTCCCACCTCGCCGCCGACGAACCCGACCTCCCCGGAGAGCCGCACCACCACCACTACCTCCGCGACTCGCCGCTGAACCCATCCCTGCCCTCCGTTGGCTTCGCCGTGGCTGGAATCGACACCGGTGAGCTCGCCGTCGCCGTGGCCGAGAGGTTGAAGATGATAGGCTGGCCCCGCCTGTCATCCTCACCACTCTCTCTCTCCCCTCGCAGCCGCTGACAGCCTGGCCCCGCCCGTCAGGTTTGAAAACCTGACGTGCGCGCGCTAGCGCCCGTGCGGCTGGGCTGTTAGCCCTGGGCCGTGCACTGTGGTCGTCCTGGCCCAGTTGCACAGGGTATTTTCTTCTTTTCTTTTCTATAAAAACTTCAATTAATTTTACAGAAATGAATATTAGTCCAAATGAAATAATTCCAACTCCTAAATTCTTGTAATATTCCAACCTATTTAATGGTGTCACTATCACACATATCCATGAAACTTTTCTGTTCTGTTCAAATTTAAATTCAAATTTGAGCAATAAAACTCCTGTTCTAAAATCATTAGATTCCATTCAGTCACTCCAAAACTCCAACTAGGAATTTTCACTATCTTAGTTTTCCCTCTAGTATTTAACAAAAATAAGTTGACATTTTTCTGAGCACTTTGATTTTTCTGTTTTATTTGTGGTCTTATTTTCCCGTTGTTATTTTGCGACGTATAGATACCGTATTTGACGAAGTTGCTGAAGAAGGATAAGGAGAAGGATTTGAAGACTTGAAGACCAAGCCAATCCAGGCAAGCAGCCCTTTGACCATGATACACTTGTGTTCTTCGGAACCCGTTTGATTCCGAATGCATAGTGATAGAGTGACGGTGGTGATCTAGTTGAAACCACCACATGATGCATGCTTACTCATGATCTTGCTATATGTTAGATGTCATGCAAATGGTTAGTAGTGATGCTTAGTGATGCATGTGTGACATGAAACCTTTGTGGTTGAAATCTTTGCATAAACCCCATCGGGTGCCCCTAATGCCCGAGGGTGATGTTGAATTAGGTCATCACTTGTGGAATAAGTGATGTGCCGCTGAAATCTTGTGCATGGGTGAGATAATGGATTAGATTTATGTGTGACTACCGTCCCAACCAAACATGTGCAACCACTCTACCCCTTATGGGACGGGGCTTTATTGATTACTTAGGTCGATACTAGCATGGTGCCCGCATTACTAGTGACGGGAAGACTTGAGGTCTTTCCCGGGACGGGGTCGTGCTTGGATAGACGACCATTACTGTTTTTACAGGGCACCGGACACACCGTTGGTCCCTTCGGGTACGCGTGACATTGAAATTAGGGTAAGTCCCGTGATCTATTGTTTGTACTCGAGGGCCGTGTACCAACGAGTGGACTCTATGTTAGTGTCGTCTAAGGAAAGATAATGACCGGGTGCTTCCCCCGAGTACTTGAGGTACTGCGGGATCGTCGGTGACACGAAAGCTTCCCGGATCTTGTGGGTAAAGTGCGCAACCTCTGAAGAGTGTAAAACTATTCGAATAGCCGTGTCCACGGTCATGGACAGTTGGGTGGTGGTACTTAAACTATGTCCAGAATTTTACTCCATGGGTGAAAGTATGTGTGTGATGAGTCAAGGTGGTGACTTGACCCAAAGAGTTGAATCATATTCATGTTGATATCGGTAACCTATTTTTGAGGTTACGTGAACTTGTTGATGCATACACTTGATGGTAGAATATTTATTCTAGCCCATTGCTAGATTGCTCATTCTTGCTTAAATTGCATTGTTACTTTGAACCACATCATGGGTTGCTTGCGAGTACATTCAAAGTACTCATTGGCTTGCCACTGGTTATTTAATTGGCCAGGCATGGAGGAACAGGAATATGAGGAAGAGTTCTTTGGAGACGAACATGCGAACTAGGACGCTATCCCAGTCAGAATGCCTGTAGGGTTAAGGCAGATGGCATGGGTTCTACCTATCATCGAAGACTTCCGCTATTTGAGTTATTTGCTATTCAGCCCGTGAGGCTTTATCTATGTAAGACTTGGTCATAATGGCCTTAATTTGTGTAAGACGATATGTATGGATGTAAGACTCTTGTTATTCAGCTTCTGTGTGTTCAGTAAGCATTGATCTTTGGGATCACTATACACGTGCATTCGGTGATCTCGACTTATGAGTCGGGGTCCCCACAAACCATCTTCATATCTGCACCACTGGTCTTGCTCCTTCATTATTGTTTTCTTGATCTAGATCCTTGGTCGAAAGAGCGGGGTCATATTCCTTCTTTGTGTGACCATAGGTTCTGTCAGGTGCAATATTCTGACAGGCGTACTTCAATTCTCATCTCCTGACATGGTAGCATCGTTCAGGTTGCAGGTTCATCGTCTCTCAAGGTTTAACCGTAGGGAAATGATCATCTGAACCCGGAGAAAAGAATACAAGGGCTCATTCGGATCATATTCCAGGTTCATTGGTATTTGCACAGAGCTCAGTGTTGTCGTCAATCTTCGTAGTCCTTTGCCACACTGAATTGTATATCTGGCTTCCTTCATATATATCTGAGAATCTGATTCCTGAGGCAGACTTGTGTTCTGACTGATTCTTGCTTCTGACCAACTGTTGCGGATCTGATTCTGCCATCTGCAGTCAATTCACAATGTACTATCCTGCACCAGTGCCGCACTGAGGACGGTTAGATGGCTTATGCTGGGAACCATCGAGAGTATCTTGCTGAGGAAGACTCGGTTTCGTGCTGCAGAAGCTTCTCATTGTGATATGCGGACCGATTACCACATATGCATACCATATTAATATTTATGCTATTGATTTCTTATATGCACCGGGGTTTCGTTAGACTATCCTCCTTTCAGAGTCTTGAATACATGGCATATTCTCGCTTGCTTTGACTGAAACTGCACTGTTGGTCTTGCACATAGTTTACCTTCTTGCTGATCTGATCATTTCTGTCATGAAGATTGCACACTGAGGCAAACTTGATTATCCGTATTGTTGTAAGGAGTGCACGATATTGCAAACATGATACTGACTGTCCATCCAGGATTCCTTTTGCATTTCAGACAAGATATTCTAACTTCACTGCAGTCTGCTGATAACTTCCTTTGGTGTATCTAACCTTCCAAGTATCTGAACTCCTTGCTGATTCTTTAGGTCCAGGGTCGGTTGACGAGCAACTTTAATAAGGGGAAAATAATGCCACACCGAAGGCCCAAAGAAAGAAGGAAAAGAAAAGACGAAAACAACCAAAACAAACACACAAGCATACAGTAAAATAAATAATCAAGCATCATCACATATTACTGCTACTCACACAATAATATGCATGCATACCTAAGCATACAAATTCCACGGAAACTTCGGTATTGCAGTCTAATATGACATGGCAGTGTGCACGAAAGAGAATCGGCGTGTGGAAGGAGTTGACATAACCAATGCTACACCAAGCGCTGGCTGAACACGGCTGCAACTGGATGGATATGGAGGCGAGGACGGACTCGGTGATCATGTAGCGAGACACACGGTCATGACCACATCATCCTCAGGCGTACGAAAGGAATCGTACATGTCCAAAGAATTAGGATGACAAGGCAATATAGTGGAGGAAAAGCAAGACTTAATGGCATTGCCCTTTTCTGATAAGAATTATCAGTAATGGTTGCCGAAGGGACGAGATGGATGGCGCGATTCAGGATAGAGGCAGGTCTATCACTAAAATAATATGGGTGGGTGGCGGAAAAAATACGACGAGATACCTAAGCATAACTCCTGCAAATGGTGCCTGGAACATTTGGCACCAAGGCATCACTTTGCTGGGTCAGAGATGACGCCGAACACTGAAAAGTAAGCATGCAAAGAAGGAGGGGGCAGGTAGCAGATCGAAACCGATGCCACCTGCAGTCACAAGATTAACCGTTAGCGACAAGATAATAAACTATATGCATGCTATGCAACAAAAAAATGCAGCAATCAAGTGCAACAAACCAACCAGATTTTATACTACCGCATTCTAACGTTCGTGCGGGCTAGGGCATTCTACAGCCAGACCTGCTCTGATACCAAGCCTGTGACACCCCGGCTCATAGAAACCGTAATGTCCCGTATTCCAGCCCAGAGATCGAGGAGAAGTCTTCTGGAATACGACACTGCTTAGCATAGAACAAATCAGCTCTTTATTATAATCTATGTGGGTACAATGGGTTTACAACGGCACGGCGAAACTACGCGTACCACGTTTGCCCCATGCAAGCAGCAGAACAACACGAAGCAGCGGAAAGACTACTGGCAACGGAACAACGACGACGGTGGTGAACTCCACTCCATAGGGACTCTGGCTGGAATGCTTATCCTAGCTCGCAAACAAGGAATCCTCGGCAAACAAGCAATCCTTATCCAGCATGACCTGAAAAGCTGGCATGACACGCCAGGTCAATACATTGAATGTACTTGCAAGCTCACAGCAACCAAATCAATCAAGACAAACAATAGCATGGAAATTACACATTATCAAGCAATGATGAACACGATACTATCAGAACAACATGGCATGATATAGCTAGGACAATACTAACATGGCATGAACATATGAACATGATAATACTAGTATGCAACAATGATGAAGCTATCATTCACCAACTTACTCTGCTCGGGTTAC
Organism: Secale cereale; assembly: GCA_902687465.1. Classification (NCBI taxonomy): domain Eukaryota; kingdom Viridiplantae; phylum Streptophyta; class Magnoliopsida; order Poales; family Poaceae; genus Secale; species Secale cereale. The sequence continues at coordinate 221,710,598 of LR738713.1, read as the reverse complement.
CTTGTAACCATCACATGCATCACTTACCATCATGGACATCGCCCGATCATCTCAGGATCCAATCAAGCTTGGTATTAACAATACCATAGTAACCAATTATGACCACAAGGAGCTTCACCTTTACCATTGACTCTCACATAACATATTAGTTGATGCATCTCCCTCTATATAAAATTGCAAGAATGATTACCGGTACTTGCTTTCGACTATCTAGGGACAAATCATTCTCTTGTGCTACGAAAAGCTTGCTACTAATTTTATTGTCTTGCAATTTACCTCAAGTTCCCGCTATGTACTTCTTGTTTTATTCTTGTTCTAGATAAAGCAAACGTTAAGTGTGCGTAGAGTTGTATCGGTGGTCGATAGAACTTCAGGGAATATTTGTTCTACCTTTTGCACCTCATTGGGTTCGACACTCTTACTAATCGAAAAAGTCTATACAAGATCCCCTACACTTGTGGGTTATGAAGGTATGCTTCCCGGACTCCTTGCTGGAGTCCACATTAGCCTTCTCCTTCCTCTTGCTTTCCTTGGCAGGAACCATGACCTCCTCGGCCTCTACCGCAACAGGGTACCGGTACATCTTATCCACACTGATGATCGTGTCTTTCTTATCTGATGGGATGGAGATGAAGCCCATTGGTCTCGGCATCTTCATGGTGTTGTAGGCATAGTGAGATGCCGACATGAATTTCTCCAGAGCTGGATGACCAAGGATTCCATTGTACGACAAGGGGAGATCAACCACATCAAAAACAATCTTCAAACATCGGTAGTTCAACTTTACCCAGAATGTCACCGGTAGCGTGATCTTTCCCTTAGGGCGACTCTTCCCGGGTTTCCTTGAAACATGCCGATGAGCTTGAGCTCTTCATTTGATATCTAAAGTTTTCCGATGACCATTGGGGAGATCAGATTCAACCCTGCCCCACTGTCAACCAACATATTTGTCAGCTTGAGGTTCCGAATTGTTGGAGAAACCAACAATAGCAAGCACCCTACCGATGTGGTGCGGTCAGGGTGATCCTCTTCGTCAAAGACAATGGGCGTGCGGGACAATTTGAGTGGTTTCCGCGAATCTGCTATTGGCTCCACTGCATTGACTTCACGCATCCATTGTTTATGTTGGTGGTGTGAGGAGTGCAAAGACGCCCCTCCGTCAATGCAAAGGGCGTTAATGGCTTTCTAGAATTTCTACTCGCTGGTTTCCTCTTCATCCCCTTCCTCACTTTTGTCATCGCGATCTTTCTTCTCATGGCCCCTGGCGTGTTTGCCTTGATATCGAGGTGCCTTGCCGGGGCGATTTGCTCCAGCACCACAACCCTTCTCGCCAGCACCATCCTGACCATTTTCCTTATCACACTTCTCATATTAAGCCCTCTGCTTCTTGAAAAGCTGCTCAACCTAGCGACAATCCTGAAGATTGTGGCCCTTGGTCCGATGGATCTTGAAGTATGGTCCATCACCCTTCCAAGTTTTCTCGGCTGCCGCAGCATCCCGACAGTTAGTGCACGTGGCCACTTCCTTGTAGGGGCCTCGGTATTAGCCTTCTTGCCGGTGTTAGGTGAGCTCGATCCTTCGACAGTCATGACCACTTTATCATTGCGCTTCTGATTGCACTTCTTGCTCTTCTCCTTCTGACTGGTGGCGTCATCGTCGTGCTCTGAGTCAACGACTTCACCGTCTTCATCTCCAAGGAGTCACCTCCCTTCCTCCATAAGGGAGCACTTGTCCACCAGTTTGCATAGCTCATTCACAGTCTTGGGCAACCACACGTGCATCTTGGAACGCAACATGCGGTTGCACACGTTGGACTGGAATGCAGCTATCACAATCGCCGGGTTCATTTCTGGAATGTTTCTATGCACTCGACTGAACCTTTGCACGTACTCTCACAAAGTCTCCATTCTTTCTGCGGAAGAAGCTGCAAATCGCTGGGCCCTGGTTCCTGATGGCCGTTGGTTAAGGCACCAATAAACTCATGGCACAGGTCAGCCTAGGTCGAGATGGAGTTCTCTGGCAGGTGCATCAGCTAAGACATCAAAATTTGGCTAGAGTGACAAAGGGAAGTAATTGGCGAGCACCTTATCATCTCTTCCCTAGCAGCTTGAACAGCGATAGTGTAGATGCTCAAGAACTCTGCCGGGTTTAGCCATCCATCGTACTTCTCTGGTATCTATGGCTTGAACGTACGAGCCGACGAGCAGCAGACTTGCCGCAACTCACGGGTGAAGATGGGGCACCCAGACTTGAAAGGTAGGTACTCGCCCCCACCGAGTGTAGGGTCGTCGACATCGGGTCCATCGCGCCTATTGGGCTGGCGACGAGCTTTACGGCGTGGCTCGATGGTCATGTGCGCGTCGCCCCTCTACCCTTCCTCTAGGGCTCGCCGTGGGTCTTGAAGTGCTTGAGGATCAGATGAAGCCATCAATATGTTGTCGGGCGCTTGGTCACGTGGCTCTAGCTGTGATCCTTGCGCCGACCGTCGTGGAGGGGATTGCACTATGGGTGTGGCCCCTTCCGAGCGACCAGTGGCCTGGACTGTTGTTGCTGCCTGCGGAGGTCGTGACAGAGCCGCTCGCTGCGATCCTCCTTCCTCGGCGAAACTAACCAAGCTCTGAATGGTGGATCTCCACTCATCCATTTGATCGGCCACCAGCGAGAATTTCAACAGGAGCTGGGCCCGCGCCATAGCCTCCAAAGCAGTGCTTGGCATGGACGATAACGCAGAGCACAGAGTCGCCTAGCTTCGGACAGTGCCAGCGATGGTAACATCGTGCTCTCACCACGTGAGCCAGTTGCCAAGGTGGCATGATGAAAGGGCGGAGGTTCTTGGTGATCGACCACTCCGTTTGACATGTGAGCATGGGCGGCATGCCCTTGGGATGGCGCATGTCATGTTTTTGCACCCATAGCGGGAGCAGCCAAGGGATTGCGGTTCGCCCCAGAGTGAGCGTCGCCACTGCGGCTGTAGGGGAACGTAGCAGAATTCAAAAAATTTCTACGCTTCACCAAGATCAATCTAAGGAGATCATCTAGAAACGAGCATAAAGGAGTGCATCTACATACCCTTTGTAGATCGCGTGCGGAAGCGTTCGAAGGAACGTGGATGATGGAGTCGTACTCGTCGTGATCCTCGTCACCGATGATCCCAGCGCCGAACGGACGGCACATTCGCGTTCAACACACGTACGGTACATCGACGTCTCCTCCTTCTCGATCCAGCAAGGGGGGAGGAGAGGTTGACGGAGATCTAGCAGCACGACAGCGTGGTGGTGGATGCAACGGGAAAAACTGCAGGGCTTCGCCGAGTCCCTCTGGGAGGAGTTGGAGGTGTAACGGGGTGGGGGGGGGAGAGGCGCCAGGGGCTGAGGTGCGGCTGCCCTCTCTCCCCCCACAATATATAGGGGGCCAGGGGGGCGCCGGCCCTAGGAGATCCAATCTCCTAGGGGGGCGGCGGGCACAGGGGTATCTTGCCCCCCAAGCCAAAGGGAGGCGCCCCCACCCCTAGGGTTTCAACCCTAGGCGCATGGGGGGTGGCCCATGTGGGGTGCGCCAGCCCACTAGGGGCTGGTCCCCCTTCCCCTACGGCCCATGGGGCCCTCAGGTATTGGTGGCCCCACCCGGTGGACCCCCGGGACCCTTCCGGTGGTCCCGGTAAACTACCGGTGACCCCCGGAACGCTCCCGGTGGCCGAAACAGGACTTCCTATATATAATTCTTTACCTTCGGACCATTCCGGAACTCCTCGTGACGTCCGGGATCTCATCCGGGACTCCGAACAACATTCGGGTTTCCGTGTGCATATATCTCTACAACCCTAGCGTCACCGAACCTTAAGTGTGTAGACCCTACGGGTTCGGGAGACACGCAGACATGACCGAGACGACTCTCCGATCAATAACCAACAGCGGGATCTAGATACCCATGTTGGTTCCCACGTGTTCCTCGATGATCTCATCGGATGAACCACCGTGTCAAGGATTCACTTAATCCCGTATGTAATTCCCTTTGTCTATCGGTACGGTACTTGCCCGAGATTCGATCGTCGGTGTGCCCGATACCTTGTTCAATCTCGTCATGGCAAGTCTCTTTACTCGTTCCGTAATCCATCATCCCATGACTAACTCGTTAGTCACTTTGAGCTCATGATGATGATGATGTCTTACCGAGTGGGTCCAGAGATACCTCTCCGTCATACGAAGTGACAAATCCCAGTGTCGGTTCGTGCCAACCCAACAGACACTTTCGGAGATACCCGTTGCGTACCTTTATAGTCACCCAGTTACGTTGTGACGTTTGGCACACCCAAAGTATTCCTACGGTATCCGGGAGTTGCAGAACTTCATGGTCCAAGGAACATATACTTGACACTTGAAAAGCTTAAGCATTACGAACTACACGATCTCGTGCTAGGCTTAGGTTTGGGTCTTGTCCATCACATCATTCTCATAATGATGTGATCCCGTTATCAATGACATCCAATGTCCATGGTCAAGAAACCGTGACCATCTGTTGATCAACGAGCTAGTAACTAGAGGCTTACCAGGGACACGTTGTGGTCTATGTACTCACACATGTATCGTTGTTTCCGTACAATACAATTCAAGCATGAATAACAGACAATTATCATGAACAAGGAAATATAATAATAATCCTTTTATTATTGCCTCTAGGGCATATTTCCAACAGTCTCCCACTTGCACTAGCGTCAATAATCTAGTTACATTGTGATGAATCGAACACCCATAGAGTTCTGGTGTTGATCATGTTTTGCCCGTGGAAGAGGTTTAGTCAACGGATCTGCGACATTCGGATCCGTATGCACTTTACAAATATCTATGTCTCCATCTTGAACATAATTCCGGATGGAGTTGAAACGGCGCTTGATGTGCTTGGTCTTCTTGTGAAACCTGGGCTCCTTGGCAATGGCAATAGCTCCAGTGTTGTCACAGAAGAGAGTCATCGGGCTTGACGCGCTTGGAATGACTCCTAGGTCGATGATGAACTCCTTCATCCAGACTCCTTCTTGGGCTGCTTCGCAAGCAGCTATGTACTCCGCTTCACATGTAGAATGCGCCACGACGCTCTGCTTGCAACTGCACCAGCTGACTGCTCCTCCATTCAAAATATACACGTATCCGGTTTGTGACTTGGAGTCATCCAGATCTGTGTCGAAGCTAGCATCGACGTAACCCTTTACGACGAGCTCTTCGTCACCTCCATAAACGAGAAACATATCCTTGGTCCTTTTCAGGTACTTTAGGAAGTTCTTGACCGCTGTCCAGTGTTCCATACCGGGATCACTTTGGTACCTCCCTACCAAACTTATGGCAAGGTTCACATCAGGTCTGTGTCACATCCCGAGCTAGCACTTGCATTAGGACCTAACTAGAGTGTGCATCATGTTTACTTTCAAAGAAACCTGAAATGGGATTAACAGAAACCCCAGCACCCCTCCCCTAACAACTAGGGTTTGCTAAAATATTTTCCAATGTACCCAAAATGCCCTTCAAAATGTTCATCATTTCTGCCTTGGTCTTAAACCTCTGCCAAAAATGGTGCACAATTTTCTAGGACAATCTAGGGCTTTGGATTAAATCATATGGTATTTGAATTTGGGCATTTAAATGATATAAAATATTTTAAATGCTCAAATAATCATGAACTATAATGTTTCCTACTGTTCATATTTTATACAGTAGGTATGACAAGTGTCATGAGTTGTAAAAATGTTTAGGCATTTTTATTAAATGAACAAAGTTGCAAAAGAAATGAAACAGAAAAGAAAATAGAAAAAATAGGAGAGAGAGAAGCTTACCTGGCGCCCACCGGCCCACCTGCCGGCCCAGCCCAGCTGCCGCTCCAGCGAGCTGCTTGGCTCGGCCAGGCAGGCAGGCAGGTGCTCGACGGCGACCGCAAGGCGCGCCACGCAGCTGCCCACCGCCCTGCTTCGTCCCCTCGCCGTCCTGGAGGGATGGTTCGACCCTCCACGTCCTCCTCGACCCTGCAGACACCTCCACCTCCCCCCAGTTCCTCTTCTCCGCTCTCCCCGCGCCATGGCCGACGCCGCCGTGATCGCACCGTCGTAGAAGCCGCGTCCACCGTCGTCCCTGAGCTCCGCCTTGGTGTCCGTCGTCTCCGCCATCCTCGACTGCTTCGAACAGGCCGAGCCCCGAGCGCTCGCCCGCCCTGGAGACGCCCCCGACCTCTTCTTCCCCAACTCCGGCCGCGGAGATCCCCCTCGCCGTCCTGCTCAGCTCCGACCACCCCCGAGCTCGCTCTGGTGCTCGTTGCAACCCCTGTGAGCCTAGCTACCTCCTCCCCCTCTCCGTTGGCTCCCTTTTGCCCTGTAACACACTGCACGAAGCTCGTCCGCACGCACCGCCGCCGTGCTCGCCGCCGGTGATGCTCCGGTGACCATTTGGTCACTGGCACCGTCCAACGTACTCACCACAGCACGTAGATGCGAACGGTGCTACGCACGCATCGCCTAGGCCCCTGCAGCCGTTTCTCCACACACGCCCGACGTCGGTCGCCGCCGTCGAGCTCGTTGCCGTCGTCTCCGGCCACCCTAGGTCTGACGACCACCTCCATCCGACGCGCAACAGCAAGGGCTATCCAACGCACCCAACCGCAGCTCGAACCGTGCACCGTAGGCGTTTTCCGAAGCACGCCGCCGCGTTTGGCCTCGCCGGCGGCTAAACGCCGGCGAGTTGGACCTGTTTTGACCACGGGTTTGACCCCCTGGGTCAATGACATGTGGGCCCTGCCCGCAAGTCAAACCTAGTTTAGGTGTTAATTTAATCTTAATTAGTTAATTAGTTTAGTCACTGACACGTGGGCCCTGGCCCCAGTGACAGCTAACTAGTTTTAGTTTAACTCTAATTAACTCAGTTAATTAGCTGTGACACTGACATGAGGGACCCACTGGTCAGATTTGACCTGGACTGGCCCTGTTGACTGCCTGACGTCAGCATGATGTCATGCTGACGCAGTAAAGGTTTTTCTAGGATTTTTAGATTTAATAATAATTCAGGAAATTCCAGAAAATACCCAAAACTTAAAAAAATCATATAAAATCAACCATAGCTAAGATGGAAAAGATTTATATATGAAAAATGATCAGAAAAATCCAATCTTTCTAATGGCACTGGTTTCATGCATGTTTGAACAAGTTAACTTGCTGTTTACGTCAAAAACATGATAATGCACTTATTTAAATAATAGTTTAAACTTCAATTTGAATCCTTGATTCAAATAGGTTCAAACCCTTCTGGTTTTAGTTGCATTAGCCAACATACATGCATCTTGCCATGTCATAAACATGCATCATATTGTTGCATTCGTTTGTTAATGATTGTATCGTCGGAATTCCCTGTGTTAGGTCCTGCTCCCGAGGATACTGCCGCGTATCCAGTTGAAGAGCAGTACCCGACAACTACCTTGTCAGGCAAGCAATCATTGATCATTCCGATACAAACGCAATCCTCTCGCTCCTGCTCTCTTTTACTGCATTAAGGCAACAGCGCGTGAACTGCTACTTGCTGCAGTAGTTGAACCCTATTCCCTTGCATGACCTGTCATTGCCACAGTAAATAGTTGAAACCCACTAGCATGTGTAGGAGATGATTGAGCCATGTGATGTGTGATCCACCATGCTATTTACTTATGCTGCCTGCTATGCTTAGAGTTGTGTCTGGTCTGGTTCATCTGGGTGATGGACAGAGTGAAATGAACTTACCAATAAGAGAAGGAAGTGTGGAATACGCTTGGTAAAGGTATCGATGAAAGGCCATGTAGGAGTACATGGTGGGTTGTTTCATTGGAACCGTACATAGGACCCGAGATCTGTATGTGTGGTTCAAGTTGCAGTTACTACCATGCATTGGGCCCGAAACCAATGGACCCTCTCGACTTATTAATTACCCTCGATCTCTCTCAAGGAGTTGCAACTAGTTTCTGGTGTTTATAGTTTACTGGAGGTCGTGCACAACGCTGACCCTCGGGGTGGGTTGTGATGTGACAGGTACGTGGCACGGTGTACCGGTTGCCCGTTTGGTGACTCGGGAACCCTTTACACATCGTTTGGGGCCGTGAGCGACACCCCGGCCGGATCTCCCCACGGATGGAACCCAAATAGGCGATAAACCTGGACGAGAGACTTGAGTAGTTAGTCAGTTCGTGACCAACAACCTCGTTGTGCTTCCGCTTGAAGGTTGCCGAGTACACGCCGAGTAAACGGCGATAAGTGGTGAAAGCGTGTGTGAAGAGGTACACCCCTGCAGGATTATCAATCTATTCGAATAGCCGTTGTTCGCGGTACGAACTACTTGGTTACTCTTACAGTTCATAGACAAGTTGATGGATACTGCTAAAAGCCTCAAGATAAGTGTGAGTGCCGTGGATGGCCCTTCCGTAGGATGACGGAAGAGGATCCTCGGTAGAGTATTGATGTGGTGATTAGAGGACTCGTGTTCGTAATAACATCTTGCAATCCGTTGAGAGTTGTAGTATAGGTTAGCCAAGGTCAAAGCTGGCATTCTGCTATAAACTCCACTACCCCCTTTGATAATGTTGCATGTATGATAGGTTTTGTGGTAAGACTTGCTGAGTACCTTTGTACTCATGTTTGCTTAATAACTGTTGCAGAGGAGAACCCTGCCCCTGCTGATGGGTTGTACATAGACGTTGACGTCGACGAGTAGCTTGACACCCAGACGGTGATCTGGAGCTTGTGAAGGGCCTTGTAGATAGCCAGGCTACACCAAGCCTGTTTTATTTTCTAAGTTGTCTGTACTCAGACATGTAGCTTCCGCTTGTGCTTGTTTGACTGTATGACTTGAGTGTTGGGTCATGTGACCCCTACCTGTATGAATATGTTATGTATGGCTCTTGGAGCCTTTTAAATAAAGTACTTTGAGTCATAGAATTCTGTTGTGATGCAATGTTGTATTTGCACATATTGAGCATATTGCGTGTATGATTGAAATGCTTGGTATGTGTGGGATCCGACACCTAGTTGTTTTCCTTTGGTAGCCTATCTTACAGGGAAATGCCTCCTAGTGATTCCAATGAGCCTTGGTAGCTTGCTACTGCTCGGAACACGTAGGCTGGCCGGCATGTGTCCTTCTTCGTTCCTGTGTCTGTCCCTTAGGGGAAATGTCACGCGTTGATCCTTTAAGTCCATGTAGCTTGCTACGACTTGGGTTCATACGTTGATGACCGACATGTTCGTTGCTGGGTCATGGATGCCTGTCTCTGTAATTTAGTGCCACTTTTGGTTTATAACTAGCCATGTCGGCCCGGGTTCTCTGTCATATGGATGCTAGCGACACTGTCATATACGTGTGCCAAAATGCGCAAACGGTCCCGGGCCAGGTAAGGTGGCACCCGTGGGGTTACCATGCGTGAGTCCGCAAAGTGATATGACGTGTTACAGCTAGATCGGTGTGACTTAGGATCGGGGTCCTGACAGCGTTGGCATCAGAGCTGGACTGCCTGTAGGTTTCTCAAGCCAAACTGGTCGATGTTGAGTCTAGAAAAATTCTTAGTTATATGTAGGGGAATTGATTGTGGAAGGGAACGTAAGGCTCTTTTTACTCCTTTACCTTATGCCCTTCTGATCTGAGTCTGTCTATTCTTTCTACGGGGGAATTAGGATTAGGCCTCTTATCCTTACTAGGTTCACGTGTTACTAATCCGTAGACTCTTAGGATTGTTGGTTTCAAGCCTCAGTTCAGTTTCTATCCTTTTAGTATGATGATTGTTGAACCGGAACCTTGATATGGAATTGTTGAGTGGCTATGCTATCATTTGTATGATGTCTCAAATCTTTGTTTGAGCATTTACAGTTGTAATGCTGCCCGATTTCTTCCAGAAACACTAATGCCTTGCATTATTCCGTGTTTCAGATGTCTGGCCGCATCACTCACCAAGTGGTTCGTTTGACTCGGTGCATTAATGTGCCCGGTCACACGGCCATGCTAGTTCGTGTGATGACTGAGACTGGTTATCGCTGGTATCCTGAATACACTATGGAGGAACAGTACCGGGATTTTAATCAAAGTCAGTATTTCTGCACAGTCCGGATATACCGCTCATATCCTGGAGCTAATGATCCCATCCATTGGTCTTATGGACTCGGGATTACCATCGAGATGGCAGTGCAGGATGCCGCTTATTCGATGATGACCATTCTCCGTGCTAGGCATGCCCTGTTGCTGAACACTGAGTTCTGTTACATGCCAGCCTCACTCCCCGGAGAGGAAGGCTACTACACTGGTCTGTATACTGATGCTGCTCATGAAGAGCCACTGCTTCAGACTACTGTTGAGATGTTGGAGGATAGGGACCGTGAGGTCCGTGCCCTCCGAATGGAGCTGTATAACACTCGAGCCGCTCACTGGACTACTTTGACACGGCTTGCACCTACTGTGCACGCCGGATATCTGGACATGCGGGATTTGTATCCTGTGCGGACTCGTCTGCCTGAACGCATGGATTGGCGTGACATTGGGGGTATTACACCTCCATGTGGGCGTCGGTTACCACCAGCATAGGGACCGAGACCACACCCATGCCCTTATGGTCCTCAGCCTTCGAGTGCTCGCGAGTTCCAAGATCCGTCTGTACCACTTCCAGGCTACGGTGGTAATCTTTACGAGGATTACAACACGAATGTCTGAGCTAGTCCGTGGTAGTAGTAGTATTGTAGTAGTTGTATTTCCACAGTCCTGCGCGTCTTGTGGAATATGACTTAGTGTGTACTGAATTCCGGAGGTGTAGTTACATAATGTATAGGAGCTTGGAATGCCTCTGATGGGATGTATCGTCTTTCACCGCAGTTGTACTTTAGCCTTGGCTTGTACTAAACTTTGTATGGTGTGTATGACCACTGGTGTATATATAGCAGTTCCTATATTACCATGTCGTACGGATGAACATCTCTGCATTCTGTGTCATCCATTACATTCTGCACTTCTATGTCAAATTTTTGCCATCCTTGTCTAAACCGTTGTTTTGTTTTCTTAGGATGGTCAACACTCGCAACACTCCTGCTGCTCAGGAGCAGGGTGATGCTAGTGGGGCTAGAGATGGAAATCTGCCCCAGCCACCCTCTTTGGCGGAAGTTATGGTTGAAGCAGAACGGAACAAGAGAGAGACCAACCGTCTGCTGGAACGCATAGAGCAGAACACTGGGTTCCGTCAGAGGAATGACGTGGTGTCAATCCACGATTTTATCAAGATGTGTCCACCAAAGTTCCATCACTCCACTGAACCTCTGGATGCTGATGACTGGCTACGTAGTATCACCCACAAGCTACACTCTGCCTGTGTGGCCGAAGCTGACAAGGTTATCTACGCCGCCTATCATCTTGAGGGCCCTGCTAGTCTTTGGTTGGAAAACTTTGAAGCTATGCATCCTGCTGGCCAAGTCACTACCTGGGTTGAGTTCAGTGAGGCATTCCATGAACATCACATTCCGGAAGGTCTCATGGATCGCAAGCGGGAGGAATTCTGCAATTTCACCCAGGGCCGTTTAACTGTGGATGGCTATAGTCGTGAGTTTGGTAATCTGGCACGCTATGCACCTGAGGAAGTATCCACCGATGCCAAGAAACAGGCGAGGTTCCGCAAGGGACTCAGCCCTGAACTTCGTCGAGATCTACGTCTGCACGAGTGCACCTCTTTCCAGAAGTTGGTTAACAAGGCTATCAGTGCTGAGACGGGCCAGACCGACTTCGAGGCCACCCGCAAGCATACTCGAGACCTTGGTTCCTCATCCGGCTCTGGCTCTCACAAGCGCCGTGTGTGGGTTCCTAACACTGCTCTACCACCCAAGTACACACCGAGGCCATCCTATGAGGCGCCTCGTCCAACTCAATAGTTTGCACCTGCTAAGACCTATGGAGGTCCACCCTCCAACTTTGCTACACGCACCACCACTGTGACATGTTTCAAGTGTGGAGAACCGGGACACTACATGCGTGATTGTCCCCAGAATCAGCCAGGAAAACCCGTTGGCCGTGGTAAGCAAACCGGCAAGGTGAACTATGTCAAGCCAATCCCCACTGCGCGTGGTCATGTCAACTATGTTTCTGCCGAAGAAGCTTATGAGGATCCTAACGTCGTCCTTGGTACGCTTCTCGTAAACTGCGATCCGGCATCTGTTCTTTTTGATACTGGAGCATCCCATTCGTTCATATCCGAGATCTATGCTCGATTGCACAACATGACTTTTTGTGACATGCCTACTTCCATGGTTATTCAAACTCCTGGTTCAAAGTGGCAAACCTCTAGGGTAAGCCATGGAAATGAAATCCTTGTCGATAGACTTGTTTTCCTTGCATCACTAATCGCTCTCAAGTCCTCGGACATAAATATCATTTTGGGTATGGATTGGATGACAACCCATTACGCCAAAATTGATTGCTTTACTAGGACCGTTCAACTTACACATCCATCCGGCAAGATAGTCAATGTCTTGACCCGAATGGCTGAACGTCAGCTCTATTCTCTTAATGCTAGCCCTCTACCAGAACTCGAAGATATCCCGGTAGTCCGTGACTTCCCGGATGTTTTTCCTGAAGAACTGCCAGGAGTTCCACCTGACAGAGCTGTCGAGTTTGTGATAGATCTTATCCCTGGAACTGTCCCAATCTCTAGGAGACCTTATAAGATGGCACCACTAGAATTAGCTGAGCTAAAGAAACAACTCGATGAGTCTTTACAAAAAGGTTTCATCCGTCCTAGTTCTTCCCCTTGGGCTTGCCCCATCCTCTTCGTCAAGAAGAAGGATGGAACGGAGCGGATGGTTGTAGATTATCGACCTGTCAATCTGGTCACCATCAAGAATAAGTATCCGCTTCCCAGGATCAACGACCTGTATGATCAGCTCGCTGGATCCTCAGTCTTCTCTAAGATGGATTTGAGGTTGG
>LR738713.1:221668686-221697647 GCA_902687465.1 Secale cereale | reverse complement strand
GGTAGTCCGTGACTTCCCGGATGTTTTTCCTGAAGAACTGCCAGGAGTTCCACCTGACAGAGCTGTCGAGTTTGTGATAGATCTTATCCCTGGAACTGTCCCAATCTCTAGGAGACCTTATAAGATGGCACCACTAGAATTAGCTGAGCTAAAGAAACAACTCGATGAGTCTTTACAAAAAGGTTTCATCCATCCTAGTTCTTCCCCTTGGGCTTGCCCCATCCTCTTCGTCAAGAAGAAGGATGGAACGGAGCGGATGGTTGTAGATTATCGACCTGTCAATCTGGTCACCATCAAGAATAAGTATCCGCTTCCCAGGATCAACGACCTGTATGATCAGCTCGCTGGATCCTCAGTCTTCTCTAAGATGGATTTGAGGTTGGGCTACCATCAAATCAAAATCAAGAACGGGGACATTCCTAAAACGGCTTTCGTTACTCGTTATGGTCAATATGAGTACACCGTCATGTCCTTCGGATTAACCAATACCCCAGCTACCTTTTCTTGGTTAATGAATTCTATATTCATGGAGTATTTGGATAAATTCGTCGTGGTATACCTCGATGATATACTCATTTTCTCCAAGAACAAGGAAGATCATGCCGAGCATTTAAGTCTGGTATTGACGAAGCTTCGAGAGCACCGCCTTTATGCCAAATCCTCTAAATGTGAATTTTGGTTGCCGGAAGTAACCTATCTAGGTCATGTGATCTCTGGCAAGGGTATTGCTGTCAATCCCGAGCGAGTTCAAGCCGTACTTGATTGGACTCCCCCTGAATCGGTCAAGCAAGTTAGGAGTTTTCTTGGCTTAGCGAGTTATTGCCGACGTTTCGTCGAGAATTTATCCAAGGTTGCTAAACCTCTAACCGAACTCCTCAAAAAAGATAAAAAGTTTGAGTGGACCCCACAGTGCGAGTCCAGTTTTCAGGATCTGAAAAGACGCCTGACATCTGCACCTGTACTGGTACCACCAGATTTTTCCAAGGATTTTATAATCTATTGCGACGCCTCGCGACAAGGACTAGGTTGCATTCTCATGCAAGATCGTCAAGTGATTGCATACGCATCTCGACAGTTGCGTCCACATGAGGATAACTATCCTACTCATGATTTAGAGCTTGCAGCTGTAGTCCATGCACTCAAAACATGGCGACATTACCTCCTTGGTAATCGCTGTGAAATCTTCACTAATCACCAAAGTTTGAAGTATATCTTCACCCAACCAGATCTAAATCTCAGGCAAAGACGTTGGGTTGAGTTGCTCACCGACTACGATTTAGGGATCACTTACACTCCTGGAAAGGCCAATGTCATGGTTGATGCACTAAGTCGTAAGTCATATTGTAACAATTTAATGTTACAACAAAGTCAACCACTTCTCCACGAGGAATTTCGTAAGCTTAACCTTCACATTGTTCCTCGAGGATTTCTTTCCACCTTGGTGGCGAAACCTACCCTTTTGGATCAGGTCATCAAAGCACAGAAGGTTGATCCCGGAATTTCCCGTATTAAGAGGAACATCAAGAAAGGACTTGCAGGATGTTTCTCAATTGCTGATCAAGGAGTCGTATTCTTTAGCAACCGTTTGGTGGTTCCTAAAGTACGAAACCTAAGACGTTTGATTCTCAAGGAGGCTCATGAATCTCCTCTCGCGATTCATCCCGGTAGTACCAAAATGTATCAAGACCTACGTCAAAGATTCTGGTGGACTAGGATGAAGAGAGAAATCGCTCAATATTGCTAACTGCGACATTTGCCGTCGAGTCAAAGCAGAGCATCAACGGCCTGCTGGCACCCTTCAACCTCTAGCTATTCCTGAATGGAAATGGGATAAAGTCGGTATGGACTTCATTACCGGGTTTCCCAGGTCCAGGAAAGGGAATAATGCTATCTTCGTCGTTATCGACCGCCTCTCTAAAGTAGCTCATTTCCTGCCTGTTCGGGAGAGTATTACCGCTAGCCAGCTAGCAGACTTATATATCTCTTGAATAGTATCACTTCATGGTGTACCGTTTGAGATTAACTCAGACCGTGGAAGTCTTTTCACTTCCCGATTTTGGGAAAGTTTCCAGAATGCCATGGGAACTCATCTCTCTTTCAGTACTGCCTTTCATCCGCAGTCAAGTGGTCAAGTGGAACGAGTCAATCAAATTCTGGAAGACATGCTTCGAGCCTCTGTCATTTCTTTCGGTATGGAATGGGAAAAGTGTCTTCCATTTGCCGAATTCGCTTATAACAATAGTTATCAAGCCAGCTTGGGTAAAGCTCCCTTCGAAGTTCTATATGGACGAAGGTGTCGAACACCTCTTAAGTGGTCAGAAACTGGCGAAAGACAATTCTTTGGCCCGGATATGATCCAGGAAGCAGAGGAACAAGTTCGCATCGTTCGTGAGAGATTGAAAACAGCCCAGTCTCGCCAAAAGAGCCAATATGATAGTCATCATAAGGCTGTGACTTTTGAAGTCGGCGATAAGGCTTACCTTCGGGTTACTCCTCTTAAGGGAACCCATCGCTTCGGTATCAAAGGCAAATTGGCCCCTCGTTACATCGGTCCATTTCGCATTCTTGCCAAACGAGGAGAAGTTGCCTACCAATTGGAACTACCTCCGCACCTCTCCAGAGTTCATGATGTTTTCCACGTTTCTCAACTCAGGCGTCGCTTCTCGGATCATATCCGCGGAGTGGACCACGAAACGCTTGATCTCCAAGACAATCTCACATATCGAGAATACCCCGTTCGTATTCTTGATCAGACTGAGCGCACCACTCGACGCCACAATATCAAGTTTCTCAAGGTTCAATGGTCACATCATTCCGAGAGTGAAGCTACTTGGGAAAGGGAGGATCGTCTTCGACTTGAGTACCCCACCCTCTTTCCGGAGGAACCCGAATCTCGGGACGCGATTCTTCTAAGTGGGGGTGAGTTGTCACATCCCTAGCTAGCACTTGCATTAGGACCTAACTAGAGTGTGCATCATGTTTACTTTCAAAGAAACCTGAAATTGGATTAACAGAAACCCCAGCACCCCTCCCCTAACAACTAGGGTTTGCTAAAATATTTTCCAATGTACCCAAAATGCCCTTCAAAATGTTCATCATTTCTGCCTTGGTCTTAAACCTCTGCCAAAAATGGTGCACAATTTTCTAGGACAATCTAGGGCTTTGGATTAAATCATATGGTATTTGAATTTGGGCATTTAAATGATATAAAATATTTTAAATGCTCAAATAATCATGAACTATAATGTTTCCTACTGTTCATATTTTATACAGTAGGTATGACAAGTGTCATGAGTTATAAAAATGTTTAGGCATTTTTATTAAATGAACAAAGTTGCAAAAGAAATGAAACAGAAAAGAAAATAGAAAAAATAGGAGAGAGAGAAGCTTACCTGGCGCCCACCAGCCCACCTGCCGGCCCAGCCCAGCTGCCGCTCCAGCGAGCTGCTTGGCTCGGCCAGGCAAGCAGGCAGGTGCTCGACGGCGACCGCACGGCGCGCCACGCAGCTGCCCGCCGCCCTGCTTCGTCCCCTCGCCGTCCTGGAGGGATGGTTCGACCCTCCACGTCCTCCTCGACCCCGCAGACACGTCCACCTCCCCCCAGTTCCTCTCCTCCGCTCTCCCCGCACCATGGCCGACGCCGCCGTGATCGTGCCGTCGTAGAAGCCGCGTCCACCGTCGTCCCTGAGCTCCGCCTTGGTGTCCGTCGTCTCCGCCGTCCTCGGCTGCTTCGAACAGGCCGAGCCCCGAGCGCTCGCCCGCCCTGGAGACGCCCCCGACCTCTTCTTCCCCAACTCCGGCCGCGGAGATCCCCCTCGCCGTCCTGCTCAGCTCCGACCACCCCCGAGCTCGCTCCGGTGCTCGCTGCAACCCCTGTGAGCCTAGCTACCTCTTCCCCCTCTCCGTTGGCTCCCTTTTGCCCTGTAACACACTGCACGAAGCTCGTCCGCACGCACCGCCGCCGTGCTCGCCGCTGGTGATGCTCCGGTGACCATTTGGTCACTGGCACCGTCCAACGTACTCACCACAGCACGTAGATGCGAACGGTGCTACACACGCATCGCCTAGGCCCCTACAGCCGTTTCTCCACACATGCCCGACGCCGGTCGCCGCCGTCGAGCTCGTTGCCGTCGTCTCCGGCCACCCTAGGTCCGGCGACCACCTCCATTCGACGCGCAACAGCAAGGGCTATCCAACGCACCCAACCGCAGCTCGAACCGTGCACCGTAGGCGTTTTCCGAAGCACGCCGCCGCGTTTGGCCTTGCCGGCGGCTAAACGCCGGCGAGTTGGACCTGTTTTGACCACGGGTTTGACCCCCTGGGTCAATGACATGTGGGCCCTGCCCGCAAGTCAAACCTAGTTTAGGTGTTAATTTAATCTTAATTAGTTAATTAGTTTAGTCACTGACACGTGGGCCCTGGCCCCACTGACAGCTAACTAGTTTTAGTTTAACTCTAATTAACTCAGTGAATTAGCTGTGACACTGACATGAGGGACCCACTGGTCAGATTTGACCTGGACTGGCCCTGTTGACTGCCTGACGTCAGCATGATGTCATGCTGACGCAGTAAAGGTTTTTCTGGGATTTTTAGATTTAATAATAATTCAGGAAATTCCAGAAAATACCCAGAACTTTAAAAAATCATATAAAATCAACCATAGCTCAGATGGAAAAGATTTATATATGAAAAATGATCAGAAAAATCCAATCTTTCAAATGGCACTGGTTTCATGCATGTTTGAACAAGTTAACTTGCTGTTTACATCAAAAACATGATAATGCACTTATTTAAATAATAGTTTGAACTTCAATTAGAATCCTTGATTCAAATAGGTTCAAACCCTTCTGGTTTTAGTTGCATTAGCCAACACACATGCATCTTGCCATGTCATAAACATGCATCATATTGTTGCATTTGTTTGTTAATGATTGTATCGTCGGAATTCCCTGTGTTAGGTCCTGCTCCCGAGGATACTGCCGCGTATCCAGTTGAAGAGCAGTACCCGACAACTACCTTGCAGGCAAGCAATCATTGATCATTCCGATACAAACCCAATCCTCTCGCTCCTGCTCTCTTTTACTGCATTAAGGCAACAGCGCGTGAACTGCTACTTGCTGCGGTAGTTGAACCCTATTCCCTTGCATGACCTGTCATTGCCACAGTAAATAGTTGAAACCCACTAGCATGTGTAGGAGTTGATTGAGCCATGTGATGTGTGATCCACCATGCTATTTACTTATGCTGCCTGCTATGCTTAGAGTTGTGTCTGGTCTGGTTCATCTGGGTGATGGATCAGAGTGAAATGAACTTACCAATAAGAGAAGGAAGTGTGGAATACGCTTGGTAAAGGTATCGATGAAAGGCCATGTAGGAGTACATGGTGGGTTGTTTCATTGGAACCGTACATAGGACCCGAGATCTGTATGTGTGGTTCAAGTTGCAGTTACTAACATGCATTGGGCCCGAAACCAATGGACCCTCTCGACTTATTAATTACCCTCGATCTCTGTCCAGGAGTTGCAACTAGTTTCTGGTGTTTATAGTTTACTGGAGGTCGTGCACAACGCTGACCCTCGGGGTGGGTTGTGATGCGACAGGTACATGGCACGGTGTACCGGTTGCCCGTTTGGTGACTCGGGAACCCTGTACACATCGTTTGGGGCCGTGAGCGACACCCCGGGCGGATCTCCCCACGGATGGAACCCAAATAGGCGATAAACCTGGACGAGAGACTTGAGTAGTTAGTCAGGTCGTGGCCAACACCCTCGCTGGGCTTCCGCTTGAAGGTTACCGAGTACACGCCGAGTAAACGGCGATAAGTGGTGAAAGCGTGTGTGAAGAGGTACACCCCTGCAGGGTTATCAATCTATTCGAATAGCCGTTGTTCGCGGTACGAACTACTTGGTTACTCTTACAGTTCATAGACAAGTTGATGGATACTGCTAAAAGCCTCAAGATAAGCGTGAGTGCCGTGGATGGCCCTTCCGTAGGATGACGGAAGAGGATCCTCGGTAGTGTATTGATGTGGTGATTAGAGGACTCGTGTTCGTAATAACATCTTGCAATCCGTTGAGAGTTGTAGTATAGGTTAGCCACGGTCAAAGCTGGCATTCTGCTATAAACTCCACTACCCCCTTTGATAATGTTGCATGTATGATAGGTTTTGTGGTAAGACTTGCTGAGTACCTTTGTACTCATGTTTGCTTAATAACTGTTGTAGAGGAGAACCCTGCCCCTGCTGATGGGTTCTACATAGACGTTGACGTCGACGAGTAGCTTGACACCCAGACGGTGATCTGGAGCTTGTGAAGGGTCTTGTAGATAGCCAGGCTACACCAAGCCTGTTTTATTTTCTAAGTTGTCTGTACTCAGATATGTAGCTTCCGCTTGTGCTTGTTTGACTGTATGACTTGAGTGTTGGGTCATGTGACCCCTACCTGTATGAATATGTTATGTATGGCTCTTGGAGCCTTTTAAATAAAGTACTTTGAGTCATAGAATTCTGTTGTGATGCAATGTTGTATTTGCACATATTGAGCATATTGCGTGTATGATTGAAATGCTTGGTATGTGTGGGATCCGACACCTAGTTGTTTTCCTTTGGTAGCCTATCTTACAGGGAAATGCCTCCTAGTGATTCCAATGAGCCTTGGTAGCTTGCTACTGCTCGGAACACGTAGGCTGGCCGACATGTGTCCTTCTTCGTTCCTATGTCTGTCCCTTAGGGGAAATGTCATGCGTTGATCCTTTAAGTCCATGTAGCTTGCTACGACTTGGGTTCATACGTTGATGACCGACACGTTCGTTGCTGGGTCATGGATGCCTGTCTCTGTAATTTAGTGCCACTTTTGGTTTATAACTAGCCATGTCGGCCCGGGTTCTCTGTCATATGGATGCTAGCGACACTGTCATATACGTGTGCCAAAATGCGCAAATGGTCCCGGGCCAGGTAAGGTGGCACCGTGGGGTTACCGTGCGTCAGGCCGCAAAGTGATATGACGTGTTACAGCTAGATCGGTGTGACTTAGGATCGGGGTCCTGACAGTCTGGTACACAGCATGGCATACATAATAGAACCTATGGCTGAGGCATAGGGGATGACACTCATCTTTTCTCTATCTTCTACCGTGGTCGGGGACTGAGCCATGCTCAATCTCATACCTTGTAAAACAGGCAAGAACCCTTTCTTGGACTGATCCATATTGAACTTGTTCAATATCTTGTCAAGGTATGCGCTTTGTGAAAGACCAATGAGGCTTCTCGATCTATCTCTATAGATCTTGATGCCTAATATATAAGCAGCTTCTCCAAGGTCCTTCATTGAAAAACTCTTATTCAAGTAGGCCTTTATGCTTTCCAAGAATTCTATATCATTTCCCATCAGCAGTATGTCATCCACATATAATATGAGAAATGCTACGAAGCTCCCACTCACTTTATTGTAAATACAGGCTTCTCCCCAAGTCTGTATAAAGCCAAACGCTTTGATCACATCATTAAAGCGAATATTCCAACTCCGAGATGCTTGCACCAGCCCGTAGATCGAGCGCTGGAGCTTGCATACTTTGTTAGCATTCTCTGGATCGACAAAACCTTCCGGCTGTATCATATACAGTTCTTCCTTGAGGAAGCCATTAAGGAATGATGTTTTGACGTCCGTTTGCCATATCTCATAATCATAGAATGCGGCAATTGCTAACATGATTCGGACGGACTTTAGCATCGCTACGGGAGAGAAAGTCTCGTCGTAGTCAATCCCTTGAACTTGTCGATAACCCTTAGCGACAAGACGAGCTTTATAGATGGTCACATTACCATCCACGTCCGTCTTCTTCTTGAATATCCATTTATTTTCTATGGCGTGCCTATCATCGGGCAAGTCCACCAAAGTCCATACTTTGTTTTCATACATGGATTCTATCTCGGATTTCATGGCTCCAAGCCATTTATTGGAATCCGGGCCCGCCATCGCTTCTTCATAGTTCGAAGATTCACCGTTGTCCAACAACATGATTTCCAAGACAGGGTTGCCGGACCACTCTGGCGCGGAATGTGTCCTTGTTGACCTTCGAAGTTCTGTAGTAACTTGATCTGTATCTTCATGATCACCATCATTAACTTCCTCCCTTGTCGGTGCAGGCACCTTGGGAACAACTTCTCGCGCTGCGCTACTTTCCGATTCGGGAAGGGTGACTGTCACCTCATCAAGTTCTACTTTCCTCCCACTTACTTCTTTCGAGAGAAACTCATTCTCCAGAAAGGATCCATTCTTGGCAACAAAAATCTTGCCTTCAGATCTTAGGTAGAAGGTGTACCCAATTGTTTCCTTTGGGTATCCTATGAAGACGCATTTTTCCGATTTGGGTTCGAGCTTTTCAGGTTGAAGTTTCTTGACATAAGCATCGCAACCCCAAACTTTCAGAAACGACAGCTTAGGTTTCTTGCCAAACCAAAGTTCATACGGTGTCGTCTTGACGGATTTTGACGGAGCCCTACTTAAAGTGAATGCGGCAGTCTCTAAAGCAAATCCCCAAAAAGATAGCGGTATGTCGGTGAGAGACATCATAGATCGCACCATGTCCAACAAAGTACGATTTCGACGTTCGGACACACCATTACGCTGAGGTGTTCCTGGCGGTGTCAATTGTGAAACAATTCCACAGTTCCTTAGGTGCGTGCCAAATTCATGACTCAAATATTCTCCCCCACGATCTGATTGTAAGAACTTTATTTTTCTGTCACGTTGATTCTCAACCTCATTCTGAAATCCCTTGAACTTTTCAAAGGTCTTAGACTTGTGTTTCATTAAATAGACATACCCATATCTACTCAAGTCATCTGTGAGGGTGAGAACATAACAATAGCCTCTGCGAGCTTCAACACTCATTGGACCGCACACATTGGTATGTATGATTTCCAATAAGTTGGTTGCTCGCTCCATTGTTCCGGAGAACGGAGTCTTGGTCATCTTGCCCAAAAGGCATGGTTTGCACGTGTCAAAAGATTCATTATCAAGAGACTCTAGAAGCCCATCTGCATGGAGCTTCTTCATACGCTTGACACGAATATAACCAGGGCGGCAATGCCACAAGTATGTGGGACTATCATTATCAACTTTACATCTTTTGTCATCCACACTATGAATATGTGTATCATCACGTTCGAGATTCATCAAAAATAAACCATTGACCAGCGGGGCATGACCATAAAACATATCTCTCACATAAATAGAACAACCATTATTCTCGGATTTAAATGAGTAGCCATCTCGCATCAAACGAGATCCAGATACAATGTTCATGCTCAAAGCTGGTACTAAATAACAATTATTAAGGTTTAAAACTAATCCCGAGGGTAGATGTAGAGGCAGCATACCGACGGCGATCACATCGACCTTGGAACCATTCTCGACGCGCATTGTCACCTCGTCCTTCGCCAGTCTCCGCTTATTCCGCAGCTCCTGCTTTGAGTTACAAATGTGAGCAACTGCACCGGTATCAAATACCCAGGAGCTACTACCAGCGCTGGTAAGGTACACATCAATAACATGTATATCATATATACCTTTGAAGTTGTCGGCCTTCTTATCTGCTAAGTATTTGGGGCAGTTCCGCTTCCAGTGACCCGTTCCCTTGCAATGAAAACACTCAGTTTCAGGCTTGGGTCCATTCTTTGGCTTCTTCCCAGCAACTTGCTTACCGGGCGCGACAACTCCTTTGCTATCCTTCTTGAAGTTCTTCTTACCCTTGCCTTTCTTGAACTTAGTGGTTTTATTGACCATCAACACTTGATGTTCTTTCTTGATATCCACCTCCGTTGATTTCAGCATTGAATACACCTCGGGAATGGACCTCTCCATCCCCTGCATATTGAAATTTAACACGAACTCTTGTAGCTAGGTGGGAGCGACTGAAGGATTCTGTCAATGTCCGCTTCGTCTGGGAGATTCATTCCCAACTGAGACAAGCGGTTGTGCAACCCAGACAACTTGAGTATGTGCTCGCTGACAGAACTATTTTCCTCCATCTTACAACTGTAGAATGCGTCGGAGACGTCATATCTCTCGACTCGGGCATGAGCTTGGAAAACCATTTTCAGCTCTTGGAACATCTCATATGCTCCGTGGTGCTCAAAACGCATTTGGAGCCCCGACTCTAAGCTGTAAAGCATGCCGCACTGAACCAGGGAGTAATCATCACAACGCGACTGCCAGGCGTTTATAACGTCTTGGGTCGCCGGGAGAACGGGTGCATCACCTAGCGGTGCTTCAAGGACATATGATCTCTTGGCAGCTATGAGGATAATCCTCAGGTTACGGACCCAATCCGTATAGTTGCTACCATCGTCTTTCAGCTTGGTTTTCTCTAGGAACGCATTGAAGTTGAGGGCAACTTGAGCGTGGGCCATTTGATCTACAAGACATATTGTAAAGATTTTTAGACTAAGTTCATGACAATTAAGTTCATCTAATCAAATTTAATGAACTCCCACTCAGATTGACATCTCTCTAGTCATCTAAGTGATACATGATCCGAATCGACTAGCCCGTGTCCGATCATCACGTGAGATGGACTAGTCATCAACGGTGAACATCTTCATGTTGATCGTATCTTCCATACGACTCATGTTCGACCTTTCGGTCTTCCGTGTTCCGAGGCCATGTCTGTACATGCCAGGCTCGTCAAGTGAACCCTAAGTGTATTGCGTGTGTAAATCTGGCTTACACCCGTTGTATGTGAACGTTAGATCCTATCACACCCGATCATCACGTGGTGCTTCGGAACAAC
This sequence comes from Secale cereale, assembly GCA_902687465.1. Lineage (NCBI taxonomy): Eukaryota > Viridiplantae > Streptophyta > Magnoliopsida > Poales > Poaceae > Secale > Secale cereale. Next base: position 221,686,857 of record LR738713.1, on the reverse strand, counting down.
GATCCTTAGCAATGGTGCACAGTTAGGGGGAACACATTTCTTGAGATATTTAGTGAGAGATCATATTATTTACTACCATCGTTCTAAGTAAACAAGATGCATAAACATGATAAACATCACATGCAATCAAATAAAGTGACATGATATGGCCAATATCATTTTGCTCCTTTGATCTCCATCTTCGGGGCACCATGATCATCTTTTTCACCGGCATGACACCATGATCTCCATCATCGTGTCTTCATGAAGTCGTCTTGCCAACTATTACTTCTACCACTATGGCTAACGTTTAGCAATAAAGTAAAGTAATTACATGGTGTTATTCAGTGACACGCAGGTCATACAATAAACAAGACAACTCCTATGGCTCCTGCCGGTTGTCATTTTCATCGACATGCAAGTCGTGATTCCCTATTACAAGAACATGATCAATGTCATACATCACATATATCATTCATCACATCTTCATGGCCATATCACATCACATAGCACGTGCTGCAAAAACAAGTTAGACGTCCTCTAATTGTTGTTGCAAGTTTTTTACGTGGCTTCTATAGGTTTCTAGCAAGAACGTTTCTTACCTATGCCAAAACCACAACGTGATATGTCAATTTCTATTTACCCTTCATAAGGACCCTGTTCATCGAATCCGATCCGACTAAAGTGGGAGAGACAGACACCCGCCAGCCACCTTATGCAATTAGTCCATGTCAGTCCGTGGAACCAGTCTCACGTAAGCATACGTGTAAGGTCGGTCCGGGCCACTTCATCCCACGATGCCTCTGAATCAAGATTGGACTAGTAGCGGCAAGAGAATTGAACAAAATCAACGTCCACAACTTGTTTGTGTTCTACTCGTGCAAGATGCTACTCAAAGACCTAGCTCAGATGCCACTGTAGGGGAACGTAGCAGAATTCAAAAAATTTCTACGCTTCACCAAGATCAATCTAAGGAGATCACCTAGCAACGAGCATCAAGGAGTGCATCTACATACCCTTTGTAGATCGCGTGCGGAAGCGTTCGAACGAACGTGGATGATGGAGTCGTACTCGTCGTGATCCTCGTCACCGATGATCCCAGCGCCGAACGGACGGCACCTCCGCGTTCAACACACGTACGGTACAGCGACGTCTCCTCCTTCTTGATCCAGCAAGGGGGGAGGAGAGGTTGACGGAGATCCAGCAGCACGACGGCGTGTTGGTGGATGCAACGGGAAAAACTGCAGGGCTTTGCCGAGACCCAGCGGGAGGAGTTGGAGGTGTAATGGGGGGGGGGAGGCGCCAGGGGCTGAGGTGCGGCTGCCCTCTCTCCCCCCACTATATATACGGGGCCAGGGGGGCGCCGGCCCTAGGAGATCCAATCTCCTAGGGGGCGGCAGCCACTGGGGGTATCTTGCCCCCCAAGCCAAAGGGAGGCGCCCCCACCCCTAGGGTTTCAACCCTAGGCGCATGGGGGGTGGCCCATGTGGGGTGCGCCAGCCCACTAGGGGCTGGTCCCCCTTCCCCTACGGCCCAGGGGCCCTCCGGGATGGGTGGCCCCACCCGGTGGACCCCCGGGACCCTTCCGGTGGTCCAGGTACACTACCGGTGACCCCCGGAACGCTCCCGTGGCCGAAACTGGACTTCCTATATATAATTCTTTACCTCCGGACCATTCCGGAACTCCTCGTGACGTCCGGGATCTCATCCGGGACTCCGAATAACATTCTGGTTTGCGTGTGCATATATCTCTACAACCCTAGCGTCACCGAACCTTAAGTGTGAAGACCCTGCGGGTTCGGGAGACACCCAGACATGACCGAGACGACTCTCCGGTCAATAACCAACAGCGGGATCTAGATACCCATGTTGGTTCCCACGTGTTCCTCGATGATCTCATCGGATGAACCACTGTGTCAAGGATTTACTTAATCCCGTATGTAATTCCCTTTGTCTATCGGTACGGTACTTACCCGAGATTCGATCGTCGGTATGCCCGATACCTTGTTCAATCTCGTCATGGCAAGTATCTTTACTCATTCCATAATCCATCATCCCGTGACTAACTCCTTAGTCACGTTGAGCTCATGATGATGATGTCTTACCGAGTGGGCCCAGAGGTACCTCTACGTCATACAGAGTGACAAATCCCAGTCTCGGTTCGTGCCAACCCAACAGACACTTTCGGTGATACCCGTTGTGTACCTTTATAGTCACTTAGTTACGTTGTGATGTTTGGCACACCCAAAGTATTCTTACGGTATCCGGGAGTTGCACAACCTCATGGTCTAAGGAACATATACTTGACACTGGAAAAGCTTAAGCATTATGAACTACACGATCTCGTGCTAGGCTTAGGTTTGGGTCGTGTCCATCACATCATTCTGTTGATCAACGAGCTAGTAACTAGAGGCTTACCAGGGACATGTTGTGGTCTATGTACTCACACATGTATCGATGTTTCCGTACAATACAATTCAAGCATGAATAACAGACAATTATCATGAACAAGGAAATATAATAATAATACTTTTATTATTGCCTCTAGGGCATATTTCCAACAGCGGCTACGTCCCTCTGTGGGATGGAGAGGTAGAGATGGAATAATCTCCCTATTCGCACCTTGAGGGGTGTGGTTGCTAGTATGTTGATGGAGTTGCTCTCCCTCGATGCCTCATGTTCCCGCTTCGGCCACAGGGGAGGTGGCGATGACGTCGCCTGCGTCGACCACGTCCCCCGTGATGTCCACATTCCCGCGCACCTCCATCTCCCTCGTGGCCTCAGTGGCTACGGGTGGAGGGGCTCTCGAAGTGGACGGGTGAGCCGCAGCGCCGGATTTCTTCTTGGGCACCATGGATGATAGAGCCGCTGATGAAGATGCTGATGGCGAAGATGACGCGCCGCGCAAACGCTCAGGTTTGCACAAGCGCTCCCCCTACCTGGTGGTCCAAAGATGTCGCGGGGAAATGCAAACACCTACTCCTGCTTTGGTGGATTAGTGCGACAACGATCACAGAGGCAATTTTTACCCAGGTTCGGGCCATCGCGAGGAGTAAAACCCTACTCCTGCTTTGGTGGATTGATGGGTGGATTGTGGTGGAAAACGCAGCACTCCTACACGGCAAGGGTTGCCTACGGGAGAGAGCCACTATGCGCGTACGTGCGTACGAAGATCCAGGGTCCGAATCCCTTTTCTGGTCTCCATGGGCCTCCTTTTATATATTAAGGGGTTACCATAGTGGTAAATCAGTCATTGCGTGATGACTAGAGAGCAAACAGTGCTATCATACCTAACACTATAGACATGACAACGTGCATTAGATGTGCCGGTTGGTGTCATGTCAAGGAGTTTCCTAGCAAACCTTACGGGCCAATATTGCCACCTCCTCGATTGTCTGTTTGACACGCTGCTGGACGGGTGTCGTCTGTCGGTTATCTTCGCTGGAAGTGGCCGCCATGTGACAAATAGCTTCCACTTAGTCACTTGGGGGCTTGACACCACACTGATTGGCGGCTTGGGTCGCTACGAGGTGGTGCCGTAGAGCCTTACTCGGGTAATCCGCCCCTCGCGTCCCCGGCTGGCTTGCCCATACACCCTTGGGACTTGTCTTCGGGGCAACCTCGTCCTTGCCAGGCTCGCCTGCCCAGCAAGGGAGGTCTTCGCCTTAGTGGTGCTTTACTCCTCTGCCTTGGTTTTGTCCTCTTGATCCGCCCCTAGATTTCTCAAAGGGTATCTCATCTGCTTGATCTGGTCTTGGGTGCTTCAACCTTGGCGCCATGCCTGTGTATAGTCTGGGCAACATACACCCAGGTTTGTTGCGCCGACACCCCGGCAAGGAAGTCGCTGCGTGGACTGACTATTGGGAAGCCGCGACTGTCGAGAAAGGTGGGAAAGTTGATGGCCCATACTGCAAGATCCATCAGACTAAAGGCCACGTTCTTCAAGAATGTCGTCAACTTGAGCATCTTGTCCTGAAGCAGAGGGCTGAGTATGAGAAGCGTGACCAAGAAAAGGATCAGAATTGCGCTGGCGGTAAGTGTCGGATTCGGGGCTCCACAAAACCCAAGAAGTTCGAACACAAGGGCGTGAATGAAGATCTCTCCCAATCACGTCTACCTAGCGTCTCGCTCTCGTCTAGTGAAGAGATTCAAGCAAACAATAGATAGAGCACGCAAGAGTTTACCCAGATTCGGGCCACCGTGTGGTGTAAAACCCTACTTCTTGCTTTGGCGGATTAGCCTCGGGAGGGCTGGAATATGAACTAGTACAGTGGTTCCTGAGCTCAGGAGGCGAGCTCAAGAGGGTCAGGAGGCAAGTGTTCTTGCTCCTTTACGTGGTGGCAGAGTTTATGGACCTGCTCTACTTGGCTGGGCTTGGTTCGACTTGTCCCTCCACAGTGGGAGTCCTAGCTAATTATATAGGCTGCTAGGGTCCTCTTCCCCCAAAATGTTTAGGCGGCAAGGGATCCCACAACGACAATTTTTTAGCGGGAACACAAGGACGTTGCTATGCTGACAAAAGCGGTCTTCGCCTGCAAAAGGATCAGGTGGTGACACGATGGTGGGCTCGATGGTGACATCCTCCTAGTCGTCCTTGTGGTCTTCGGTCTTGTTGCACCGAAGGGGAAACCTTTGTCCCGCTCCCCGGGAACCTGCGGCTGCGTTGTCCCCCTTGCACCAAAACGACAACTACGCCGCTAGCGCGCAGTGGCACCCGCTGGCGCGGTGCGTCACTGCTGACGTCTCTGCCTCCTCCTGAGGCAGACTTGGCCTTGGACTCTCCGCCCGTCCGGAGCACCTTCCCGAGGCCGCTCCTGAGGGGGACTTGACGTAGTTCTCCTCGCGAGGCTTAGCCCCCTCGCGAGGGTCTTGGACAGCTGGTCGTTTAGCTGGGCCATACCAGGCCGCTGTAGGAGCGCGTCGCGGCCCGCAGACAGGCAAGTCTGGGTACCCTGGTTCCCAGGACACCGACAGGAAGAGCCGCGATGGTGGAGAAAATTGCCCCGACAAGGTATCTCAGTGTCAAGGAAAACCCGCCAGGGGCCGTGTGAAGAAGGATTGTGATGATGAGAGTAATGAAGGATACGAGGAGGAAACCAGCGAGCAGGAATTCCAGAAAGCCACTCGTGCCCTATGCATTGATGGGGGTGCATCTTTGCACTCCTCTCACCTCCAACTTAAATAGTGTGCGCGTGAAGTTAATGTTGTGGAGCCAACGGCAGATTCTCGGAAGCCGCTCAAGTGGTCCCACAGTCCCATCATCTTTGATGAAGAGGACCACCCTGAGCGCACCATGGCGGCAGGGTGCTTGCCGTTATTGGTCTCACCAACAATCCGCAACCTCATGGTCACAAAGATGCTGGTTGATTGCTGGGCCGAGTTGAATCTGATTTCTCCAAAGGTCATCAGCAAGCTCTAGATAGCAGATGCAGAACTCAAGGTTACTAGCACATTCCAAAGAATCATCCTCGGCGGGAGTTGTCCTAAGGGAAAGATCACATCGCCGGTGAAATTTGGAGGGGAGTTAAACTACCGAACTAAGAAGATCGTTTTCGATGTGGTTGATCTCCCCCTGCCGTACTATGGAATCCTTGGTCGTCTAGCCCTAGCCAAAATCATGGCAGCATCCCACTATGCCTACAACACCCTGAAGATGCCAGGGCCGATGGGCATTATCACCATTCCATCGGATAAGAAATACGTAGTCATATGCGTAGACAAGATGTACCGGGAGGCAGTTGCAGCAGAGGCCACAGAGATCACTGCTCCCGCCAAGGAAAGCAATAAAAAGCAGAAAACTAGCATGGACATCGGCAAGGAGTACGTGAAGCGTACATCTCCAGAATACGATGTGCCCATTAATGACTTGCCGAAGAGTTCAAATGGCAAGAAATCCAAGGTTGCTGCACCTGCTGTGAAGACGGTCTCGATAGGGCTAGCTGGCGCTAATGGTACCTTCACCATCAACGCCACCCTCAACAACAAATAGGAAAGCGCCATCATTGCCTTCGTACGGGCCAATGTTGATGTGTTTTCATGGCAACCATCTGACATCCCCGGTGTTCCCAGGGAGGTAATCGAGCACCATCATGCTATTTGCCCACATGCCTGGCCCGTCAAATAGAAGGTCCAGAAGTAAGGCTTGGAGTGGCAGCAGCTCACTGTCGAGGATATCAAGAGACTCGACGCAACTGGTCTGGTGAGAGGAGTATTGCATCCGACGTGGTTGGCTAATCCAGTGGTGGTACGCAAGGCTAATGGGAAATGGAGGCTTTGCATAGATTTCACTGATCTCAACAAGGCATGCCTAAAGGACCCATTCCCCTTGCCGCGCATCGACCATATTGTGGATTATACCTCTAGGTGTGACATCCTTTCCTTCCTGGATGCCTACTCTGGATACTACCAGATCTTCATGTCCAAGGAAGACGAGGAGAAGACCGCGTTCATAACCCCATGCGATATGCACTGCTTTGTACGTATGCTCTTTAAGTTAAAGAGCACTGGATCCACTTTTGCAAGAGCAGTATAGATTGAATTTGAGTCAGAACTGCACAGAAATATTGAGGCTTACATGGATGATATAGTGGTCAAAACCAAGGATAGATTGACTCTCATTCGGGACATAGAAGAGACCTTTGCAAATCCGTGCAAGCTCAACCTGAAATTAAATCCAGAGAATTTTTTGTTCGGTGTTCCTTTCGGCAAACTACTTGGCTTCTTTGTGTCCCATCGGGGGATAGAGGCCAACCCCGACAAGATCAAAACTATCAAGCAGATGCAGGCACCCAAGAAAATTAAGATGTGAGGTGTTTGACTGGATGTGTTGCCGTGCTGAGCAGGATCATTTCCATCCACTGAGCGCGCCTTCCCGTTCTTGAAAACCTTGAAGAAGGTAGGGCCTGTGGAGTGGACCCTAGAGGCAGACTCTACACTACAAGATTTGAAGACACACCTTTCCTCTGTCACCACCTTGGTCGCTCCCAAACCACAAGAGCTGTTGTTACTGTACTTAGCAGCAAGCAACCAAGTGGTTAGTGCAGCACTGGTGGCACATCGGGAGGTAGATGACACGGCAACCGCCACTGTAGTCCGCTCCGAAAAGAAAAGAAAACCCATCCTGGCAAGGTCATAGGCAATTCAAGACAAGGAAGAGCAGGGCTGTGGAGGCAGCTCCATGGTCGCAGCAAGGAAGAAAGTGGTGCAGCGCACGGGGTACTTCATCAGCACCCTATTGCAGGATGCTAGATCGAGGTACTCTTGTCTACAAAAGTTGATTTTTGGCCTCATCATAGCCTCAAGGAATCTGCGCCACTACTTCCAAGCCCATGAGATCACAGTTGTCACCCACTTCTCCTTGCAACGTATACTTCGGAACCCTGAGGCCACTGGCAGAATTGTGGAATGGGCTTTGGAATTATCCAACTTTGGTTTGAAGTTTGGGAGAAAACAAACTATTCAGAGCAAAGCACTAGCTGAATTCATTTTGCAGAATGGACACCTACCCCTGACGAGGAAGTATTGGACAGAGTTACCCTGACAAGGAAGCGCCCCAAGAATGGATTATGTATTTTGACGGTGCCTTCTACCTACAGGTTGCAGGGGCTAGCATGCTTCTCGTTTCTCCCACCGGGGAGCACCTCAAGTACGTTGTACAAATGCATTTCCAATGGGAGGAGGCCACCAATAATATGGCAGAGTACGAGGGACTCCTTGCCGGGCTCTGTATTATCACATAATTAGGAATCAAGAAGCTGATCATTCACGGAGAGTCACAACTTGTGGTGAGAAAAGTAAACAAGGATTATCATAGCCCGTTGAAGGAGGCATACATAGAGGAAGTGAGAAAGTTGTAGAAGCGCTTTGACGGGTTACAAACAGAGCACGTACCTCATGCAAGAAAAACATAGCTGATCATCCGTCAAAGTGCGCTGCATAAAAACTCCCTGTGGAACAGGGGACTTTTGTTCTCCATCTAACTCAACCCTTTGTTTCCCCAACAACAATGGCCAGGAAGAGGAAGAAACTGGACTCCTCCAAGCCTCTCCTGGCAGAGTTTTCTGAAACCCTCGACGGGGGCTTCGCGAGAACAACCTCGCTTTGATCGGTAAGTCACATCCTCCCACCAAACTTTCAACATCTGTGGTTGAAAAGTGTGCTTGCGGGAATGAGGAGGTTCCCCTAATCCTCGTTTCTGAGCCACAGGCTCCAACTTGGGCACAACACATTCTGTATTTCCTCCAAAAAGGAGAACTTCCCGAAGGGTAATAAGAAACTGAAAGAGTAGCCCGGAGGGCCATTATGTATCAGTTCATTGACAACATGCTAAACAGAAGAAGGCCCAACAATGTGAAATTTAAGTGCATTTGCCGGGAAGAAGGAAAGGAATTGATGGCAGAAATACACAAGGGTATGTGCGGCTCCCACATTGGATCAAGGGCTCTGGTTGGGAAGGCTTTCCGACAAGGATTCTATTGTCTCACCGCCCTCCAAGATGAAATTGAGCTAGTCACCAGATGTGAGGCCAACCAGTTTCACTCCAAGAATATCCATCAGCCTGCCCAAGCTCTTAAAACGATCCCTTTGTCATGGTCATTTTTGGTTCGGGGGCTCGATATCTTGGGCCCCTTTCCTCGGGCTGCCGGGGGCATTGAATTCTGGTTCATCGCAATCGACAAGTTTACAAAGTGGCCAGAAATGGAGCAAGTGAGAAAGGTGATCGCTCAGTCAGCTATCAAGTTCTTGTAAGGATTGGTGTGCCGCTTCAGAGTTCCTGCCCCGATCATCACTGACAAAGGCACGCAATTCACGAGCCGCGCCTTCATGCAATACGTTCATGGCCTCAGAAGAAAGATTTCATTTCCATCAGTCACCCAAGGAGCAATGGACAAGCTGAGAGGGCAAACGCTGAAGTGCCGCGAGGCCTCAAGACAAGAACATCCAATATGCTGCAAAAGTGTGGCAGGCGATGGATCGATGAGCTATCGGTGGTTCTCTGGTCCCTCCGTACGACACTAAATCGAGCCACCAGGCAGACTCCCTTCTCCCTAGTCTTTGGGGCAGAAGCACTTATTCCCATGGAACTCATTTACAAGTCTCCTCGAGTGCTTGCCTACGATGAAGAAGTACAAGAACAACATCAGTGTGACGACACTGTGCTACTTGAGGAGAACCGTGTCTGGGCTGCTACGTGTGCTGCACGCTACCAGCAAGCCACGCATCACTATCACAGCCACATGGATAACGCCCAGAGTTTTGAGGAAGGCGACCTTGTCCTTAGGCGCGTTCAGTCCGCCAAGGGTACAAACAAGTTGACACCAAAGTGCTAAGGACCTTATCGGGTAGTACAAGTCACCCGACCCGGTGCAGTATGTCCAGAGATCGGAGATGTCCTTCTATTGCAAAACTCATGGAACATTGAGCATCTCCGTAAGTTTTACCCGTAAGGCGTGCGTGTCAGGCCCTACCCGACAGCCACCCTTTTGTACAAGCTTTGCCTCAATTGCATGTAACCCTTCACTAGTACGCGTCAGTGCTATACAAACGGTTTTCAACTCCTTTCCGCGACGGCATTTGGAACCGTCGCCTAGTGAGTGACGGCGATAGGGGGTTCATTCCCACACGACCCAGAAACCGTCGGGGATATGCCCTCCTGGCACACTCGCTCGGCAAATTGAGGTCATGTGCGGCCGGCGAGCGCTCAAATACGGAAATACGTATAGTAGAGCTAAAAATACAATTATACAGGCAAAATTGTTTCCGGTCGCAAGTACATCCCACAGAGTCAGTCCCCGCTAAACTTTTCCATTCGTATGTACATTCCAAATAGTCGCTCCAAGGAGAACGTTTCTGTTCACATGTACATCACACACAATTTTTCTTGATAAATCATTTGTGATAGCATTGCCATTGCACATGATATTAACAATTTTATCGTTTGCGTTATTAAATGCATCACACACGGTGCGCAGTACGAACTCTGTGGCAAAGGCTGTCCATAGCACACAATTTTTATGTGGTAAACGTTTGCTCAAGGTGGACTAACATAAACAGTTTTCAAGAGAATGTCGTCTGTGATTGTTCATTCATCCAGCACGGTTTATTCCTAGAAACTATGTGCATTGCCCGTGGTTATCGCCCACGGTATTTTCTCAATAAGCAATTGCAATAGCAAAACCCAATTAGCAGGCAAAATGCCCTATTATTAATAATCCATTTATTAATACATTTGACATTCATATTAAGGACATAATATATTTCATTTCCATATTAAGGAAGCATGATTTCATAGTTAAAATACATCAGAGTACAACAAGATATAGCTTCAGCACTCAGCTACCCCATTACACAGCTGCACCAGCACCAATTTCACATGCAACATGTAGAACCTTTCAAAATTAGCATCACATCCTCAGGCGTACGAAAGGAATCGCAAATGTCCAAAGAATTAGGATGACAGGGCAATATAGGGGAGGAAAAGCAAGACTTGATGGCATTGCCCTTTTCTGATAACAATTATCAGTAATGGTTGCTGAAGGGACGAGATGGATGGCGCGATTCAGGATAGTGGCAGGTCTATCATTGAAATAATATGGGTGGGTGGCGGAAAAATACTAACGAGATACCTAAGCATAACTCCTGCAAATGGTGGTTGGAACATTTGGCACCAGGGCATCACTCTGCTCGGACAGAGATGACGCCCAACACCGAAAAGTAATCATGCAAAGAAGGAGGGGGCTGGTAGTGGATCGAAACTGATGCCACCTACACTCACAAGATTACCCGTTATCGTCAAGATAATAATCTATATGCATGATATGCAATAAACAAATGCAGCAATCAAGTGCAGCAAACCAACCATATTTTATACTACCGCATTATAATGTTCGCGCGGGCTAGGGCATCCTACAGCCAGACCTGCTCTGATACCAAGCATGTGACACCCCGGCTAAGAGAAACCGGAACGTTCTGTATTCCAGCCCAGAGATCAAGGAGAAGTCTTGTTGAATACGGCAATGCTTAGCATAGAAACAAATCAGCTCTTTATTACAATCTATGTGGGTACAATGGGTTTACAATGGCACAGTGAAACTACGCGTGCCACGTTTGCTCCATGCAAGCAGCACAACAACACGAAGCAGCGGAAAGACTACTGGCAACGAAACAGCGACGACGGTGGTGAACTCCACTTCGCAGGGACTCTGGCTGGAACGCTTATCCTAGCTCACAAACAAGGAATCCACGGCAAACAAGCAATCCTTATCCAGCATGATCTGAAAAGCTAGCATGACACGACAGGTCCGTACATTGAATGTACATGCAAGCTCACAGCAACCAAAGAATAGCATGGCAATTATAGGTTATGAAGAAATGATGACCACGATAATATCACAACAACATGGCATGATACAACTAGAACAATACGAACATGGCATGAACATATGAACGTGATAATACTAACGTGCAACAATGATGAAGCTATAATGCACCAACTTACTCTGCTCGGGTTACCTCGTAAACATCACATGCATCACTTACCATCATGGACATCGCCCGATCATCTCAGGATCCAATCAAGCTTAGTATTAACAATACTGTAGTAATCATTTATGACCACAAGGAGCTTGACCTTTACCATTGACTCTTGCATAATATCCCAAATATCCAACAAGTCGTTACTCACGATACCACCGTGATCCTCTCATGATCACATAATTATGAACCAACTTCTTTCATCATCGAACCAGGGTTGTTATTAAGCACATTATTATTATTATTATTGACCCACAGTGTGACGGACACGAACTGGGCCCATATCCGTAGGCGCGGCTATCGATAGATTAAACACACACACATTCTGCAGAGGTTAGCACACTTTACCCACAGTACGGAACCCTGGCCTCGCACTCCCATTCGGGTGGACCAAAGCATTCCGACGAAACCCTCCCTTTATCATGGCACTCTCCCGGCCATTCCGACCAACTCCCTCTCAGTGCTAGGTCTTGGGTGGCCCCGTGCCTACCAAAGGCACCAACGGCCACCGACGTGGCAAAACGGTCCCAAACGGGGACAAAGGTACCATAAAATCAAAAAATGAGCACACAAGGTTATGTCCGCCTACCTGATCAGGGTAGCGCGCGCCCATAACCTTCCCTCGCGGGAGGCACCGGTGGGAGGCATAACAAAGGACCGAGTTAAGACCCTCCCATAGGGTAAGCGTGGCTGCACTAGTCAGCTCAATATGGTGGCACCATGACTCAGCCAATAGTTGTTCAAGTTCAATTTAATCCGGTTAACTTGAATGCACTATGCTGAGCCATGATAAAAATAACATGATGCAACTATAATGCATGAACATGATATTTACATAAGCATGGGGTGCATCACAATCAACGAGCATAACAACAATGTTTAACTATTTATCCAGATGAGCACGGCATACTGACGAGCTTGAATATCACAACTAGAACACTACTCATGGCATAACATGACCACTAGCATCAACAATAGATATCATGCATAAACATATCAATAATACTATCATGCAAGCATTTAACCAACTAGATGCAAAGGAACAGGCATAACAACAGTACTCGGAACAGATGATAGTAATGCACTGAAGACCATCATTATGTCAACATGTAATACTACCAAGCATTTCATATGAAAGTAACACTAGCATGAAGAACATAATAACCAGGTGCATACAAACATATCATGACGGTACACACCGGCATAACCGAAATAACGACAGCAGCAGTACAACAAACAGACAGTTATTAAAGGTTCAAGTTGAAAACCAATGCTACTGCATGTCTATCATGCAAATGGTGGTTGCGGCTTGCCTGGGGTTGAAAAAGGCTCAGGGGAGAAGTGCGGAAAGATCGTGGAACGTATCGCCGGAAAGCATTCTCTCTCGAGGGGGCTGGTTAGGGGAAAGGGCAGTATGGTCATTTCCAGTACGTCAAACCATAGTGAAAATGGTGCCAAGAGTTTGGGCTCGAAGAGACGAAGAAGTGAGCGTTGATTTCACCACATTTGGAGCTGGGAGTAAAAAGATATGCAGGTTTTTCTGCGAGGGACATTTCAATAAGAACAGTCCTCACAAATAGGCCCTCGGCTGAGAAACAGAACGTGCACATGAGGAAATACGCTTTCGGTGAAGTGAAAACGCTATCCCGCCCAAAACCGCTGCTGTTTGCGCTCACAGCTAGCGAAAACGTATCCGAGAATACGTTTCCCCTAATCCACGTCAGCGAGGGCGGGTTCAACGGGCTGTGCGGCTGACGCGCGGGGCCTGCGGCCAGATGGCAGGGAAGGGTCGCCATCTTCATCTCCCTCGCGCACACCCATGCTCGGCCGAGGCAGGGGCGAGCTCCGGCGACGCTCGCCGGCTCTACAGGCCATCTCCCGCGGCGCTCCGCCTACGGATGGACTTGGGAGGAAGAGCCGCATTTGAAGGGGTAGGTCACGGCCGCCGGGGATGGACGAGGTGGCAGCACCTTCGACGCCGGTGGAAGGTGGCTCGGGCGGCGATGGGGCTCATGGCCAGAGACCATAGGAGGGAGCGGCGAAGGGCAGGGGATGCTCGCCGGGGTGTGGGTGGAGGTTTGATGGTGGCAAAACGGAGGGAGAAGACCCGCCTTGCTCGGATTTGAGCAGAGGCCAGCGGCGGCTATGGTGGCAGAGGGAGGCAAGTAGAGCAGCTCCGGCTCGGGGAAGAAGGGGGGCGGGGTCTTGGGAGCGAGGGGAGGCTGTTGAGGTGCTCGAGAGGACTCGGGTGGCCTTAAATAGATGGGGTGAGGCGGTTGGGCGAGCACGGCCATGTGACACGTTGTCGGAGCCGTGGACGCGTGGGCTTGCTCGAAGGTAGGCGACGCGGGGGAGCAGAGGGCGGGCTCACGGAGACGAGTCAGCGCTCGGGGACAAGGGAGGAAGAAGCCACGACGCCATTAATGCCTTGTCAGCACTGTGCGCCCGTGGACGCGATCTGTTCACAACGGGGACGTCTCACCGGGGAAGAAGATGAAGCGGGCAAGGGCTCCAGAGGGATGGCGGCAGCTCGGGGAAGCTACTAGACAAGGCTAGGCTCCAAGGGAACCAGCGCACTGAGGGGGAGAAGAGGACAGAGGCGCCAGAGCGCGCGGGTGACATGCCAAGGCGGTGGTCACTGCGTGAGCTGGTGCAAATTGAGCGTTCTCGCCGAGCCATCTATGTCAAAATGAATGAATTTGATACCCTGCATTCAAAGACGGTAAGTGCTTGGCCCAGGGGCAAAGAAGGGAAACGGAGAAGGATCCAGAAGACATGCACAAGAAGGTGTTTGGAGTTTTCTGTGGCTCACACGTGTGGAGATTAAGGCTGAGCTTTGATTAGGTTTGATCATTCACTAAGGTGACTGTGATGGCATGATTTCAGCTCAAGAAGAGCAGTTTAGCTAGCACTTGATGTAGAAATGCACAAACTGCTCCAGAATGCAAATATTGAAGTTGCATTCACATAGAGTTTCCACTTGAGCCGAAATTTGGCATGGCAGGGTTATTTGGGCACATGAAGAAGCTGTACAAGTTGCATACCATTTGGATAAACCAAAATGGTACTTGCTTCACAAGCATCCTTACTATCCAGGAACTTGCAAAACTTCCTGAGGGAAAATGCCTAAACAAAATATGATAAAATTTTGTGGAGATATGCTATATGGATAGGAGAAGGTCTGGGAAAATATTCAGCCTTAATAGAGCAAGATAAAATATACTTGCTTCACAAACTGAAATTTTGGACAAAATCAAAGAATTGGAGATGAGCTCACATGAAGGCATTACATGAGCTCAACTTTGGTGGAGGGCTAATATATGATGTTATTCAGGACCATGTAAAATTGCAATTCATTTGGCTATGCCTAGCTTGTACCTCCTTCACAAAGTTTCATTCCGGGAAGAAACTTTGGAAAATCATAATTAAATAACTACTAGGCATATGAAGTTGAATTTTGGTATGTGGCAATGATATGCACATGAAAAGATGCCCAAGAAGTTTGAGGGCAATTGTTAAAAGGAAAATAGCACTTGCTTCACAAAGTGCCATTTAGGGCAGAATAGGAAAATGAATATTAGAGGATTATTTTTTAACATGGCAAGGAAAAGTTTTGCCATATTTGATGAAGATAAGACCCAAAAAATTTATGAGAATTATTTGGGAATTTTAGGAGTGATTTCCCCCTCGAAACCTAGGGCAGACATGGTTATTCCTTTAATAGAAAAAGGAATATTCCTAATAAAAGAATACTGGGATTTGGGCTAGGATGAAAATGGCAAGGCCTAGGGACTGATTTATGTATGAGAAGCCACTCTGGAAAGAAAGAAGAGGGCATGTTCTTCAGTTTCCAGACCAGAAAGCCATAGAAAAAGAAATGTCAAGAAAAATCCTTAGAAAAAGAAAAGAAAAAGAAAGGGCCAAAAATCAGGCTGTCACATTGATAGAACAGATCAATTTATAGATGAAAGCAAAGTACAAAAATATATATTAAAAAATAGATAATGTACCAACAGACGGTATATGTTCACAAATTTAGGCCATGCCGACCGTGGTAGGTTGAGATTGAACATACCGAGCACTCCCTGAAGTCATACGGAATGGTGAGACAGAATTTCGTTTCCGACTGACCGCGACCATACTCTCCTGATTTGCGCTCACGCTGTGCACACATGAATGAACACCCACGAATCAGCTAGAACAAAAATGATTCCACGGCGATTTCCGCCGGTTGATTAATTGTGACAGACATACTTTAATAAGAGATGAGTGAATATTTTGCTAAGTTGATACCTTCTCCATGAGAAAAATCCCCGGCCCAATCCTTCAGAAAACCCTAGTCAACTACAAACGCGTCATTTACTGGGTTATCAACTATAGAAAAATGAAATACGTGCTTGAAAAACATGATTCCTCGCAAGGTGCAATGGTATGGCCTCACTATGCCCTGGTTAAAAGCTGAGAAGGTTTGATTTATGTCGTCGTGCACGCCCTTCATAAATCGAACCATCACTGAGGAAATTCCATGCTGTCAAGAGGGAAATCACCAAGATTGAAGGGGAATCCAAATTTCCGTCCTAGTTTGTCATTCAGTTTTTTACCAATGATAAACATACTGCCTCAATTGCAACGTGTTAAAATTTGATAGTTTTCCTGGCTGATTTAACATATTTAGGGGATTATTTGCATTTTCTAGGCATTAATGCACATATTTCAAATTCGAACAATCGGTGCATGAAGACTTGCACAAGAACTGTTTGGAAAACCATGCTCGTTCTATTTAGTACATTCTCATGCCTTTTACAAGGAATGTGCAGATATTTCAAGGAAATATGTGGCAATAGTTAACCATAAACGCATCGTTTACTTGGTTAACAACTATAGAAGAATGAAATACATGCTTGGAAAACGTGATGCCTGGCATGGTGCCATGGTATGGCCTCACCGTGGCATGACGAAAATTTGAGAATGTTTTCCTTATGTCATCATGCACGTCTTTCATAAATCGAATAATCACCGAGGAAGTTTCATGGTTTCGAGGGGGAAATCACCAAGATTGAAGGGCGATCCAAATTTCTTCGTCCTTTGTCCATGAGTTTTTTCTACGATGAACATACACCCTGCAAATCACCGTGTTCAAATTTGGAACTTTTCCGGGTTCATTTACCATATTTAGGGGATTATGTGCATTTTCTAGGCATTAATGCACATAATTCAAGTTCAAACAATCGGAGCATGAAAGGGTGAACAACAACGGCCTAGAAAAACCATGCTAGTGCCATTTAGTAAATTCTCATGCCTTTTACAAGGAATTGACAGATATTTCGATGAAATGTGTAGCAATATTCAACCACAAACGTTTGTTTATTGGTTTTTCAACTATAGAGAAAATGAAATAAATGCATCAAAAACATGACGCCTGGCATGGTGCCATGGTATGACCTCACCATGCCCTGCTAAATATTTGATAAGGTTTGGCTTATGTCGTCATGCACGCCCTTCATAAATCAAACCATCAAGTTCCATGCTTTCGAGAGGGAAATCACCAAGAATGAAGGGGAATCAAATTTTTCTTTATTCTTTGCCCTGAAGTTTTTTTCTACAACGAACATACACCCTTCAAATCACTGTGTTCAAATTTGGCATTTTTCTAGGCTCATTTACCATATTTAGGGGATTATGTGCATTTTCTAGGCATTTAGCACATATAAGTCCAATCCAGCTACAGCTGGACGGGTGTGATGTGAGGGACATTGTTAGATTTAGGGCTCCGGAAGACCCTTCTAGGTTCAAGCACTGGGGTGCATGCGAAGAACTCAACTCCGACTATCTGCCTACTCATCGTCCCATGAACTAGCTCGATGAACCGGAAAGTAAAAGAGGCACGAGGCAGTTTATCCTGGTTCATGCCACCTAGCGATGAGTTGCCCTACCCTAGTAGTGTGGTGGAATAGCCACGAGGTGGGCTAAGGATGAACTAGTACAGTGGGTGAAAAACCTCCGGAGGTGTGTTCTTGCTAGGTTGTGGAGAGGGAGGTCTGAATGACCCGTCCCCTTGCTGGGTGGTGGCTATGCTACTTATATAGTGGCCTTGGTCCTCTTCCCCCGAAATGCTGGCGGGAAGGGACCCTGCCACAATGGCCAATTTTGAAGGGAGACAACTAGTACATCCTATCCTGACTAAAGGTGGTCTTCGCCTGCAAAGCCTCTGATCCTGACGCCACGGTGGGCCCAGTGATGACCTTCGTCCTGCCGTCCTGTCGATCTTGTTCTTGTTGCATGGAAATGGAAACCTTTGGAAGATTCCTTGGGACTCCGCGCCTGAGCCTGCTTCCTTAGCACCAAAGAGGAAACTCGTGTACTACACCCGCGGGCGCCCGCCTGGCCTTGGTCGTCATGGCTAGAGTCATGCAAACCTCGCGAGGTCGGGGTTGCATAGAGTTGTACGCTCCTCAGGAGCTAGCCAGACGAGGTTGCCCCTTCTGGAGGTCTTGGCGACGTTCGCCTTGCGGGGCTTGGACCCTCGCGAGAGTCTTGAGTGTCGATGCTGAAGATGGGCGTACCAGGCCTTAGAAGAAGCCACGTCGCGGGCCGCATGTAGGAAAGTCTGTGTACCCTGGTTCCCAGAACACCGACAGTAGCCCCCCCCCCCCCCCCCCC
>LR738713.1:221584154-221668602 GCA_902687465.1 Secale cereale | reverse complement strand
CCCCCCGCCCGGCCCAAGGCACGCTCGGACTTGGCTTCAAAGTGAAGCCAAGGGGCAAGGGCGAAGCGCTGCGGGCCCCAACCACCTGCGAACCTAGCCGACGCGTGGCGCTTGGATTGGACGTGGGTGTCTCCACTTCCCCACGCAGCCTTGGCAAACGTTCGACTTGATCAGAGCCTGCTGCATGCAGAAAAAAGGTCATCATTACCTGTGATCATGGGGGCAGACGGTTTGCCTCCCTCTTCCTATAAACGGGGAGCGGCAAAGTCCCCTCCGCTCATCGCCATCTCCTCACTGCTTTCCCCTCTTTGCTTCAGACATCCATTACGCCACCAAGGAAGTTCTCTGCCGCTGAGAAAGGCAAGGCCCCCAATGAGGGCCCGGATGTTCCCCCGATGAAGAGGGGCCGTGGAAGCCCCCGCAAGTATGTTGTGACCCCAGCTATGGCCTCCCGGGGGCACGGGCGTGCTTCTTCATACTCGGGCATCACCTCTCGGAGCCGCGGCGGCGCTTCCTCATGCAACGAGGGCCGCGGGGGATGGGGTGGTCTCTGCGGCGAGGGGAAGCACCGTGGCCGTTCGATCGTCATGGCCGGGCTTCCGCTCGGCAGATGCCTTTCCGGAGTTTGTCGTGTGGTCGAAGAGGCCCACGTGCACCTGGCTTCCGCTCCCGTGCTTCCTCGCGAGGTCGTTGTCGAGGAGGCTTGACGGCCTATGGCTGCAAGCTGACGGGTGCTATAGTAAGGCCTCATGGGTGGGGGTCGAGGTTGCTGCTGCGGGCGACGTGTCCTTGACCCACGGCTGGCAGATGTTCGCCCGCGCGCAGGGCCTGAGTGAGAGGTGCACCCTCCACTTCAAGTACGACGCCGTCACGACCCTCTATGTGAGGGGTTTGGAGAGGAAGGCCGGCGTGCGGGGTGCTGCCCCGAGGACGACAGCGACGAGGATGAGCCTGCCCTAGACGACGTCTGCAGCTCTTCCAGCGATGATGGCTCCTCCTCAAGGAAGAGCGCTAGCAGGAGCGACTCCGATGAGCCGCCACACCGCAGAGCCCGGATCGGGGGAGGCGACGAAGTGCCTTGCCGTCGTGCCATGGTCAAGTGGGAGGGGGGCTCAGACTGAGCCCCCATGTTGCTGGTGTCGTGCCTCAAGAGCTATGGCGGGTGTTCCTCTCCCTTTGGTACTTTCCTGCATTTCCGAAGAGTAGGTCCCGTTGGGATATTTAATGGACTATGGCGATTGCTCCGATATGTTATGTTATGTTCTACTATTCATGTTATGTCCTGATATCTGTGCTACCACTAAGTGCGGATAGGATAACTTAGCCTGTCGAGCTCGTGGTAGGCATAGGATTCTGTGGGTCTTCTCCCGAGGTTCCCTTCCTGTCAGCCTCGAAGCCATTGAGCCTCCGGAGGCATGGGTCATGGTGTTGCTGCAAAATTAGGGAGTCTCATGAGGCATCTTGTCCTTACTTGCTTAGCTAGCTGTGGCCGACTGCTCTTGGTCGTGGTGCATGAAGTCACAGACTTGGAGAGAGCGCGTGTGTGCCCGAGCTCATTCGAGCGTGTCCCACGAGAATAAAAGACGCTGAAGCAATGTGGTACCCAGGCTTGGCGAGGTGTGACTACTGGCTAGCCCGAGCATACAAACCTACCTAGCCCCTGCCTGCGGGACACACTGGGAGGAGCGACGGGCAACTGCCGCTCTTCTTGGTGTTAGGATGAAAGGGGCGAGCAAAACCAAAAATGAGGGAGAAATTAAAGCTCTCGAGAGAAAAAGCAAACACTTCCAATTTTCATTCCCGGGAAAACAAATCAGCTACAAAAACAAGCAAAAGAACAACCGCGTCCAGCACCTAGACTAGTCTTCATCTTCTCACCAGCACAGAGCTAAGTGCTGACAATGAGACGTGGGAGGGAGCCCCCGTGAGGCCCCAGGGCGATTCTCAGGAGACTTCAGGGCATCTACATCCCCACTCATTATTATGTGAGGGTGTCACGAGCGGAGACCTTCACAAGCACGGGGCCTTTCTTCATGGGTAAAACATCCGGAGGTGTTGGATGTTCCAGGTGTTCTGGATGGGGACCGCATCCTACGTCTCCAGGCGCACGACGCCAGGCCTGGAGACGTTGGCAATCCTGAACGGGCCCTCCCACATGGGCGAGAGCTTCTGCAACCCTTACCTGGAAAGAACCCGCCTCAGGATGAGGTCGCCCACCTCGAGAGTCCTGGAGCGGATGTTGCGGTAGTGGTATCGCCGCAGTGCCTGCTGGTACCTTGCTGCTCGGAGCGAGGCTTGATGACGACGCTCCTCCCCCAGCACAAGGTCAGTCCCCCGCGAAGCGTCCTGGCATGCCTTGTAAATGCCAAGACCCGCGCGGAGTGGTGCTTGACCTCATGTGGGAGTATTGCTTCAGTTCTGTAGACGAGGAAGAACGCGGTCTCGCCCATTGGCTTGGTCGCGGTGATGTGGATGGACCACAACACAGACTGGAGTTTGTCAAACCAGCCCCTGCCACAAGCCTCAAGCTTCTTCTTGAAGGTCCTTGCCTTGAGGCCTCTCAGCACCTCGGCGTTGGCGCGCTCGGCCTGGCCATTGCTCCATGGGTGCGCCACCGAAGCGTAGCATATCTGCGTTCCAAGGTTAGCACAACAGATTTTGAAGAGATTGCTCGTGAACAGCGAGCCATTGTCGGTGATGATGCCATTCGGGATCGCATAGCGGCTCACGAGGCCTTGATGAATTTGACTGCCGAGCAGGCTGGGATGGTGCTGACGGCTTCTACCTCCGCCCATTTGGTGAACTTGTCAATGGCGACGTAGAGGTAACGGTAGCCCCCAGGCACCCTAGGGAATGGGCCCAGGATGTCCAGCCCCCAGACCGCGAACGGCCAGGACATCAGGATGGTCTGGAGGCCCTGTGCGGGCTGGTGAATCTGTTTTGCATGGAATTGACAGGCTTCATAAGACCTTACCAGTTTTGAGGCGTCGTTGAGCGCTCTGGGCCAATAGAATCCGCTGCGGAATGCTTTACCCATGAGGGCTCGTGAGGAGGAGTGGTGCCCGCAATCTCCGCCACGTATGTCTGCCAGCAGCTCGCATCCCTACTCCTTGGATATGCATCAGAGGGACATGTCATTCAGGTGCCTTTGGTAGAGCTCGTTGTCTTGGATGCAGTACGCGGTGGCTTGCCGTACCACACGCTCTGCTTCTTCTTCTTTCTCCTGCAGGGTTCCTTGGAGCACAGTCCCGCACCCCTCCTGAGTCTCCAGTGCGAGGAGTAGGCAAGCTCCTGAAGCCGGCGAGTAAGCTGGTGCACCCGAGGCGGGTGCTTACGGGGTGGGAGGGGCCGCTTATGGCTTGAAGAGTCGCTCCTCGAACAAGCCAGGGTCTTGTGGCAAGCGTCGGGATGCACTTTTGGCAATGTCGTCCGCCTCCTTGTTCGTGCCACGCGGTAGTGCTGCAATTGCAAGCCCAGGAACCGCTTCTCGATTTTCCGCACTTCCTCAAGGTATGCCTCCAGGTGCTCGTCCTTCGATGTGTATGCCTTGTTGGAGAAGTTGACTAGGAGTTGGGAGTCACCTTTGATGGTGACGCGCCTCACCCCCAGTGCTGCCACAGCCTTGAGGCCAACAATCAGGCCCTCGTACTCTACGATGTTGTTGGAGACCTTTTCGCCATTCTGGAAGCATAGTTGCACGGCGTAATAGAGCTTATCCTTGGTGGCCGATACGACCACAGCTCCAGCCACCGCACCCTTCCGCACGAAGGCTTTGTCAAAGTACATGACCCATCCATCCGGGGCTTCGCCTCCAGGGGTGAGGGAGCGGTCTTCGCTCACCTCCTGGCCTGGGTTGTCAGTCCATTCCGCCACAAAATCAGCGAGGGCCGCTCCTTTTATGATCCAAGTCATGCTGAATTCCTGTTCAAACGCTTGTAGTTCAATGTTCCACTCAACGACTCTTCCTGCTGCATTGGGGCTCCGAAGTACCCTTTCTAGGGGGTATGCTGAGACAACCTTAATTGGGTGACCTCTAAAGCACTGTCGCTGCTTCTGGGAAGCGATAAGGAGCGCTAGCAGGAGCTTCTGTGGCATGGGGTACCGAGCTCGTGCATCACGCAGCACTGTGCTGATGAAGTATACTGGGTGCTCAACGAGGGTGGATGCGCTGGCAGAGTCCTTAGGTTCCTGAGACGGAGAGTCTCCGGGAGCCTTGTCGCCCACCGAGGCTGCTGGGGCCCCACGTGCACCATCCTCATGAGCCTTGCCGTCTTGAAGGTCCGCCATGGTCCCAGGGGCGCTGCCCTAAGCTCAGTTGGGCGTGAGACGCTTTGTTTCTTCGGGTTACCAATAGGGCGTTCCTCCAGGATCGCTACTAGTGCGGCGCTGGCTGAATGTGGTGTGGCGGCAAGATAGAACACCAAGGGCTCACGGAGGCGCGGCGCCATGATGTCTACTACGCAACCTTCTTCTTGTAGACGTTATTGGGCATCCAAGTGCAGAGGTTTGTAGGACAGTAGAAAATTTCCCTCAAGTGGATGACATAAGGTTTATCAATACGTGGGAGGCGCTGGATGAAGATGGTCTCTCTCAAAGAACCCTGCAACCAAATAACAAAGAGTCTCTTGTGTCCCCAACACACCCAATACAATGGTAAATAGTATAGTTGCACTAGTTCGGCCAAGAGATGGTGATACACGTGCAATATGGATGGTAGATGTAGGTTTTTGTAATAAGAAAATATAAAAACAACAAGGTAACTAAATATAAAAGTGAGCATGAACGGTGTTGCAATGATAGGAAACAAGGCCTAGGGTTCATACTTTCACTAGTGCAAGTTCTCTCAACAAGGATAAGATAATTAGATGATATTACTAGCCCTCAACATGCAACAAAGAGTCACTCCAAAGTAACTAATAGCGGAGAACAAACGAAGAGATTATGGTAGGGTACGAAACCACCTCAAAGTTATTCTTTCTAATTGATCTATTCAAGAGTCCGTAGCAACGTTCAATCTATCATAGAGTTCGTACTAGGATAACACCTTAAGACACAAATAAACCAAAACCCTAATGTCACCTAGATACTCCATTGTCACCTCAAGTATCCGTGGGCATGATTATACGATATGCATCAAACAATCTCAGATTCATCTATTCAACCAACACAAAGTACTTCAAAGAGTGCCCCAAAGTTTCTACCGGAGAGTCAAGACGAAAACGTGTGCCAACCCCTATGCATAGATTCCCAAGGTCACGGAACCCGCAAGTTGATCACCAAAACATACATCAAGTGAATGAATAGAATACCCCATTTTCACCACAGGTATCCCACGCAAGACATAAATCAAGTGTTCTCAAATCCTTAAAGACTCAATCCGATAAGATAACTTCAAAGGGAAAACTCAATCCATTACAAGAGAGTAGAGGGGGAGAAGCATCATAAGATCCAACTATAATAGAAAACCTCACGATACATCAAGATCGTGCCATCTCAAGAACACGTGAGAGAGAGAGATCAAACACATAGCTACTGGTACATACCCTCAGCCTCGAGGGTGGACTACTCCCTCCTCGTCATGGAGAGCGCCGGGATGATGAGGATAGCCACCGGCGAGGTTCCCCCTCCGGCACGGTGCCGGAAAGGGGTCTAGATTGGTTTTTGATGGCTACAGAGGCTTTTGGGGCGGAACTTTCTATCTAGGTTAATTTTCGAAGGTTTCAGTATTTATAGGATTTTTTGGCGTAGGGCACAAGTCAGGGGGCCCTCCGGGGCGTCCACGAGATAGGGCGGTGCCACCATATACCCAGGGCTCGCCCCCACCCTCGTGGGCAGCCCATGGATCTCTTGGCCCAACTCTTTTACTTCGGGGGCTTCTTTTGGTCCAGAAAAAATCATCAAAAATTGGCACGTCAATTGGACTCCGTTTCTGTATAACTCAAAAACAAGGAAAAAACAGAAACTGGCACTGGGCTCTAGGTTAATAGGTTAGTCCAAAAAATCATATAAAATTGTATAATAAAATCCCATGTTGGAATATACAAGCCAAGTTCTATAATGAAAATTCCCACTAGTATATGAACGTCACCAAACATGAGATTCTCTATCATGAAGAACATGGTGCTACTTTGAAGCACAAGTGTGGAAAAAGATAGTAGCAATTGTCCCTTTTCCTTTTTTCTTTTTTTGGGTCTTTGTTTTTTGGTCTTTTTTTCTTTTTATCCTTTTTTTGGATGGGCTTTATTGATTTAGCCTTTCCTTACATGGGACAATGCTCTAATAATGATGATCATCACACTTTCATTGAATTACAACTCGATACTAGAACAAAGTATGACTCTATATGAATGCCTCTGGTGGTGTACCAGGATGTGCAATGAATCAAGAGTGACATGTATGAAAAATTGTGCATGGTGGCTTTACCACATATACGATGTCAACTACATTATCATGCAAGGAAATATTCCAATATGAAGCGTGTCATATGAACGGAACGGTGGAAAGTTGCATGGCAATATATCTCGGAATGACTATGGAAATTCCATGATAGGTAGGTATGGTGGCTATTTTGAGGAAGATATCTGGTGGCTGTTTTGAGGAAGGATATACACTGGGTGTATGGTACCGGCGAAAGTTGCGTGCTACAAGAGAGGCTAGCAATGGTGGAAGGGTGAGAGTGCGTATAATCCATGGACTCAACATTAGTCATAAGAACTCATATACTTATTGCAAAAATATTCGAGTCATCAAAACAAAGAAATCAATGCATGCTCCTATGGGGGAGGTTGGTAGGAGTTAACCATCGCGCGCCCCCGACCTCCACACAAAGTTTGATACTTTACAAATACATCATGCTCTAACTTTGAAACATAGCGTTTCACCATACGTGCATGCTAGGAGAATCACTAACCTTAACACAATCATTTCTCAATTTCATAATAACTCCACTAGCATGACTCTAATATCACTATCCTCATATCTCAAAACAATTATCTAGCATCCAACTTCTCATCATATTCAATTCACTTAGTGTGAAAGTTTTTACTACATTGATATCGGATGTCTATCATGTGAAGACTAGTTTTATAGCCTAAGCACATTACCATGCTGTTTTAATAGACTCTAAAAAGGATATGAGTGAAGCATGAGAGTTCATCTATTTATTCAAAATGAAACCACCGCCGTGGTCTAACAGATATAAGTGAAGCACTAGAGCAAACAACAAACTACTTTGAAAGATATAAGTGAAGATCAATGAGTAGCTGAATAATTATGTAACTATGTGAAGACTCTCTAACATTTAAAAACTTTATATCTTGGGATATTATTCAAACAGCAAGCAAAACAAAATAAACTAAATTGACGCTCCAAGCAAAACACATATCATGTGGTGAATAAAAATATAGCTCTGAGTATAGTTACCGATGGATGAATACGAAGAGGGGATGCCTTCCCAGGGCATCCCCAAGCTTTGGCTTTTGGTTGTCCTTGAATTTTACCTTTGGGTGCCATGGGCATCCACAAGCTTAGGCTCTTGCCACTCTTTGTTCCATAGTCAATCAAAGCAATACTCAAAACTTGAAAACTTCACAACACAAAACTTAGACAAAAATCTCGTGAGCTCCGTTAGTATAAGAAAGCAAACCACTACTCAAAGGTACTGCAATGAATTCATTCTTTGTTTATATTGGTGTTAAACCTACTGTATTCCAACTTCTCTATGGTTCATACTTCCCAATACTACGCATAGATGCATTGAAATAAGCAAACAACACACTAAAAACAGAATCTGTCAAAAACAGAACAGTCTGTAGTAATCTGCAGGTTTCGCATACTTCTATAACTCCAAAAAATTTAAACTAAATTGATAAACGTGAGGAATTTGTCTATGAATCATCTTCAAAAAGAATCAACTAAATAGCACACTCCAGTAAAATCTGGTGACCATTCTAGCAAGCGCCAACAATTCTGTTTTTCACAGCAAGATCATATAAACTTCACACAAGTCTTCCCAAAGGTTCTACTTGGCACAAACACTAATTAAAACATAAAACCACATCTAAACAGAAGCTAGCTGCAATATTTATTACTAAACAGAAGCAAACACAAATAAACTAAAATAAAGTTGGGTTGCCTCCCAACAAGCGCTATCGTTTAACGCCCCTAGCTAGGCATGATGATGCTCACATAAAAGATAAGAATTGAAACATAAGGAGAGCGTCATGAAGAATACGACTAGAACATTTAAGTCTAACCGACTTCCTATGCATAGGATTTTGTGAGCAAACAACTTATGGGAGCAATAATCACTAGCATTGGAAGGGAAAACAAGCATAGCTTCAAAACTTTAAGCACATAGAGAGGATACTTGAGATTATTGCAATATGTAGAAGCATATGATCATCTCTCATAATAATTTCCAGAGGCATCATGATTGAATTCAACAATATAACCAGCAGATAAAGTATTCTTTTCATGATCTAGTTGCATAGAAATTTTACTACTCCCATCATAAGCAAAATTCTTCTCATTCATAGTAGTGGGAGGAGCAAATTCAACAAAATAACTATCATGTGAAGCATAATCCAATTGAAAATTAAAATCATGATGACAATTTTCATGGTTATCTTTATTTTTTATAGCATACGTGTCATCACAGTAATCATCATATATAGTAAGTTTGTTCTCACAATCAATTGGAACCTCTTCCAAAATAGTGGATTCATCACTAAATAAAGTCATGACCTCTCCAAATCCACTTTCATCAATATAATCATCATAAATAGGAGGCATTCTTTCATCATAATAAATTTGCTCATCAAAACTTGGGGGACTAAACATATCATCTTCATCAAACATAGCATCCCCAAGCTTGTGGCTTTGCATATCATTAGCATCATGGGTGTTCAAAGAATTCATACTAACAACATTGCAATCATGCTCATCATGCACATATTCTATGCCAAGCATTCTATGTAATTCTTCTTCTAGTACTTGAGCACAATTTTCCTTCCCATCATTTTCACGAAAGATATTAAAGAGATGAATCATATGAGTTAACCTTAATTCCATTTTTATGTCCTTTTCTTTTATAAACTAAACTAGTGATAAAACAAGAAAGTAAAAGATTCGATTGCAATATCTAAAGATATACCTTCAAGACTAACCTCCCCGGCAAAGGCGCCAGAAAAGAGCTTGATGTCTACTACGCAACCTTCTTCTTGTAGACGTTGTTGGGCCTCCAAGTGCAGAGGTTTGTAGGACAGTAGCAAATTTCCCTCAAGTGGATGACCTAAGGTTTATCAATCCGTGGGAGGTGTAGGATGAAGATGGTCTCTCTCAAACAACCCTGCAACCAAATAACAAAGAGTCTCTTGTGTCCCCAACACACCCAATACAATGATAAATTGTATAGGTGCACTAGTTCGGCGAAGAGATGGTGATACAAATGCAATATGGATGGTAGATATAGGTTTTTGTAATAAGAAAATATAAAAACAGTAAGGTAACTAAAGATAAAAGTGAGCATAAACGGTGTTGCAATGATAGGAAACAAGGCCTAGGGTTCATACTTTCACTAGTGCAAGTTCTCTCAACAAGGATAACATAATTAGATGATATTAGTAGCCCTCAACATGCAACAAAGAGTCACTCCAAAGTAACTAATAGCAGAGAACAAACGAAGAGATTATGGTAGGGTACGAAACCACCTCAATGTTATTCTTTCTGATCGATCTATTCAAGAGTCTATAGAAACGTTCAATCTATCATAGAGTTCATACTAGAATAACCTTAAGACACAAATCAAACAAAACCCTAATGTCACCTAGATACTCCATTGTCACCTCAAGTATCCGTGGGCATGATTATACGATATGCATCACAAAATCTCAGATTCAACTATTCAACCAACACAAAATAATTCAAAGAGTGCCCCAAAGTTTCTACCGGAGAGTCAAGACGAAAACGTGTGCCAACCCCTATGCATAGATTCCCAAGGTCATAGAACCCGCAAGTTGATCACCAAAACATACATCAATTGAATCAATAGAATACCCCATTGTCACCATAGGTATCCCACGCAAGACATACATCAAGTGTTCTCAAATCCTTAAAGACTCAATCTGATAAGATAACTTCAAAGGGAAAACTCAATCCATTACAAGAGAGTAGTGGGGAGAAGCATCATAAGATCCAACTATAATAGCAAAGCTCGCAATACATCAAGATCGTGCCATCTCAAGAACACGAGAGAGAGAGTGATCAAACACATAGCTACTCGTACATACCCTCAGCCCCGAGGGTGGACTACTCCGTCCTCGTCATGGAGAGCACCGGGATGATGAAGTTAGCCACCTGTGAGGGTTCCCCCCTCCGGCAGGGTGCCGGAACAGGGTCCAGATTGGTTTTTTGTGGCTACAGAGGCTTTCGGCGGCAGAACTCCTGATCTAGGTTAATTTCCGAAGGTTTCAGTATTTATAGAATTTTTTGGCATAGGGCAGAAGTCAGGGGGCCCTCCGGGCCATCCACGAGATAGGACGGCGCCACCACCTACCCAGGGCACGCCCCCACCCTCATGGTCAGCCCATGCCTCTCCTGGCCTAACTCTCTTACTTCGGGGGCTTATTTCGGTCCAGAAAAAATCATCAAAAATTGGCACGTCAATTGGACTCCGTTTCTGTAAAACTCAAAAACAAGGAAAAACAGAAACTGGCACTGGGCTCTAGGTTAATAGGTTAGTACCAAAAATCATATAAAAGTGTATAATAAAGCCCATAAAACATCCTAGAAGGATAATATTATAGCATGGAACAATCAAAAATTATAGATACGTTGGAGACGTATCACGCCACCATCACGGAATGGCTGGTGAGGTACCTCTTGAGGTATTTGAAAGCTGTGTCAGCCTCCGGAGTCCATTCGAATGGGCCTTTTCTCTTCATCGGCTTGAAGAAAGGGAGGGCGCGTTCCCCCAGCTTGGAGATGAATCGTCCGAGCGATGTTACGCAGCCTGCTAGCTTCTACATCTCCCTGAGGGTCTTCGGCGGGATCATCTTTTCTACGTCTTTGACCTTCTCGGGGTTGGCTTCTATACCTCTGTGTAACACCAAGAAACCCAGGAGTTTGCCT
Organism: Secale cereale; assembly: GCA_902687465.1. Lineage (NCBI taxonomy): Eukaryota > Viridiplantae > Streptophyta > Magnoliopsida > Poales > Poaceae > Secale > Secale cereale. Next base: position 221,657,472 of record LR738713.1, on the reverse strand, counting down.
GACGGGATGCCAAACACACAATTTCCAGATTGAGCCGCATGTCCACCTTGCCCAGGCTAGCGAAGGTTTCTTCCAAGTGGCCGATGAGGGTTCTGGCCTACTGAGACTTCACCACTATGTCATCCACGTATGCTTTTGTGTTCCTCCCGAGCTGCTCCCCCAGGGCGATGTGCATTAATCGCTGGAAAGTTGCTCCTGTATTGCGCAACCCGAATGGCATACAGGTGTAGCAGTACACCCCACATGGGGTCAGGAAGGCCGTCTTCTCGACATCTTGCACTACCATCTTGATTCGATGATAGCCTGAGAAGGCGTCCGGGAGACATAGCAGATCGCACTTGGCGGTAGAGTCAACGATCTGGTCGATGCGCGGGAGAGAGAAAGGGTCGTGGGCGTAGTCTTTGTTGAGGTTGGTGAAGTTGATGCACATACGCTCCTTTCGTCCTTTCTTGGGGATGATGACCGGGTTCGTGAGCCACTCCGGATGCGGCACTTCTCGGATGATGCCTACTTCAAGTAACTTGCGGACCTCCTGAGTGATGAATGCCAACTTCTCTGGAGCTTGTCGCCGCGCCTTCTGCTTCACGGGGCGCGCGTTCGGGCACACCATCAAGTGGTGCTCGATCACTTCGCGTGGGACCTCGACCAGGTCCGCCGCCTCCCACGCGAACACATCCTTTTTCGTGCGTAGAAGTGAACCAAAGATTCTCCTTATCTGGGGGAAGGCTAGCCCCTATGGTGAAGGTGGAGTAGGCAGGGAACGGGACGATGCTGGAGCCTCTCCTGCGGAGCTGACGAGCTCGGCGATGCGGTCCAGCCAATCTTCGCAGAGGTTTGCGGTGGGGCGATAGCGCAGGAGCTCACGGGCCATGAGTAGCGCGGCTGCGAGTTCGCCGGTCCACGACGGGCATGGGAGGACAAAGCAGCCACTGGGACCGGTGACGGGGAGGCGGTGCGACCGTCGCGCCGTGTGGAGAACGGGAGCGACGAGTCTTGCTGTTCATGGGCAGTGGGGCCAGTGGCTGCGTTTGCTACCGGCGATGGAGAGTTGCGAGGCACACCATCGCCTGGAGGTGCCGTCTGGGCAACACGAGCAGCGAGAACAGCCCGGCGCTCAGCATGGACACGGCGAGCGTCGGCCATGGGTCGGTGAGATGATGATGACCGAACAAACAAAGATAAGCTTTGACGCACCCCTACCTGGTGCGCCAAATGTTGGATTCAGGGCTCCGCAAAACCCTTCTAGGTTCAAACACTAGGGTGCGTGCAAAGAACTCAAATCCACCTATTTGCCTACTCGCCGTCCCATGAACTAGCTCGATTAGCAGGAAAGTAAAAGAGGCACGAGGCAGTTTATCCTGGTTCAGGCCACCTAGCGGTGAGTGGCCCTACTTTAGTAGTGTGGTCGATTTGCCTCTAGGTGGGCTGAGGATGAACTAGTATAGTGGGTGAACAACTCCGGAGGTGTTGTCTTGCTAGGTGGTGGAGAGGGAGGTCTGACTGATCCGACCCCTTGCAGGGTGGTGGCTATGCTACTTATATAGTGGCCTTGGTCCTCTTCCCCCAAAATGTCGGCAGGAAGGGTTCACACAACGGCCAATTTTGTAGGGAGACAACTACTACATCTTATCCTGACCAGAGGTGGTCTTCACCTGCAAAGCCTCTGATCCTGAGGCCACGGTGGGCTCGGCGATGACCTCCATCCTGCCGTCCTGGCAATCTTGGTCTTGTTGCATGGAAATGGAAACCTTTGGCAGATTCCCCAGGACTCCGCGCCTAAGCATGCTTCCTTAGCACCAAAGAGGAAACTACTATACTACGCCCGATGGCGCCCGCCTGGCCTTGGTCGTCATGGCTTGTGTCATGCAAACCTCGTGAGGTGGGGGTTGCTTAGAGTTCTCCGCTCCTTAGGTGTCGGTGTACTAAGGTAGGGGTACCCCAGTACCCCAACTTGTGCACGGGCAGTTGCAGCTTCCCGCGGCAGGGTTTACTGCGTGCTCGCCGGAGACCTTCCTGCTCCCTATTAAACCATTCAAAAACAAAGTATACAAGACGTGAGATCGAGACCCCGGCAAGAGGAGCTTGCCGGGAAGGCCGTACCAGGCTCGAGACCGCCCTACTAACACAAGACCCTGGCAAGAGGAGCTTGCCAGGAAGACTAGACGACAACGCCTCGGCGCTATACGCGTCCCGGCAAGGGGTCCGGGGAGCGGCAAGCTCCCGGGCCCGGCAAGATCAAGGCCCCGGCAAGGTGCTTGCCGGGGAGGCTGCGCTGTGTGCCCGTGCTCCAGCTCACCGGCCCACGCGTCGCCCTGGGGCCTATCCAGGGACGCGTGGCGGATGGCTGTGCAGCCTGGGGTACACGGTGGCACTCCACGGTGATGGATCCGTCGCCGTGGCGGACGGAGACGCTAAGGCGGGAGCTTTTGGGGTCGACGGCGACGGGCATTAAATGCCCTTGTCCCCCACTGTTAAAGTAGGTATAGACCACTGTTCTGTACTGTAGCTCCACTGTTCCCGCACTGTTACAACTACCACCTCTTTTACATTTTTACCCCTTTCTCCTACGTTGACACCTGTCGGTGACCCCTTTGCACTATAAAAGGAGGCCCATGCACAACGTGGAGGGGGTTCGGAATCTAGATCACTCTCACGCTCGGTGTAGCTGCTTCTTCAAGCTCCCGAGCTCTCCAACTTAATACACAACCAAGCAGGAGTAGGGTTTTACGCGTCTACCGCGGCCCGAACCTGGGTAAAACTGCCCGCGTGCTCGCTACGATCTGCTCTTTGTGCTCCCTCCGCCCTCGTACCGCACAGACAAGGGGCTCCGGTCCCATAGGTGTTCGTGGCGGACAGTTTCCCCCGACATCTTTGGCGCGCCAGGTAGGGGGCGTCGAGGTTGTGCGAATCTGATCCGACGTTCGCGCGGGCGCATTCTTCATCAACCTCTCCAGCTTCATCAGCAACTTCATCAGCGACAACTCCATGGCCCCGAAGAAGAAGGCTTCGGAGGTCGGAGGCCCGTCTGCGTCTCACCCGCCGCCACCAGAGCCAACGGTGGGCGGGGGAGACGCCGTCGGAAGGGTGGTTGCCGGTGAGGACACTCACGGCGCCACCAGATCCAAGAACAGGACGGACGACCGGACCTCGATCTCCGTGGACGCGCCGCGTCCATCGCAGCACACGACGACCCAGCAGCGCCATACCACGGGAGGTGGTATCCGCTTGCTGGGGCAAGGCCAAACTGGAGGTTCGCGGGACGCCCCGGACCCCCGTCCGGGCACAAGCAAAGCGAAGGCGCCGGCGCGGGACCCCGCTCCTTCTAACGTTGTTAGAAGTCCGAGCGTATCCCGCTCCTCGCACCGCTCGCCCGCGTTCCCCTCCACTCCAGCAGAAGCGCTCGCAAGAGCGCAACTGCTCCTCGACTTTCCTCCGGCGGCCGACAAGGCCGAAGAATGGAGGGCCACTATACGGAGCCTGATAGACTTCGCCAACAACGACTCTCCACAGCAGCCGTCGACCTCACGGCCGCGGCAGGCTGAGAAGACGAAGGCTATCGGCGACAAGACTGCCGGGGGTGCGACAAGCGTGCACTCCCCGCCGCAGAAGCAGAAGACGCCGCCCCGCCGGAACAACCCCGACGACGGCTCCACAGCCTCGTCAGACCCGCGGGCCCGTCGGGACCAGCGCCAGGTCCTCGACGACCGGCGAGATGAAGACGCTCGGACCACAATCGAGCGCCGCCGAGAAGCTCGGCGACAATCCGACAAGAGAGCTGGGAACACTGTCGACGTGCACGCGCCCGGTGAACCAGGCGACTTGCCGTACGCGGCAGGCTGCCCTGCGTTCACCCGCGAGCTGCGGCGCGTCCAGTGGCCCAGCATGAAGAATTTCAAGCCCGACGTACCGGAGAAGTACGACGGCAAGACGCACCCCTCGGAGTTTCTCAGCGTCTACACCATCGCAGTACAAGCTGCCGGGGGGCGCGACGAGAAGATCTTGGCAAATTACTTCCCGCTCGTGCTAAAGCCGAACGTCCGTTCGTGGCTCATGCACTTGCCGGAAGGTTCCATCTCTTCTTGGGCCGACCTCTGCCACCAGTTTGTTGGCGCCTTCACCGGCGGCCACAAACCCCATGGCCAGGAGAGCGATCTCCATATCTTGGCCCAGAAGGAAGGCGAGCCCCTGCGCAAGTATATCCAACGCTTCAGCCGGGTGCAGCACAATATCCCTGACGTTCACCCTGCCGCGGTTATCAGCGCGTTCCATCAGAACGTGCGTAACCGCCGCATGCGTGAGGAGATGGCGATGACGAAGATTCGGGATGTCAGCGAGCTCTATGCTCTTGCTGACAAGTGCGCACGCGCAGAAGAGGGGAGGAGACTCCCCGGGGAAGATACTGGCGCGGGAGGAAGCGACAGCGACGACGCCGCCCCGGCAAAGAAGAGCCGGCGGCGGAACAACAGGAAGAAGGGCAAGAAGGAGGTGCTTGCCGTCGAGAAGTCCGGCAAGGAGGCCCCCGCCAAGCAAGCGCAGGCTGGCGGCTCCGGCAAGGAGCCTGCCCCTGCAGCGGCGGCCGACAAGCCGGGTAGCTCCGACAAGCAATACTGTAAGATTCACCGCACCAAGGGTCATGATCTCTCCAACTGCAAGCGCGTCGAGTATCTTGTCGAGCAGCAAAAAGCTGAGTACGAGAGGCGCGACAAGGAGAAGGCCCAAGGTGGCGGGGAAGAGCCCAGCAAGAAGCAGCCGTTCAACGGCCGGGGAGGACGCCGCGGCAAGGCTAAGCAGCGGCAAGGAGATCGACCTCCCCGGGGCCGCGACAACGACGAAGAAGACGACGATGAAGACATGGAGGACGAGGAGAACAGCGAGCAGGAGTTCCAGAAGGCCACGGAGGTCCTGTGCGTCGACGGTGGCGCCTCCCTGCATACCTCCCACCGCCAACTCAAGCAGTGGGTGCATGAGGTAAACGCAGCGGAGCCGCCCGTGGAGTCGCGCAGGCTCCTCAAATGGTCCAGCACGCCCATCGTTTTTGACCTTGAGGATCACCCTGACCGCACCACCGCGGTCGGGTGCTTGCCGATGCTGGTTTCTCCCACCATCCGCAACCTCAAGGTCACCAAAATGTTGGTTGACGGCGGGGCCGGGCTGAACTTGATCTCCTCCGCTGTGATCAAGAAACTCCAGATTCAAGATGGCGAGCTCGAAGAGACCGGTTCATTCCAAGGAATCAACCCGGGAAGGAGCAAGCCCAAGGGAAAGATCACTCTGCCGGTGACCTTTGGCGGGGAGCTCAACTTCAGGACTGAGCGCATCACCTTTGACGTCGCCGATATTCCATTGCCCTACAATGGAATACTTGGCCGTCCTGCCCTCGCCAAGTTCATGGCAGCTTCCCACTATGCCTACAACGTGCTGAAGATGCCGGGGCCAATAAGCGTCATCACTGTCCACAGCGACAAGAAGGATGCGCTTATTTGCGCCGACAAGATTTACCGGGATGCGGCAGCTGCGGCCGAGAAGGATACTCTTGCCGCTGAAGCTCCCGGGGGGAAGAAGACGAAGACCAAGTCCGGCAAGTGCTCTGGGACCCACTCCGGCAACCGCACCTCCTCGGAGTGCTGCGCTGCCGTCGAGGACGTTCCATCGAGCTCCACCGGCAAGAGTAAGAAAGGAATGGCTGCTCCTCCGGCAACCAAGAAAGTGTCCGCAAAGGAGGACGGCACTGGTGGTACCTTTACCATCAGTGCCACCCTTGACAGCAAATAGGAAAGCGCGCTCGTCGCCTTCCTGCGGGCGAATGTCGATGTGTTTGCCTGGCAACCATCTGACATCCCCGGTGTTCCCAGGAAGGTGATTGAGCACAAGCTTGCTGTCTGTCCTCATGCGCGGCCCATCAAGCAGAAAGTGAGGAAGCAAGCCGTGGAGCGCCAAGAGTTCATCAACGAGGAAATCAAGAAGCTAGAAGCAGCAGGCCTAGTTAGAGGTGTGATCCATCCGACGTGGTTGGCAAACCCAGTCGTCGTGCGCAAGGCCAACGGGAAGTGGAGACTGTGTATAGACTTCACCGATGTGAATAAAGCATGTCCCAAGGATCCATTCCCTTTGCCGCGCATTGACCAGATCGTTGACTCCACTGCCGGATGTGAGCTACTCTGCTTTCTTGATGCATACTCAGGCTATCATCAGATTTTCATGACCAAGGAGGATGAAGAGAAGACTGCATTTATCACTCCATGTGGCACTTATTGCTTTATCCGCATGCCATTTGGACTGAAGAATGCAGGCTCAACCTTCGCAAGGGTAGTGTACACTGCTTTTGAGCCACAGATCCACAGGAATGTAGAAGCTTACATGGATGACATCGTGGTGAAAAGCAAGAGCAAGGAAACCCTGATTCAAGACTTGGAAGAAACGTTTCAGAACCTGCGCAGGATACAGCTCAAGTTGAACCCCGAGAAGTGCGTCTTTGGAGTCCCCTCCGGCAAGCTTCTCGGGTTCTTTGTATCACTGAGGGGGATTGAAGCCAACCCCGACAAGATCAAAGCCATTGAGCAGATAGAAGCCCCGAAGCGCGTCAAGGATGTCAGAAGGCTTGCAGGTTGTGTTGCTGCCCTCAGTAGGTTCATTTCAAAATCTGCGGAACGCGCCCTACCTTTCTTCAAAATCTTGAAGAAGGCAGGTCCCATGAAGTGGACTCCGGAAGCGGAGGCGGCGTTGCAGGATTTGAAACGGTACCTGTCTTCCACTCCTATACTTGTCGCACCTAGACCACAGGAAAAGTTGTTGCTATACTTAGCGGCAACCAACCAAGTGGTTAGTGCTGCGTTAGTAGCGGAGAGGGAGTCCGACGAGGAATCAGCACCACCGGCAAGCGAATCCAGCGACAAGCAGGGGGCTGCTCCGACAAGCTCTGGCCCCGACAAAGATGACTCTACGCAGGAGCAAGGAGAAGTGCGGAAGAAGATGGTGCAGCGCCCAGTGTATTTTGTAAGTTCCCTTCTCCAGGGGGCTAGATCAAGATACTCTGGTGTGCAAAAATTGCTTTTCGGCCTCCTCATGGCCTCGAGAAAGCTGCGCCATTACTTCCAAGCCCATGAGATAACAGTGGTCACTCGCTTTCCGTTGAAGAGGATATTGCACAATCCAGAAGCAACAGGCATGATCGTCGAGTGGGCACTGGAGCTGTCGAGCTTTGGACTCAAGTTTGAAAGTACTTCAACCATACAGAGCCGAGCTTTGGCAGAATTCATAGCTGAGTGGACCCCGACACCAGAAGAAGAAGTTCAAGAAACAAGTGCACCCGTACAAGAAGCGACAAGTGAATGGGTAATGTATTTTGATGGTGCCTTCTCGCTGCAAGGCGCCGGTGCTGGCGTGGTACTCATCGCGCCCACCGGAGAGCACCTCAAATATGTTATCCAGATGCACTTTCCCAGGGAGCAAGCGACGAACAACACTGCAGAATATGAAGGCTTGCTTGCCGGCCTCAGGATTACGGCCGAACTTGGGATCAGAAAGCTGATTGTGCGGGGAGATTCTCAGTTGGTGGTCCGACAAGTTAACAAAAGCTATCAGAGCCCGTTGATGGGAGCTTATGTCGATGAAGTGAGAAAGCTTGAAGAGCACTTTGAAGGTTTGCAGATGGAGCACGTCCCGAGAGCTCAAAATGAAATTGCAGATGGCCTTTCAAAGTGCGCCGCGATGAAGTTACCTGTGGAACCAGGGACCTTCTTACTCAAGCTGACTCAGCCATCCGTTACACCATCAATTGGGCAGTCCAAGAAGAGAAAGTTGGTCTCCGGCGACTACTTGCCGGCGGATCTTCCTGAAACCGCCGCCAAGGTCCCCAAGACCAACAACCAGAACGCTGAGGAACAGTTTGCTCCTGCAAGTCCTCGGGCTTGTACAGTTGAAGCAAACGTTCCCGGCAAGCCTCGCCCCGGCGAGCTTGCCGGGGGACCGTCAGCTCCGGCAGAACCAGAGGTCCTTGCCGTAGAAGCTGAGGTTCCCGCAGCGGCCCTCGAGCCTTTAGTCCTTGCCGTCGAGCCTCGGGCTCCGGCATGGGCGCAGCAGATCGTCCGTTTTCTGCAAACTGGAGAACTTCCCGACGACCCTCAAGAGATAGAGAAGATAACCAGGCAGTCAAGTATGTATCAGTTCGTGGATAACGAGCTGTACAGAAGAAGACTCAACGGTGTCAGGTTGAAGTGCATCTCCAGAGAAGATGGACAGAAGCTGTTGGCGGAAATACACGGAGGCATATGCGGCCACCACATTGGCGCAAGGGCGCTTGCCGGGAAAGCTTTCCGGCAAGGGTTCTTTTGGCAAGAAGCCCTCCAAGATGCAACTGCACTAGTAACCAAGTGTGAAGCGTGCCAGTACCATGCGAAGCAAATCCATCAGCCAGCTCAAGCTCTCCAAACAATCCCTTTGTCATGGCCCTTCTCGGTCTGGGGGCTCGATATCCTCGGCCCTTTCCCTCGTGCTGTCGGGGGCTTTGAGTACTTGTACGTCGCAATCGACAAGTTCACAAAGTGGCCAGAAGTGGAGCCGGTGAGGAAGGTGACTGCACAGTCAACGGTCAGGTTCTTCAGGTCAATTGTTTGCCGTTTCGGGATCCCTAACAGGATTATCACCGACAACGGTACGCAATTCACTAGTCGCACCTTCATGCAGTACGTCCAAGACCTTGGCGCCAAGGTCTGTTTCGCTTCTGTTGCTCACCCGAGGAGCAACGGTCAAGCGGAGAGGGCAAATGCTGAAGTGCTACGCGGACTCAAGACAAGGACCTTTGACAGGCTGCGCAAGTGCGGAAGAAATTGGATAGACGAGCTCCCGGCGGCTCTTTGGTCAATCAGAACGACACCAAGTCGAGCCACCGGACAGACACCTTTTGCTCTAGTCTATGGAGCAGAAGCAGTTCTCCCCACGGAACTCGTATACGGATCTCCTCGAGTACTCGCTTATGATGAGCTCGAGCAAGAGCAACTGCGGCAAGATGACGCATTGCTCCTTGAGGAGGGACGTCTCCAGGCTGCTGTACGAGCTGCTCGATACCAGCAAGCTTTGCGCCGCTACCATAGCCGCAAAGTCAAGGCCAGGAGTCTCGAGGAAGGCGACCTTGTTCTTCGGCGTGTTCAGTCCGCCAAGAATTCCAACAAGTTGACGCCGAAGTGGGAAGGCCCTTATCGGGTGAGACAAGTTACGAGGCCCGGCGCTGTCCGCCTCGAGACCGAAGAAGGCTTACCGGTGAGCAACTCCTGGAACATAGAGCATCTTCGCAAGTTTCACCCCTAAGGCGCGGTTGCCGTGATCCGCTCCGGCAACCACCTTTTGTACAAGCTTTGCCGCTGTTGCATGTAACCCTTTGTACAAAGCCGGGCGCAGACCCCGTGCATCAGTAAAGCTTTCGTGTTTTTCGCATCGATTGCCTTTTGCATGCTTCTCTTTGCTGTTTGCATGTTCTGTTTGGCATTTGATGCAACACTCAAGCATACGGTAAGCATTAGCACGCCGAAAGGCCATATACTTGTTTCCCTCTCCCTTTTTCTTTCCTCTTAAGCAGAAGGAACATTCCTCGCGCACAAGTTTGCCGGGGGGAAGGAGGTGGAGGAGGAACCAAGTGCTGTTCAAGAAAGAGAAGTCTTACCGGAAAGCAAGCAATATAAGCGAGCAGCATACGAGAGATAAGTTGTTAGAATTTGACCAGTTCAAATTTTAAATTTTAGTTGTCTTCCTTGAACGATCACATTTTGTATGGAAAACCTGTGCGCGGAGGAACCTACCCGTAGCTTGCCGCACCCTTATCTTGTTTTCGAGTTCACTCAACGATTTAAGTGAGCTGCGACAAGTGTCGCGCCCTTGCTTCGTTTCCGAGTACGCTCAGCAAGCTAAGTGCGTTGCGACTAGCTGCGGCAAGGTTGCTTGCCGGCGAGGACCTTGGCCAGCAGGCTGCTCAGAGTCCAGCACTCAGCGCTCGCGGCAAAGGCCCCTTGCCGGCATGCTCCCCGGGAGCGTAGGGTGAAAAACATACAAAGTCAAAGATTGAAACAAGGAAGATAACATTGCACTGATTGATCAAAATAAAATAAATATCTTACAAGGGATAACTTGTCGCAATGGACTAATAAGTTCATGATATAATGTGCAGCAACAAAAAGATAAAGATAATGGAGCCCTAGTCTACGCGGTCGCCTTCCTTCCTGCCAAGCTTTGCCACCTTGGCGATGATGTGGCCGACCTGCTCCTTCAGGGCCTCCGTGTCTGCATCAGCCGGCAAGCTGCGAAGAACGTTCGTGAGGTTGATTCCCGGGTTGCGGTACACGATCTTCGTCAGCACCCGCTCCAGAGTTCCCGCGCAGAGCAGGCGCGACTCCTCGGCCAGTTGCGCGGGGATGCGGTTCCGGAGACTTGCGAGGGCCGGTGCGATCCCTCTGAAGAAGAGGCTGAGCCTGGCGCTGTGCGGGAGATCCGGATCCGGCGAGTAGATGAGATGTTCGACCTTCAACGCCAGCAGCTCCTGGTCAATATTGGACGCAGAAGAAACTAGGTCTTCGGTCCACAATTCAATGGTCTGCCGGAAGAGCTCGGACGCCTTGTTGACATTCTCCACCAAGGTCCGCTCCTTGCGGAGCTCATCCTTCAACTTGGTCTCTTGAGCCCGGGCAGCGTCGTGCGATTCCTTCAGAGTGGTGACCTTCAGCTCCAAGTCCTCAATGGAGTCCTTGGCGGCCTTCAGCTCGTCGCCCCTCTTGGAGAGACTCACCTGAAGCTCGGAGTTTGTGTGAGCATCCTTCTCGCGCTCCAAGATGAGCGCGGCAACCTTCTCGGCGCTCACCTTCATCGCCTTCTCCAACTGTTCAACCTTGGCGGCGAGCTCTTTCTTGGCGTCTTCCGCGGCAACCGCGGCGACTTTCGCCTCCTTCAGCTCCCCGCCAAGGGCAGCCTCGCGAGCGGTAAGGTCCTCCTCATGGGAGTCCAGCTCGACCTTCCGCTGCGCGAGCTCTCCTTCTCGCCGGGACATCTCCACCCCGGCGAGACGCTGCTGTTCTTCCGCTTCAGCTTTTTCGAGCACCCATTCCTGGTACTCGCCGGCGAGACGTTCCGCTCCTCCGCCACCTCGCGGAGAGCTGCCTGATTGGCGGCGCTGAGCTCCGCCGCACGCTTCTCCATTTCTGCCGCGGCCTTGGCGGCAAGGGCCTCCCGGGAAGCCAGCTTCGCCTGCCTGGCCCGGTAAAGGGCCAGGAGCTGGTGGAGCAACCTCTCCTCCTCGGGCCCCTCATTCCCGCCGGGCGCCTCGACGATTTTCAGGCCTGCGGAGGCGAGGACTTCTCCGTCGAACGCCTCGCCCTCCGCAGGAGCTCGCGATGAAGACCCCCAAGGCATCTGGATGAAGACGCCATTGGGGGCCTCGAGATAGTACCTCTGCTCCTCGCTGGCGGAGGGGCCGGTGACCGGTGCAGCATCTGATGCTCCCGCCGCCTCCGGGTTGGCGGTGCGGTCACCGTCCCTCTCCCCGGCCGCTGCGTCTGCAGCCGGAGCAGTCTCCTGCGCGGCCGGCTCGGCGGCCTCGGCCATCTCCTCGACGACAGGAGCGTCGCCGCCACCGCCCTGCGCGCCCTCCTCCTCAAGGTCGATGACCTCCGTCTCCATGGGCGCAGGAGGAGGAAGATCTGAAAAGAAGAAGAAGAAAAAGAAATTCAAGACTCAAGCAAATATCCAAAAAAGAGGCAAGCCAAGAAGACAAGTCACAAAACTTACCTTGGCGGACGTCCTCAGCGGCGGGCTCCCTCGCCGGGGAGCTCGGCCTTGGCGGAGTGGCCGCCCTCGCCGGGCTGCTCGCCCTTGGCGGGGTACTCTGCCTCGGCGGAGTACCCGCCCTTGGCGGAGCACTCTCCCTTGCCGGAGAGTTTTGCCTTGGCGGGGACGGCGGGGCCTGCGGCTCCTCAACGGTGGTCTCCGGGCGCTCTTCCCGCTGTGGCTCCACCTCTGCACAGAACAAGACAAGAAACGTCAAGATATGAAGGCAAAACTAAATCCTCAGGCGTTCCCCGACAAGCGAAAAGAGAGAACCCCAGACTTACGCTGGGGGCTGCGCTGCGGGCTACGCTGGGGGCTGCTCCTCGGAGCAGCGCTCGGATCCGGCAGGCTCGGCTCCGGCACACCCCCTGTTGCCGCGGCTGCCGAGTCTTCCGCGACCTCAACCTCGGGCGCCTTGGCCTTCTTCGCCGCGCGATGGGCCAGGGTCCTGAAATCAGAACGATTAAACAGAGTCAACATCAACAAAAAATCAAGACAAAAATCAAGAAGATATAAGGTCTTGGATTCTTACTCCTGGTCCTCCTCGTCGTCCTCGCTCAGGGCGGAGAAGTCATACTCCACCGTGGGCGTGTCGGCGCGAGGAGCGGAAGACGAAGACTCCCTCGCGCGCTTGGTGTTCACCGGGGCTGGGGGCTGTGAAGACCCAGCCCCTGTGGCTGCCGGCGCCCGAGGAGCGGGCGGAGCCGTCGCTCCGCTCCGAGAAGACCCCTGCCGGCTCCCTGCCGGCCTGCGGGGCGCCTCCGTCGTGGTCCGCGCACGGGCCGCCTCCGCTGCGGCCGGTGCGCCGGACGGCCTTGGCGCGGCTTGGCTCCCCCGGGGAGCTGCCCGGCGAGGTGGCTGTTGCCGGGGCGCCTGCGCCCTCTCCCCCGTCGCCGCCTTGCGGAGGCGCTTCGCCGGGGACTGCCTCGGGCTTGCCGGGGGCGGAGAGCTCTCCGACGAGGAGAGGTCGTCGGCGTACAACTCCGTGGATCCGCCGGAGTCCTCGGCCTCCTCCTCCTCCTCCGCCCCGGCCGGCTCGCTGGGCCCAGCGTCCTGCGCTGCGGCCCCCTTTCCTTTGGCGCCTCCGCCCCTCGCGGCGCCTCTGCTCCCTCCGGCGGTGCCCTCCATTGCCGCGGCCTCCGCCGCGATCCCGTGGATCCCGGAGTGCCTCAGCGAGGGGACCCCGGCGAGCGCGTCGGGTGGAAGATTCAGCAACCTGTGGATCTCCGCCTCCTCCGCCTGGGTGGACGCGTCCTCAGCCTCCGCCTCCTCCGGCGAGAATCCGAAGACTCCTGCCGCCGCGGCTGCGGCGGCCTCCTCAGCCCGAGAGGCTATGTAGGCGATCTCCTGGTCGGTGGTGTCCCGCGTGTGCAGCTTGAGGTCCTCCTTGTTCTTCGCCACCTCGGCGAGGTTGTCGTAGAAGTTGAGGACGTCGATGGGCTTCGGGGCGATCCACGTGCGGTCCAAGCCATGTGAATCACACATGGGCATCATGGCGAGGATCCGATCCCTGACGGCGTTGTTGCAGAGCGGTACCACTTCCCGGGGAGTCCTGAACCACTCGGGGTGCGTCGGGTCGTACTTGAAGAGTTCTCGTACCATTCCCCGCAGCTCCAGAGTGGTGAAGTTGAAATTGAGCCCGGGGCGCAGCCTCATGATGTCTGCCGGGCCGCCGTACTCCCAGGCCGGCCTCTTCCGGTCTTGGAGAGGGGCGATGCGCCGGCGGAGGAAATCTGCGCCCACCTCAGCAACTGACAGATTGGCCAACCGAAGACGAAGAATTCGGACGAGGGCGATGTTGAGCTTGACGTCGTCCGAGTCCAGCTCACTCCAGTCCCTGCCGCGCACGATGGGCGTTGTGCGCGGCGCGGTGAAGGCTTGCGGCTGGTCTTCTACGATCCAGCACCACTCCGCTCGCCATTCCTCCCACTTGCCGCGGAGCTCCCCCGGCAAGTACGCCCCTTTCTTATTCAGACGAAAGACCCAAGAAATTCCTCCGGAGAGGGGGGCATCGGCCTCGGCTCTAGGAGTGAAGAAGTGTCTAAAGAGGGCTACATTGGGGTGGACTCCTATGAAGTTTTCGCACATGTGTGCGAAAACGGCCATGGTGAGAATGGCGTTGGGGGTGAAGTCAAGCAGATGAAGGCCGTATGTGTTCATGACATCGCAGAAGAAGTTTGAGAAAGGAGGACAGAGACCACAATGGAAAAAGGCAGCAAAGAAGTAGTACCCGCCGGGATAGCTGTCCTTGGCGGCGGCCGGGTATGCTCGCGTGCGGGGATGCGCGTCGGTTCCCTTGGACCAGAACAAGTAATACTTGTTCCAGAGCTCCCGCACGCCGAGCTTCGGCGGGAAGACGACGTGCCGCTTCCGGTACGCGATGAGCTTGGCTGCTTGCTCCGATTTCTCCCGCTTGGCCTTCTCCGCCTTCGCCTTGTCGGTCTTTGGGGCCATGGCGGACGCGGTGGAAGGAGGGGGACGAAGAGCTCGGCGGCGGCGGAGATGTGGAGGCAGAGCGCAAGAAGGAATCTTTGGAGGAGGAAGACGACGTAATGAGAGCGCAAGGAGGGGAACCGCGCCCGCTCCCTCTGCTTTTATGGGGGAGTGGGGGGCGTTTCGCCCTTTCCATTAAGAGATCGTGGGCACGTCCCATCCCACGGCGCCGCGATTGACGCGTGCCGTTACCGTGGGGTGCGGCGGATATGGAAGTGGATTCGGCGCGCCGCGGGCCGCGGGTGCCCGTGCACTGTTTTGGGCCTGGCCCAACAGCGCTCGGCACCGTGTGTGGCCCAGGCCCGGGGGCTCCTGTCGGTGTACTAAGTTAGGGGTACCCCAGTACCCCAACTTGTGCACGGGCAGTTGCAGCTTCCCGCGGCAGGGTTTACTGCGTGCTCGCCGGAGACCTTCCTGCTCCCTATTAAACCATTCAAAAACAAAGTATACAAGACGTGAGATCGAGACCCCGGCAAGAGGAGCTTGCCGGGAAGGCCGTACCAGGCTCGAGACCGCCCTACTAACACAAGACCCTGGCAAGAGGAGCTTGCCAGGAAGACTAGACGACAACGCCTCGGCGCTATACGCGTCCCGGCAAGGGGTCCGGGGAGCGGCAAGCTCCCGGGCCCGGCAAGATCAAGGCCCCGGCAAGGTGCTTGCCGGGGAGGCTGCGCTGTGTGCCCGCGCTCCAGCTCACCGGCCCACGCGTCGCCCTGGGGCCTATCCAGGGACGCGTGGCGGATGGCTGTGCAGCCTGGGGTACACGGTGGCACTCCACGGTGATGGATCCGTCGCCATGGCGGACGGAGACGCTAAGGCGGGAGCTTTTGGGGTCGACGGCGACGGGCATTAAATGCCCTTGTCCCCCACTGTTAAAGTAGGTATAGACCACTGTTCTGTACTGTAGCTCCACTGTTCCCGCACTGTTACAACTACCACCTCTTTTACATTTTTACCCCTTTCTCCTACGTTGACACCTGTCGGTGACCCCTTTGCACTATAAAAGGAGGCCCATGCACAACGTGGAGGGGGTTCGGAATCTAGATCACTCTCACGCTCGGTGTAGCTGCTTCTTCAAGCTCCCGAGCTCTCCAACTTAATACACAACCAAGCAGGAGTACGGTTTTACGCGTCTACCGCGGCCCGAACCTGGGTAAAACTGCCCGCGTGCTCGCTACGATCTGCTCTTTGTGCTCCCTCCGCCCTCGTACCGCACGGACAAGGGGCTCCGGTCCCATAGGTGTTCGTGGCGGACAGTTTCCCCCGACATTAGGAGCCAACCAGATGAGGCTGCCCCTTCCGGAGGTCTGGGCATCGTTCGCCTCATGAGCCTCGGCCCCTCGCGAGGGTCTTGAGTGTCGATGCTGAAGATGGGCCGTACCAGGCCTGAGAAGGAGCCACGTCGCTGGCCGCACGCAGGCAAGTCTGGGTACCCTGGTTCCCAAAATGCGTACAGAGGTGGATTGTCGTTCGATCGCGGTGCATCCTACAGTGCACACGCGCGATCCGTGTGGCTCAGGTTCTGATACGTCTCCAACGTATCTATAATTTTTTATTGTTCCATGCTATTAATTATGATGTTTTGGATGTTTAATGGGCTTTGTTATACACTTTTATATTATTCTTGGTACTAACCTAATAACCCAAAGGCCCAGTCCAGATTGCTGTTTTTTTTTCAGTTTCGGGGTTTTACAGAAAAGGGATATCAAACGGAGTCCAAACGGAATGAAACCTTCGGGAGAGATATTTTTGGAGAAAATCACGCATGGGAGACTTGAGAACCACGGAGTAGGGGCCACGTGGTGCCCACGAGGGTGGGGGAGCGCCCCCCGAGGGCGCGCCCCCTGCCTCGTGGGTCCCACGTAAGGCCCCCAGTGCCCTCCTTCCTCCTATATATACCTACGAACCCCGAAACCATCAGAACAACAGAGAAAACCCTAGTTCCACCGCCGTAACCTTCTGTTCCCGGGAGATCCCATCTTGGGTCCTGTTCCGGAGCTCCACCGTAGGGGGGATCTACCACGAAGTGCTTCTACATCATCATCATCGCCTCACCATGAGTTGTGAGTAGTTTACCACAGGCCTTCGGGTCCATCGCTAGTATCTAGATGGCTTCTTCTCTCTCTTTGGATCTCAATACAAAGGTCTCCTCGGTCTTCGAGGAGATCTATTCGATGTAATCTCTTTTTGTGGTGTGTTTGTCAAGATCTGATGAATTGTGGGTTTATGATAAAGATTCTCTATGAGAAATATTTGGTTCTTTTCTGAACTCTTTATGTGTGCTCATAATATCCTTGCAAGTATCTTCGTATTATTGGTTTGGTTTGGCCTAGTAGATCTATAGTTCTTGCAATGGGGGAAGTGCTTGGCTTTGGGTTCAATCTTGCGGTGTCCTTTCCCAGTGACAGTAGAGGCAGCAAGGCACGTATTGTATTGTGTCCATCGAGGATAAAAAGGTGGGTTTTATATCATATTGCTTGAGTTTATCCCTCTACATCATGTCATCTTGCTTAAAGCGTTACTCTGTTCTTATGAACTCAATACACTAGATGCATGCTGGATAGCGGTCGATGTGTGGAGTAATAGTAGTAGATGCAGGCAGGAATCGGTTTACTTATCTCGGACGTGATGCCTATCTATACTGATCGTGCCTAGATAGTCTCATAATTTTTCGCTTTTCTATCAATTGGTCGACAGTAATTTGTTGAGCCGTCGTAGAATATCTCTATCATGAGAGAAGCCACTAGAGAACACTATGTCCCCCGGGTCTATTCTCAACATATTAATCTACACCTACTTTACTTTTTCCGCTTTTACCTTCTATTCTTATAAACAAAAATACCAAATATATAAACTATCATCTCTATCAGATCTCACTTTTGTAAGTGACCATAAAAGGATTGACAACCCCTTATCGCGTTGGCTGTGAAGTTCTTATTTGTTTGTGTAGGTGTGAGGGACTCGCGCGTGGTCTCCTACTCGATTGATACCTTGGTTCTCAAAAATTGAGGGAAATACTTACGCTACTGTGCTGCGTCTCCCTTTCCTCTTCAAGGGAATACAACGCAAGATCAAGAAGTAGCAAGAAGAATTTCTGGCACCGTTGCCGATGAGGCTTACACAAAAGTCATATTCCAAGTACCTATCGCAAACCCTTATCCTTCGCATTACATTTTTTTGCCTCTTGTTTTCCTCTCCCCCACTTCACCCTTGCCGTTTTATTTGCCCTTCTTCTGTCGTGTGTTTGTCGTTCGCTTGCCTCTTGTCTGCTTGTGTTGCTATGTGCCCTCTATTAGCTTGCATCTTCGCTTGCTATATTCTAGATCCTCATCCACTTGCTAATCTCTTTAAGAGATCCAATTATGTTGAACCAATTGCTAGTGAGTTGTGTGCACTAGATTATCTTTATGGGGTTTTGCTTGAAATTTATGAATCTGAAAATTGTGAGGAATTACTAAAAGAAAAAGTGATTCACGTTAGCTCCTTAAATAAAAAGCATGATTGCAATGATGTTACTATAAATTCTATTGATGTCAGTTGTGCTAATAATATGCAAAACCCCAGGCTTGGGGATGCTAGTATTGCTATGTCCATTACTTGTTGCAATGATCATGACTGGGGTGATTCTTCTTATGATCTTGGAAATTTATTTAAGCCCCATGATGAATATGAGATTGATAAGAATGTTTGCAATAATATTGAAAGTGTGTTTGATAGAGTGTCAACTTTAGATCCCACATATTTGGAGAATGTTCAATCTTATGAAATTTTTGATAAAAGTGGGTTTGGAGAGGTCTTGACTTTAGTTAATTTTGATCCCACTATTTTGGAAGAGTGTCAACTTTGGATGCATGTGGATCGTGTCGAGAATATGTTATGTGATAGCTATACTATTGAATTTTCTTATGATCCTAAATGCAATTATTATGAGAGAGGAAAATATGGTTGTAGAAATCTTCATGTTACTAATTTATCTCTCATTATGTTGAGATTGCTATTGTTTCTTTCTTCTTCCTTGCATATGCTAGATCTTCCTTGTCTTGCTAATTTGTTTCCCTATAAAATGCCTATGCATAGGAAGTATGTTAGAATTAGATGTGATTTTCACATGTTATATGATGCTCTCTTTGTGCTTCAATTCTTATCTTTCATGTGAGCATCATTGAATTCTCAAGCCGATCTTAATGGCTATAAAGCAAATAGCTTGTTGGGAGGCAACCCAATTTTATATTTTTTTGATTTTGCTTCTGTTTAGGAATAAATATTGCATCTAGCTTCTGTTTAGATGTGGTTTTGTGTTTTTTAGTGTTTGTGCCAAGTAGAACCTTTGGGAAGACTTGTGTGAAGTTTATGTGATCTTGCTGTGAAAAACAAAATCGTTAGCGCTCGCTAGAATGGTCACCAGATTTTACTGGAGCTTGCTATTTAGTTGATTATTTTTGTAGATGATTAATAGACTATTCCTCATGTTTAACAATTTAGTTTGAATTTTTTTGAGTTACAGAATTATGCGAAACCTGTAGATTACTACAGACTATTCTGTTTTTGACAGATTCTGTTTTTCGTGTGTTGTTTGCTTATTTCAATGCATCTATGAGTAATATTGGGAAGTATGAACCATACAGAAGTTGGAATACAGTAGGTTTAACACCAATATAAACAAATAATGAATTCATTGTAGTATCTTTGAGTAGTGGTTTGCTTTCTTATACTAACGGAGCTCACAAGAGTTTTGTGTTGTGAAGTTTTCAAGTTTTGATTATTGTTTTGATGGACTATGGAACAAAGAATGGCAAGATCCTAAGCTTGCGGATGCCCATGGCACCCCAAGGTAAAATTCAAGGACAACCAAAAGCCTAAGCTTGGGGATGCCCCGGGAAGGCATCCCCTCTTTCGTCTTCATCCATCGGTAACTATACTCGGAGCTTTATTTTTATTCACCACATGATATGTGTTTTGCTTGGAACGTCTTGTATAATTTGAGTATTTGCTTGTTAGTTTTCCACAATTATCCTTGCTGGACGCACCTATTTGAGAGATTTAAATCTGGCCTAGGAATTGATAGAACACTTTATGTGCTTCACTTATATCTTTTGAGTTGAATAGTTTTTGCTCTAGTGCTTCAATTATATCTTTTAGAGCACGGTGGTGATAATATTTTGTAGAAATTGTTGAAATCCCATGATTCACTTATATCCATTTGAGAGTCTATTAAAACAGCATGGTAATGTGCTTAGGCTATAAAACTAGTCTTCGCATGATAGACATCCAATGTCAATGTAGTAACATCTTTCACACTAAGTGCATTGAATATGATGAGATGTTGGATGCTTGATAATTGTTTTGGGATATGAGGATAGTGATATTAGATTCATGCTAGTGGAGTTATTATGAAATTGAGAAATGCTTGTGTTAAGGTTAGTGATTCCCGTAGCATGCATGTATGGTGAACCGCTATGTGACGAAGTTAGAGCATGAGCTATTTGTAAAGTGTCAACCTTTGTGTGGAGGTTGGGGGCGCGCGATGGTTAACTCCTACCGACCTTCCCCCTAGGAGCATGGGTTGATTGCTTTGTTTTGATGACTCATAGATTTTTGCAATAAGTATATGAGTTCTTATGACTAATATTGAGTCCATGGATTAGACGCACTCTCACCCTTCCACCATTGTTAGCCTCTCTTGTACCGCGCAACTCTCGCCGGTACAATACACCCATTATATATCCTTCCTCAAAACAACCACCATACTATTCCTCAAAACAGCAACCATACCTACCTATCATGGCATTTCCATAGCCATTCCGAGATATATTGCCATGCAACATTCCACCGTTCCATTCATATGACACGCATCATATTGTCATATTGCCATGCATGATCATGTAGTTGACATCGTATTTGTGGCATGGCCACCATGCATAATTTTTCATACATGTCACTCTTGATTCATTGCACATCCCGGTATTCCGCCGGAGGCATTCATCTAGAGTCGTACTTTGTTCTAGTATCGAGTTGTAATTCAATGAAAGTGTGATGATCATCATTATTAGAGCATAGTCCCATGTAAGGAAAGGCTAAATCATAAAGCCCCTCCAACAAAAAGAAAGGCCAAAGAAAGAAAAAAAAAGGCCAAAGAAAGAAAAAAAAGAAAGGCCCATAAAAAAGAAAAAAAGGAAAAAAAGAAAGAAAAAGGGACAATTGCTACTATCTTGTTTCCACACTTGTGCTTCAAATTAGCACCATGTTCTTCATGATAGAGAGTCTCATGTTTAGTCACTTTCATATACTAGTGGGAATTTTCATTATAGAACTTGGCTTGTATATTACAACGATGGGCTTCCTCAAATGCCCTAGGTCTTCACGAGCAAGCAAGTTGGATACACGCCGACTAGTTTCTTTTGTTGAGCTTTCATACATTTTAAGCTCTAGTGCATCCGTTGCATGGCAATCCCTACTCACTAACATTGATATCTATTGATGGGCATAACCATAGCCCGTTGATACGCCTAGTCGATGTGAGACTATCTCCCTTCTTTTTGTCTTCTCCAAAACCACCTCTCTATTCCACCCATAGTGCTATGTCCATGGCTCATGCTCATGTATTGCATGAAAGTTGAATGGTTTGAAAGAATAGAGTATGAAAACAAGTGCTTGGCTGAAATCGGGATTGTGCATGATATGAATATTTTGTGTGATGAAGAGGGAGCATAGCCAGACTATATGATTTTGTAGGGATCATTTTATTTGGCCATAGTATTTTGAGAACACATGATTGCTTTGTTAGTATGCTTGAAGTATTATTATTTCTGATGTCAATATAGACTTTTGTCTTGAATCTTTCAGATCTGAACATTCATGCCACAGTTAAGAGAATTACATTGAGCAGGAATTAAGCTTGGGGATGCTTGATACGTCTCCAACGTATCTATAATTTTTGATTGTTCCATGCTATTATTTATGATGTTTTGGATGTTTAATGGGCTTTGTTATACACTTTTATATTATTTTTGAGACTAACCTACTAACCTAAAGGCCCAGTCTAGATTGTTGTTTTTTGCCTGTTTGAGGGTTTTACAGAAAAGGGATATCAAACAGAGTCCAAACGGAATGAATCCTTCGGGAGAGATATTTTTGGAGAAAATCACGCATGGGAGACTTGAGAACCATGGAGTAGGGGCCACGTGGTGCCCACGAGGGTGGGGGCGCCCCCCCAATAGGGCGCGCCCCCTGCCTCGTGGGTCCCACGTGAGGCCCCCGGTGCCCTCCTTCCTCCTATATATACCTACGTACCCCGAAACCATCAGAACAACAGAGAAAACCCTAGTTCCACCGCCGTAACCTTCTGTTCCCGTGCGATCCCATCTTGGGGCCTATTCCGGAGCTCCGTCGGAGGGGGGATCTACCACGGAGTGCTTCTACATCATCATTATCGCCTCACCATGAGTTGTTAGTAGTTTACCACACACCTTCGGGTCCATAGCTAGTATCTAGATGGCTTCTTCTCTCTCTTTCGATCTCAATATAAAGTTCTCTCAGTCTTCGAGGAGATCTATTCGATGTAATATCTTTTTGCGGTGTGTTTGTCGAGATCCGATGAATTGTGGGTTTATGATCAAGATTATCTATGAGAAATATTTGGTTCTTTTCTGAACTCTTTATATGTGCTCATAATATCCTTGCAAGACTCTTCGGATTATTGGTTTAGTTTGGCCTACTAGATCTATAGTTCTTGCAATGGAAGAAGTGCTTGGCTTTGGATTCAATCTTGCGGTGTCCTTTCCCGGTGACAGTAGGGGCAGCAAGGCACGTATTGTATTGTTTCCATCGAGGATAAAAACATGGGGTTTATATCATATTGCTTGAGTTTATCCCTCTACATCATGTCATCTTGCTTAAGGACTCTCTGTTCTTATGAACTCAATACACTAGATGCATGCTGGATAGCGGTCGATGTGTGGAGTAATAGTAGTAGATGCAGGCAGGAGTTGGTCTACTTGCCTCAGACGTGATTCCTATATATAATGATCATGCCTAGATAGTCTCATAATTATTCGCTTTTCTATCAATTTCTCGACAGTAATTTGTTTACCCGCCGTAGAATATCGCTATCATGAGAGAAGCAAGTAGAGAACACTATGGACCCTGGGTCTATTCTCAACATATTAATCTACACCTACTTTACTTTTTCCGCTTTTACTTTCTGTTCTTATAAACAAAAATACCAAAAATATAAACTATCATTTCTATTAGATCTCACTTTCGTAAATGACCGTAAAGGGATTGACAACCCCTTATCGCGTTGGCTGTGAAGTTCTTATTTGTTTGTGAAGGTGCGAGGGACTCGTGCGTGGTCTCCTACTGGATTAATACCTTGGTTCTCAAAAACTAAGGGAAATACTTACGCTACTGTGCTGCATCTCCCTTTCCTCTTCGAGGGAATACAACGCAAGCTCAAAAAGTAGCAGGTTCCGACCAATCATAACGCAACACACAATAGGCTCAGCGCACACTGTTTCCGGAAGCGACGTAGATGAACCGTGTGCGATAATGAACGAGCAAAATTGTAAGGAAAGCCAAATTTCCTTTGTCGTTTCTCATTGTGCACTTAAAAACCACCTCACTGTACGGCTTCCTGGCTCCCCTGTCCCAGAGCTCTCTCTAAGTGTTGTTCATGGCACCGCAACGCACAGTAACTGGTAAGGAAGCTATGGCATTCCGCCGCGCCACGTTCCTCGCCACCCACGACCACACACATGGTCAGGAAGCCATGGAATCTCGCGAGGCCAAGTTCATCGCCGCCGGCGGCCACATTGTTAAGTTGATGGACTTTGAGGCTGCCATGGCCGAATGAGTGGTGGATATAGAGGCGGGTAAAGCCGCACAAAATGAGCGGAAAAGGCACAAAGCAAGCAAGAAAAGAGAGTCCCGCTGCCGCAAGAAAGAAGAGGCCGCACACCGTGGTGAGGAGAGCTGGGCGGAGATCGAAGCACGGTGGGCTGCCGCCTAAAAGGCCGGGAAGGAGAACTCGGCGTCTGGCCAGCATGTGAGAAGAAGTTTGTAGTATTAGAGCAAATTACTAGTAGTTCTTTAAGTTTATAGTATAAACATACAATGTCGGTAAGAGCATCCTTTGAGGGCTTTGAGCGTTGATTAGCATGTGTGGCCATGTGTGTTTTTTGTGTTAATCATTAGAGGATCACAAAACACACGGTTTCTATGCCGTACCCATGTGCGTTTTTTGCGTTAATGATCCATAAGTCAGTTACATGTGCGATGTTTCCTAATAAACCAGGCGTACCATTGACCAGAAAAAATCAACTACACGTGTACATTTTTTGGAGATGGGATCTGCCAATTTTCTGTTTTCTCATACACAAGTATTTGACGCGCTTCATCTGCGTTTTGTGTTTCCCCCACCCAGGTTTCAAGTTTCACAGCGAAAGTTTCATTTGGCACGTGATTTCATAATTTATTACCCCAACCACATCCCCACCCATCAAATTTCCTAAGTCTCTCCCCCCCGACGTCCCCCTACCGGCAGCTCAAATCACCGCCGCCGCAGCCATAGCTTCAACAACCTCTACGTTTTGCTTGGAACCAGGTAACCCACTGATCTCTTTCACGGCCCCGGCCCGATTGCTTAAATGGTGCCTCATGCCTCCAATTTCCCACCACCTCTACCTCCAGAGCATCGCCGCGCAAGCCCAACCTCATATCACGTGGAAGTCGAGGAGCTGATGGCGGTCCATGGCGCGATGGCCGTTGTGCATGTTGTCTCGGAGTAACACCTCATCCCCACCGCCGCCGACATGGTGGAGGCTCTGGTCTAGATGAAGTACCCCAGGGACTACCCCCTGGGACTTAACATGTATGACCTGACCTGCTAAATCTTACCAATACCAATTGCAATGGCTATGTTTTGTATGGTTGATGTATCAGGCATGTTCGTGCCTTGTTTATTTCAGTACCGCACACTATGTGATGTTCAAGTAATAACTGTCCAGCTCAATTTCACCAATACCAGCAACAAACTTACAATACACGACTCAGGATATCACTAGAGATGTTGCCCATTTGTTATTTTTGGTGGATGCTAACCCTGTTGTACTTAACATGCCTGTCCATGTACTTACGCGGGGTCATAACGGCCGATGTTGTTGTTTGCCATCGACGTTAGCCGCATCCCATGTCTTACAGTATTTCACATCATTTGTGCAATTGCAGTTTAACTTCTACCATTTACTGGTTGCCTATAGGTACTCATTTCAGTGCCACTGATCCACGCTTAGACCCGGAGGAACAACTCGCCTCAACCTTCGCTGACTTTGGGCGGGCTCTAGCGAAGATGAAGTGCCCCAGCAACTACCTCTCAGGACTTATCAAGTATGTACTCAATACTCACCAGTTCAATCTTACCAATACCAGTTGCAATTAAGGGCTATGATTTGTATAGTCGATGTATTAAGCATGTTGTAGTAAACATGCCTAACATGTTTTATCTATTTTCCCTACCTCTTTATAGACAACTAGGACAGTATCTGCTCTGGCAGCACATGCCTTGTGATGCTTAACTCTGCCAATTGCATATTTACCAGTACCGGTTTCAATGGCCATTAAGCCTGTTGTAATTAAAAGTTGTATCCATTATTAAACAGTTGTATTTCAATTGCTACAAACTTACAAAACATGGATTAGGATGTTGTTAAGCCTATTGCAATTATCAGTTGTATCCATTTTTTAATATGTCCCTTTCCTACCGTGCTACTCTTTCGCAATGAAGATATCACTACAGATGCTTCCGTTTTATTACCATTTCCTATGTTTGGTGGATGTTAACCCACTGGTACGCATCAGTGTTATACAAACGGTTTAAACCCCATTCCACGATGACATTTGGAACCGTTTCCAAGAGAGTGTGGGTGATAGGGGGCGTCCTTCCCACACGACCTAGAAACCGTCGGGTATATGCCCTCCTAGCACACACGCTCAGCAAAATGAGGTTGTGTGCGACCGGCAAGCGATCAAATACTGTTATACATACAGTAGTGCTAAGAAAATACAATTATACAGGCGAAATCGTTTCCGGTCATAAGTACATCCCACACAGTCAGTCCCCGCTAAACTTTTCCACTCGTATATACATCCCACATAGTCGCTCCAAGGAAAACATTTTCGTTTGCAGGTACATCACACATGATATTAACAATTTTATCGTTTGCGTTATGGAATGCATCACACACGGTGCGTAAAATCGTGTGGCCGATGCTATTCATCACACATAGTTATTATTTGGTAAACGCTTGCGCAAGGTGGCCTAACGCAAACAGTTTTCAAGAGAAGGTCGTGTGTGATTTTTCATTAATCCAACACGGTTTAATTCTAGAAACTGTGTGTGTTGTCTGAGGTCATCTCCCACGGTATTTTCTCAATAACCGTTTGCAAAAGCAAAACCCAATTAGCAGGCCAATTCTCCATTAGCAGGCTAATTCTCCATTAGCAGGCCAATTGCCTATTTTTAGTAATCCATTTATTAATCTAATTGACATTCATATTAAGCACACAATATATTTCATTTCCATATTAAGGAAGCAGGATTTCATAATTGAAATACATCAGAGTACAACATGATATAGGTTCAGCACTCAGCTACCCAATTACACAACTACACCAGCACCAAGTTTCACATGCAACATGTAGAACCTTTCAAAATTAGCATCATAGACGGTACATAGACAGATGCATCTCATCTGGAAAACTCCTGAAGTGAAAGGCGAATATTGAGCCTTCATTAATGTTGAAGGTCTTTGCAACTTTAGGCCAGCACCTATGGATGATTGACCGTCCGTCCTTCGTCCTCTTTAGGAACACTTCAATATTGAACCATGGGTGTTGTACGAAAACCTTCCTCGCCTCCTAACCATAGAGATGGTTTGAGAGGTAATCATCAGTGAACTGCTTTGGAATGGCCTGAAAACAAGGATGTTCATAAAGATCTTCTCTATACTGGAAATGGGGCAAACGATGTTTGTCTGCACAATGAAGAAGACATCAGTTCACTACAAGATGGTACTAACTATTATACCTTGCTTTTTTTTCCTCGAAAAAAAAGCAAGGTATAATAGTTAGTACCATCTTGTAGTGAACTGATGTCTTCTTCATTGTGCAGACAAACATCTTGTTGTTTTTTGTCGCTAATTACTTTATCCTAACAATCTTTCTGAGTTTCTTGACTTGATTGATATTCATGGACAACTCATTTCCCCATATGCAAAAAGGGTCGAACAGTGGGTCAAAACTCAGATAGTAGGACCTACATGTGCAAGACCAAATTGTTAAAAACCTAAATATTAGAATGGTCCCTGCAATTTCACAATAATATTCTGTTAGACAGCGGACCATGCACATGCTAACCTCGATTGTAAACCTCAGTACTTTCCATTGTTTCCCTACAACACATATAAGGTAGTTAGTCATCAGGTTAAGTAAGGCTTCGCATTCTATCAGTAAAATATGTTGATAAAAAATAAGCACATTGCAGATTCATCAGATTAATTCAAGCCACATGGAAAACCGGTTTATCCAAACCAAGCATGATTAAGAACTAGGAAATATAGCACTTGTATATGTTTCTCATGTATTAAGTGCGGCCAAATTCGATTTATTCCTCACATGCACAACAATACAAAATTCTACCCACGACTATTGGACATCGCATTGCAGAAATAAACCAAGCAGTTAAATAAACATCACAACAAATGAACCAAACATAAACTCAGCACCACATTGCACAGTATAATATACTCCTAATAGAAGATCAGACAGTTAACTGATACGTCTGCAACATATCTATAATTTTTTATTGTTCCATGCTACTATTTATGAAGTCTTAGATGTTTAATGGGCTTTATTATTCACTTTTATATCATTTTAGGGACTAACCTACTAACCCAAAGGCCCAGTCCAGATTGCTGTTTTTTGCCTATTTCCGGGTTTTGTAGAAAAGGAATATCAAACGGAGTCCAAATGGAAGGAAACCTTCGCAGGAGATATTTTTGGAGGAAATCACGCGAGATAAACTTTGCGGCAAAGCCAGAGGACAGGGGGCCCACCCTCGAGGGTTGGGGGCGCGCCCACCTGCCTCGAGGGCAGGCCCGGTGGCACCTGGTGCCCCTCTTCCTCCTATATATGCCTACGTACCCCAAAAACTCCATACGCAGAAAGAAAGCCCTAATTCCACTGCCATAGCTGCTGTTCCCGTGGAGATCCCATCTTGGAGCCTGTTCCGGGAGGGGGATCCATCACGGAGGCCTTCATCATCATCATCATCGCCCTCACCATGAGTTGTGAGTAGTTTACCACAGACCTTCGGGTCCATATCTAATATCTAGATGGCTCCTTCTCTCTCTCCGGATCTCAATACAAAGTTCTCCGCGGTCTTCGAGGAGATCTATTCGATGTAATCTCTTTTTGCGGTGTGTTTGTCGAGATCCGATGAATTGTGAGTTTATGATCAGGGTTATCTATGATAGATATTTTGTTCTTCTCTGAACTTTTTATGTGTGCTCATAATATCCTTGCAAGTCTCTTCGAATTATTGGTTTGGTTTGGCCTACTAGATCTATAGTTCTTGCAATGGGAGAAGTGCTTGGCTTTGGGTTCAATCTTGCGGTGTCCTTTCCCAGTGACAGTAGGGGCAGCAAGGCACGTATTGTATTGTTGCCATCGAGGATAAAAAGATGGGGTTTTCATCATATTGCTTGAGTTTGTCCCTCTACATCATGTCATCTTGGTTAAGGCGTTACTCTGTTTGTATGAACTCAATACACTAGATGCATGCTGGATAGCAGTCGATGTGTGGAGTAATAGTAGTAGATGCAGGCAGGAGTCGGTCTACTTGTCTCGGACGTGATGCCTATATACAATGATCACGCCTAGATAATCTCATAATTATTCGCTTTTCTATCAATTGCTCGACAATAATTTGTTTATCCGCCGTAGAATATCGCTATCATGAGAGAAGTCACTAGAGAAAACTATGGCCCCCGGGTCTATATTTATCATATTACTTTCCTATCAACTAGCCAATCTCTGTTTATTTGCTTTCTTTACTTTCTGTTTCTATACCAAAAATACGAAAAATATAATTATCATCTCTATCAGATATCACTCTGGTAAGTGACCGTAAAGGGATTGACAACCCCTTATCGCGTTGGCTGCGAAGTTCTTATTTGTTTGTGCAGGTGCGAGGGACTGGCGCGTGGTCTCCTACTGGATTGATACCTTGGTTCTCAAAAACTGAGGGAAATACTTACGCTATTGTGCTGCATCTCCCTTTGCTCTTTGAGGGAATACAACGCAAGCTCAAGAGGTAGCAAGAAGAATTTCTGGTGCCGTTGCCGGGGAGGCTTACGCAAAAGTCATATACCAAGTACCTATCACAAACCCCTATCCTTTATATTACACTTATTTGCCTCTCGTTTTCCTCTCCCCCACTTCACCTTTGCCGTTTTATTCGCCCTTCTTCCGCCGTGTGTTTCTCGTTCGCTTGCTTCTTGTTTGCTTGTGTGTGTTGCTTGCTTGCTTGTCATCATGTCTAGCACACCTATCATTAACACCACTCCCGAGAGTGAGGTCCTCAACTTTAAACAAAGGGAAGGAGACAATTTAAAAGATGCCTGGTATAGAATTTGCACTGCTCAAAATAAGTCTAATAGGAAGCTTTCCACTTTCGTGCTTCTTCGCAATTTTTATGTTGGCATAACCCCATGGAATAGATTTATCCTAGATACCATTACCGGGGGGAATTTCTTGGGTAGCCACACCGTTGATTCTTATATAGCCATGACTGAATTATTTGGCTGACCACCTCTTACGGTTAATGGGACCGTTTTAACTTTGGAGCATGTTATGCAAAGGTTAGAAATTATTGAGAAGAAAGTTGCTACGGTAGAACTGTTAGAGAGCTTGGATAGAAAAATTCTCAATCAAAAGGAACCCATAGTTAAAGAAAAGTTAGATCAAGATTCTACTAGAATCAATAAGCTTGAGCATGTCATCACAAATGTGGGTTCCACTCTTTCTGCTATAAAAACTACTCCCAATACCTCCATTAAATTATATAAGTTCATGTATGTCCCTAAAGACAAGGGTGAAACCTCTAGACTCGCGGATATCAAATCCATAAGTGTTCACCCTAATTTTCTTACTTTTGCAAGAGAACCTTTTGACACTTTAGAATTTCTTGATTTCTTGCCCAAGATTTTGATTATTCATAGGGTCAAATAAGTGCCCAAGAATCATAAGTGCTTAATCAAAGAATTGCCTTCCAAAGATGGCAATACCTAGATCTATCTTGTATCGTGCCTAGCTAGGGTCGTAAAACGATAGCGCTTGTTGGGAGGCAACCCAATTTTATGTTCTTTGTTTTTGTCGTTGGTAAGGAACAAATATTGCATCTAGCCTCTGATTAGATGTGTTTTCATGTTTTGTTTAGTGTTTGTGCCAAGTAGAACCTTTGGTAACACTTGTGTGAAGTTTATATGATCTTGCTGTGAAAAACAAAATCGTTAGCGCTTGCTAAAGTAGTCTTCAGATTTTACTGGAGCATGATTTTTAGTTGATTTTTTTTGCTTCTGATTGGTAGACAAATTGCGCAAATTTAACAATTTAGTTTGAATTTTTTGAAGTTCCAGAAGTAGGCGAACCCAGCAGATTACTACAGACTGTTCTGTTTTTGACAGATTCTGTTTTTCGTATGTTGTTTGCTTATTCCGATGCATCTATGAGTAATATTGGAGGATATGAACCATAGAGAACTTGGAGAACAGTAGGTTTAACATCAATATAAACAATGAATGAATTCCCTGCTGTAACTTTGAGTGGTGGTTTGCTTTCTCTTACTAACGGAGCTCACGAGAATTTTTGTCTAAGTTTTGTGTTGTGAAGTTTTCAAGTTTTGAGTATTGCTTCGATGGAGTATGGAACAAGGAGTAGCAAAGGCATAAGCTTGGGGATGCCCTTGACACCCCAAGTAAATTCAAGATAATAAAAAGCCTGAGCTTGGGGATGCCCCGGAAAGGCATCCCCTCTTTCGTCTTCATCCATCGGTAACTATACTTGCAGCTATATTTTTATTCGCAACATGTTATGTGTATTGCTTGGAGCGTCTTGTATAATTTGAGTATTTGCTTATTAGTTTGACACAATCTTCCTTGCAGGATACACCTATTTGAGAGAGTTAAATATGCCCTAGAAATTTTTAGAACACTCTATGTGCTTCACTTATATCTTTTGAGTTGAATAGTTTTTGCTCCAGTGCTTCACTTATATCTTTTAGAGCACGATGGTGGTAATATTTTGTAGAAATTTTTGAACTCTCATGCTTCACTTAGATCTATTTTATAGTCTATTAAAATAGCATGGTAAAGTGTTTCGGCTAAAGAAACTAGTCCTCACATGATAAACATCTAATGTCAATGTAGTAAAAAAATTCACACCAAGTGCATTGAGTAGAAAGAGATGTTGGATGCTTGATAATTGTTTTGAGAATGAGGATAGTGATATTAGAGTCAAGCTAGTGGAGTAATTATGAAATTGAGAAATATTTGTGTTAAGGTTGGTTACTCCCGTAGCATGCACGTATGGTGAACCGTTGTGTGACTAAGTTAAAGCATGAGGTATTTGTAGAGTGTCAACCTTTGTGTGGAGGTCAGGGGCGCGCGATGGTTAACTCCTACCAACCTCCCCCCTAGGGGCATGCGTTGATTGCTTTGTTTTGATGACTCGTAGATTTTTGCAATAAGTATGTGAGTTCTTATGACTAATGGTGAGTCCATGGATTATACGCACTCTCACCCTTCCACCATTGCTAGCCTCTCTTGTACCGCGCAACTTTCGCCGGTGCCATAAACCCACTATATATCCTTCCTCAAAACAGCCACCATATTGTTCCTCAAAACAGCCACCATACCTACCTATCATGGCATTTCCATAGCCATTCCGAGATATATTGCCATGCATCTTTCCACCGTTCCGTTCATATGACACGCATCATATTGTCATATTGCCATTGCATGATCATGTAGTTGACATCTTATTTGTGGCAAAGCCACCATGCATAATTTTAATACATGTCACTCTTGTTTCATTGCACATACTGGTACACCGCCGAAGGCATTCATATAGAGTCATACTTCGTTGTTGTAGTATTGAGTTGTAATCTTGTGTTGTATTGAAAGTGTGATGATCATCATTTATAGAGCATTGTCCCATGGGAGGAAAGGCTGAATCTATAAAGCCCCTCCGCAAAAAAAAGAAAAAAAAAAGAGAAAAAAAGAATACAGGCCAAAGAAAAAGAAAGGCAAAAAAAGGGGGACAAATGCTACTATCTTTTTCCAAACTTGTGCTTCAAAGTAGCACCATGTTCTTCATTGTAGAGAGTCTCGTGCTTAGTCACTTTCATATACTAGTGGGAATTTTCATATAGAACTTGTCTTGTCTATTCCAAAGATGGGCTTCCTCAAATGCCCTAGGTCTTCGTGAGCAAGCAAGTTGGATGCACACCCACTAGTTTCTTTTGTTGAGCTTTCATTCATATTTAGCTCTAGTGCATCCGTTTCATGGCAATCCCTACTCACTCACATTGATATCTATTGATGGGCATGTCGATAGCCCGTTGATATGCCTAGTCGATGTGAGACTATCTCCCTCCTTTTGTCTTCTCCACAACCACCTCTATTCCACCCATAGTGCTATGTCCATGGCTCACGCTCATGTATTGCGTGAAAGTTGAAAGGTTTGAAAAGATAGAGCATGAAAACAAATGCTTGGCTGAAATCGGGGTTGTGCATGGTATGAATATTTTGTGTGATAGCAAAGGAGCATAGCCAACACTATATGATTTTGTAGGGATAACTTTCTTTAGCCATAGTATTTTGAGAAGACGTGATTGCTTTGTTAGTATTGCTTGAAGTATTTTTATTTCTTATGTCAATATAGACTTTTATCTTGAATCTTTCAGATCTGAACATTCATGCCACAATTAAGAGAATTACATTGAAAAAATATATTTGTTAGCATTCCACATCAAAAATTCCTTCTTTATCATTTACCTACTCGAGGACGAGCATGAATTAAGCTTGGGGATGCTTGATACGTCTCCAACGTATCTATAATTTTTATTGTTCCATGCTATTATTTATGAAGTCTTAGATGTTTAATAGGCTTTATCATTCACTTTTATATCAATTTTGGGACTAACCTACTAACCCAAAGGCCCAGTCCAGATTGCTGTTTTTTGCCTATTTTAGGGTTTTGCAGAAAAGGAATATCAAACGGAGTCCAAACGGAATGAAACCTTCGCAGGAGATATTTTTGGAGGAAATCACGCGAGATAAACTTTGGGGCCAAGCCGGAGGACACGGGACCTACCCTCAACGGTGGGGGCGCGCCCCCCTGCCTCAAGGGCAGGCCAGGTGGCCCCTGGTGCCCCTCTTCCTCCTATATATGCCTACGTACCCCAGAAACTCCATACGCAGAGAGAAAACCCTAATTCCACCGCCGTAGCTGTTGTTCCCGTGGAGATCCCATCTTGGAGCCTGTTCCGGGGGGGGGGATATCCATCACGGAGGTCTTCTTCATCATCATCATCGCCCTCACCATGAGTTGTAAGTAGTTTACCACAGACCTTGGGGTCCATAGCTAGTATCTAGATGACTACTTCTCTCTCTCCGGATCTCAATACAAAGTTCTCCTCGGTCTTCGAGGAGATCTATTCGATGTAATCTCTTTTTGCGGTGTGTTTGTCGAGATCCGATTGTCGGGGAAACTGATCCACGAACACCTATGGGACCGGCGGGCCGAGTCCCTTTCGGTTTGGCAGGGGCGGACATCGCACGAAGAGCAGATCGAGGCAAAGCACACGAGCAGTTTACCCTGGTTCGGGCCGCACGGATGCATAAAACCCTACTCCTGCTTTATGATTTGTATTGAGTTCTTGCTCGGGAGCGCTGAGTGCTACAGTACACTCTAGCAGCTAACGAGACCGAGCGTGAGCGTTCTGAGTATCGAACCCCTCTCTACGTTGCGCATGGGCCTCCTTTTATATGCTCAAGGGGTCACCGACAGGTGGCAACGTAGGCAAGGGCAAAAATGGAAAGGGTGTTGTAGTTGGTACAACTACCTGTACAGTGTATCATACCTAACCCTGACGGTAGGGGACATGGGAATTAAATGCCCGTCTGCATCGCCCAAACAGTGCAAAAAGTTGCCGTCAGGGGTGCCACCGCTTGCCACGACGGCAAAGCCTGTCGGCGCCGCTTGCCACCGCGCACCGCTGGCTGCACAGCCTCCCGCCACGTACACCTGGAAGGGTCCCAGAGCGACACGTTGCTGGATGCGCTGGAGCGTGGGTACAGAGTGGTAGCTTACCACGGCAAGCGCCTTGCCGCGGCCGTCGTCTTGTCGCGTCTGGGAGCTTGTCGCTCACCGGGCCTTGCCGGGACGCGTGGCGCGTCGCGGCAAGTTCCTCGAGAAGCCTTGGTTGGCCTTCCCGGCAAGCTCCTCTCGCCGGGGTCTAGTGCCTCGAGTGGCCTTCCCGGCAAGCTCCTCTTGCCGGGGCCTTGTCTTCTTGGCTTGAATACTTTCTTCTTGAATGGCTCCAAAGGAACCACGGAGGACCTTGGCGGTCGCCCGGCAAGCCTTGCCGCGGGGTGCTACGACTGCCCGTGCACAAGTTCGGGATACTAGGGTACCCCTACTCTAGTACACCGACAGGAGCCCCCAGGCCTGGGCCATACATGGTGCCAAGCGCTGTTGGGCCAGGCCCAAAACAGGGCACGGGCACGCGTGGCCTGGGTTACGCCGTATCTTTCTCCGTATCCACCACGCCCTCCCCTAACGGCACGCGTTTAATGCGGCGTCGTGGGAGAGATCGTGGGTGGTTTGTTTATTCAGAAGGGAGAAACGTCCGCCTCCTCCCTCTTTATAAGGAGGGGAAATAGGGGCAGTTTGCCCACTCGCTCGTCGCCATTGCAATCTCAGAAACCTCCGCCGCTCCCCTTCTTCACCAAGCTGAAAGAGAGCAGCGCTCCGCCCACCATCGCCACCAGCACCACCAACGCCGTCGACCTCCTTCACCACTCCCTCCATGGCTCCGAAAACCGACAAGGGGAAGCGCGTGAAGTCGGCCGAGGCGCAGCGGCTCGCTGCGCTGCGAAAGGAGCGGGCAGTCTTCCCCCCCAAGCTTGCCGCGAAGGAGCTGAGGGAGTACTATTACCTCTTCTGGTCGGTGGAGACGCGGGCGCATCCACGCACGAAGGTACACCCAGTCGTCGCTTGTAATATGGCTCCGAATGGATACGCTTTCTTCGCCTTGTTCTTCTATTGCGGGCTCTGCCCGCCTTTCTCTGAATTTTTCTGCGACATCATGAACACCTACGGGTTCCACCTCCTTGATTTCACCCCCAACGCTGTTTTGACCATGGCAGTTTTCGCACATCTCTGCGAAAACTTTGTCGGAGTCCATCCCAATGTAGCCCTCTTCCGCCACTTCTTCATGCCCCGAGTTGAGAGAGGAGATCCTTTATCCGGCGGAGTCTCCTGGATCTCGAGAGCCCACAAGAAGGAAGCTTATCTGGAGGGAGAGCTCCGCAGCAAATGGGAGGAGTGGAGAGCACGCTGGTGCTGGATTGTCGAGGAGAACCCGCAACCATTTACCGCCCGGCGCCAAGCCCCGGTAGTACGCGGCAACGATTGGAGCAACTTGGCCCCGGAGGACGGTAGGCTGAAGATCGTCGTCGCCCGGATCCAACGCCTCAGGCTTGCCGGGCTCACTGTAGGCGCAGTTGGCGCAGATTTTCTTCGCCGCCGCATCGCCCCCTTGCAAGAGAGGAAGAGACCCGCCTGGGAGTTCGAGAATGCGGCGGATATCATGAGGCTGCGCTCGGGCCTCAACTACAACTTTACTATCATAGAGCTCAACGCGATGCTCCAGGAGCTGTTCAAATATGACCCCGATCATCCTGAAGTGTTCAGGTTGCCGAAGCGTGTCGTTCCGCTGTGCAACAACTCCGCGCTCAGCAGCATCCGCGCAATGATGCTGCTGTGCGATTCGCACGGGATTGACCCAACTTGTCAAGAGACTGCAGATGACGCCGTGCAAGAGTTCTTTGACGGCTTGGAAGAAGTGCCGATTCGCTCCGACGAGAAGAAGGGACTCACCCGCGACACCACTGATAAGGAGATGGCGTATATCGCCACTAGGCTGGAAGAGGCGGCGGCAGCCGCAGCCGCGGGCGAGTTCGGATTCACCGTGGAGGAGGCAGAGGCAGCAGAGGCGGCAAGCCTTGCCGAGCGAGAGGAGTTTGCCGACGCGGGAGAGCTTGCCGGCGAGGAAGAGCCTGCCGCGCCTTTCATTGAGTCAGGAGAGCCCGTCGGGCGTGACGTTGAGTCAAGCGAGCCCGCCGAGGATACGAGAGGCTCGCTGGAGATCGACTCCTCCTCCTCCTCGTCTTTGGATAGCTCGCCGCAAGCAGAGCCCCCAGCTCCACAAAGAAGGCGTCTTCGTAAGGCCGGGGACGTAGCGGAGCGGCAGACGAATCGACAGCCGCCGCGCCGCGCGACACACTCCACCGCGACAAGTGGTGTTGCCGCGGGAGGACCTCGTGCTGCGGCGGCGACTGGAGCGGGGTCTTCCCGGACCGCCGCTTCTGCTCCTGCCGCTCCTCACGCCACGACGGTAGCCGGAGCGGGGTCGTTACAGACCACCGCCAGTGCTCCCGTCAAGCGGCCAAGGGAGCCTACTCCTCCGCCTCCTCGCGCCGGGCGTGAGCCGGACTTCGACTTCTCCGCGCTCAGCTCCGACGAGGAAGAAGAAGAGTAAGATCCTTGTTGTTCTTGTATTTCTTCATTTTTTGCTGTTTTGTCTTGTATCTCATTTGCTTCATTCCAGACCTATCCCTTTTCAGGACTCTAGCCCAGAGAGCGGCAAAGAGAGCCAAGGTCCCTGCGAGGAGAGAGGAGGTGATCATCGTCGAGGACGAACCCACCGAGACCACCTTGCCGGACCCGGCAACTAATTTTCAGAGCAGCCCTAGCGCAGCCCCCCAACGTAAGTGCATGGTTCACTTTCCGCTGTTAGGCGCGCGTGGGTGTTCTTTCTTTGCTGATATTTGTTGGTTGATTTGTGTAGGAGCAGGGCAGCCACACCAGGAGCGCCCGAAGACCGCCCCCGACGTGCCATCTGCTTCGACTACGCCGCCAAGGGGGAGCTCTCCGGCAAGGGAGAGTCCTCCGGCAAGGGGGAGCTCTCCGGCGAACGATAGCTCTCTAGCGAGGGACAGCACCAGCGACCTCCGCCGGCGAAGACCACGACTGTGCCGCCAAGGGAAAGCTCTTCGGCAAGGGAGCCTGCCGAGGAGCCGGCTCGCGCAGGTAATCCTCTCGCTTCAAACTTCCCTTGGGATTTTATTCTTTTGATTCTTCTTTTTGGATATTTGCTTGACTGTTTTTCTCCCCTTTCCTGCCGTCAGACCCATCTGCTGCGGATCCAATGGAGACGGAGGTTGCTGGCGAGGAGAACACGCGCGGCAACACCTGCGACGCCGCTGCTACCGAAGAAGCGGCCGGTGCTGACGATCCCGCCGGCGATGAGGCCGCCAAGGCTGCCGCCGCAGCAGCTGGTGAGGGGTCCGGCGATCGCACTGACGGCCCTGAGGCCGCAGGAGCGCCAGGCGCTACGCCTACTGCCGATCCCTCAGCCGCTGCCGCAGCGCCAGGCTCCGAAGAGCCCCAGCCAGGCGTCTACCTAAACACCTATGGGACCGGCGGGCCGAGTCCCTTTCGGTTTGGCAGGGGCGGACATCGCACGAAGAGCAGATCGAGGCGAAGCACACGAGCAGTTTACCCAGGTTCGGGCCACACGGATGCGTAAAACCCTACTCCTGCTTTGTGGTTTGTATTGAGTTCTTGCTCGGGAGCGCTGAGTGCTACAGTACACTCTAGCAGCTAACGAGACCGAGCGTGAGCGTTCTGAGTGTCGAACCCCTCTCTACGTTGCGCATGGGCCTCCTTTTATATGCTCAAGGGGTCACCGACAGGTGGCAACGTAGGCAAGGGCAAAAATGGAAAGGGTGTTGTAGTTGGTACAACTACCTGTACAGTGTATCATACCTAACCCTGACGGTAGGGGACATGGGCATTAAATGCCCGTCAGCATCGCCCAAACAGTGCAAAAAGTTGCCGTCAGGGGCGCCACCGCTTGCCACGACGGCAAAGCCTGTCGGCGCCGCTTGCCACCGCGCACCGCTGGCTGCACAGCCTCCCGCCACGTACGCCTGGAAGGGTCCGAGAGCGACACGTTGGTGGATGCGCTGGAGCGTGGGTACAGAGTGGTAGCTTGCCGCGGCAAGCGCCTTGCCGCGGCCGTCGTCTTGTCGCGTCCAGGAGCTTGTCGCTCACCGGGCCTTGCCGGGACGCGTGGCGCATCGCGGCAAGTTCCTCGAGAAGCCTCGGTTGGCCTTCCCGGCAAGCTCCTCTTGCCGGGGTCTTGTGCCTCGAGTGGCCTTCCCGGCAAGCTCCTCTTGCCGGGGCCTTGTCTTCTTGGCTTGAATACTTTGTTCTTGAATGGCTCCAAAGGAACCACGGAGGACCTTGGCGGTCGCCCGGCAATCCTTGCCGTGGGGTGCTGCGACAGCCCGTGCACAAGTTCGGGATACTAGGGTACCCCTACTCTAGTACACCGACACCGATGAATTGTGAGTTTATGATCAAGGTTATCTATGAAAGATATTTGGCTTGGGTTCTATAGTTCTTGCAATGGGACAAATGCTTGGCTTGGGTTCAATCTTGCGGTGTCCTTTCCCAGTGACAGTATGCGCATCAAGACACGTATTGTATTGTTGCCATCGAGGATAAAAAGATTGGGTTTTCATCATATTGCTTGAGTTTATCCCTCTACATCATGTCATCTTGCTTAAGGCGTTACTCTGTTCGTATGAACTCAATACACTAGATGCATGCTGGATAGCGGTCGATGTGTGGAGTAATAGTAGTAGATGCAGGCAGGAGTCGGTCTACTTGTCTCGGACGTGATGCCTATATACAATGATCATGCCTAGATAATCTCATAATTATTCGCTTTTCTATCAATTGCTCGACAGTAATTTGTTTATCCGCCGTAGAATATCGCTAGCATGAGAGAATTCACTAGAGAAAACTAAGGCCCCCCGGTCTATCTTTATCATATTACTTTCCCGTCAACTAGCCAATCTCTGTTTATTTGCTTTCTTTACTTTCTGTTTCTATACCAAAAATACCAAAAATATAATTATCATCTCTATCAGATCTCACTCTCGTAAGTGACTCTAAAGGGATTGACAACCCCTTATCGCGTAGGCTGCAAGTTCTTATTTGTTTGTGCAGGTGAGAGGGACTGGTGTGTGGTCTCCTACTGGATTGATATCTTGGTTCTAAAAAACCGAGGGAACTACTTATGCTACTGTGCTGCATCTCCCTTTCCTGTTCGAGGGAATACAACGCAAGCTCAAGAAGCATGCTTAACAACTTGGAAATATAGCAATTGCATTTGTTTCTCATGTATTTACTATAGCCAAATTCAATTTATTCCTTACATGGTATACAATAACAGAATGCACCCGCAACAATTGAGCATCGCATTGCAGAATTGAACCAAACAGTTAACTAAACACCACAACTAATGAACCAAACGTTAACTGAGCACCACATTGCACAAGATAACATACTCCTAAAGACTGTGAACCAAGCTAAGCATACTTAACAATTTGGAAATACAGGAATTATATTTGTTTCTCATGTATTTAGTATAGCCAAATTCGATTTACTTCTCACATGGTACACAATAACATAATGCAATGACAACTATTGAACATCGCATTGCAGAATTGAACCAAACAGTTAACTAAACATCACAACACAAATGAACCAAATATTAACTGAGCACAACATTGCACAATGTATAACCAAACCTAGCAGGCTTGACAACTTGGACATATAGGAATTGTATTCGTTTCTCATTATTTTGTCAAGATAAATTCAATTTTTTTCTCAAATGGAGGACAATACAAAATTGCAGCCTGAAGAATTGAACATCATGTTCGCAGAAATTAGCCAAACATTTAACTGAAGACGATAACAAATTAACCAAATTGTTAATAAGTGAGCACCACACTGCACGACATTTATAACATATACACTAGAACAACAGATTGCATGGTAAAATTAGATAGCACAATTCACTAGAATTTGTTAAGGAAAGGCAGGAGCAACACACGCAACGGGTAAACCGAGCATGCTTAAGCGCGCAGATAGCAAATGGCAAGGTGCTCCTCCAAAATCTGGGGTCGGCATGAATGGTAGCCATCGCGACCTCATCCGCGCGTGCTGCCACGATTTGCTTCTCCGCTGCCAAATGCTCCTTGAGCTCCTAGCTATAATGTGTGCACCATGGCTTAGGGCGGCGCTATTTGGTGGAGAGGTCGGTGATTTTGGTGGAAGATGTCACGCCGACGGTCGGGGCATCTGGGATGTGGAAGGAGGAGGAGGATGGGGGGTCGGGTGTGGATTACCTGCCTGGATAGACGAGGCCGAGCAGCGTGAAGGAGGGTCGCCGGCGAGGAGGCGGTGCTGCAAGCAAGGAGTGAAGGTTTCAACTTGCAAAGGTAGGCGGAACAAGGGAGATGTGGCTTTTGGTAAGGGGAAGGGGGTGGGGAGGTAGATATTTCCGCGGAAGCCAAAATTTTTTGGATAGCTTAACATCACAAATGATTCGGATAGCTTAACCCTGTGTGATGAGTTTGAACGCCAAGTTGTTTTCAATTTCCCTAGTTACAGTGGTCATCCACATCATTGGATAATTGGGGTATGAAGCAAGTTCAGCAATTAAACAGAGCTAGCTGGCCTAAACTTTACTCTAACAAACTAAAGACCGGAGCTCTTAATTAAAGAAAAAAAAGTACTAGTACGGATGGTGCTCATCGATCTCTGCCGCCTTCTCCATGTCCAGCTCACGCCCGAGAGTCTCTTGGGGAAGGGGCTCCATGGCATCCATCACACCATACTTGGCAAGCATCTTGCCATCCACATCCGCCATCTCTTTCAAAAAGGCCGCCACGAGCTAGGCGTGGGCGGCCGGGATCTGGGCTTGGACGGGCTCCGTCGTTGCAAGGTATACGGCGGAGGAACGGACGGCTGCTCGAACGCTCTTGGCGATTGCCAACTCTTCGGCCGTGTGTTGCCGACCATTGTCGGAGAAGCTTCGTTTAATTTGTGCGGTGACCTCCACGAGCTTGGTGTGGGCGCCTCCACATGGTCGTGGGTGGCTTCCATCAGGGCTAAGGCCTCCACTGCAGAACAGACAGCTTCTGTGCCGCTCTCGCCAATTGCTATCCGCCAGGCAGATGTTGCTGCCGCCACCTGAGAAGCAACAGCGGCCGTTTGGGCTACCATGGCCGCCCGGTCGTAGATTGCGGACATGCTCATGCACCTTGTTAGCACGCGCATGGCGGCTGCGACCACGCTTTCGCCAGAGTGGGCCGCCGAAGTTGCCATCACGAGGTGGGTCCATGTCCCCATCTTTCACCGACGATGATTGAACAGTGAAATGATATTTGGGAGCAAGCTAGTGCGCTTGACACGCCGGCTATGGACTGTAGCCGATGCACCTTCTTGCGTAAGCCATAGGCGTCCTATAAACCAACGGTGCTCCAGGATATTTTGTACTACATCTCTCACGGTTGGTGATAATAAACTGTGTAGAATCTACTTGATTTTTCATCTTGATTTGAATTACATAATGGGTCACAGCGGCAATGGACGGTCCTTGAATTGCTAGACCTTTTATATGCAGCAAACATGCAACTATTTGTTTGTCATAAAAAATTGGAATTATTCAGGGTTCGTTTGGAAATATTATACATTAAATTGGTTTTCTAGCCATTTAAGGTGCACAATTCGAAATTAAAGCACATGCACATGCTCCGGTGCACCAACATGGGTTGTAAAATCATATATGTGTCCATGGTTTATGCTTATGTCCAATGCAAGAAATGGGGATGAATTTCGAACACCACGGGACTGTGGCTGCCCGGAAAATGTTGAGGTACTTGCTTTTGTAATTCTAGTAAATCCAAAACCCGTCTGAAATTCATGAACCTTGGCATGCTATCACGGAATGGCATCAACATGCTGGGGTCAAAAATATTATCCCATTTGGGGCAGATTATGGTATAATCTTCTCACAAAGAGTGTCGTGTTAAATTTTGGATTTTTTCGGGTATCGTTTGGACATTTTTATACATTAATTGAGTTTTCTTGGCATTTATGTGCATAATTCAAAACTGAACTACATGAACATGCTCCAGTCCATAAAAACGGGTTGCAAAATCAAATGTTTGTCCTTGGTTGCAATATTAGGACACATGCAAGAAATGAGAATGAGTGTCAAATACCTTGACACCGTCGCTCGGTGCTAACATTGAGATACATGGTTTTAAAATTCTAGTAATTGAAAACTCATCCGAAATTCATGAAACTTGACATGATATCATGGAACTGCAATGACAAGCCATGGTAAAAATATTGTCCCATTTGGGGCAGGTGTGGGTATAAGCTTCTCGAAAACCAGAGCTTCTCTCACAACAAGCCTAATGGTTTCGGTAGGGTACGTGCCACCGTGTGGCACGAAACGATATCTATTGCCTCTTCTTACTTTCAAAATGTTTCTCGTGTCAACCTTGAACAACACGTGTGTTGTGTGAATTTTTTGGGATTTTTTGGGGTTCGCTTGGACATTTTTATACATTAACCGAGTTTTCTACGCACTCATGTGCATAATTAAAATTTGAACATAGGCACGTGCTCTAATGAAAATAAATTAGTTGAAAATTGAAATATGTGTCCTTCGTTGCATGCTTAGGTCCCATGCAAGAAATGGGATTGAATGTCAAACACACTGCTACCATCACTAGGCCGCAAACGTAGAGATACCTAGTTTTTAAATTCTAGTAAATCCAAAGCTCGTCCGAAATTCATGAAACTTGGCACGCTATCATGGAGCGGCATCAACATGTCGTGGTAAATTTTGTGTCTCATTTGGGGAAGGTTTGGGGATATCCTTCTCAGAAACCAGAGCTTCTCACAGCAAGCCTGATGGTTTTGGTAGGGACGTCCCACCTTTGGGGACGAAACGATATACATTGCCACTTATTGCTTTCAAAAAATTTCTCGTGTCAACATAGAACAACAGGAGTGTTGTGTCAATTTTTAGAATTTTTCGGGGTTCGTTTGGACATTTTTATGCATTAATTGAGTTTTCAATGCATTTATGTGCATAATTCAAATTTTAACTACATGCACATGCTCTAATGCATATAAATTGGTTGAAAAATTCAAATATGTGTCCTTGGTTGCATGCTTAGGTCCCGTGCAAGAAATGGGAATGAATGTCAAACACCCTGCCATCATCACTCGGATGCAAACATTGAGATACCTTGTTTTAAATTCTAGTAAATCCAAAACTCGTCTGAAATTCATGAAACTTGGCATGCTATCATGGTGCAGAATCAACATGCCGTGGTAAATTTTTTGTCCCATTTGGGGCAGGTTTGGGTATATGCTTCTCACAAACCAGAGTTTCTCACGACAAGCATGATGGTTTCGATAGGGAACGTCCCACCTGTGGGGACGAAACGATATCCATTGCCTCTTATTGCTTTCAAATTTTTTCTCATGTGAACATAGAACAACATGAGTGTTGTGTCAATTTTTGGGATTTCTCGTGGTAACTTTGGACATTTTTATGCATTAATTGAGTTTTCAATGCATTTATGTGCATAATTCAAATTTGAACTACATGCACATGCTCTAATGCATATAAATGTGTTGAAAATTTAAATATGTGCCCTTGGTTGCATGCTTAGGTCCCATGCAAGAAATTAGAATGAATGTCAAACACCCTACCACCATCACTCGACGTACACATTGAGATATATGGTTTTAAAATTCTAGTAAATGCAAAACTCGTTTGAAATTCATGAAACTTGGTATGCTATCATGGAGCGGCATCAACATGCCATGGTAATTTTTTTGTCTCATTTGGGGCAGGTTTGCATATAAGCTTGTCACAAACTAGAGCTTCTCACAACAAGCCTGATGGTTTTGGTAGGGAACTTGCCACCATTGGGGACAAAACGATATCCGCTTCCTCTTATTTTTATACATTAACTGGGTTTTCTAGGCATTTTATGTGCATAGTTTAAATTTGAACTACACGCACATGCTCTACTGTATATAAATAGGTTGAAAATCAAATCTTTTTCCTTGGCTGCATGCTTAGGTCCCATGCAAGAAATGGGAATGAATTTCAAACACTAGGGCATTGTTGATTGCCGGGAAAATGTTGAGATACTTTGTTTTTAAATTCTAGCAAATCCAAAACTCATCTGAAATTCATGAGCATGCTATCATGGAATGGGACCTGACATGCTGTGGTATTTTTCCTATCCATTTTGAGAGAAGGCGCACTCGAATAACAGCCAATAAAGGAATTTTGAAACAAATAGCTGCCATTCTAACAACGCAAACATTTGTATAATTCAAATCGTGTGTGTTATGTTAACATTCACGTGATGCCAAGTGTCTTGGTTTTAATGGCTATAGGAGGTGCTGCACGGACAGCTGCTTGACTGAACGAGAGACATGCGAGCGCAGTCCGGTGCGTAAGCTGACCAATGCAAGCTGTCCTCCAATGCGCAGGCTCACCGGGAAGTGTGTGAGCGTAGTCTGGTGCGAAAGCTGACCGAGAGGCACGCAAGCTATCCTCCAATGCGCAGGCTCACCGGGAAGTGTGCAAGCTGTACGCTACACAGGTTCAATCGGAAGGGAGCCCTTTGACTACCATGGCCGCCCGCCTTCCTCTCCATTAATGGCGCCCGTGCCGCTGCTTAATACGGGTAGCCTTACTGTTTGCCTCCCATTCTCCTCCCTCCCGCAGGCCTCCACCAACGCCATGGCGTAGAACGATCATATTCCACTAGTCTTCAAGTTTGGTGAAGTCGACTCCGAGCCGGAGGAGATAGAAAATAAGGAGGAATGGTTCCTCATGGACATGGCCAAGAACAAGATGGCGCGGCAGTTGCTGCCCATGCTCCCGTCCCAGATCCCATCCCCGTAGCTTTGAGGGGCTGGTCGCCAAGCACTATCGCAGAGATGGAAGCCGCGGGCTTCAGCAAGGTCTTCGCGGACCCGCACGAGCTCGTGTACATGCCTGTAATGCCTAGGTTGGGACTATACCTCCTACGTGTCGAGGCACGACTTAAAGGTATAAGCCCATCCTAGAATGATCTCAAGTTTGGTATCTTTGCACGACTCATGTAAAAGAGGGATTAAATTGCAAAAGGAGATACTTGGCTTACACTCGCCACTTCACACAATACAATACATAAGCAATATATCATTCAAAACATCACAACCTGACTACGGGCGAAGATCCAAAAGAAAGATACCAAACAACATAAAGCCACATGTCAGGATCGAATCCTAGTAGAAACCACTACTGATCGTCGAAACATCACAAGCAAACGGCCACTCTCTTCATCGAGCTCCCAGGGAAGTACTGAACCAGCTCCTGCTTCAATCTCGGCTGAACCT
This sequence comes from Secale cereale, assembly GCA_902687465.1. Classification (NCBI taxonomy): domain Eukaryota; kingdom Viridiplantae; phylum Streptophyta; class Magnoliopsida; order Poales; family Poaceae; genus Secale; species Secale cereale. Next base: position 221,612,490 of record LR738713.1, on the reverse strand, counting down.
GCATCTGGTGTTGTAGTATCTGTGAGCCACGAGGACTCAGCAATCCCATAACCATGGGTATCAAGACTAGCAAAGCTTTATGGGTAGGAAGAGGTAAAGTGGTGAGGTTGCAGCAGCGGCTAAGCAATATATGGTGGCTAACTTACGAGTACTAGAATAAGATGAGAAGCTACGCAAACAGTCGCAAAAGTAGTGATCGCTAAAGATCCTGACTACATACGAGTCAAACATAACCCCACCGTGTTCTCTTCTCAAAGTGAAAAGAGACAGTCAAGGTTACTCACACAGGTGGTGTGTTTTACTTCGGATCCTCTGTCAAGTTTTCTACAACCAGACATTAACAAATTCCAATCTACCACATAACCGCGGGCACGGCTTTCGAAAGATCATAACCCTGCAGGGGTGTTACAACTTAGCCCATCACAAGCACTCACGATTAGCTGAAGTGATAAATATAATATCATCACCCCTTATCTTAGGGAAAATCCGATCAGGCTCGGAATCCCTGTAGCACAAGTCATTTCGACAATGGTAAAACAAGTCCAGCAAGACCTCCCGGTGTGTCGACACCCTGATAGTAGCCGCGCGTATCTCGTCTCAGGACACTACCGGATGGGCGATGCTACAGGTTATACCAGATACCTCGGGTTTCCCCAAGGCGGCCCTGCAGGACCCCCGTTTGGGACCAACACCATCAGCACTGGCCCCCCCTGCTATGAAGAATTAAGAATCCTCGGGGACGCGACCCCCTATGCAAATTTAATTAATTAATTAAGTTGTTATTATGAGCAAATTAAAACCAATGTTGGGCCTTGCTGGAGGAGTTTTATTCAAAGTCGAACTGTCAAGGGGTCCCCATTTCACCCATCGTGTAAGGAACGCAAAATCAAGGAACATAATGCCGGTTTATCGGCGCCTAAGGTGGCATGAGTGGAACAAAACACCGAGCAAAAGGCCAAGCCTTCCACCCATGCCCAGTATATAGGTGTGTTAATAATAATTATAGATATTGTGATAAAACCAACAACAAGTTCCCACCTGGAACGATCTTCATCTTCACCTGCAATTAACAACGCTATAAGAGGGGCTGAGCAAGCGGTAACATAACCAAACTGTGGTTTTGCTAGGAAGGTTTCAAAAAGGTTAGAGGTTCATGGCAACAAGGAGAGGGCTGACAATAAAAGATGGGTAGCGCGACATGTAACGATAGCATCGAGACAACTAAGCATGGCAATGGTAGTAAAGGTATCCAAGGGTATGATCATCTTGCCTGGGATTCCACAAGGGAGAAGAACGGATCCATGAAGTAGACGGAGCAACAGTCGAGCGAATCCTCACAACTCCGGAACGAAACCAAAGCTAACAAGAGAAGCAACCGGAAAGAAGCAAACACTCGGTAAACACACAAGCATAAACATGGCATACGATGCACATCCAAGTATGATGCATGTCCGGTTTAATTATGCAAGGCATGGCAAGTGCACAAACAAAAACTACAAGTTAAGTGGAGCTCAATATGCAACGTGTTGCATATTGACGAAACACCACATTATAATTATTTAGTTGACTCTCGTTTATTACAAGACAAGATTAAATGTTATTAACATGGCAAAAGGTGAAGCATAATAAAACTACACTATTAAGACATTTTAAATGAGGCCGGAAAAATAACAACAACATATCCGGAAAATCCCCATGAGCATGTTTAGTAATTTAAAGCAAACAGAATTAAACATATAATGTTGTTAACATGATGCGGATGACATGATCAAGTTTATGCAATTTTTATTAGAAGGTTAACAAGAAGATGATATGAAGCATTGTCACCGTGGTGGAAGGAAAAGGGTGCCACGGCAACAATTCCGAAAATGATGCCATGGCAACATATCGGTTCCGGTAACTCGTTGAGAGTCCGGTGCAAAAGGAAAGATGGCATGAGCGAGCCAAACGAGATGAAAGGTGGGGCGATCCCGTTACCGGGTTCCCACGAGTCGGTCACGAGGCAACCGAGGAACATGACAAACGGTCGAAACGGGCACGGTGCAAACAAGGGAGACATTTCATACAACACAACATTCACCCACGGGTCATCCACGGGGTCGTCTCGTTATACCTTTGAAGCGTGCGTTTCGGGGCGGTTCGAGACGTAGAGGAAGAGGGCGTTCATGTTCGGAGAGGAAGTAGCCGTTCCGTCGGCGGTAGTGGAAGTAGTTGTTCACGGGGTCTTCGATGGTCGACGGTAGTCATTCGGGCGTCGAGTTCGTAGATGTACTAGCCGTCTCGGCGACGGTAGTGGTACACGGCGACGGTAGTCGTTCACGGAGCTCGTAGCCGTAGAGGTACACGGGGCGACGGTAGACGTTTAGGCGACGGTAGACGTTCAGGCGACGATAGTTGTACACGGATCCAAAAGTAGATATACTTGTTGTTACATGGGTGCTTGAGATAACAAAATCAGCAACAAAACAACAAAAACAAAGGAAAAAGGCTGCGGGCGACGACGAGCTGGAAAGGACGGGGCCGTCGCGGTGAAGCTGCTCGTGGACGCGGCCTTGGTGAAGCAGACGCGGGGTGGCCGGCGCCCGGCGCTGGAGGAGGTCAGCGGCGCTGCAGACCTGGATCGGGCCTTGCTGGAGAGGAGGTCTTGGCGAGGCGCGGTGCATGGCGAAGAGGAGGCGCGGAGGCTCGAAGGAGTTGCTGGAGCGAAGGCTCGGCCGCTGCGGTCTTGACGGGGAGGACGGGGCGGCTCCTGGCCGGTCTGCGAACAGGAGATGGCTAGGCGGCCGGGCCCGAGGCGCAGGAGGGTGAGGCAGAGGCCGGCTCGCGGGGCGACGGGGAGGCGCAGAGCAGGCCGCGGGGCTCCGGCGCGGAGGGAGCCACGAACCGGCGGGGCGCAGGACGAGGCCCCCGCGGTTGTAGAGGAAAAAGGGGCGGGGCCGCGGGGCGCTTGGCGCTGGTAACGCAGGGCGAGGCGTGGAGGCGTCGGCTGCAGCCTGGAGAGGAGGCGCTCCTGGCCTTGCGCGACGGCGAGGCGCAGAGGAGGGAAGAAGAGCGAGCGGTCGGGGAACGTGGCCGGGCAGATCGAGGGAATGGGGCGCTCGAGCGAAAGGGTGGCGGCGGCTGAGAGGAATAGCGAGAGGAGGAGCGAGGGATCGCTAGCGGCCTAGGGTTTGGATAGGTCGGGCCTCAACTGGCCAGAAGGAGAGGGAGGCTGAGGCCTGGGCCTCGGGAGCAGTTGATGGGCCGGCTGGTCCAACTGGAGGATGAAGTTTGCAGCTGGGTCGAAGGACCTGGCTGCTGGGTTCCCTTCTTTATTAGACAAAAAAACAAAGAAGAGAAAGAGAGTAAAAAGACTTTAGGGATGGATTTAGGACATGAGGTCAAACCCTGGGCTCACAAAAATGTCAGGAATTTAAATAAAATAGTTGGGGGGGTTTTTGGAGGAACCTCGAAACAACGGAAAGAAATATTGGCAAAGTTTTTTTTGAAGGAGAAACTCGAAGTAGGAAAGCATGGGGAAAAATATGCAAGTGTGTGTTGGTGATTCCGAAGCAATGGAATATTTATTAATATAGCTCCATAATTATTAGGAGGCTTTTATATGTTATAAAGAGAAGTCACCTTCCCTCGATTTAAATGGACCGAAGGTCCACACAATTTATTTAGGTTGAGATGCAAATTAAATATGGCATGATGGCATGATGACATGATGCAATGCAAAAAAAAAAATAACACAATCACAAAAGAAACACACGGGAGACCCGGAACATCTGGAATCTTCTGGGACGTCGGTCTTCGGGCGTCACAACTCTCCCACACTAACAGAGGATCTCGACCCGAGATCCTAGAGATAGCACCGGGTAAAAACGGAAGAGAAAGAGGTAAAACAAAGTTGCTTCTTTGACAAACGAGTGAAAACCAAAGAACCTTGAGAGGTTGAACAATCTTGAAGGAAAAGAATACAGCGGAGATGAACGAATATTAAAATACTCCGTTAGAAAAGAGTAACAAGGAGCATTACGAGAACCCTTAAGGTTGAAAGACATGAAACAAGAGCTCACGGATGACGAAAGAATTTCAAAACCACTCCGATTAACCAAGATTGAGAAGGAATAAGAATGAAATAATTTGGACAGCACTCCGTCTAAAAATGGAAGGAATTGGACAAGAACTTGGCAAGTTGAGATGATACTTGATGAAAACAGCAACATATTGCCTCCGAAACAATTAAAAGAATGGCACAAGGTTAAGAAAGATTCAGATAGCACTCCGGTTAAAAAGATAGGCAAACTTGATAAGATGAGAGAACTTGAATGAAGAATATAACACTCCGGTTAAATAGATAAACAAGGAAAGAACATGATCTCTATAAAAACGAGATGATGGTTAAAGAGAGAGCAACATCACAATGCCTCCGGAATGAAAGAATAGAATATAGATCAATGAAAGAAATGAACGGAGGAAATATGACAACTTCTCTCAAAATTGAATTTGAAAGAGCATCTTTACGAAGAAGGGTTGAATGGAGTTGTTGGAAAAAAATCAACAACGAAAACGAATAAGCTTGATGTGGGCTTATGGAAAACATCTCAAAATTAAGAGGTGACAACCAGCCACTACCGGAAACGATTGATTGGATTGAGATCAACAAGGAGACGATAAACTTATTTCACCGGAATGATAATGAAGATCTTGGGTCATTTATAATCACCATAATAGCAACAATCCTTAGGAAAAGCTTTTACGTGAAATACAACCCAAGATTACTTCAACAAATAATTGAAGGGTTGAAAAGATCTCCTGAACAAGGAAAATGATGGTTTTAAATATCTCATTCTTGATAACTCGTGAATCATAAAACATGAAGGAATTGTCAAGAATGACATAACACCATCTGAAAAGATAAGGTAGAAAGAATTGCCCTTCAAAATGCAAGAAGAAGAATATTTGAGCTCCAACAAAATCTTGATGAAGACTTCGAGGATGACTTAAATGATGAACCACCAAGAGAACTCCGGTAATGAAAGCATGAGAAGTGAAAGATGAAAATAATAAGATTCCAGGCCTGCGATGAATTTGATGGAGGTTTTGAATGGTATAATTGAAATAACTTGGAGCTTCGGAAAACAAGATGAACAACTTAGGACCGAAAATATGACATGATGAACAAGCTCCGGAAAACAGAGATTAAAACACCTCGGGAAAATAAGAATAAGAATTATGTTATGCATATCCTTCATCAATTTAAATTGACGACAAGCAATGGATTTGGCATACTACTTATTCTCGTTGCAAAGAATTAAAGATAGATCTCGCAGAAGCTTGGGTAAATGTTCAACGAACCACCGGTAGGATGATGAAAAGAACAAATGAATTAATACGATAACAACGGAAGAGTAAACTTGAAAGAACCACCGTAAGAATATGGAGACGAACGAAGAGACATCAATGAAGAATATTTGGAGGACGAAGTTGAAAACTGAGAACGAAGAAATCTTCTGAAATGGTGGCTTTCGGAGGATCACAAAGAAAATAATTCATGAAATGCTTTGGATGGTATAAAAGAATCCTCATGATCGAAACAATAATGAGGATGGCATTAAGCTAGAACCACGAATCTTCAAGAGAACGACCAAGAATTAAGAGAAACTCTTCTCCGGTCTTCAAATGTTGAGAGTGAAGACGAGAAATGCCATGAAGAATTGCGAGATACTCCGGAAGAATAAAAAGATGGAAGGTTTAACCAAACATGAAAATAATTTGAAAACGATCTGGGAGAAGGCATATGACTGATGGAATCCATACTTACGTCACATTTGAAAAGAATTTGAGTATAGCTCCAGAGAAGATAGAAGAGTCAGGTAAGATCCTGTAAAAAGACCTGTGGGTTAGGGCCCACTAAAGAAATCACCGTTGGAAAACATTTCTGAAGAGATATTGCACCGGTTGAATTAAATGGCTTGAATAAGATGACAATCCTCAAAAAATAGCTTGAACGGATTAAGAATGGAATTATGAATCTTGAGCACTCCGGATATGAATAGCAAGAGGAGAATGATTAATTGGTGCACCGGAATAAGAAAGCATTGTGAAATGAGGAAAAGGATAAGATCAACACCGAATCTTGAATTACATCCACCGGCAGAATTCGAGAACAAAAGAATGATGAACTTGAAGCTCTTGAGCAACTTCACGGTAATCACCGGATAAGAACATTGAAGGAAAAGAATGAAGAACCTCACATGAATAAAATGGATATTTCATCTGAGAATTTCTGGCTCCAAGAAGAAGAAGGGTGGGAGGGTGGGGAAACAAAGACAACTTGGGAAGAACAAAATGGACACCGGTTGAAAAGAATTTAACATGACCATCTTGATGATTAAAAGGACTAGCACTCCCATAGAAATATGAGAATACCGATTAGGAAAGGTATGGAATCAACATTTGACATCGAAGCAACTCGAATACCAGAATCAAAACGAAACAAAGGATAGATATGAAACATGATCTTCACAATATCATCCGAACAAAGAATTGAACGAATGAGTTCCGTAGGTACATCAGCTTGTCGAGAAGCCACTTGGAGAACAAAAGTAAATAAAAAGGAACAAGGAACAGATAGAACAAATACAAGATAGAAGCTTCGTTCCACATCTTCGTGCTGAAAGCTCATGGAACGTGTTACAAAAGGGTTTTGCAATCCCCGGATCAGCATAGCCAAGGACCCTTTAAGATGCAACTCCCGATCAGAACAAGTCCATAAAACCACTTCACTCAATGTAGAACCCCAAACTTCATATCATGCATCCGTTTGAAGAATGCCTAGAACTACTAGATGAACCCACCTATAGATTTCCGAAAGTTTCCAGTTATGCAATCAGGTGTTGGGGATACACGGGAAGCACCGCGCAATCAACTCTAAACCTACATCCAGGTGTATCCATCCTTCAACACATAACCAGTCTTTCTCGAAAACTGTGTACCTCGGACCTTTGAAAAGCATCCACTATAACAAGCTATGGCAATACTCCCGAACTACCTCCCCAGTACTGGGTGATGTCGGGGTTATCTTGCCACTAACCGCATAGGAGAGTTTTTTATGTCGGCCGTCTTAAGTATTCTAGTACCGCCGCGATGGATTTGTGACGACAACACCTCGGAGCTCAACTCCCCGGGACACTGCCACAACCCCTAATGACAGGAGGCATCGAGAACAATGTTCTCGTCACAAAGACATCGAAACAATCCAAACAATACTCGCTAGAACCTAAAAAAAAATTGGTGCAATTTTTGAAAGTAGAAGAGGTAAGAGTAGTCATCAGGAGTCCTCACCAGAGTGAAAAGAGATGAGGAGCAAAACAAATCCTACTCTCCGATATATATGTAGGACTCAAAACATTTTCAAGTGTGTGCCTAGACTCAACCGTCAATGATTCGATCAATCAGTGGGGGCTTCTAGGTCGGAGAAGGCTCTGATACCAACTTGTAATGCCCAGGATGGGACTATACCTCCTACGTGTCGAGGCACGACTTAAAGGTATAAGCCCATCCTAGAATGATCTCAAGTTTGGTATCTTTGCACGACTCATGTAAAAGAGGGATTAAATTGCAAAAGAAGATAGTTGGCTTACACTCGCCACTTCACACAATACAATACATAAGCAATATATCATTCAAAACATCACAACCCGACTACGGGTGAAGATCCAAAAGAAAGATACCAAACAACAAAAAGCCACAGGTCAGTATCGAATCCTAGTAGAAACCACTACTGATCATCGAAACGTCACAAGCAAACAGCCACTCTCTTCATCGACCTCCCAGGGAAGTACTGAACCAGCTCCTGCTTCAATCTCGGCTGAACCTGCATCTGGTGTTGTAGTATCTGTGAGCCACGAGGACTCAGCAATCCCATAACCATGGGTATCAAGACTAGCAAAGCTTTATGGGTAGGAAGAGGTAAAGTGGTGAGGTTGCAGCAGCGGCTAAGCAATATATGGTGGCTAACTTACGAGTACCAGAATAAGATGAGAAGCTACGCAAACGGTCGCAAAAGTAGTGATCGCTAAAGATCCTGACTACATACGAGTCAAACATAACCCCACCGTGTTCTCTTCTCAAAGTGAAAAGAGACAGTCACGGTTACTCACACAGGTGGTGTGTTTTACTTCGGATCCTCTGTCAAGTTTTCTACAACCGGACATTAACAAATTCCAATCTGCCACATAACCACGGGCACGGCTTTCGAAAGATCATAACCCTGCAGGGGTGTCCCAACTTAGCCCATCACAAGCTCTCACGATTAGCTGATGTGATAAACATAATATCATCACCCCTTATCTTAGGGAAAATCCGATCAGGCTCGGAATCCCTGTAGCACAAGTCATTTCGACAATGGTAAAACAAGTCCAGCAAGACCTCCCGGTGTGTCGACACCCTGATAGTAGCCGCGCGTATCTCGTCTCAGGACACTACCGGATGGGCGATGCTACAGGTTATACCAGATACCTCGGGTTTCCCCAAGAAAGCCCTGCAGGACCCCCGTTTGGGACCAACACCATTAGCACTGGCCCCCCTGCTATGTAGAATTAAGAATCCTCGGGGACGCGACCCCCTATGCAAATTTAATTAATTAATTAAGTTGTTATTATGAGCAAATTAATACCAATGTTGGGCCTTGCTGGAGGAGTTTTATTCAAAGTCGAACTGTCAAGGGGTCCCCATTTCACCCATCGTGTAAGGAACGCAAAATCAAGGAACATAATGCCGGTTTATCGGCGCCTAAGGTGGCATGAGTGGAACAATACACCGAGCAAAAGGCCAAGCCTTCCACCCATGCCCAGTATATAGGTGTGTTAATAATAATTATAGATATTGTGATAAAACCAACAACAAGTTCCCACCTCGAACGATCTTCATCTTCACCTGCAACTAACAACGCTATAAGAGGGGCTGAGCAAGCGGTAACATAGCCAAACGGTGGTTTTGCTAGGAAGGTTTCAAAAAGGTTAGAGGTTCATGGCAACAAGGAGAGGGCTGACAATAAAAGATGGGTAGCGCGACATGTAACGATAGCATCGAGACAACTAAGCATGGCAATGGTAGTAAAGGTATCCAAGGGTATGATCATCTTGCCTGGGATTCCACAAGGGAGAAGAACGGATCCATGAAGTAGACGGAGCAACAGTCGAGCGAATCCTCACAACTCCGGAACGAAACCGAAGCTAACAAGAGAAGCAACCGGAAAGAAGCAAACACTCGGTAAACACACAAGCATAAACATGGCATACGATGCACATCCAAGTATGATGCATGTCCGGTTTAATTATGCAAGGCATGGCAAGTGCACAAACAAAAACTACAAGTTAAGTGGAGCTCAATATGCAACGTGTTGCATATTGACGAAATGCCACATTATAATTATTTAGTTGACTCTCGTTTATTACAAGACAAGATTAAATGTTATTAACATGGCAAGAGGTGAAGCATAATAAAGCTACACTATTAAGACATTTTAAATGAGGCCGGAAAAATAACAACAACATATCCGGAAAATCCCCATGAGCATGTTTAGTAATTTAAAGCAAACACAATTAAACATATAATGTTGTTAACATGATGCGGATGACACGATCAAGTTTATTCAATTTTTTCGGTGTACTAAGATAGGGGTACCTTAGTACCCCAACTTGTGCACGGGCAGTAGCAGGTTCCCGCGGCAGGGTTTACCACGTGCTTGCCGGAAACCTTTCCGGTCCTTATAAAGCCAATCAAAAATAAAGTATACAAGACAGAAGATCAAGACCCCGGCAAGTGGAGCTTGCCGGGAAGGCCGTCCCAGGCTCAAGATTATCACATTAACACAAGACCCTGGCAAGAGGAGCTTGCCAGGAAGACCAGAAGACTGCATTTCAGAAGACATGCCTCGGCGCACCCTGCGCCCCGGCAGGACCCGGGGAGCGACAAGCTTCCGGGCCCGGCAAGGTCAAGACCCCGGCAAGGTGCTTGCCGGGGGAAGCCTGCGCTGTGTGCCCGCGCTCCAGCTCATCGGCCCACGCGTCGCCCTGGGGCCCTTCCAGGGATGCGTGGCGGATGGCTGTGCAGCCTGGGGGACACGGTGGCACGCCACGATGACGAGGCTACCGCCGTGGCGAACGGAGACGCATGGACGGGCGCTTTTAGGGTCGACGGTGACGGGCATTTAATGCCCTTGTCCCCCATTGTCAAAGTAGGTGATGACCACTGTTCATCCACTGTTCACGCACTATACCCGCACTATTACAACTACCACCACAGTTACATTTTTACCCTCCTCTACGTTGACACCTGTCGGTGACCCCTTGAGCTATAAAAGGAGGCCCATGCACAACGTAGAAAGGGTTCAGAACCTAGACAGCTCTCTTGCTCGGTGTAGCTAGTTCTTCAAGCTCCCGAGCCCAAGAACTCAATACAATCTAAGCAGGAGTAGGGTTTTACGCGTCCGCGCGGCCCGAACCTGGATAAACTGCCCGCGTGTGCTCCTCGATCCGCTCTTTGTGCTCCCTCCGCTCCCTTACAGCAATGTACAAGGGGCTCCGGTCTCATAGGTGCTCGTGGTGGACAGTTTCCCCCGACATCTTTGGCGCGCCAGGTAGGGGGTGTCGAGGTTGTGCGAACCTGATCCGGCGCTCACGCGGGCACATTCTTCATCAACCTCTCCAGCGTCATCAACTTCATCAGCAACAACATGGCCCCGAAGAAGAAAGCTTCGGAGGTCGCAGGCCCGTCTGCGTCTGTTCCACCGCCACCAGAACCAACGGTGGGTGGAGGAGATGTCGGCGGAAGGGTGGTTGCCGGCGAGGAAACTCACGGCGCCACCAAATCCAAGGACAAGGCGGACGACCGGACCAATTCCAAGGCCTCGGTGTCCGTAGACGCGCCACGTCCATCTCAGCAGACGACTGGCCAGCAGCGCCGTGGTACGGGAGGTACCATCCGCTTGCTGGGCCAGGGACAAACCGGAGGATCGCGGGACGCTCAAGGCCATCGCCCTGGTACGAGCAAGGCGCTGTCGCCGGGGCGAGAGACTGCTCCTTCTAACCCTGTTAGAAGTCCGAGCATATCTCGCTCCTCGCACCGCTCGCCGCCGCTCCCCTCCTCTCCAGCAAAAGCTCTCGCAAGAGCGCAACTGCTCCTCGATTTCCCTCCAGCGGCAGACAAGGCCGAAGACTGGAGGGCGACGATTCAGAGCCTCATCGCCTTCACCAACAACGACACGCCGCAGCAGCCGGCGACATCGCGGCCACGGCAAGTCGAGCAGACGAAGGCCGATGGCGACAAGACCGCCGGAGGTGCAACCACCGTGCACTCCCCGCCGCGGAAGCAGAAGACGCCACCCCGCCGGATTAACGTCGACGACGACTCCACGGCGTCGTCGGATCCGCGGGCTCGTCGGAACCAGCACCAAGTCCTTGACGACCGGCGGCAAGAAGACGCTCGGACGACGATCGAGTGCCGCCGAGAAGCCCGGCGACAATCAGATCAGCGCGCTGGGACCGCTGTCAACACGCACGCGCCCGGTGAACCAGGCGACTTGCCGTACGCGGCAGGTTGCGCTGCGTTCACCCGTGAGCTGCGGCACGTCCAGTGGCCCAGCATGAAAAATTTCAAGCCCGACGTACCGAAGAAGTACGACGGCAAGACTCACCCCTCGGAGTTCCTCAGCATCAACACCATCGCGGTGCAGGCTGCCCGGGGACGCGACGAGAAGATATTGGCCAACTACTTCCCGCTGGTGCTTAAGCCAAACGTTCGTTCTTGGCTTATGCACTTGCCGGAAGGCTCCATTTCTTCGTGGGCAGATTTGTGCCACCAATTTGTTGGCGCCTTCACAGGCGGCCACAAACCCCACGGCCAGGAGAGCGATCTCCACATCTTGGCCCAGAAGGAAGGAGAACCCCTGCGTAAGTACATTCAGCGATTCAGCCGCGTGCAGCACAATATCCCCGACGTCCACCCTGCTGCGGTTATCAGCGCATTCCACCAGAACGTGCGCAACCGTCGCATGCGGGAAGAGATGGCCATGACCAAGATACGGGATGTCAGCGAGCTCTACGCTCTGGCTGACAAGTGCGCGCGCGCCGAAGAAGGGAGGAGACTCCTCGGGGAAGATGCTGGCTCAGGGGGGAAGCGACAGTGAGGATGCCGCCCCGGCAAAGAAGAGCCGGCGGCGGAACAACAAAAGAAAGAAGAGCAAGGAGGTGCTGGTCGTCGAGCAGTCCGGCAAGGAGGCTCCCGCCAAGAAGGCACAGGCTGGCGGCTCCGGCAAGGAGCCTGCCCCTGTAGCGGCAGCCGACAAGCAGGACGGCTCCGACAAGCAATATTGCAAGATCCACCGCACCAAGGGTCATGACCTTTCGAACTGCAAGCGCGTCGAGCACCTCGTAGAACAGCAGAAAGCTGAATACGAGCGTCGCGACAAGGAGAAGGCCCAAGGTGGCGGGGGAGAGCCAAGCAAGAAGCGGCCATTCAATGGCCGGGGAGGGCGCCGCGGTAAGGCCAAGCAGCGGCAACGAGATCGACCTCCCCGGGGCCGCGACAAGGATGAGGAAGAAGACGACAACGACGACATGGAGGAAGGTGATAACAACGAGCAGGAGTTCCAGAAGGCCACAGAAGTTCTGTGTGTCGACGGAGGCGCCTCTCTGCATACTTCCCACCGCCAACTCAAGCAGTGGGTGCGGGAAGTAAACGCAGCAGAGCCGCCCGTTGAGTCACGCAGGCTACTGAAGTGGTCCAGCACGCCCATCATTTTTGATCTTGAGGATCACCCTGACCGCACAACGGCAGTCGGGTGCTTGCCGATGTTGGTCTCACCAACAATCCGCAACCTCAAGGTCACCAAAATGTTGGTTGACGGCGGGGCCGGCCTGAACTTGATCTCCTCAGCTGTGATCAAGAAACTCCAGATCCCAGACGGCGAGCTCAAAGAAACCGGGTCGTTCCAAGGAATAAACCCGGGAAGGAGCAAGCCCAAGGGGAAGATAACTCTGCCAGTGACCTTTGGCGGGGAGCTTAACTTCAGGACGGAGAGGATAACCTTTGATGTTGCCGATATCCCATTACCATACAATGGGATACTTGGACGTCCTACCCTCGCCAAGTTCATGGCAGCTTCCCACTACGCCTACAATGTACTAAAGATGCCGGGGCCGATAAGCGTCATCTCTGTCCCTGGCGACAAGAAGGACGCGCTTATCTGCGCCGACATGATATACCGGGACGCAGCAGCCGCAGCGGAGAGCAACACACTTGCCGCTGAAGCTCCCGAGGGGAAGAAGACCAAGACCAAGTCCGGCAAGTGCTCTGGGACCCACTCCGGCAAACGCACCTCTTCGGAGTGCTGCGCTGCCGTCGAGGACGTTCCATCGAGCTCCACCGGCAAGTGCAAGAAGGGGATGGCCGCTCCACCGGCAACCAAGAAGGTGTCCGCCAAGGAGGATGGCACTGGTGGTACCTTCACCATCAGTGCTACACTTGACAACAAATAGGAAAGCGCGCTCGTTGCCTTCCTGCGGGAGAATGTCGATGTGTTTTGCATGGCAACCATCTGACATCCCCGGTGTTCCCAGGAAGGTAATTGAGCACAAGCTTGCTGTTTGTCCTCATGCGCGGCCCGTCAAGCAGAAGGTCAGGAAGCAAGCCGTGGAGCGCCAAGAATTCATTACCGAAGAGATAAAGAAGCTAGAAGCAGCAGGCCTGGTTAGAGGCGTCATCCATACAACGTGGTTAGCCAATCCAGTTGTCGTACGCAAGGCCAACGGGAAGTGGAGACTTTGTATAGACTTCACCGATGTGAATAAAGCATGTCCCAAGGATCCATTTCCCTTGCCGCGTATTGACCAGATTGTTGACTCCACCGCCGGATGTGAGCTGCTTTCCTTCCTTGATGCATACTCAGGTTACCACCAGATTTTTATGGCCAAGGAAGATGAAGTGAAGACTGCATTTATCACTCCATGCGGCACATATTGCTTCATACGCATGCCCTTTGGATTGAAGAATGCAGGCTCAACATTTGCAAGGGTGGTGCACACTGCTTTTGAGCCACAGATTCACAGAAATGTAGAAGCTTACATGGATGACATAGTGGTCAAGAGCAAGAGCAAAGATACCCAGATCCAAGATTTAGAAGAAACATTTGCAAATCTACGCAAGATCCAGCTTAAGTTGAACCCCGAGAAGTGCGTCTTCGGAGTCCCCTCCGGCAAGCTTCTCGGGTTCTTTGTGTCACGGAGGGGGATTGAAGCCAATCCCGACAAGATAAAAGCCATCGAGCAGATCGAAGCCCCGAAGCGCGTCAAGGACGTAAGGAGACTTGCAGGTTGTGTAGCTGCCCTCAGTAGGTTCATTTCAAAGTCTGCAGAACGCGCCCTGCCTTTCTTCAAAATCTTGAAGAAGGCAGGTCCTATGAAATGAACTCCGGAAGCGGAGGCAGCGCTGCAAGACTTGAAATGGTACCTATCCTCCACTCCAATACTTGTCGCACCTAGGCCACAAGAGAAGTTGCTGCTGTACTTAGCGGCAACCAATCAAGTGGTTAGTGATGCGTTAGTAGCGGAGAGGGAGGCAGAGGAAGAGTCTACACCACCGGCAAGCGAGTCCAGCGACAAGCAGGGGGCTCCACCGGCAAGCTCTGACCCCGACAAGGACAAGTCTGCAAAGGAACAAGGAGAGGTGCGAAGGAAGATGGTGCAGTGCCCGGTGTATTTTGTGAGTTCCCTCTTGCAGGGAGCTAGATCAAGATACTCCGGGGTGCAGAAGTTGCTTTTCGGTCTCCTCATGGCCTCGAGAAAGCTGCGCCATTACTTCCAAGCACATGATATAACAGTGGTCACTCACTTTCCGTTGAAGAGGATATTGCAAAATCCAGAAGCAACATGCAGGATCGTCGAGTGGGCACTAGAGCTGTCAAGCTTTGGTCTCAAGTTTGAGAGTACTTCAACTATACAGAGCCGAGCTTTGGCAGAATTCATAGCTGAATGGACTCCAACTCCCGATGAAGAAGTTCCAGAAACAAGCGTCCCCGTACAAGAAGCAAGCACTGAATGGGTAATGTACTTTGATGGTGCCTTCTCGCTGCAAGGCGCCGGTGCCGGCGTGGTACTCATAGCGCCCACCGGAGAGCACCTCAAGTATGTTATCCAAATGCACTTTCCCAAGGAACAAGCGACAAACAATACTGCTGAGTATGAAGGTTTGCTTGCCAGCCTCAGAATTGCGGCCGAACTTGGGATCAAGAAGCTGATTGTGCGGGGAGACTCTCAGTTGGTGGTACGACAAGTTAACAAGAGTTACCAGAGCCCTTTGATGGAGGCCTATGTAGATGAATTGAGGAAGCTTGAAGAGCACTTTGAGGGTCTGCAAATGGAGCACGTTCCAAGAGCTCAGAACGATATCGCAGATGGCCTCTCGAAGTGTGCTGCAATGAAGTTACCTGTGGAACTAGGGACCTTCCTGCTCAAGCTAACTCAACCATCCGTTACACCATCAGTTGGGCAAATTAAGAAGAGAAAGTTGGTCTCCAGCGACTACTTGCCGGCAGATTTTCCTGAAGCCGCCGCCAAGGTCCCCAAGATCAACAACCGAAACGCTGAGGAACAGTTTGCTCCTGCAGACCCAAGGGTCTGTACAGTTGAAGCAAGCGCTCCCAACGAGCCTTGCCCCGGCAGGCTTGCCGGGGGACCGTCAGCTCCGGCAGAACCAGAGGTTCTTGCCGTAGAAGCTGGGGTTCCCGCAGCGGCCCTCATGCCTTTAGTCCTTGCCATTGAGCCTCGGGCTCCGGCATGGGCACAACAGATCGTCCGTTTTCTGCAAACTGGAGAACTTCCCGACGACCCAGAAGAGATAGAGAAAATAACCAGGCAGTCAAGTATGTACCAGTTCGTTGACGATGAACTGTACAGAAAAAGACTCAATGGTCTCAGGTTGAAGTGCATTTCCAAAGAAGATGGACAGAAGCTGTTGGCAGAAATACATGGAGGCATATGTGGACACCACATTGGCGCAAGGGCACTTGCCGGGAAGGCATTCCGGCAAGGGTTCTTTTGGCAAGAAGCCCTCCAAGATGCAACTGCACAAGTAACCAAGTGTGAAGCGTAACAGTTCCATGCCAAACAAATTCATCAGCCAGCTCCAGCTCTCCAGACGATCCCTTTGTCCTGGCCCTTCTCGGTCTGAGGGCTCGATATCCTTGGCCCTTTCCCCCGTGCTGTCGGGGGCTTTGAGTACTTGTACGTTGCAATCGACATGTTCACAAAGTGGCCAGAAGTGGAACCAGTGAGAAAGGTGAGAGCACAGTCAGCAGTCAGGTTCTTCAGGTCGATTGTTTGCCGTCTCGGAATCCCTAACAGGATCATCACCCACAACGGTACACAGTTCACTAGTCGCACCTTCATGCAGTACGTCCAAGACCTTGGCGCCATGGTCTGTTTCGCTTCTGTTGCTCACCCAAGGAGCAATGGTCAAGCGGAGAGGGCCAATGCTGAAGTGCTGCGCGGACTCAAGACAAGAACCTTCGACAGGCTGCGCAGATGCGGAAGAAACTGGATAGAGGAGTTACCGGCGGCTCTTTGGTCGATCAGAACGACACCAAGTCGAGCCACCAGACAGACACCCTTTGCTCTAGTCTATGGAGCAGAGGCAGTTCTCCCCACGGAACTCGTATACGGATCTCCTCGAGTGCTCGCTTATGATGAGCTCGAGCAAGAGCAACTGCGACAAGATGACGCATTGCTCCTTGAGGAGGAACGTCTCCAGGCTGCTGTACGAGCTGCTCGATACCAGCAAGCCTTCCGCCGCTATCATAGCCGCAAGGTCAAGGCCAGGAGTCTCGAGGAAGGCGACCTTGTTCTTCGGCATGTTCAGTCCGCCAAGAATTCCAACAACTTGACGCCGAAGTGGGAAGGCCCTTATCGGGTGAGACAAGTAACAAGGCCCGGCGCTGTCCGCCTTGAGACCGAAGAAGGCTTACCGGTGAGCAACTCCTGGAACATAGAGCACCTTCGCAAGTTTCACCCATAAGGCGCGGTTGCCGTGATCCGCTCCGGCAACCACCTTTTGTACGAGTCTTGCCGCTGTTGCATGTAAACCTTTGTACAAAGCCGGGCGCAGATCCCGTGCATCAGTAAAGCTTTTGTGTTTCGCACTATTTGCCATTTTTGTGCTTTTCTTTGATATTTGCATGCATTGTTTGGCATCTTGTGCAACCCACATACCCGGTAAGCATTAGCACGCCGAGAGGACCTGTACTTGCTTTCCCTCTTCTTTTTCTTTCCCTCTTAAGCAGGAGGAATATTCCTCGCGCACAAGTTTGCCGGGGGGGAAGGAGGAAGAGGATGAACCAAGTGCTGTTCAAGAAAGAGAAGCTTGCCGGAGAACGAACAGATTATGAAAGCTAAGTTACCAGAATTTGAGCAGTTCAAATTTTTAAATTTTAGTTATCTTCCTTGAACAACCACACTTTGTATGGTAATCCTGTGCGCGGAGGAACCTACCCGTGGCTAGCCGCACCCTTACCTTGTTTCCGAGCGCGCTCAATGACTTAAGTGAGCCGCGACAGGTGTCGCGCCCTTATTTTGTTTTCGAGTTCGCTCAGCAAGATAAGTGCGCTACTCCTAGCTGCGGCAAGGTTACTTGCCGGTAAGGCCTTTGCCAGCAGGCCGCTCAGAGTCCAGCACTCAGCGCTCGCGGCAAGGGCCCCTTGCCGGCAGGTTTCCTAAAAGCGTAGGGTAAAAAGCATACAGAGTAAAGGACTAAAAGCAAGGGAGATAACACAGCATTGATTGATCAAAATAAGATAATGTATTACAGAGATAACTTGTCGCAATGACTAATAGATTCATGTTCATGGCACACTTTGCAGCAGCAAAGGAAATAAAAAGAAAGAGGCCTAATCTACGCGGTTGCCTTCACGCCTGGAGATCTTGTTCACCTTGGCGATGATGTGGGCGACCTGCGCCTTCAGTGCCTCCAGATCTGCATCGGCCGGCAAGCTGCGGAGGACGTTGACAAGATTGATACCAGGGTTGCGGTAGACTATCTTCGTCAAGATGAGCTCTAAGGTACCCGCGCAGAGCTGACGCGACTCCTCGGCCAGCTGCGCGGGGAGCTTCTCCTGCAGCCGTGCAAGTGCCGGCGCGATCCCCCTGAAGAAAAGACTTAGCTTGGCGCTGTGGGGGAGATTCGGGTCCGGAGAGTACACGAGGTGCTCCACCCTCAGCGCCATCAGCTCCTTGTCGATGTTGGCGGCGGAAGTGACCAGGTCCTCCGTCCATTGCTCCACCGCCCGGTTGAAGTTGTTTGCGGAGGTGGCAGCGCTCTCCACCAGCTCCCGCTCCTTGCGGAGCTCCTCCTTCGGCTTGGTCTCGCGGTCCCGGGCGGCGTCGAGTGAATCTTTCAAAGTGGAGACCTTCAACTCCAAGTCAGCGATCGAATCTTTGGCGGCAGTAAGCTCGTCGCCCTTCTTGGAGAGGCGTACCTGAAGGTCGGAGTTGGTGTGGGCGTCCTTCTCGCACTCTATGTTGAGCGCGGTGACCCTATCCTCACTCGCCTTCAGGTACCGCTCCAACTGATCAACTTTGAGCTCTAGTTCCCTCTTGGCGGTTTCTGCGGCGGCTGCGGCTTCCTTCGCCTCCTTCATGGCCTGCTCCCGGGCGGTGAGCTCGTCGTCGTGGGCGTCGAGCTCAACCTTCCGCTGGTTGAGCGCTCCTTCTCGCCGGGACAGCTCTTCACCAACCAGTCGTTGCTGCTCCTCGGCCTCAGCTTTCTCCAGGAGGAACTCTTGCTGCTCTGCGGCAAGCCTTTCACGCTCCTCCGCCAAGTCGCGGAGGGCCGCCTGGTTGGCGGCGCGGAGCTCCGCGGCGCGCTTCTCCAAGTCTGCTCCAGCCTTGGCGGTGAGGACTTTCCGGGACTCCAGTTTCGCCTGCCTGGCCCGGTAAAGGGCCAGGAGCTGGCGAAGAAGCTTCTCCTCTTTGGGCTCGTCACTCCTGCCAGGCGCTCCAACAATCTTCAACCCCGCGGAGGCGAGGACCTCTCCATCAAAGGTCTCTCCCTCCACGGGGGCTCGCGACGAGGACCCCCAAGGGACTTGTATGAAGACGCCATTGGGGGCCTCAAGATAAATGCCCGGTTGCTCCTTGGCGGCGGAGGGATCGGCGGCCGGTGCAGCGCTTGACGCTCATGCGGCGTCCGGGCCAGCAGTGTGGTCGTCGTCCCCCTCCCCGGCCGCGGCGTCTGCAGCCGGGGCGGTCTCCTCAACAGCGCGCTCGTCGGCTCCAGCCATGCCCTCAGTGGCAGTGGCGTTGCCGTCGCCGCCGTGCGCCTCCTCCTCGACGGTGACCTCCGTCTCCATCCGCTCCGGGGGAGGAGGATCTAACAGAAGAAGAAGAAAAGAAAAGATCAAGCAAATATCCAAAAAGACAAGTTCAAGAAGATAAAGCTACAAGACTCACCTTCGCGGACGTCTTCGACGACAGGCTCCCTCGCCGGGGAGTCCTCCCTTGGCGGTGGAGCGATGGCCCCTGCTGGCGGAGGGCCGCCCGTGCCCTCCCTTGGCGGGGTGGTCGCCCTCGTCAGGCTGCTCTCCCTTGGCGGGGAGCCCGCCCTTGGCGGGGTGCCCGTCCTCGTCGGAGCATTCTCCCTCGCCAGGGAGTCTACCCTTGGCGGGGAGGGTGGAACCTGTGGCTCGCCGGAGGCAGTCTCCGGGCGCTCCTGCAGCTGCGGCTCCATTTCTGCACAAGACAAACAAGACAACAAGATATTAGTACAAGCTAAAACCTCAAGCGCGCCCGACGAGCGGAAAGTTCAAGACCAGACTTACGCTGGGGGCTGCGCTCGGGGCTGCTCCTCGGAGCAGCGGGTTGATCCGGCAAGTTCGTCGCCGGCGCGTCCCCTGTCGCCGCGACGGGCGAGTCGTCCTCGACCTCAACCACGCGGATCTTGGCCCGCTTCGCCATCCGCTGGGTCAGGGTCCTGAAAGCAAAGCAAGAACAAGATCAGAATTACCAAGAAAGACCAAGACAAAGACAAAGTCGAAGAAACTACAAATTGCAGACACTTACTCCTCTTCCTCGTCGTCGTCGGAGCTGAGGGCGGAGAAATCGAACTCCACCTGAGGTGCTCCCGCGCGAGGAGCAGGAGGAGAAGGCTCCCTCGGGCGCTTGGCGGTCTCCGGGGCTGGGGGCTGCGAAGACCCAGCCTCCGTTGGCGCCGAGGCCCGAGGAGCAGGCGGGGCGGCCGTTTCGCTCCGGGAGGATCCCCCTCCGCTTGGCGCTGGTGCGCGGGGCGCCTCCACCGCGGCTGGTGCGTGGGGCGCCTCCGCCGCGGCTGGTGCGCAGGGCGCCTCCGTCGCGGCTTGGCTCGCTCTGGTGGCGCGCGCTGCCCGGCGAGCAGGCTGCTGTCGAGGCGCCTGCGTCCTTGTCGCTATAGCCGCCTTGCGGAGGCGTTTCCCCGGCGCTTGCTTGGGACTTGCCGGAGGTGGGGAGTTCTCCGACGACGAGGAGGTGTCGTCGTCGAGTCCTAGAGATCCTCCGGTGTCTTCATCGGCCTCGACGTCTTCCTCCTCCTCCCCAGCAGGCCCGCTGGGTCCAGCATCCTGCCCTGCGGCCTCGCTCCCTCCGGTGTCTCCGCTCCCTCCGGCACCTCTGCTCCCTCCGGCAACCTCGCCTCCTGCGGCGGCGGCCTCGCTCACAATCCCGGGAATCCCGGCATGCCTCAGGGAATGAACCCCGGCAAGCTCGTCGGGCGGAAGCTTGAGCAGTCTGCGGATCTCTGCCTCCTCTGCTTGGCACACCTCGTCCGCGGCCTGCGCCTCGTCGCCGGTGAATCCGAAGTCTCCCGCCGCTGCAGCTGCGGCGGCCTCTTCCATCCGGGAAGCAATATAGGCTATATCCCGCTCTGTGGTGGCCCGGGTGAGACCCTTATTCTCCTCGGTGTTCTTCGGCACCTCAACCAGATTATCGAAGAAACTCAGAATTGCGACTGGCGGAGGCACTATCCAGGTGGGGTCGACGCCGTGAGAGTCACACGCGGGCATCATTGCCCGCAAGGAGTCCCGGGCAGTGCTGTTGCATAGCGGCACCACTCCCCGGGGAGATCTGAACCACTCCGGGTGGGCCGGGTCGTGCTTGAAAAGCTCCCGGACCATCCCCTTCAGCTCCAAAGCCGTGAAGTTGAAGTTCAATCCCGGGCGCAGCCTCATAATGTCCGCCGCATTGCCAAATTCCCATGCTGGCCTTTTCCTTTCTTGTAAAGGGGCAATGCGGCGGCGGAGGAAATCTGCCCCTACCTCTCCGATGGTCAGTTTAGCTACCCGGAGACGAAGTATCCTGATAAGGGCGATGTTGAGCTTGCCGTCCTCCGGGGCCAACTCACTCCAGTCTCTGCCGCGCACTATGGCTGTTGTACGCGGCGAAGTAAAAGGCTCCGGCTGGTCCTCCACTATCCAACACCAGTCTGCGCGCCATTCTTCCCACTTGCCGCGGAGTTCTCCTTACAGATATGAATCCTTCTTGTTCAATCGGAAGATCCAGGAGATACCGCCGGAGAGGGGAGCGCCAGCCTCTACTCTAGGCATAAAGAAATGGCGAAAGAGCGCTACATTGGGGTGGATCCCTATATAGTTTTCGCACAGATGTGCGAAAACCGCCATCGTAAGGATGGCGTTGGGGGTAAAATCTAGGAGGTGGAGGCCGTATGTGTTCATAATGTCACAGAAAAACTCCGAGAACGGAGGGCACAAGCCGCAGTGAAAGAAGACAGCAAAGAAGAAATACCCGCCGGGAACTAGATCTTTGGCGACGGCGGGGTAGACTCTGGTGCAAGGATGAGCTTTGGTCTCCTTGGACCAGAAGAGGTAGTACTTGTTCCACAGCTCCCTCGCGCTGAGCCTCGGCGCGAAGACCACGTTCCTCTTCCGCAGGGCGGCAAGCTTCGCCGCCTGCTCGGACTTCTCCCTCTTGGCCTTCTCCGCTTTCGCCTTCTCGTTCTTCGGAGCCATGGCGGAGGCGGCGGGGGAAGGGGCGAGGAGCTCGATGGCGCCGCGGATGCGGAAGGCGGCGGAGGAGGAGTGGAGGCAAAGAGCAGCGGAGCAGCGGAGGATTTCTGGAGGTTGAAGACGCAATGAAAGCGAAGGAGGGAAACTGCCCCTGCTTCCTCTGCTTTTAAGGGGGGAGTGGGGTTCGCTCCGCATTTCCCATTAAAGAACGAGGCCACGATCTCTCCCACGACACCGCAATCGACGCGTGCCGTTAGGGAGGGGCGCGGCGGATGCGGAAGGGAATCTACGGCTTGCCGTGGGCCGCGCATGTCCGTGCACTATTTTGGGCCTCGCCCAACAGCGCTCGGCACCGTGTGTGGCCCAGGCCCGGGGGCTCCTGTCGGTGTACTAAGATAGGGGTACCTTAGTACCCCAACTTGTGCACGGGCAGTAGCAGCTTCCCGCGGCAGGGTTTACCACGTGCTTGTCGGAAACCTTTCCGGTCCTTATAAAGCCATTCAAAAACAAAGTATACAAGACAGAAGATCAAGACCCCGGCAAGTGGAGCTTGCCGGGAAGGCCGTCCCAGGCTCAAGATTATCACATTAACACAAGACCCTGGCAAGAGGAGCTTGCCAGGAAGACCAGAAGACTGCATTTCAGAAGACATGCCTCGGCGCACCCTGCGCCCCGGCAGGACCCGGGGAGTGACAAGCTTCCGGGCCCGGCAAGGTCAAGACCCCGGAAAGGTGCTTGCCGGGGGAAGCCTGCGATGTGTGCCCGCGCTCCAGCTCATCGGCCCACGCGTCGCCCTGGGGCCCTTCCAGGGACGCGTGGCGGATGGCTGTGCAGCCTGGGGGACACGGTGGCACGCCACGATGACGAGGCTACCGCCGTGGCGAACGGAGACGCATGGACGGGCGGTTTTGGGGTCGACGGTGACGGGCATTTAATGCCCTTGTCCCCCACTGTCAAAGTAGGTGATGACCACTGTTCATCCACTGTTCACACACTATTCCCGCACTATTACAACTACCACCACAGTTACATTTTTACCCTCCTCTATGTTGACACCTGTCGGTGACCCCTTGAGCTATAAAAGGAGGCCCATGCACAACGTAGAAAGGGTTCGGAACCTAGACAGCTCTCTTGCTCGGTGTAGCTAGTTCTTCAAGCTCCCGAGCCCAAGAACTCAATACAATCTAAGCAGGAGTAGGGTTTTACGCGTCCGCGCGGCCCGAACCTGGGTAAACTGCCCGCGTGTGCTCCTCGATCCGCTCTTTGTGCTCCCTCCGCTCCCTTACCGCAACGTACAAGGGGCTCCGGTCCCATAGGTGCTCGTGGTGGACAGTTTCCCCCGACAAATTTTTATTAGAAGGTTAACAAGAAGATGATATGAAGCATCGTCACCGTGGTGGAAGGAAAAGGGTGCCACGGCAACAATTCCGAAAATGATGCAATGGCAACATATAGGTTCCGGTAACTCGTTGAGAGTCCGGTGCAAAAGGAAAGATGGCGTGAGCGAGCCAAACGAGATGAAAGGTGGGGCGATCCCGTTACCGGGTTCCCACGAGTCGGTGACGAGGCAACCGAGGAACATGACAAACGGTCGAAACGGGCACGGTGTAAACAAGGGAGACATTTCATACAACACAACATTCACCCACGGGTCATCCACGGGGTCGTCTCGTTATACCTTTGAAGCGTGCGTTTCGGGGCGGTTGGAGACGTAGAGGAAGAAGGCGTTCACGTTCGGAGAGGAAGTAGTCGTTCCGTCGGCGGTAGTGGAAGTAGTTGTTCACGGGGTCTTCGATGGTCGACGGTAGTCGTTCGGGCGTCGAGTTCGTAGATGTACTAGCGGTCTCGGCGACGGTAGTCGTTCACGGAGCTCGTAGCCGTAGAGGTACACGGGGCGACGGTAGACGTTCAGGCGACGGTAGTTGTACACGGATCCAAAAGTAGATATACTTGCTGTTACATGGGTGCTTGAGATAACAAAATCAGCAACAAAAGAAAATATACAAAGGAAAAAGGCTGCGGGCGACGAGGAGCTGGAAAGGACGGGGCCGTCGCGGTGAAGCTGCTCGTGGACGCGGCCTTGGTGAAGCAGACGCGGGGCGGCCGGCGCCCAGCGCTGGAGGAGGTCAGCGGCGATGCAGACCTGGATCGGGCCTTGCTGGAGAGGAGGTCTTGGCGAGGCGCGGTACATGGCGAAGAGGAGGCGCGGAGGCTCAAAGGAGCTGCTGGAGCGAAGGCTCGGCCGCTGCGGTCTTGACGGGGACGACGGGGCGGCTCTTGGCCGGTCTGCGCACAGTAGATGGCGAGGCGGCCGGGCCCGAGGCGCAGGAGGGCGAGGCAGAGGCCGGCTCGCGGGGCGACGGGGAGGCGCAGAGCAGGCCGCGGGGCTCCGGCGCGGAGGGAGCCGCGAACCGGTGGGGCGCAGGACGAGGCCCCCGCGGTTGTAGAGGAAAAAGGGGCGGGGTCGCGGGGCGCTTGGCGCTGGCAACGCAGGGCGAGGCGTGGAGATGTCGGCTGCAGCCTGGAGAGGAGGCGCTCCTGGCCTTGCGCGACGGCGAGGCGCGGAGGAGGGAAGAATAGCGAGCGGTCGGGGAACGTGGCCGGGGCAGATCGAGGGAATGGGGCGCTCGAGCGAAAGGGTGGCGGCGGCTGAGAGGAGTAGCGAGAGGAGGAGTGAGGGATCGCTAGCGGCCTAGGGTTTGGAGCGGTCGGGCCTCAACTGGCCAGAAGGAGAGGGAGGCTGAGGCCTGGGCCTCGGGAGCAGTTGATGGGCCGGCTGGTCCGACTGGAGGAGGAAGTTTGCAGCTGGGTCGAAGGACCTGGCTGCTGGGTTCCCTTCTTTATTAGACAAAAAAACAAAGAAGAGAAAGAGAGTAAAAAGAGGTTAGGGATGGATTTAGGACATGAGGTCAAACCCTGGGCTCATAAAAATGTCAGGAATTTAAATAAAATAGTTGGGGGGGGGGGTTTGGAGGAACCTCGAAACAACGAAAAGAAATATTGGCAAGGTTTTTTTTGAAGGAGAAACTCGAAGTAGGAAAGCATGGGGAAAAATATGCAAGTGTGTGTTGGTGATTCCGAAGCAATGGAATATTTATTAATATAGCTCCATAATTATTAGGAGGCTTTTATATGTTATAAAGAGAAGTCACCTTCCCTCGATTTAAATGGACCGAAGGTCCACACAATTTATTTAGGTTGAGATGCAAATTAAATATGGCATGATGGCATGATGACATGATGCAATGCAAAAAAATAAATAACACAATCACAAAAGAAACACACGGGAGACCCGGAACATCTGGAATCTTCTGGGACGTCGGTCTTCGGGCGTCACAGTGCCTCCGCCACCGCCCGTGACTGTGCCCATGCGCTCTCGTCCACCCACCGCGGCACTGGTCTCCGTGGGTTTGGCTGCACCCGCCGCACCCGTGCCCGTGCGCGCGCCTCCCTCAGCGGCATGAGACGCCGCCGTCAACCGCTACCTCTCAGCGCCGCGAGCCGCTGTCCTCCGGCGCCCCGTCCAACGATCGCACGATGAAATGATTTTTGATTTACAAGTGAAGAACATTCCATGCTGCATTGAAGATTTCAACAACGACGTTCTGGAGGACGAGAACGACATTCTGTGCACGCCGCCTCCACTGCTGTCGGAAGTAGTTTTTTTCTTGGGTTTAATATTGTATCTTGATCATATGAATACAAATTCGCAGTATGACTAAATGAAAGATATGGTTCGAGTGAACTTGCGTTTTTCAATCTTAATGTATAGACTTTTCAAACGGTTTTCTATTGGAAAAACGTCAATGGTTTTCAAATATAAAACACTCATCGCAAACATTTTAGTTAGAACACTCGTATGCAAACCGACAGCTTCCCCAGTAAGCCAGGGGAGCAGGATTTGTGCAGCTCTTGATCAAAAATGTTTTAGATAGAACACCCGTATGCAAAGTGAGAGCAGGATTTGTGCAGCTCTTCAACACAAATGGTTCTTTTGGATGACCCGTGTGCAACCAGTAACAAGCAATTTGGTAAGATTTGCATCTGTCATATTGGGTATGCTGCCATATGTCAAACTGGAAAGATTGACATTTGTTGATCTAGTAACATTGCCATTTGTTAACCTTGTAACACTATGATTTGTCTAAATATGAAGCTAAAAATCACTAGCAATATCTTTTTTTGGAACTAAAATTCAGTAATTAAGCATAGATTTCATTCACAGATTAAGCAGTCATTCTTTATATAAACAGTTCAACCCGACAGCTGAACCGACCAAACATTTCAGCAATTATTGCCAACCACGTACTAAAATAGCTAGTTCTACTTTATATAATAGCTAATTTTAAGTATGTTGTACAGTTCCACCACATCTATAGTCAGATGAACTGAACAAAATAACCCCTAAACACTACTACTATGGATGGGCTTTGTACTACTTCTGGTAGCCTCTCCTCTTCCGAGCGTGCTGAGTAAGGGGTAGAGCAGGAGGAGCCTATCGACAAGTTGGACAACTTCAATACAGTGCCTACCGCTGCTTCACCTTCAGCGACGCTCACGTCGAACGCCCTCTGCAGCTCCAGACGACCCCTCTCGAAGCGGTGGTTCTCCTCGTAGATCTCCTGATTCCTCGCCTTTGAGGTGGAGTGTGCCACAGCCACGGCGGCGGTAAGGCTCTTTGCATGCTCGTCAAGGTGCTCCTCCTCCTCCCGCAGGAACTCCGTGTAGCGCGCAAGGTCGCTGACACATGTGCAAGAATCCCGCTCCACCTCCCGCCTTCGAGCGGCGGTGGAGGAGCGAGTGGTGACCCCGGTGGTCGACGGTGGGTTGGCGGCCACTGTGGCCGACGATGGGGTGGAGGCCACGACCAACACCTCCCGCCTTCGGGCTGCGGTGGCGGAGCGGGTGATGGCCACGGTGGCCGGCATGGGGTGGAGGCCACGACGACCACCACGCGCCTTCGGGCGGTGGAGCATGCGATGGACCTAGCTTTCGATGGTGGTGGCGCGGCAACGGCGGCCAGCAACAGCTTCTGAGGGGAAGTGGCGGTGGAGCGTGTGGTGGGTGTTCCGCGCACACGCAACAGGGACGCCACGCGCACTACACTACGCCGCCGCCGCGGTGTACCCTCCTAGATGGAGTTGTCCTCTGATGATGGCAGAGTGGATGAGAGATGATGATGGACCAGTGCCATTGGTGATTGTGGGAGAAGCAGATGAGATAAGCTACAGGGAGGGAGGGGAAAATGCAACGCAGGACTCACCGGCCGTAAGGGTTTATATAGCAGGCCGGTAATTATTGGGATTTTGGGGGATTTCACCGAGTCGGGCGGGAAGCTTGCGCGGGAACATGCGAGGTTGCATGGGAACAGGCTCACCAACAATTCATTGGCGCCACCATTTGTCCAAAAGTACACCCCCGTGCGTTGCGCAAGCTTGCGCTATAAGCCGTCTGCGGCAGCGGGTTGACAAGATGTGCGAGAGGAGGATGAAAGGCCACGTACACATACGGTTAATAAAACAATGGTTTGATATTTAAGTACCTACTATACCCCCGTCCTGGTTTATAAGTAGGATTTAACTAATAAAATGCGAATGCATGTCGCCAAAGTTTATATGGTTGGATTCGTATTTGAACATAGTTTCCAATTATATAATTTTAATAACATGCATTAACATTTTGTTGGTTAAATTTGAGGGCGACGTATGGTACAGAATATAAAGGGACTATAGACCAAGACAGAGTTAGTAGCACACGGCCGCTCTCTACGTAGCGATGCAACTGTCAGCCGGCCTCTTGGTGACCATTTCCTGCGTGTTCAACTGCTCTATGCGTGTGGTTGCTTGGGGTTGAGGCGGCCACAGCGCGCTCTGCTAGCGTCCCGCCGCGCGTGCTCTGCTCTTGCGTCCCTCCGGGTGCTCTGCCCTCGTCCCTCCACGCGCGCTGCCAGTGTTTGGGACTAGCGCACGATCACGCATGTTCGTGTGCATGCGGTTACGCCGGTTGCGGCATGACAATGCAGTTACCCGATGCAAAAACTGCCTTGCGGACGCGACGAGAATCCAGGCCGCCCGACCCCATTTATTCATGTGGCCATTTACCTTCATCTCTCGCCTCACACAACACAATAGGGACACCCATGACGACACATACAGAGAGGACATCCTACAGTTCTAATGGCCATCCCCGTGGCTTCAATGGCGCTCCTAGTGGCCGCCGATGACAACGGCGGGCAGTTCACCATGCATCACGTACTGGACACCCACATGAGGGGGGAAGGCCCTCTCGGTGGTGTACACGAAT
>LR738713.1:221557752-221584144 GCA_902687465.1 Secale cereale | reverse complement strand
CTGCCCTCGTCCCTCCACGCGCGCTGCCAGTGTTTGGGACTAGCGCACGATCACGCATGTTCGTGTGCATGCGGTTACGCCGGTTGCGGCATGACAATGCAGTTACCCGATGCAAAAACTGCCTTGCGGACGCGACGAGAATCCAGGCCGCCCGACCCCATTTATTCATGTGGCCATTTACCTTCATCTCTTGCCTCACACAACACAATAGGGACACCCATGACGACACATACAGAGAGGACATCCTACAGTTCTAATGGCCATCCCCGTGGCTTCAATGGCGCTCCTAGTGGCCGCCGATGACAACGGCGGGCAGTTCACCATGCATCACGTACTGGACACCCACATGAGGGGGGAAGGCCCTCTCGGTGGTGTACACGAATGATCCAGTATCGGTGGAGACCTCCATCCAAACTATGGAGCAGTTCCTTGTCGAGGACAAGTACCAAGTGGTCGGCTTCGACCTCGAGTACACCATAGGTCATGTCGGGCATGACCAGAAGGTTGCTGTCGCCTAGTTATGCATGGGACATTATGTCCTCGTCTACCACTACCACCTGGCCACAATGCCTTGCGAGCGTTTCTCCAGGTTTATCAAAAGCTCCGACTACAATTTCGCTATGGTGGACACCACCAATGATCTAAAAGCGCTCAAGGTTTCGGGCTTGAAATGACAGAATCTTGTCTACATCTAGGACCACTACAAGGTCTGGGGCAGCGACAACAACAAAAAGAACTCCCTGGTTCACCTCGCCTCGGCCATCATCGACCCCTACTACATGAAGGTGAAGGTTGAGAGCAAGAAGGACAAGAACACCTAGCACAGTGTCTAGCATGAGAGACTGGATGAACAACACGTCACGTATGCGGCCAAGGACGCGTACACAAGATACGAGATGTACAAGCGGATCGTTGACATGAGGGAGTGTCTTCTTCCAGTCCCAGACGGGGGATCGAGCCACAGAGTAGTGGCGGGAGCATCACAATAATTAGATGACTAGATGATCATTTCTCCTAGTTTAGAATGCATACAATTGTTTATTGAGGTGTGTATGAATTATCTAGATAGTCACTTATGTAATTCTTCTGTAGATAGAGCAAATCACACAGCTTATTAGCAACAATTGTCTGTGTTATTATTTGTCTTTGCACAAATTTCTTATTAAGGACCTGTTTGTCGTGTATCACACAATCTTGTTCAATTGAAACATTTCTATTATGTTGCCTAATCAAACACAGTTCATCCTAGTGAACTATATGCCGTATATCGCACACATCCTAATGTGGCTACCTGTTTCGGTTGTTCTGCATCATCTCAAACAGTTCTTTTAAATTAATGGTTTGCCACTCATCACATACGTAACTCTAATATCAACCGTGTTTGATGTCACCGCCATTGCAAAAGTTTTGCATCTTTTTTGACGGTTTTATTACATCACTGTTTATGATTGATGCATCCCACACAGTTTAATAGAAGGGTCTCTGATTCGACTTTCGCGTTTGGACCATCATGAAGTAGTGACCCTGTTGTAGTTAACATTGGATTTCCATATACTTACACAAGACTACAATGGGCGATGTTGTTGTTTGCCGTCGAGGTTCCCATATAGACTACATAAGGAGAAAAATGAGTGAATCTAGATTCTAATCTAAACTATATCTATAATTCTATGTACATCCGTATGTAGTTCATATTAAAATCTCTAAAAAATACTTGTACTTAGGAACATAGGTAGTAGTATTTTACATCATTTGTGCATTATCAGTTTAGCTTCTAACGTTTACTGGTTGCCTGTAGGTACATATATGAGCGTACGGATCCATGCATCGATCCTTTTTGCGTATGGGGCAATGAGATATTCATGGAGAAACGTCAATTGAGGAAACTAAGAAAGATTGTTAGGTGAAAGAAACAGGTGATGGGAATTAAGCTCTTTATTTACACTTTTCAATCAATGATCATGCCTAGATAATCTAATAATTATTCTCTTTTCTATCAATTGCTCACCAATAATTTGTTTATCTGCCGTAGAATATCGCTATCATGAGAGAAGTCACTAGAGAAAACTATGGCCCCCGGGTCTATCTTTATCATATTACTTTCCCGCCAACTAGCCAATCTCTGTTTATTTGCTTTCTTTACTTTCTGTTTCTATACCAAAAATACCAAAAATATAATTATCATCTCTATCAGATCTCACTCTAGTAAGTGATCGTAAAGGGATTGACAACCCCTTATCGCGTTGGCTGTGAAGTTCTTATTTGTTTGTGCAGGTGTGAGGGACTGGCACGTGGTCTCCTACTTGATTGATACCTTGGTTCTAAAAAACTGAGGGAAATACTTACGCTACTGTGCTGCATCTCCCTTTCCTCTTTGAGGGAATACAAAGCAAGCTCAAGAGGTAGCAAGAAGAATTTCTGGCGCCGTTGCCGGGGAGCCTTACGCAAAAGTCATATACCAAGTACCTATCACAAACCCTTATCCTTCGCATTAACTTTATTGGCCTCTCGTTTTCCTCTCCCCCACTTCACCTTTGCCATTTTATTCGCCTTCTTTCGCCGTGTGTTTCTGGTTCGCTTGCTTCTTGTTTGCTTGTGTGTGTTGCTTGCTTGCTTGTCATCATGTCTAGAACACCTATCATTATCACCACTCCCGAGAGTGAGGTCCTCAACTTTAAAAAAAGGGAAGGAGAAAATTTAAAAGAAGCCTGGTATAGAATTTGCAATGCTCAAAATAAGTCTAATAGGAAGCTTTCCACTTCCGTGCTTCTTCGCAATTTTTATGTTGGCATAACCCCATGGAATATATTTATCCTAGATTCCATTACCGGAGGGAATTTCTTGGGTAGCCACACCGTTGATTCTTATAAAGCCATGACTGAATTATTTGGCTCACCACCTCTTACTGTTAATGGGACCGTTTTAACTTTGGAGCATGTTATGCAAAGGTTAGAAATTATTGAGAACAAAGTTGCTTCGGTAGAACTGTTAGAGAGCTTGGATAGAAAAATTCTCAATGAAAAGGAACCCATAGTTAAAGAAAACTTAGATCAAGATTCTACTAGAATCGATAAGCTTGAGGATGTCATCACGAATGTGGGTTCTGCTCTTTCTTCTATAAAAACTACTCCCAATACCTCCATTAAATTATCTAAGTTAATGTATGTCCCTAAAGACAAGGGTGAAACCTCTAGACTCGCGGATCTCCAATCCATAAGTGTTCACCCTAATTTTCTCACTTTTGCAAGAGACCCTTTTGACACTTTAGAATTTCTTCATTTCTTTCCCAAGAGTTTGATTATTCACAGGGACAAAGAAGTGCCCAAGAATCATAAGTGCTTAATCAAAGAATTGCCTTCCAAAGATGGCAATACCTAGATCTATCTTGTATCGTGCCTAACTAGGGGCGTAAAACGATAGCGCTTGTTGGGAGGCAACCCAATTTTATGTTTTTTGTTTTTGTTGATGTTAAGGAATAAATATTGCATCTAGCCTCTGATTAGATGTGTTTTCATGTTTTGTTTAGTGTTTGTGCCAAGTAGAACCTTTGGTAAG
The DNA here is from genome assembly GCA_902687465.1 of Secale cereale. Taxonomy (NCBI): domain Eukaryota; kingdom Viridiplantae; phylum Streptophyta; class Magnoliopsida; order Poales; family Poaceae; genus Secale; species Secale cereale. The sequence goes on along the minus strand of LR738713.1, from coordinate 221,580,589 downwards.
ACTTGTGTGAAGTTTATATGATCTTGCTGTGAAAAACATAATCGTTAGCGCTCGCTAAAGTAGTCTTCAGATTTTACTGGAGCTTAATTTTTAGTTGATTCTTTTTTATTCTGATTGGTAGACAAATTTCGCAAATTTACCAATTTAGTTTGAATTTTTTGAAGTTCCAGAAGTAGGCGAACCCAGCAGATTACTACAGACTGTTCTGTTTTTGACAAATTCTGTTTTTCGTGTGTTGTTTGCTTATTCCGATGCATCTATGAGTAATATTGGAGGATATGAACCATAGAGAACTTGGAGTACAGAAGGTTTAACACCAATATAAAAAATGAATGAATTCCCTGCTGTACCTTTGAGTGGTGGTTTGCTTTCTCTTACTAACGGAGCTCACGAGAATTTTATTCTAAGTTTTGTGTTGTGAAGTTTTCAAGTTTTGAGTATTGCTTTGATGGACTGTGGAACAAGGAGTAGCAAAGTCATAAGCTTGGGGATGCCCTTGGCACCCCAAGTAAATTCAAGATAATCAAAAGCCTGAGCTTGGGGATGCCCCGGGAAGGCATCCCCTCTTTCGTCTTCATCCATCGGTAACTATACTTACAGCTATATTTTTATTCGCAACATGTTATGTGTTTTGCTTGGAGCGTCATGTATAATTTGAGTCTTTGCTTGTTAGTTTGCCACAATCATTCTTGCAGGACACACCTATTTGAGAGAGTTAAATATGCCCTTGAAATTTTTAGAACACTCTATATGCTTCACTTATATCTTTTGAGTTGAATAGTTTTTGCTCCAGTGCTTCACTTATATCTTTTAGAGCACAGTGGTGGTAATATTTTGTAGAAATTTTTGAACTCTCATGCTTCACTTAGATCTATTTGAGAGTCTATTCAAATAGCATGGTAAAGTGTTTCGGCTAAAGAAACTAGTCTTCACATGATAAACATCCAATGTCAATGTAGTAACAAATTTCACACCAAGTGCATTGAGTAGAAAGAGATGTAGGATGCTTGATAATTGTTTTGAGACATGAGGATAGTGATATTAGAGTCATGCTAGTGGAGTAATTATGAAATTGAGAAATGTTTGTGTTAAGGTTGCTTATTCCCGTAGCATGCACGTATGGTGAACCGTTGTGTGACTAAGTTAAAGCATGAGGTATTTGTAGAGTGTAAACCTTTGTGTGGAGGTCGGGGGCGCGCGATGGTTAACTCCTACCAACATCCCCCCCTAGGGGCATGCGTTGATTGCTTTGTTTTGATGACTCGTAGATTTTTGCAATAAGTATATGAGTTCTTATGACTAATGTTGAGTCCATGGATTATACACACTCTCACCCTTCCACCATTGCTAGCCTCTCTTGTACCGCACAACATTCGCCGGTGCCATAAACCCACTATATAGCCTTCCTCAAAACAGCCACCATATTGTTCATCAAAACAGCCACCATACCTACCTATCATGGCATTTCCATAGCCATTCCGAGATATATTGCCATGCAACTTTCCACCGTTCCGTTCATATCACACGCATCATATTGTCGTATTGCCATTGCATGATCATGTAGTTGACATCGTATTTGTGGCAAAGCCACCATGCATAATTTTTATACATGTCACTCTTGTTTCATTGTACATACTGGTACACCGCCGGAGGCATTCAGATAGAGTCATCCTTTGTTGTTGTAGTATTGAGTTGTAATCTTGTGTTGTAATGAAAGTGTGATGATCATCATTTATAGAGCATTGTCCCATGGGAGGAAAGACTGAATCTATAAAGCCCATTCGCAAAAAAAAAAGAAAAAAAGAGATAAAAAAGAAGAAAAAAAGATGAAAGGCCAAAGAAAAAAGAAAGGCCCAAAAAAGGGACAATTACTACTATCTTTTTCCACACTTGTGCTTCAAAGTAGCACCATGTTCTTCATTGTAGAGAGTCTCATGCTTAGTCACTTTCATATACTAGTGGGAATTTTCATATAGAACTTGTCTTGTATATTCCAACGACGGGCTTCCTCAAATGCCCTAGGTCTTCGTCAGCAAGCAAGTTGGATGCACACCCACTAGTTTCTTTTGTTGAGCTTTCATTCATATTTGGCTCTAGTGCATCCGTTGCATGGCAATCCCTACTCACTCACATTGATATCTATTGATGGGCATTTCCATAGCCCGTTGATATGCCTAGTCGATGTGAGACTATGTCCCTCCTTTTGTCTTCTCCACAACCACCTCTATTCCACCCATAGTGCTATGTCCATGGCTCATGCTCATGTATTGCGTGAAAGTTGAAAGGTTTGAAAAGATAGAGCATGAAAACAAATGCTTGGCTGAAATCGGGGTTGTGCATGATATGAATATTTTGTGTGATAGCAAAGAAGCATAGCCAACACTATATGATTTTGTAGGGATAACTTTCTTTAGACATAGTATTTTGAGAAGACGTGATTTCCTTGTTAGTATTGCTTGAAGTATTGTTATTTCTTATGTCAATATAGACTTTTATCTTGAATCTTTCAGATCTGAACATTCATGCCCCAATTAAGAGAATTACATTGAAAAACTATATTGGTTAGCATTCCACATCAAAAATTCTTTCTTTATCATTTACCTACTCGAGGACGAGTAGGAATTAAGCTTGGGGATGCTTGATACATCTCCAACGTATCTATAATTTTTGATTGTTCCATGCTATTATTTATGAAGTCTTAGATGTTTAATGGGCTTTATCATTCACTAATATATCATTTTTGGGACTAACCTACTAACCCAAAGGCCCAGTCCAGATTGCTGTTTTTTGCCTATTTCAGGGTTTTGCAGAAAAGGAATATCAAACAGAGTCCAAACGGAATGAAACCTTTGCAGGAGATATTTTTGGAGGAAATCACGCGAGATAAAGTTTGGGGCCAAGCCAGAGGACAGGGGGCCTACCCTCGAGGGTGGGGGGGCGCCCCTCTTCCCAGGGCGTGCCCCCCTTCCTCAAGGGCAGGCCAGGTGGCCCCTGGTGCCCCTCTTCCTCCTATATATGCCTACGTACCCCAAAAACTCCATACGTAGAGAGAAAACCCTAATTCCACCGCCGTAGTTGCTGTTCCCGTGGAGATCCCATCTTGGAGCCTGTTCCGGGAGGGGGATCCATCACGGAGGTCTTCATCATCATCATCATCATCGCCCTCACCATGAGTTGTAAGTAGTTTACCACAGACCTTGGGGTCCATAGCTAGTATCTAGATAACTTCTTCTCTCTCTCCGGATCTCAATACAAAGTTATCCTCGGTCTTCGAGGAGATCTATTCGATGTAATATCTTTTTGCGGTGTGTTTGTCGAGATCCGATGAATTGTGAGTTTATGATCAAGGTTATCTATGAAAGATATTTGGTTCATCTCTGAACTTTTTATGCGTGTTCATAATATCCTTGCAAGTCTCTTCGAATTATTGGTTTGGTTTGGCCTACTAGATCTATAGTTCTTACAATGGGAGAAGTGCTTGGCTTTGGGTTCAATCTTGCGGTGTCCTTTCCCAGTGACCGTAAGCGCAGCAATGCACGTATTGTATTGTTGCCATCGAGGATACAAAGATAGGGTTTTCATCATATTGCTTGAGTTTATCCCTCTACATCATGTCATCTTGCTTAAGGCGTTACTCTGTTCGTATGAACTCAATACACTAGTTGCATGCTGGATAGCGGTCGATGTGTGGAGTAATAGTAGTAGATGACGGTAGGAGTCGGTCTACTTGTCTCAGACGTGATGCCTATATACAATGATCATGCCTAGATAATCTCATAATTATTCGCTTTTCTATCAATTGCTTGACAGTAATTTGTTTATCAGCCGTAGAATATTGCTATCATGAGAGAAGTCACTAGAGAAAACTATGCCCCCCGGGTCTATCTTTATCATATTACTTTCCCATCACCTAGCCAATCTCTGTTTATTTGCTTTCTTTACTTTCTGTTTCTATACCAAAAATACCAAAAATATAATTATCATCTCTATCAGATCTCACTCTCGTAAGTGACTGTAAAGGGATTGACAACCCCTTATTGCGTAGGCTGCAAGTTCTTATTTGTTTGTGCAGGTGCGAGGGACTGGCGTGTGGTCTCCTACTGGATTGATACCTTGGTTCTAAAAAACTGAGGGAAATACTTATGCTACTGTGCTGCATCTCCCTTTCCAGTTCGAGGGAATACAACGCAAGCTCAAGAAGCATGCTTAACAACTTGGAAATATAGCAATTATATTTGTTTCTCATGTATTACTACAGCCAAATTCAATTTATTCCTTACATGGTATAAAATAACAGAATGCACCCGCAACAATTTAGCATCACATTGCAGAATTGAACCAAACAGTTAACTAAACACCACAACTAATGAACCAAATGTTAACTGAGCACCACATTGCATTATATAACATACTCCTAATAGAAAATCATACTGTTAACCAAACTAAGCATACTTAACAATTTGGAAATACAACAATTATATTTGTTTCTCATGTATTTAGTATAGCCAAATTCGATTTACTTCTCACATGGTATACAATAACATAATGCATCGACAACTATTGAACATCGCATTGCAGAATTGAACCAAACAGTTAACTAAACACCACAACACAAATGAACCAAATATTAACTAAGCACGACATTGCACAATGTATAACCAAACCAAGCATGCTTGACAACTTGGACATATAGCAATTGTATTTGTTTCTCATTATTTTGTAAAGATAAATTCAATTTTTCTCTCACATGGAAGATAATACAAAATTGCAGCCTGAAGAATTGAACATCACATTCGCAGAAATGAGCCAAACATTTAACTGAAGACGACAACTAATTAACCAAACAGTTAATAAGTGAGCACCACACTGCACGACATATAGAACATATACAGTAGTACAACAGATTGCATGGTAAAATTAGATAGCACAATTCACTAGAATTTATTAAGGAAAGGCAAGAGCAACACACGCAACGGGTAAACCGAGCATGGTTAAGTGCGCAGATAGCAAATGGCAAGGTGCTCCTCCGAAATCAGGGGTCGGCACGAATGGCAGCCATCGCGACCTCATTTGCGCGTGCTGCCATGATTTGCTTCTCCGTTGCCAAATGCTCCTTGAGCTCCTAGCTATAATGTGTGCACCATGGCTTAGGGCGGCGCTATTTGCTGGAGAGGTCGGTGATTTTGCTGGAAGGTGTCACGCCGACGGTCGGGGCATCTGGGATGTGGAAGGAGGAGGAGGGTGGGGGTCGGGTGTGGATTACCTGCCTGGATAGACGAGGCCGAGCATCGTGAAGGAGGGTCGCCGCGGAGGAGGCGGTGCTGCAAGCAAGGAGTGAAGCTATCAACTTGCAAAGGAAGGCGGAACAAGGGAAATGTAGCTTTTGGTAAGGGGAAGGGGGTGGGGAGGTAGATATTTCCGCGGAAGCCAATTTTTTTGGATAGCTTAACATCACAAATGATTCGGATAGCTTAACCCTTTGTGATGAGTTTGAACGCCAAATAATTTGTTTCCAATTTCCCTAGTTATAGTGGTCATCCACATCATTGGATAATTTGGGTACGAAGCATGGCCACCCGGTCGTAGATTGCGGATGCGCTCATGCACCTTGTTAGCACGCGCATGGCAGCTGCGGCCGCGCTTTCGCCAGAGTGGGCCGCCAAAGTTGCCCTCACGAGGTGGGTCCATGTCCCCATCTTTCACCGACGATGGTTGAACAGTGAAATGATATTTGGGAGCAAACTAGTGCGCTTGACACGCCGGCTAAGGACTGTAGCCGACGCACCTTCTTGCGTAAGCCATAGGCGTCCTATAAACCAACGGTGCTCCAGGATATTTTGTACTACATCTCTCACGGTTGGTGATAATAAACTGTGTGGAATCTACTTGATTTATCATCTTGATTTGAATTACATAATGGGTCACAGTGGCAATGCACGTCTTTGAATTGCTAGACCTTTTATATGCAGCAAACATGCAACTATTTGTTTGTCTTAAAAAATTGGAATTATTCAGGGTTCGTTTGGAAATATTATACATTAAATTGGTTTTCTAGCCATTTAAGGTGCACAATTCGAAATTAGAGCACATGCACATGCTCCGGTGCACCAACATGGGTTGTAAAATCATATATGTGAACATGGGTTTATGCTTATGTCCAATGCAATAAATGGGGATGAATTTTGAACACCACGGGACTGTGGCTGCCCGAAAAATGTTGAAGTACTTGCTTTTGTAATTCTAGTAAATCAAAAACCCGTCTGAAATTCATGAACCTTGGCATGCTATCATGGAATAGCATCAACATGCTGGGGTCAAAAATATTGTCCCATTTGGGGCAGATTATGGTATAAGCTTCTCACAAAGAGTGTCATGTTAAATTTTGGATTTTTTCGGGGATCGTTTGGACATTTTTATACATTAATTGAGTTTTCTTGGCATTTATTTGCATAATTCAAAACTGAACTACATGAACATGCTCCAGTCCATAAAACCGGTTGCAAAATCAAATGTTTGTCCTTGGTTGGAATATTAGGACACATGCAAGAAATGAGAATCAGTGTCAAACACCGTGACACTGTCGCTCGGTCGCTAACATTGAGATACATGGTTTTAAAATTTTAGTAATTGAAAACTCGTCCGAAATTCATGAAACTTGACATGATATCATGGAACTGCAACGACAAGCCATGGTAAAAATATTGTCCCATTTGGGGCAGGTGTGGGTATAAGCTTCTCGAAAACCAGAGCTTCTCTCACAACAAGCCTAATGGTTTCGCTAGGGTACGTGCCACCATGGGGCACGAAATGATATCTATTGCCTCTTCTTACTTTCAAAATGTTTCTCGTGTCAACATAGAATAACATGAGTGTTGTGTGAATTTTTTGGGATTTTTTGGGGTTCTCTTGGACATTTTATACATTAACCGAGTTTTCTACGCACTCATGTGCATAATTCATATTTGAACATAGGCACGTGCTCTAATGAAAATAAATTAGTTGAAAATTGAAATATGTGTCCTTGGTTGCATGCTTAGGTGCCATGCAAGAAATGGGATTGAATGTCAAACACACTTCTACCGTCACTAGGCCGCTAACATTGAGATACCTAGTTTTTAAATTCTAGTAAATCCAAAGCTCGTCGGAAATTCATGAAACTTGGCACGCTATCATGGAGCGGCATCAACATGTCATGGTAAATTTTGTGTCTCATTTGGGGAAGGTTTGGGGATATCCTTCTCAGAAACCAGAGCTTCTCACAGCAAGCCTGATGGTTTCGGTAGGGACGTCCCACCTTTGGGGACGAAACGATATCTATTGCCTCTTATTGCTTTCAAAAAAATTCTCGTGTCAACATAGAACAACAGGAGTGTTGTGTCAATTTTTAGAATTTTTCGGGGTTCGTTTGGACATTTTTATGCATTAATTAAGTTTTCAATGCATTTATGTGCATAATTCAAATTTGAACTACATGCACACGCTTTAATGCATATAAATTGGTTGAAAATTCAAATATGTGTCCTTGGTCGCATGCTTAGGTCCCGTGCAAGAAATGGGAATGAATGTCAAACACCCTGCCATCATCACTCGGATGCAAACATTGAGATACTTGTTTTTAAATTCTAGTAAATCCAAAACTCGTCTGAAATTCATGAAACTTGGCATGCTATCATGGTGCAGAATCAACATGCCGTGGTAAATTTTTTTTCCCATTTGGGGCAGGTTTGGGTATATGCTTCTCACAAACCAGAGCTTCTCACGACAAGCATGATGGTTTCGATAGGGAACGTCCCACCTGTGGGGACGAAACGATATCCATTGCCTCTTATTTCTTACAAATTTTTTCTCATGTGAACATAGAACAACATGAGTGTTGTGTCAATTTTTGGGATTTCTCGGGGTAACTTTGGACATTTTTATGCATTAATAGAGTTTTCAATGCATTTATGTGCATAATTCAAATTTGAACTACATGCAAATGCTCTAATGCATATAAATTTGTTGAAAATTCAAATATGTTCCCTTGGTTGCATGCTTAGGTCCCATACAAGAAATGGGAATGAATGTCAAACACCCTACCACCGTCACTCGACCTACACATTGAGATATATGGTTTTAAAATTCTAGTAAATCCAAAACTCGTTTGAAATTCATGAAACTTGGTATGCTATCATGGAGCTGCATCAACATGCCATGGTAATTTTTTTGTCCCATTTGGGGTAGGTTTGCGTATAAGCTTGTCACAAACCAGAGCTTCTCACAACAAGCCTGATGGTTTTGGTAGGGAACTTGCCACCATTGAGGACAAAACGATATCCGCTTCCTCTTATTGCTTTCAAAAAATTTCTAGTGTCAACATAGAACAACAGGAGTGTTGTGTTAAATTTTGGAATTTTTCGAGGTTCGTTTGCACAATTTTATACATTAACTGGGTTTTCTAGGCATTTTATGTGCATAATTTAAATTTTAACTACATGCACATGCTCTAGTGCATATAAATAGGTTGAAAAATCAAATCTTTGTCCTTGGGTGCATGCTTAGGTCCCATGCAAGAAATGGGAATGAATTTCAAACACTAGGCACTGTTGATTGCTAGTAAAACGTTGAGATACTTTGTTTTTAAATTCTACCAAATCCAAAATTCATCTGAAATTCATGAGCATGCTATCATGGAATGTGACCTGACATGCTGTGGTATTTTTCCTGCCCATTTTGAGAGAAGGCACACTTGAATAACAACCAACAAAGGAATTTTGAAACAAATAGCTGCCATTCTAACAACACAAACATTTGTATAATTCAAATCGTGTGTGATATGTTAACCATTCATGTGATGCCACGTGTCTTGGTTTTAATGGCTATAGGAGGTGCTGCGCGGACAGCTGCTTGACTGAACGAGAGACATGCGAGCGTAGTCCGGTGCGCAAGCTGACCAAGAGGCATGCAAGCTGTCCTCCAATGCGCAGGCTCACCGGGAAGTGTGTGAGCGTAGTCCGGTGCGCAAGCTGACCGACAGGCATGCAACCTATCCTCCAATGTGCAGGCTCACCGGGAAGTGTGCAAGCTGTACGCTACACATGTTCAATGGGAAGGGAGCCCTTTGACTACCATGGCCGCCCGCCTTCCTCTCCATTAATGGCACCCGTACCGCCTTCCTCCCCATAGGTTGCCTCCCATTCTCCTCCCTCCCGCAGGCCTCCACCAATGCCATGGCGTAGAACGATCATCTTCCAGTAGTCTTCAAGTTTGGTGAAGTCGACTCCGAGCTGGAGGACATAGAAAATAAGGAGGAATGGTTCCTCATGGATATGGCAATGAACAAGATGGCGCGGCAGTTGCTGCCCATGTTCCCATCCCAGATCCCATCCCCGTAGCTTTGACGGGCTGGTCGCCAAGCACTATCGCAGAGATGGAAGCCGCAGGCTTCAGCAAGGTCTCCGCGGACCCGCACGAGCTCGTGTACATGCCACCGCCAGCGCCCATGACCGTGCCCATGCGCTCTCGTCCACCCACCGCGGCGCCGGTTCCCGTGGGTTTGGCTGCACCCGTCGCACCCGTGCCCGTGCGCGCGCCTCCCTCAGCGGCATGAGACGCCGCCGTTAACCGCTACATGTCGGGGAAACTGATCAACCCACAAACACCTATGGGGACGGAGCCCCTTTCGGTACGGCAGGGGGCGGAGATCGCGCGAAGAGCAGATCGAGGCGAGCACACGAGTAGTTTACCCAGGTTCGGGCCACACGAATGCGTATAACCATACTCCTGCTTTGGTTTGTATTGAGTACTTGCTCGGGCCTCCTTTTATATGCTCAAGGGGTCACCGACAGGTGGAAACATAGGCAAGGGCAAAAATGGGAAAGTATTTCGGTTGGTACAGCTACCTGTACAGTGTTCCATACCTAACCCTGATGGCAGGGGACAAGGGCATTAAATGCCCATCGCCGTCGCCCAAACAGTGCAAAAAGTTGCCGTCAGGGGCGCCACAGCTCGCCACGATGGCAAGCTTGTCAGCACCGCTTTGCCACTGCGTACCGCTGGCTGCATAGCCTCCCGCCACGTACGCCTGGAAGGGTCCCAGAGCGACACATGGTGGATGCGCTGGAGCGTTGGTGCGGAGTGGAAGCTTGCCGCGGCAAGCGCCTTGCCGTGGTTGTTGTCTTGTCGCGTCCGGGAGCTTGTCGCTCACCGGGCCTCGCCGGGACGCGTGGCGTGTCACGGCAAGTTCCTTGAGATGCCTTGGTTGTCCTTCCCGGCAAGCGCCTCTTGCCAGGGTCTTATCTTCTTGGCTTGAATACTTTGTTCTTGAATGGCTCCAAAGGAACCACGGAGGTCCTTGGTGGTCGCCCGGCAAGCCTTGCCGCGGGGTGCTGCGACTGCCCGTGCACAAGTTCGGGATACTAAGGTACCCCTACTTTAGTACACCGACAGGAGCCCCCGGGCTTGGGCCATACATGGTGCCGAGCGCTGTTGGGCCAGGCCCAAAACAGGGCACGGGCACACGCGGCCTGGGTTATACCGTATCTTTCTCCGTATCCACCGCGCCCTCCCCTAACGGCACGCGTTGATTGCGGCGTCCTGGGAGAGATCGTGGGCGGTTTGTTTATTCGGAAGGGTGAAACGTCCGCCACCTCCCTCTTTATAAGCAGAGGGAGCGGGGGCAGTTTGCCCATTCGCCCGTTGCCATTGTAATCTCAGAATCCTCCGCAGCTCCCGTTCTTCCCAAGGCTGAAAGAGAGCAGCGCTCCGCCCCCCAACGCCACCAGCACCACCAACGCCGTCGACCTCCTTCGCCACTTCCGCCATGGCTCCGAAAACCGAGAAGGGGAAGAGCGTGATGTCGGCCGAGGCGCTGCGGCTCGCGGTGCTGCAGAAGCGGCGGGCTGTCTTCCCCCCCCCCCCAAGCTTGCCGCGAAGGAGCTCAGGGAGAACTTCTACCTCTTCTGGTCAGGGGAGACGCGGGCGCATTCGCGCACGAAGGTACTCCCAGCCGTCGCTTGTGACATGTATCCGAATGGATACGCTTTCTTCGCCTTGTTCTTCTACTGCGGACTCTGCCCGCCTTTTTCTGAATTCTTCTACGACATCATGAACACCTACGGGCTCCACCTCCTTGACTTCACCCCCAACGCCGTTCTGACCATGGCAGTTTTCGCACATCTTTGCGAAAACTTTGTCGGAGTTAATCCCAATGTAGCCCTCTTCCACCACTTCTTCATTCCCCGAGTTTAGAGAGGAGAGCCTTTGTCCGGCGGAGTCTCCTGGATCTCAAGGACCCACAAGAAGGAAGCCTATCTGGATGGAGAGCTTTGCGGCAAATGGGATGAGTGGAGAGCAAACTGGTGCTGGATCGTCGAGGAGGACCCGCAGCCATTCACTGCCCGGTGCCAAGCCCCAGTAAGACGCAGCAAGGATTGGAGTGACTTGGCCCCGGAAGACAGCAGGCTGAAGATTGCCACCGCTCGGATCGAACGCCTCTGGCTTGCCGGGCTCACAGTAGGCGCAGTTGGCGCAGATTTTCTTTGCCGCCGCATCGCCCCCTTGCAAGAGAGGAAGAGACCCGCTTGGGAGTTCGAGAATGCGGCGGATATCATGAGGCTGCGCCCGGGCCTCAATTATAACTTCACTGTCCTGGAGCTCAACGCGATGCTCCAGGAGTTGTTCAAGTATGACCTAGATCATCCTGAGGTCTTCAGGTTGCCGAAGCGTGTCGTCCCGTTGTGCAACAACTCCGCGCTCAGCCGCATCCGCGCAATGATGCCGCTGTGCGACTCGCACAGGATTGACCCAACTTGGCAAGAGCCTGCGGATGAAGCCGTGCAGGAGTTCTTCGACAACTTGGAAGAAGTGCCGATCTGCTCCGACGAGAAGAAGGGCCTCACCTGCGACACCACTGACCAGGAGATGGCGTACATCGCCACTAGGCTGGAAGAGGCGGCGGCAGCCGCAGCCGCGGGCGAGTTCGGATTTATCGTAGAGGAGGTAGAGGCAGCAGAGGCGGCAAGCCTTGCCGAGCGAGAGGAGTTTATCGGCGCGGGAAAGCTTGTCGGCGAGGAAGAGCCTGCCGCGCCTGTCGTTGAGCCAAGCGAGCCCGCCGGGCGTGACGTTGAGTCAAGCGAGCCGCCGAGGACACGAGCGGTTCGCTAGAGATCTCCTCCTCATCCTCCTCCTCATCTTCAGGCAGCTCGCCACCAGCGGAGCCTCCAGCTCCACCAAGAAGGCGTCTCCGCAAGGCCGGTGACGTAACGAAACGGCCGACGGGCCAACAGCCGCCGTGCCGCGCGACATGCTCCACCGCGGCAAGCACGGTTGCCGCGGGGGCACCTCGCGCTTCTGCAGCAACTGGAGCGGGGTCTTCCCGGACCGCCGCTTCTGCTCTTGCCGCTCCTCACGTCACGGCGGCAGCCAGAGCGAGGTCATCTCGGACCACCGCCACCGTCCCCGCCAAGCGGCCAAGGGGGCCTACTCCTCCGCCTCCTCGCGCTGGGCGTGAGCCTGATTTCGACTTCTCCGCGCTCAGCTCTGACGAGGAAGAAGAAGAGTAAGATTTTAGTTGTACTTGTATTTCTTCAATTTTTGCTGTTTTGGTCTTGTATCTCACTTGCTTTTCTCCGAACCTTTTCCATTTCAGGACTCTGGCCCAGAGAGCGACAAAGAAAGCCAAGGTCCCGGCGAGGGGAGAGGAGGTGATCATTGTCGAGGATGAACCCACCGAGACCACCTTGCCGGACCCGGCAACCAATCTTCAGAGCAGCCCCCAGCGTAAGTGTGTGGTTCACTTTCCGCTGTTAGGCGCGCGTGGGTATTCTATTTTTGCTGATATCTTGATTGTTGATTTGTGTAGGAGCAGAGCAGCTACACCAGGAGCGCCCGGAGACCGTCCCCGACGTGCCATCTGCTTCAACTATGCCGCCAAGGGAAAGCTCTCCGGCGATGGTATCCCCGGCAAGGGAGAGTTCCCCGCCAAGGGCGAGTCCTCCGGCGAGGGATAGCTCTTCGGCAAAGGAGAGCACCAGCGGCCCCCCGCCGGCGGAGACTACGACTGCGCCGCCAAGGGAAAAGTCTCCGGCAAGGGAGCCTGCCGAGGCGCCGGCTCGTGCAGGTAATCTTCTCGCTCCGAACTTCCCTTGGGCTTTTCTTCTTTTGATTCTTCTTTTTTGGATATTTGCTTGACTGTTTTTCTCCCCTTTTCGGCGTTCAGATCCATCTGCTGCGGAGCCGATGGAGACAGAGGTCGCTGATGAAGAGAACGAGCGCGGCAACACCGGCGACGCCGCTGCTACCGAAGAAGCAGCCGGTGCTGACAATCTCGCCGGTGATGAGGTCGCCAAGGCTGCTGCCAGGGCGGCTGGCGAGGTGTCTGGCGATCGTACTGACGGCCCTGAGGCCGCAGGAGCGCCAGGCGCTACACCAACCGCCGAGCCCTCCGCCGCTGCCGCAGCCCCAGGCTCCGAAGAGCCCGAGCCAGGCGCCTACTTGAAGGCCGGCGACGACATCTTCATCAAACTCCCCTGGGCCTCAAGCTCCAGGGCACCGGTCGAGGGAGAAGTCTTCGACGGAGAGGTGCTCGCCTCCGCGGGGCTGACGTTTGTCGACGCGCCGAGCAGCAGCAGCGGCGAGCCTGAGGAGGAGCGGCTGCTGCGGAAGTTGTTGTCGCTATACCGCGCTCGGCTGGCCAAGGTGGAGTCCCGCGAGGCGCTTGCCGCGTGGGCATTAGCGGACATGGAGAAACGCGTGGAGGAGCTTCGGGCCCTCAACCAGGCAGCTCTCCGGTCCTTGGCAGAGGAGCGGGAGCAACTTGCCGGGGAGCAACAGGCCTTCTTCCTTGAGAAGGCTGAGGTCGAAGAACAGCAGCGGCTTGCTACTGAGAGGCTGTCCACGCGGGAAGGTGAGCTGGCGCAGCGGAAAGTCAACCTCGACAGCCATGAGGAGGAACTTGCCGAGCGCGAGCAATCACTTGGCGGGGCCCTCCAGGAAGCAAAGGACGCTGCCGCAGCTGACGAGACCGCCAAGAAGGAACTGGAGGCGAAGGTGGTGCAGCTGGAGGCCGACCTTAAGACGAGCGGCGAGGAGCTTGCCGCGCTCAAGCGTGAGCGCGAGAAGGATGCCCACAACCACTCAGAATTGCAGGTCCGCCTCGCCGAGAAGGGCAAGGAGCTCGCCGCCGCCAAGGATTCCAACGCCGATCTGGAGTTGAAGCTAACCACTTTGACCCAGACGCTGGACAGCGCCAGGGAACAGGAGGCGGCCTTGAAGGAGGAGGTCAAGGCCAAGAAGGTGCTGCTGGCGAGTGCTGCTGTCACCCAAAACACCTTTAGGAAGACTGTGGAGCACTGGACGGAAGGTCTTGTCAATGCTGCCGTAGCCATCGACGAGGAGCTGGCGTAGCTGGGGACGGAATACCACGGGTACTCCTCCGATGAGAACCTCCACCCCAGCACCAAGCTCACTCTGTTCTTCAATGGCGTGGCGACGACCCTCCGGCAGCTCCGGGAAAGGATCCCAAAGCAGCTGGCGGACGAGTCGCGCAAGCTCTACGCGGGCTCTCTTCGAAAGGTGCTGGTGAAGGTGGCCTTCCGCAATCCGGGCCTCAACCTCACCAACGTCCTCAACTCCCTGCCGCCGGACGCCGATCAGGAGGCGCTCAAGGCCCTTGTCGTACCCATTGTGAACAAGGTGAGCAGGATCAAGAGGGTTGAGGGCGATCGCACAGACTAGGCTCGCCCGTTTTCTTCTTTTCTTGTCGCTGTTGGCCATGTTATGAAAACAATCCGTTAGAGCTGCGACAAGCTATCTTGTAATATAACTCTTATTTTGGTTAGTGACTGCTATGTTATTTCCTTTACTTGCTCCCTTCCTTTGTATGTTTTTGCCCTACGCTTTTAGGGAACTTGCCGGCGCAGGCACCTTAGCCGCGAGCGCTGAGTGCGGGACGTCAGTAGCCTGCTGGCGGTGCCGTTGCCGACAAGAAACCTTGTTGCGACTAGTTGCAGCACACTTAAGCTGTTGAGCGTACTCGAAACAAAGTAAGGGCGCGACACTAGTCGTAGCACACTTAAGCTGTTGAGTGGACTCGAAACAAAGTAAGGGCGCAACTAGCTATGAGTTGGTTCCTCCGCGCACATGTTTTCCATACAAAGCACGGTCGTTCAAGGAAGATAACTTAAAAATTTAAAAATTTGATTGCTCAAACTTTGGCAACTTAGCTTTTCTGTTGTTCGCTTCCCGGCAAGGCGGAACTTTCTTGAACGACACCTGGTCCATACCATTATCTTCTCCTTCCCCCCCGGCAAACGTGTGTGCGAGGGAACCTTCTTTTCCTTGAGAGAAAAAGAATTAAGAGAAAATATAGATATAGAGCCTTTTGGCTCATTATTGCTTACCGGGGGTAGGTGCTGCACAACGTGTCAGATTGCACATGCAAAGAAATAGAAAGCATGAAATTGACAAGAAGTGCAGAGCACATGAGTTTTACTGATGCACGGGGTCTGCGCCCGGCTTTGTACAAAGGATTATATGCAACAGTGGCAAGACTTGTACAAAAGGTGGTTGCTAAAACGGGTTCCAGCAACCGCGCCTTATGGGTAAAACTTACGAAGATGCTCGATGTTCCAGGAGTTGCTCACCGGTAAGCCATCTTTGGTCTCAAGGCGGACAACGCCAGGCCTAGTGACTCGTTTCACCCGGTAAGGGCCTTCCCACTTTGGCGTCAACTTGTTGGAATTCTTGGCGGACTGAATGCGCCGAAGAACAAGGTCGCCTTCCTCGAGACTTCTGGCGTTAACTTTGCGGCTATGGTAGCGGCGCAAAGCTTGCTGGTAGCAAGCAGCTCGTACAGCAGCCTAAAGACGGTCTTCCTCAAGGAGCAGCGCGTCATCTTGTCGCAGCTGCTCTTGCTCGAGCTCATCATAAGCGAGCACTCGAGGTGACCCCTATACGAGTTCCGTGGGGAGAACTGCCTCTGCTCCATAGACTAGAGCGAAAGGTGTCTGGCCAGTGGCTCGATTTGGCGTCATCCTGATCGACCAAAGAACCACCGGCAGCTCCTCGATCCAGTTTCTTCCGCACTTGTGCAGCCTGTCGAAAGTTCTGGTCTTGAGGCCACACAGCACTTCAGCATTTGCCCTCTCCGCTTGACCGTTGCTTCTCGGTTGAGAAATAGAAGCGAAGCAGACCTTGGCGCCAAGATCATGGACGTACTGCATGAAGGTGCGGCTCGTGAATTGTGTATCGTTGTCGGTGATGATCCTGTTAGGGATCCTGAAACGGCAAACAACCGACCTGAAGAACTTGACTGCTGACTGTGCGGTCATCTTCCTCACTGCTTCCACTTCTGGCCACTTTGTGAACTAGTCGATCGATACATACAAGTACTCAAAGCCCCCGACTGAGCGGGGAAAGGGGCCGAGGATGTCGAGCCCCCAGACCGAAAATGGCCAGGATAAAGGGATCGTCTGGAGAGCTTGAGCTAGCTGGTGTATCTGCTTGGAATGGAACTGGCACGCTTCACACTTGGTTACTTGTGCAGTTGCATCCTCGAGGGCTGTGGGCCAAAAGAAACCTTGCCGGAACGCTTTGCCGACAAGTGCTCTTGCGCCAATGTGGTGACCACATATGCCTCCATGTATCTCTGCCAACAGCTTCTGTCCGTCTTCTCGGCGAATACACTTCAATTTCACACCTTTGAGTCTTGTTCTGTACAGTGTGTTGTCGACAAACTTGTACATACTTGACTGCCGGGCTACTCTTTCCGCTTCTTCTTGCTCTTCGGGAAGTTCTCCTATCTGAAGGAAACGGACAATCTGCTGTGCCCATGCTGGAGCTTGTGGCTCGACAACAAGGACTAAAGGCACATCTGCTGCTGCGGGAATATCCGCTTCTACGGCAAGAACCTGCGGCTCAGCCGGAGCTTGATGTTCACCGGCAAGCTTGCCGGAGCAAAACTTGTCGGGAGCCTCTGCTTCAACTGAACAAGCCCTAGGGCTTGCAGGAGCAGACTGCTCCTCAGCATTCTTGGAATTGATCTTTGGGACCTTCTTGGCGGCGGCTTCGGGAAGCTCTGCCGAAAAATAGTCTCCAGAAACTAACTTCCTCTTCTTGCACTGTCCAGTTGATGGTGTTACGGATGGTTGAGTCAGCTTGAGCACAAAGATCCCTGGTTCCACAGGTAACTTGAGTGCGGCGCACTTTGACAGGCCATTTGCGATGTCGTTCTGAGCTCTTGGAACATGCTCCATCTATAGGCCGTCAAAGTGCTCTTCAAGCTTTCTCACTTCATCGACGTATGCTTCCATCAACGGACTCTGGTAATTCTTGTTCACTTGGCGGACGACAAGCTGTGAGTCACCCCTGACAATGAGCTCCTTGATCCCAAGGTCTGCCGCGATCCTGAGACCGGCAAGCAAACCTTCATACTCTGCAGTATTGTTTGTTGCTTGCTCCTTGGGAAAGTGCATCTGGATGACGTACTTGAGGAGCTCTCCGGTGGGTGCAACAAGCAACACGCCAGCACCGGCGCCTTGCAGCGAGAAGGCACCATCAAAGTACATCATCCACTCTTTGCTTGCTTCTTTGACGGGGATGCTCGTCTCTGGAATTTCTTCGTCTGGTGTTGGCGTCCACTCTGCTATGAATTCTGCCAATGCTCTGCTTTGGATAGTTGAAGTACTTTAAAACTTAAGGCCAGAGCTTGACAGTTCCAGTGCCCACTCAACAATCCTGCCTGTTGCTTCTGGATTGTGCAGTATCCTCTTCAGCGGAAAGCGAGTGACAACTGTAATCTCATGTGCTTGGAAGTAATGGCGCAGCTTTCTCGAGGCCATAAGGAGGCCGAAAAGCAATTTCTGCACACCAGAGTACCTTGAACTAGCCCCCTGTAGAAGGGAACTAACAAAGTAAACTGGGCGCTGCACCATCTTCTTCCGTACCTCCTCTTGCGTCTGCGCAGATCCATCTTTGTCGGGACCAGAGCTTGTCGGGGAAGCCCCCTGCTTGTCGCTGGATGTGCTTGCCGCGGTCGCTGGCTCATCATCTGCCTCCCTCTCCGCTACTAACGCAACACTAACCACTTGATTGGTTGCCGCTAGGTACAGTAGCAACTTCTCTTGTGGCTTAGGTGCGACAAGTATTGGAGTGGAGGACAGGTATCTCTTCAAGTCTTGTAGCGCAACCTCCGCTTCTGGTGTCCATTTCATTGGACCCGCCTTTTTCAAAATTTTGAAAAACGGCAGGGCGCGCTCAGCTGTCTTAGAGATAAACCTGCTGAGAGCAGCCACGCAACCGGCAAGTCTTCGAACATCCTTAACGCGCTTCAGTGCTTCAATCTGCTCAATGGCCTTGATCTTGTCAGGATTGGCTTCAATTCCCCGCTGAGACACGAAGAACCCGAGAAGCTTGTCGGAAGGGACTCCAAACACACACTTCTCGGGGTTGAGCTTGAGCTTGATCTTGCGTAGATTTGCAAAGGTTTCGTCTATATCTTGAATCAGAGTAGCCCTGTCCTTGCTCTTGACCACTATGTCATCCATGTAGGCTTCTACATTTCTGTGTATCTGTGGCTCAAAAGCATAATGGACTACCCTTGCAAAAGTTGAACCAGCATTCTTCAAACCGAATGGCATCCGTATAAAACAGTATGTGCCACATGGAGTGATGAATGCGGTCTTCTCCTCATCCTCTTCTGCCATGAAGATCTGGTGGTATCCTGAGTATGCGTCAAGAAATGAAAGCAAATCACATCCGGCCGTGGAGTCAACAATCTGGTCAATGCGCGGCAAGGGAAATGGGTCTGTGGGACAAGCTTTATTCACATCGGTGAAGTCGATACAAAGCCTCCATTTCCCGTTTGCCTTACGCACGACTACAGGATTGGCCAACCACGTGGGATGGAGCACTCCTCTGACAAGGCCTGCTGCTTCCAACTTCTTGATTTCTTCTGCTATGAATTCTTGGCGCTCCACTTCTTGTTTTCTGACTTTCTGCTTGACGGGCCGCGCGTGAGGACAGACGACGAGGTGGTGCTCAATTACTTTCCTGGGAACACCGGGGATGTCAGACGGTTGCCATGCAAACACGTCGACGTTCGCCCGCAGGAAAGCAACAAGCGCGCTTTCCTATTTAGGGTCTAGGGTGGCACTGATGGTGAAGGTACCACCAGTGCCGTCCTCCTTGGCGGACACCTTCTTGGTTGCTGGCGGAGCTGCCATTGTCTTCTTACACTTGCCGGTGGAGCTCGATGGTGCGTCCTCAACGGTAGCACAACACTCCGAAGAGGTGCGCTTGCCAGAGTGTGCATCAGAACTCTTGCCGAACTTGGTCTTCTTCTTCCCTCCGGGAGCTTCACTGGCAAGTGACTT
Source organism: Secale cereale (assembly GCA_902687465.1). Lineage (NCBI taxonomy): Eukaryota > Viridiplantae > Streptophyta > Magnoliopsida > Poales > Poaceae > Secale > Secale cereale. The sequence goes on along the minus strand of LR738713.1, from coordinate 221,561,237 downwards.
GTGTTCTCTTGCTGCTGCTGCTTCCCAGTAGATCTTGTCGACGCAAATAAGGGCATCCTTCTTGTAGCCAGGGACAGAGATGACACTTATCGGGCCTGGCATCTTCACCATGTTGTAGGCGTAGTGAGAGGCTGCCATGAACTTGGCGAGTGCTGGACGGCCGAGTATCCCATTGTAAGGCAATGGAAAATCGGCAACGTCAAAAGTGACCCTCTCAGTCCTGAAGTTCAGCTCGCCACCAAATGTCACTGGCAACATGATCTTTCCCTTCGGCTTGCTCCTTCCCGGGTTGATTCCTTGAAATGTGCCGGTCTCTTGGAGCTCGCTGTCAGGGATCTGGAGTTTTTGGAGTACAGCGGAGGAGATCAGGTTCAAGCCGGCCCCGCCATCAACTAACATCTTAGTGACCTTGATGTTGCGGATAGTTGGTGAAACCAACATCGGCAAGCACCCGACCGCAGTTGTGCGATCAGGGTGGTCCTCAATATCAAAGATGATAGGCGTGCTGGACCATTTCAGAAGCTTGCGTGATTCGACAGGTGGTTCTGCCGCATTGACTTCCCGAACCCACTGTTTGAGTTGGCGGTGGGCAGTATGCAGAGAAGCACCGCCGTCAATGCACAAGACTTCCGTGGCTTTCTGGAACTCCTGCTCGCTGGTCTCAACATCATCCATGTCTTCGTCGTCGTCGTCGTCTTCATCCTTGTCGCGGCCACGGGGAGGTCTGTCCCCTTGCCGCTGCTTGGCCTTGCCGCGGCGTCCTCCCCGGCCGGTGTTCTTCTTGCCTGATCCCCCCGTACCTCCTTGGGCCTTCTGCTTGTCGCGCCGCTCGTAGTCAGCCTTCTTCTGTTCAACAAGCTGCTCGACCCTCTTGCAGTTCTGGAGGTCATGACCCTTGGTGCGGTAGATCTTGCAGTACTGCTTGTCGGTGCCGTCCTGCTTGTCGGCGGCCGCCACAGCCTGGCAGTTGGTTCATGCGGCAACCTCCTTGCCGGAGTTACCTGCCTTGGCTTGCTTGGCGCCACCTTCTTTACCGGACTGCTCTACGACCAGCACATCTTTGCCTTTCCTCTTCCTCTTGTTCCGCCACCGGTTTTTCTTTGCCAGGGCGGCGTCTTCACTGTCAGATCCTCCTGCTCCTGTATCCTCTCTGGGGAGCTTCCTCCCCTCCTCAGCACGTGCGCACTTGTCGGCTAGGGCATGGCTGAACCTCTGGATATACTTGCGCAGGGACTCTCCTTCCTTCTGGGCGAGCAGGTGAAGGTCATTCTCTTGGCCATGAGGATTGTGGCCGCCTGTAAAGGCGCCAACAAACTAATGGCACAAATCTGCCCAGGAGGATATGGAGTTGTCCGGCAAGTGCATGAGCCAGGACCTGACGTTGGGTTTGAGTACCAGCAGGAAGTAGTTGGCAAGGATCATGTCGTCCCGCCCCCCAGTAGCTTGCACCGCGATGGTGTAGATGCTGAGGAACTCCGACGGATGCGTCTCGCCGTCGTACTTCTCGGGCACATCTGGCTTGAAATTCTTCGTACTGGGCCACTGGAATTGCCGCAGCTCACGAGTAAACGCAGGGCAACCTGCTGCGTACGGCAAGTCGCCTGGTTCCCCTGGTGCATGCATGTCGACAGCGGGCCCAGCGCGCTGGTCTGATTGACGCCGCGCTTCTCTTCGACGCTCGATGCGAGTACGAGCATCCTCTTGTTGTCGTTCATGAAGAACTTGGCGTTGTTCTCGACGAGCTCGCGGATCCGACGACACGGTGGAGTCGCTGTTGAGGTTGATCTGGTGAGTCGGCGATCTTGGCCTTCGGGGCAGAGAGTGCACGGTGGTTGCACCCCCACCGGTCCTGTCGCCACCGGCTTGCGCCTGGCTAGCTTGCCGCGGCTGCGATGCATTCGGCTGCTGGGGAGTGTCGCCGTTGGCAAAGCCGATGAGACTCTGAATGGTGGCCCTCCAGTCGTCGATCTTGTCGGCCGTTGGAGGGTAGTCTAGAAGCAGTTGAGCTCGCGCCAACGCTTCCGCTGCAGTGGTGGGTAGTGGTGGCGAACGGTGCGAGGAGCGGGATATGCTCGGACTTCTAACTACGTTAGAAGGAGCAGCATCCCGTCCAGGCGACCGCGCCCCGCTCGTGCCTGCTTGTTGGCGCGCATGCTGGTCTTGAGCGTTCCGAGATCCACCAGCTTGATTTTGGTCTAGCAAACGTATGGTACCGTGCGTACCAGGACGTTGCCGGTCCCGCGCCTCCTGAGATGGGCGCGGTGCATGCACGGACGCCGAGGTCTTGGAGTGCGCCCGGTCGTTGTGGGAGTCGGCTACGCCGCCGATGGGCAGCGCAGCCTTGTCCTTGGACCTGGCAGCACTGTGAGTTTCCTCGTGGCCGCCCGTTCTTCCGTCGGCGCCTCCCCCACCAGCCGTTTGCCCCGGCGGTGGTGGGTTTGACGCGGACGGAGCAGCTGCCTCTGAAGCCTTCTTCTTCGGTGGCATGTTGATGAAGATGATGATGGAGATCTAACTCGTCAGAATCGCCGGATCAGGTTCACACAACCTTGACGCACCCCCTACCTGGCGCGCCAAAGATGTCGGGGAAACTGATCCACCCACGAACACCTATGGGGACGGAGCCCCTTTCGGTACGGCAGGGGGCGGAGATCGCGCGAAGGGCAGATCGAGGCGAGCACACGAGCAGTTTACCCAGGTTCGGGCCGCACGAATGCGTAAAACCCTACTCCTTCTTTGGTTTGTATTGAGTTCTTGCTCGGGAGCGCTGAGAGCTACAGTACACTCTAGCAGCTAACGAGGCCGAGCGTGAGTGTTCGTAACCCCCTTCTACATTGCGCATGGGCCTCCTTTTATATCCTCAAGGGGTCACCGACAGGTGGCAACGTAGGCAAGGGCAAAAATGGGAAAGTATTTCGGTTGGTACAGCTACCTGTACAGTGTTCCATACCTAACCCTGACGGCAGGGGACAAGGGCATTAAATTCCCATCGCCGTCGCCCAAACAGTGCAAAAAGTTGCTGTCAGGGGCGCCACAGCTCGCCACAATGGCAAGCTTGTCAGCACCGCTTTGCCACTGCGTACTGCTGGCTGCACAGCCTCCCGCCACGTACGCTTGGAAGGGTCCCAGAGCGACACGTGGTGGATGCGCTGGAGCGTTGGAGCGGAGTGGAAGCTTGCCGCGGCAAGCGCCTTGCCGCGGCTGTTGCTTTTCGCGTACTGGAGCTTGTCGCTTACCGGGCCTCGCCGGGACGCGTGGCGCGTCGCGGCAAGTTCCTTGAGATGCCTTGGTTGGCCTTCCCGGCAAGCGCCTCTTGCCAGGGTCTTGTCTTCTTGGCTTGAATACTTTGTTCTTGAATGGCTCCAAAGGAACCACGGAGGTCCTTGGTGGTCGTCCGGCAAGCCTTGCCGTGGGGTGCTGCGACTGCCCGTGCACAAGTTCAGGATACTAAGGTACCCCTACTTTAGTACACCGACACTACCTCT
>LR738713.1:221537472-221550870 GCA_902687465.1 Secale cereale | reverse complement strand
TGATTGGTAGACAAATTGCGCAAATTTACCAATTTAGTTTGAATTTTTTGAAGTTCCATAAGTAGGCGAACGCAGCAGATTACTACAGATTGTTCTGTTTTTGACAAATTCTGTATATCATGTGTTGTTTGCTTATTCCGATGCATCTATGTGTAATATTGGAGGATATGAACCATAGAAAACTTGGAGCATAGTAGGTTTAACAACAATATAAACAATTAATGAATTCCCTGCTGTACCTTTGAGTGCTGGTTTTCTTTCTCTTACTAACGGAGCTCACGAGAATTTTTTTCTAAGTTTTGTGTTGTGAAGTTTTCATGTTTTGGGTATTGCTTTGATGGACTATGGAACAAGGAGTAGAAAAGGCATAAGCTTGGGGATTCCCTTGGAACCCCAAGTAAATTCAAGATAATCAAAAGCCTAAGCTTGGGAATGCCCCGGGAAGGCATCCCCTCTTTCGTCCTAATCCATCGGTAACTATACTTGCAGCTATATTTTGAGTCGCAACATGTTATGTATTTTGCTTGGAGTGTATTGTATAATTTGAGTATTTGCTTGTTAGTTGGCCACAATCATCCTTGCAGGACACACCTATTTGAGAGAGTTAAATATGCCCTATATATTTTTAGAACACTCTATATGCTTCACTTATATCTTTTGAGTTGAATAGTTTTTGCTCTAGTGCTTCACTTATATCTTTTAGAGCACGGTGGTGGTAACATTTTGTAGAAATTGTTGAACTATCATGCTTCACTTAGATCTATTTGAGAGTCTGTTAAGACATCATGGTAAAGTGTTTCGGCTAAAGAAACTAGTCTACACACGATAAACATCCAATGTCAATGTAGTAAAAAATTCACACCAAGTGAGGATAGTGATATTAGAGTCATGCTAGTGGAGTAATTATGAAATTGAGAAATATTTGTGTTAAGGTTGGTTATTCCCGTAGCATGCACGTATGGTGATCCGTTGTGTGACTAAGTTAAAGCATGAGGTATTTGTAGAGCGTCAACCTTTGTGTGGAGGTCGGGGGCGCGCGATGGTTAACTCCTACCAACCTCCCCCCTAGGGGCATGCGTTGATTGCTTTGTTTTGATGACTCGTAGAATTTTGCAATAAGTATATGAGTTCTTATGACTAATGTTGAGTCCATGGATTATACGCACTCTCACCCTTCCCCCATTGCTAGCCTCTCTTGTACCGCGCAGCTTTCGTCGGTGCCATAAACCCACTATATATCCTTCCTGAAAACAGCCACTATATTGTTCCTCAAAACAGCCACCATACCTACCTATAATGGCATTTCCATAGCCATTCCGAGATATATATTTCCATGCAACTTTCCACCGTTCCGTTCATATGACACGCATCATATTGTCATATTGCCATTGCATGATCATGTAGTTGACATCGTATTTGTGGCAAAGCCACCATGCATAATTTTTATACATGTCACTCTTGTTTCATTGCACATACTGGTACACCGCCGGAGGCATTCATATAGAGTCATACTTTGTTGTTGTAGTATTGAGTTGTAATCTTGTGTTGTAATGGAAGTGTGATGATCATCATTTATAGAGCATTGTCCCATGGGAGGAAAGGCTGAATCTATAAAGCCCCTCCGCAAAAAAGAAAGAAAAAAAAGAGAAAAAAAGAAAAAAAAAAGAAGAAAGGCCAAAGAAAAAAGAAAGGCCAAAAAAAGGGGACAATTGCTACTATCTTTTTCCACACTTGTGCTTCAAAGTAGCACCATGTTCTTCATTGTAGAGAGTCTCATGCTTAGTCACTTTCATATACTAGTGGGAATTTTCGTATAAAACTTGGCTTGTATATTCCAACGATGGGCTTCCTCAAATGCCCTAGGTCTTCGTGAGCAAGCAAGTTGGATGCACGCCCACTAGTTTCTTTTGTTGAGCTTTCATTCATATTTAGCTCTAGTGCATCCGTTGCATGGCAATCCCTACTCACTCACATTGATATCTATTGATGGGCATCTCCATAGCCCGTTGATATGCCTAGTCGATGTGAGACTATCTCCCTCTTTTTGTCTTCTCCACAACCACCTCTATTCCACCCATAGTGCTATGTCCATGGCTCACGCTCATGTATTGCGTGAAAGTTGAAAGTTTGAAAAGACAGAGCATGAAAACAAAAGCTTGGCTGAAATCGGGGTTGTGCATGATATGAATATTTTGTGTGATAGCAAAGGAGCATAGCCAGCACTATATGATTTTGTAGGGATAACTTTCTTTAGCCATAGTATTTTGAGAAGATGTGATTGCTTTGTTAGTATTGTTTGAAGTATTGTTATTTCTTATGTAAATATAGACTTTAATCTTTAATCTTTTAGATCTGAACATGCATGCCCAATTAAGAGAATTACATTGAAAAACTATATTGGTTAGCATTCCACATAAAAAATTCTTTCTTGATCATTTACCTACTCGAGGACGAGCAGGAATTAAGCTTGGGGATGCTTGATACGTCTCCAACGTATCTATAATTTTTTATTATTCCATGCTATTATTTATGAAGTTTTAGATGTTTAATGGGCTTTATCATTCACTTTTATATCATTTTTGGGACTAACCTACTAACCCAAAGGCCCAGTCCAGATTGTTGTTTTTTTGCCTATTTCAGGGTTTTGCAGAAAAGGAATATCAAACGGAGTCCAAACGGAATGAAACCTTTGGAGGAGATATTTTTGGAGGAAATCACGCGAGATAAACTTTGGGGCCAAGCCATAGGACAGGGGGCCCACCCTCGAGGGTGGGGGAGCTCCCCCCTTCCCAGGGCGTGCCCCCCTGCCTCGAGCGCAGGCCAGGTGGCCCCTGGTGCCCCTCTTCCTCCTATATATGCCTACGTACCCCAGAAACTCCATACGCAGATAGAAAACCCTAATTCCACCGCCATAGCTGCTGTTCCCGTGGAGATCCCATCTTGGAGCCTGTTCCGGGAGGGGGATCCATCACGGAGGCCTTCATCATCATCATCATCGCCCTCACCATGAGTTGTGAGTAGTTTACCACATACCTTGGGGTCCATAGCTAGTATCTAGATGACTTCTTCTCTCTCTCTCCGGATGTCAATACAAAGTTCTCCTCGGTCTCCGAGGAGATCTATTCGATGTAATCACTTTTTGAGTGTGTTTGTCGAGATCCGATGAATTGTGAGTTTATGATCAAGGTTATCTATGAAAGAAATTTGGTTCTTCTCTGAACTTAATATGTGGGTTCATAATATCCTTGCAAGTCTCTTCGAATTATTGGTTTGGTTTGGCCTACTAGATCTATAGTTCTTGCAATGGGAGAAGTGCTTGGCTTTGGGTTCAATCTTGCGGTGTCCTTTCCCAGTGACAGTAGGGGCAGCAAGGCACGTATTGTATTGTTGCCATCGAGGATAAAAAGATGGGGTTTTCATCATATTGCTTGAGTTTATCCCTCTACATCATGTCATCTTGCTTAAGGTGTTACTCTGTTCGTAAGAACTCAATACACTAGATGCATGCTTGATAGCGGCCGATGTGTGGAGTAATAGTAGTAGATGCAGGCAGGAGTCGGTCTACTTGTCTCAGACGTGATGCCTATATACAATGATCATGCCTAGATAATCTCATAATTATTCGCTTTTCTATCAATTGCTCGACAGTAATTTATTTATCCGCCGTAGAATATCGCTATCATGAGAGAACTCAATAGAAACCAATATGGCCCCCGGGTCTATCTTTATCATATTACTTTCCCGTCAACTAGCCAATCTCTGTTTATTTGCTTTTTTTACTTTATGTTTCTATACCAAAAATACCAAAAATATAATTATCATCTCTATCAGATCTCACTCTCATAAGTGATCGTAAAGGGATTGACCACCCCTTATCGCGTTGGCTGCGAAGTTTTTATTTGTTTGTGCAGGTGCGAGGGACTGGCGCGTGGTCTCCTACTGGATTGATTCCTTGGTTCTAAAAAACTAAGGGAAATACTTATGCTACTGTGCTGCATCTCCCTTTCCTCTTCGAGGGAATACAACGCAACCTCAAGAAGCATGCTTAACAACTTGGAAATATAGCAATTGTATTTGTTTCTCATGGATTTACTACAGTCAAATTCATTTTATTCCTTACATGGTATACAATAACATAATGCAACCGCAACAATTGAGCATCGCATTGCAGAATTGAACCAAACAGTTAACTAAACACCACAACTAATGAACCAAACGTTAACTGAGCACCACATTGCACAATATAACTTACTCCTAATAGAAAATCAGACTGTGAACCAAGCTAAGCATACTTAACAATTTGGAAATACAACAATTATATTTGTTTCTCATGTATTTAGTATAGCCAAATTCGATTTACTTCTCACATGGTACACAATAACATAATGCACCGACAACTATTGAACATCGCATTGCAGAATTGAACCAAACAATTAACTAAACACCACAACACAAATGAACCAAATATTAACTGAGCATGACATTGCACAATGTATAACCAAACCAAGCATGCTTGACAACTTGGACATATAGCAATTATATTCGTTTCTCATTATTTTGTAAAGATAAATTCAATTTTTTTTCTCACATGGAAGACAATACAAAATTGCAGCCTGAAGAATTGAACATCACATTCGCAGAAATGAGCCAAACATTTAACTGAAGACAACAACTAATTAACCAAACAGTTAATAAGTGAGCACCACACTTCACGACATATAGAACATATACACTAGTACAACAGATTGCATGGTAAAATTAGATAGCACAATTCACTAGAATTTGTTACGGAAAGGCAGGAGCAACACACGCAACGGGTAAGCCGAGCATGCTTAAGCACGCAGATAGCAAATGGCAAGGTGCTCCTCCAAAATCTGAGGTCGGCACGAATGGCAGCCATCACGACCTCATCTGCGCGTGCTGCCACGATTTCCTTCTCCGATGCCAAATGCTCTTTGAGCTCCTAGCTATAATGTGTGCACCATGGCTTCGGGCGGCACTATTTGGTGGAGAGGTCGGTGATTTTGGTGGAAGGTGTCACGCTGACGGTCGGGGCATCTGGGATGTGGAAGGAGGAGCAGGATGGGGGTCGGGTGTGGATTACTAGCCTAGATAGACGAGGCGGAGCAGCGTGAAGGAGGGTCACCTGTGAGGAGGCGGTCCTGCAAGCAAGGAGTGAAGGTTTCAACTTGCAAAGGAAGGCGGAACAAGGGAAATGTGGCTTTTGGTAAGGGGAAGGGGGTGGGCAGGTAGATATTTCTGCGGAAGCCAAATTTTTTGGATAGCTTAACATCACAAATGATTCGGATAGCTTAACTCTGTGTGATGAGTTTGAATGCCAAATAATTTGTTTCCAATTTCCATAGTTACAGTGGTCATCCACATCATTGGATAATTTGGGTACGAAGCAAGTTCAGCAATTAAACAGAGCTAGCTGGCCTAAACATTACTCTAACAAACTAAAGAACGGAGATCTTAATTAAAGAAAACAAAGAGTACTAGTACGGCTGGTGCTCATCGATCTCCCCGCCTCCTCCATGTCCAGCTCACGCCAGACAGTCTCTTGGGGAAGGGGCTCCATGGCATCCATCACACCATACTTGGCAAGCATCTTGCCATCCGCATCCGCCATCTCTTTCGAAAAGGCCGCCACGAGATGGGCGTGGGCGGCCGGGATCTGGGCTTGGACGGGCTCCGTCGTCGCAAGGTATACGGCGGAGGAACGGACGGCTGCTCGAACGCTCTTGGCGATTGCCAACTCTTCGACCGTGTGTTGCCGACCGTTGTCGGAGAAGCTTCGTTTAATTTGTGCGCTGACCTCCACGAGCTGGGTGTGAGCGCCTCCACATGGTCGTGGGCGGCCTCCATCAGGGCTAAGGCCTCCACTGCAGAACGGACAACTGCTGTGCTGCTCTCGCAAATTGCTAACCGCAAGGCAGATGTTGCTGCCGCCACCTAAGAATCAACAGCGACCGTTTGGGCTACCATGGCCGCCCGATCGTAGATTGCGGACGCGCTCATGCACCTTGTTAGCACACGCATGGCGGCTGCGGCCGCGCTTTCGCCAGAGTGGGCCGTCGAAGTTGCCCTCACGAGGTGGGTCCATGTCCCCATCTTTCACCGACGATGATTGAACAGTGAAATGATATTTGGGGAGCAAGCTAGTGCGCTTGACACGCCGGCTATGGACTGTAGCCGACGCACTTTCTTGCTTAAGCCATAGGCGTCCTATAAACCAACGGTGCTCCAGGATATTTTGTACTGCATCTCTCACGGTTGGTGATAATAAACTGTGTGGAATCTACTTGATTTTTCATCTTGATTTGAATTACATAATGGGTCACAGCGGCAATGGACGGTCTTTGAATTGCTAGACCTTTTATATGCAGCAAACATGCAACTATTTGTTTGTCTTAAAAAAATTGGAATTATTCAGGGTTCGTTTGGAAATATTATACATTAAATTGGTTTTCTAGCCATTTAAGGTGCACAATTCAAAATTAAAGCACATGCACATGCTCCGGTGCACCAACATGGGTTGTAAAATCATATATGTGTCCATGGGTTTATGCTTATGTCCCATGCAAGAAATGGGGATGAATTTCGAACACCTCGGGACTGTGGCTGCCCGGAAAATGTTGAGGTACTTGCTTTTGTAATTCTAGTAAATCCAAAACTCGTCTGAAATTCATGAACCTTGGCATGCAATCATGGAATGGCATCAACATTCTGGGGTCAAAAATATTGTCCCATTTGGGGAAGATTATGGTATAAGCTTCTCACAAAGAGTGTCGTGTTAAATTTTGGATTTTTTCGGGGATCGTTTGGACATTTTTATACATTAATTGAGTTTTCTTGGCATTTATGTGCATAATTCAAAACTGAACTACATGAACATGCTCCAGTGCATAAAAATGGGTTGCAAAATCAAATGTTTGTCCTTGGTTGCAATATTAGGACACATGCAAGAAATGAGAACGAGTGTCAAACACCTTGACACTGTCGCTCGGTCGCTAACATTGAGATACATGGTTTTAAAATTCTAGTAATTGAAAACTCGTCCGAAATTCATGAAACTTGACATGATATCATGGAACTGCAATGACAATCCATGGTAAAAATATTGTCCCATTTGGGGCAGGTGTGGGTATAAGCTTCTCGAAAGCCAGAGCTTCTCTCACAACAAGCCTAATGGTTTTGGTAGGGTATGTGCCACCGTGGAGCACGAAACGATATCTATTGCCTCTTCTTACTTTCAAAATGTTTCTCGTGTCAACATAGAACAACACGAGTGTTGTGTGAATTTTTGGGGTTCGCTTGCACATTTTTATACATTAACCGAGTTTTCTACGCACTCACGTGCATAATTCAAATTTGAACATAGGCACGTGCTCTAATGCAAATAAATTAATTGAAAATTGAAATATGTGTCCTTGGTTGCATGCTTAGGTCCCATGCAAGAAATGGGATTGAATGTCAAACACACTGCTACCGTCACTAGTCCGCAAACATTGAGATACCTAGGTTTTTAATTCTAGTAAATCCAAAGCTCGTCCGAAATTCATGAACTTGGCATGCTATCATGGAGCGGCATCAACATGTCGTGGTAAATTTTGTGTCAAGGTTTGGGGATATCCTTCTCAGAAACCAGAGCTTCTCATAGCAAGCCTGATTGTTTCGGTAGGCAGGTCCCACCTTTGGGAACGAAACGATATCCATTGCCTCTTATTGCTTTCGAAAAATTTCTCGTGTCAACATAGAACAACAGGAGTGTTGTGTCAATTTTTAGAATGTTTCAAATTTGTCGAAAAATTTCGGGGTTCGTTTGGACATTTTTATGCATTAATTGAGTTTTCAATGCATTTATGTGCATAGTTCAAATTTGAACTACATGCACATGCTCTAATGCATATAAATTGGTTGAAAATTCAAATATGTGTCCTTGGTTGCATGCTTAGGTCCCGTGCAAGAAATTGGAATGAATGTCAAACACCTTGCCATCATCACTCGGACGCAAACATTGAGACACCTTGTTTTTAAATTCTAGTAAATCCAAAACTCGTCTGAAATTCATGAAACTTGGCATGCTATCATGGTGCAGAATCAACATGTCATGGTAAATTTTTTGTCCCATTTGAGGCAGGTTTGGGTATACGCTTCTCACAAACCAGAGCTTCTCACAACAAGCATGATGGTTTCGATAGGGAACGTCCCACCTGTGGGGACGAAACTATATCCATTGCCTCTTATTGCTTTCAATTTTTTTCTCATGTGAACATAGAACAACATGAGTGTTGTGTCAATCTTTGGGATTTCTCGGGGTAACTTTGGACATTTTTATGCATTAATTGAGTTTTCAATGCATTTATGTGCATAATTCAAATTTGAACTACATGCACATGCTCTAATGCATATAAATTTGTTGAAAATTCAAATCTGTGTCCTTGGTTGCGTGCTTAGGTCCCATGCAAGAAATGGGAATGAATGTCAAACACCCTACCACCGTCACTCGACGTACACATTGAGATATATGGTTTTAAAATTCTAGTAAATCCAAAACTCGTTTGAAATTCATGAAACTTGGTATGCTATCATGGAGCGGCATCAACATGCCGTGGTAATTTTTTTGTCCCATTTGGGGCAGGTTTGCGTATAAGCTTGTCACAAAGTAGAGCTTCTCACAACAAGCCTGATGGTTTCTGTAGGGATCTTGCCACCATTGGGGACAAAACGATATCCGCTTCCTCTTATTGCTTTCCAAAAATTTCTAGTGTCAGCATAGAACAACAGGAGTGTTGTGTTAAATTTTGGAATTTTTCGAGGTTTGTTTGCACATTTTTATACATTAACTGGGTTTTCTAGGCATTTTATGTGCATAATTTAAATTTGAACTACATGCACATGCTCTAGTGCATACAAATAGGTTAAAAATTCAAATCTTTGTCCTTCGGTGCATGCTTAGGTCCCATGCAAGAAATGGGAATGAATTTCAAACACTAGGGCACTGTTGATTGCCGGCAAAACGTTGAGATACTTTGTTTTTAAATTCAAGCAAATCCAAAACTAATCTGAAATTCATGAGAATGCTATCATGGAATGGGACCTGACATGCTATGGTATTTTTCCTGTCCATTTTGAGAGAAGGCGCACTCGAGTAACAGCCAACAAAGGAATTTTGAAACAAATAGCTGCCATTCTAACAACGCAAACATTTGTATAGTTCAAATCGTGTGTGTTATGCTAACCATTCACGTGATGCCACGTGTCTTGGTTTTAATGGCTATAGGAGGTGCTGCGTGGACAGCTGCTTGACTGAACGAGAGACATGCGAGCCTAGTCCGATGCACAAGCTGACCAAGAGGCATGCAAGCTGTCCTCCAATGCGCAGGCTCACCGGGAAGTGTGCAAGCTGTACGCTACACGGGTTCAATGGGAAGGGAGCCCTTTGACTACCATGGCCGCCCGCCTTCCTCTCCATTAATGGCGCCCGTGCCGCAGCTTAATACGGGTAGCCTTATTGTTTGCCTCCAATTCTCCTCCCTCCCACAGGCCTCCACCAATGCCATGGTGTAGAACGATCATCTTCCACTAGTCTTCATGTTTGGTGAAGTCGACTCCGAGCCAGAGGAGATAGAAAATAAGGAGGAATGGTTCCTCATGGACATGGCCAAGAACAAGTTGGCGCGGCAGTTGCTGCCCATGATCCCGTCCCAAATCCCATCCCCGTAGCTTTGACAGGCTGGTCGCCAAGCACTATCGCACAGATGGAAGCCGCAGGCTTCAGCAAGGTCTCCGCGGACCCTCACGAGCTCGTGTACATTCCACCGCCAGCGCCCGTGACCGTGCCCATGCGCTCTCGTCCACCCACCGCGGCGCCGGTCCCCGTGGGTTTGGCTGCACCCGCCGCACCCGTGCCCGTGCGCGCGCCTCCCTCAGCGGCATGAGATGCCGCCTTCAACCGCTACCTCTCAGCGCCACGAGCCACTGTGTTCCGGTGCCCCGCCCAACGATCGCGCGATGAAATGATTTTTTATTTACAAGTGAAGAACATTCCATGCTGCATTGAAGATTTCAACAACGACGTTCTGGAGGACGAGAACGACATTCTGTGCACGTCGCCTCTGCTGCCGTTGGAAGTAGTTTTTTTCTTGGGTTTAGTACTGTATCTCGATCATATGAATATAAATTCGCAGTATGACTAAGTGAAAGATATGGTTCGAGTGAACTTGCGTTTTTCTATCGTAATGTATAGTCTTATCAAACAGTTTTCTATTGAAAAAAACGTCAATGGTTTTTAAATATAAAACACTCATCGCAAACATTTTAGTTAGAACACCCGTATGCAAACCGACAGCTTCCCCAAGAAGCCAGGGGAGCAGGATTTGTGCAGCTCTTGATCACAAACGTTTAGAACACCCGTATGCAAAGTGAGAGCAGGATTTGTGCATCTCTTCAACGCAAATGGTTCTTTTGGATGACCCATGTGCAACCAGTAACAAACAATTTGGTAAGATTTGCATCTGTCATATTGGGTATGCTGCCATATGTCAAACTAGAAAGATTGACATTTGTTGATCTAGTAACATTGCCATTTGTTAACCTTGTAACACTATGATTTGTCAAAATATGAAGCTAAAAATCACTAGCAATATCTTTTTTTGGAACTAAAATTCAGTAATTAAGCATAGATTTCATTCACAGATTAAGCAGTCATTCTTTATATAAATAGTTCAACTCGACAGCTGAACCGACCAAACATTTCACCAATTGTTGCCAACCACGTACTAAAATAGCTAGTTCTACTTTATATACTAGCTAATTTTAAGTATGTTGTACAGTTCCACCACATCTATAGTCAGATGAACTGAACAAAATAACCCCTTAAGACTACTACTATGGAGGGGCTTTGTACTACTTTCGGCAGCCTCTCCTCTGCCGTGCGTGCTCAGTAAGAGGCAGAGCAGGAGGAGCCTATCGACAAGTTGGACAACTTCAATACGGTGCCTACCGCTGCTGCACCTTCAGCGACGCTCACCTCGAACGCCCTTTGCAGCTCCAGACGACCCCTCTCAAAGCGGTGGTTCTCCTCGTAGATCTCCTGATTCCTTGCCTCCGAGGTGGCGTGTGCCACAGCCACGGCGGCGGTAAGGATCTTTGCATGCTCATCGAGGTGCTCCTCCTCCTCCCGCAGGAACTCGGTGTAACGCGCAAGGTCGCTGACACATGTGCAGGAATCCACCTCCACCTCCCGCCTTCAAGAGGCGGTGGAGGAGCGAGTGGTGACCCCGGTGGTTGACGGTGGGCTGGCGGCCACGGCGGCCGACGATGGGGTGGCGCCCACGACCAACACCTCCCGCCTTCGGGCTGCGGTGGCGGAGCGGGTGATGGCCATGGTGGCCGGCAGTGGGTGGCGGCCACGATGACCACCACCCGCCTTCGGGAGGCGGAGCATGCGATGGACCTAGCTTTCGATGGTGGTGTGGCGGCAATGGCGGCCGGCAACAGCTGCTGAGGGGAAGTGGCGGCGGAGCGTGTGCTGGGTGTTCCGCGCACATGCAACAGTGACGCCACGCGCATTACACTACGTAGGGGATTGCGCCGCCGCAGCGGTGTACCTCCTAGATGGAGCTGTCTTCTGATGACGGCAGTGTGGATGAGCGATGATGATGGACCGGTGCCATTGGCGATTGTTGGAGAAGCTGATGAGATAAGCTACAGGGAGGGAGGGGAAAATGCAACGCAGGACTCACCGGCCATAAGGGTTTATATAGCAGGCCGGTAAGCATTGGGATTTTGGGGGATTTCACCGAGTCGGGCGGGAAGCTTGCGCGGGAACCTGTGAGGTTGCGCGGGAACAGGCTCACCAACAATTCATTGGCGCCACCATTTGGCCAAAAGAACGCCCCCGCACGTTGCGCAAGCTTGCGCTATAAGCCGTCTACGGCAGTGGGTTGACAAGATGTGCGAGAGGAGGTTGAAAGGCCACGTACACATACGGTTAATAAAAAAAATGGTTTGTTATTTAAGTACCTACTATACCCCCTTCCGGGTAAAAAGTAGGATTTAACTAATAAAATGTGAATACATGTCGCCAAAGTTTATATGGTTGGATTCGTATTTGAACATAGTTTCCAATTATATAATTTTAATAACATGCATTAACATTTTGTTGGTTAAATTTGAGGGCGACGTATGGTACAGAATATAAAGGGGACTATAGACCAAGATAGAGGTAGTAGCACACGGCCGCTCTCTACGTAGCGACACAAGTGTCACCCGGCTTGTTGGTGACCATTTCCTGCGTGTTCAACTGCTCTATGCGTCTGGTTGATTGGGGTTGAGGCAGCCACTGCGCGCTCTGCTAACATCCCGCTGCGCGTGCTCTGCTCTTGCTTCCCTCGGGGTGCTCTGCCCTCGTCCCTCCACGCGCGCTGCCAGTGTTTGGGACTCGCGCACGATCACGCATGTTTGTGTGCATGCGGTTACGCCGGATGCGGCGCGACAATGCAGTTACCCGATGCAAAAACTGCCTTGTGGCCGCGATGAGAATCCAGGCCGCCCGACCCCCATTTATTCATGTGGCCATTTACCTTCATCTCTCGCATCACACAACACAATAAGGACACCCACGACGACACATACAGAGAGGACATCCAACAGTTCTAATGGCCATCCCCGTGGCTCCAATGGCGCTCCTAGTGGCCGCCGATGACAACGGCGGGCAGTTCACCATGCATCACGTACTGGACACCCACATGAGGGGGAAGGCCCTCTCGGTGGTGTACACGAACGATCCAGTCTCGATGGATAGCTCCATCCAAACTATGGAGCAGTTCCTTGTTGAGGACAAGTACCAACTGGTCGGCTTCGACCTCGAGTACACCATAGGTCATGCCGGGCACGACCAGAATGTTGCCGTCGCCTAGTTATGCATGCGACATTATGTCCTTGTCTACCACTACCACCTGACCACAAGGCCTTAGGAGCGTTTCTCCAGGTTTATCGACAGCTCCGTCTACAATTTTGCTATGGTGGACACCACCAATGATCTATAAGCGCTCAAGGTTTCGGGCTTGAAATGACAGAATCTTGTCTACATCTAGGACCACTACAAGGTCTAGGGCAGCGACAACAACAAAAAGAACTCCCTGGTTGACCTCGCCTCGGCCATCATCGACCCCTACTACACAAAGATGAAGGTTGAGAACAAGAAGGACAAGAACGCCTGGCACAGTGTCTGGCATGAGATACTAGATGAACAACACGTCACATATGCGGCCAAGGACGCGTACACAAGATACGAGATGTACAAGCAGATCGTTGACATAAGGGAGTGTCTTCTTCCTGTCCTAGACGAGGGATCGAGTCACAAAGTAGTGGCGGGAGCATCACAATAAG
>LR738713.1:221482593-221537462 GCA_902687465.1 Secale cereale | reverse complement strand
CTACAATTTTGCTATGGTGGACACCACCAATGATCTATAAGCGCTCAAGGTTTCGGGCTTGAAATGACAGAATCTTGTCTACATCTAGGACCACTACAAGGTCTAGGGCAGCGACAACAACAAAAAGAACTCCCTGGTTGACCTCGCCTCGGCCATCATCGACCCCTACTACACAAAGATGAAGGTTGAGAGCAAGAAGGACAAGAACGCCTGGCACAGTGTCTGGCATGAGATACTAGATGAACAACACGTCACATATGCGGCCAAGGACGCGTACACAAGATACGAGATGTACAAGCAGATCGTTGACATAAGGGAGTGTCTTCTTCCTGTCCTAGACGAGGGATCGAGTCACAAAGTAGTGGCGGGAGCATCACAATAAGTAGATGACTAGACGATCATTTCTCCTAGTTTAGAATGCACACAATTGTTTATTGAGGTGTGTATGAATTATCTGTATAGTCACTTATGTAATTCTTCTGTAGACTAAGCAAATCACACAGCTTATTAGCAGCAATCGTCTGTGTTATTATTTGTGTTTGCACACATTTCTTATTAAGGACATGTCTGTCATGTATCACGCAATCTTGTTCAGTTGAACCTTTTCTATTATGTTGCCTAATCAAACACTGTTCATCCTAGTGAACTGTATGCCGTATATCGCACACATCCTCATGTGGCTACCTGTTTCTGTTGTTCTACATCATCTCAAATAGTTCTTCTGAATTAATGGTTTGCCACTCATCACACACGTAACTCTAATATCAACCGCGTTTGATGTCACCGCCATCGCAAAAGTTTTGCATCTTTTTTGACGGTTTTATTGCATCACCGTTTGTGATTGATGCATCCCACACAATTTCATCGAAGGGTCTCTGATTCGACTTTCGCGTTTGGACCATCATGCAGTAGTGACCTTGTTGTAGTTAACATTGGATTTCCATATACTTACACAAGACTACAATGGGCGATGCTGTTGTTTGCCGTCGAGGTTCCAATATAGACTACATAAGGAGCAAAATGAGTGACTCTAGATTCTAATCTAAACTATATCTATAATTCTATGTACATCCGTATGTAGTTCATTTTAAAATCTCTAAAAAATACTTGTACTTAGGAACATAGGTAGTTGTATTTTACATCATTTGTGCAATCTCAGTTTAGCTTCTAACATTTACTGGTTGCTTGTAGGTACATATATGAGCGGGCGGATCCATGCATCGATCATTTTTGCGTATGGGGCAATGAGATATTCATGAACAAGTGTCAATTGAGGAAACTAAGAAAGATTGTTAGGTGAAAGAAATGGGTGATGGGAATTAAGCTCTTTATTTACACTTTGTCCAAGACAACAGTGAAGTTTAGGATCGTAAGTAATGTGTTGCCTTTTCCCCGTGCCCACAACAAGTTACTCTATTAGACTTCAGTATATGATATTTTTCTCTTTTCAGTGGTTTCGAAGCTATTTACTGATGATTACCTTGCAAACTACATGACCGGAGTGGAGACAACTAAGGTTAAAGTATATAGTTCATGCTACCATTATAATGCTTTAGAAGTCTTCCTGAAGGCGGTGCAGGATGGGCGGGCGATCGTCACAAGGGGTTGGACAAAAGTTATTTGTGCATATGGCATGCATGAAGGCACATTATGGGCATTTCACTTCTTCAACACCATCGGTAGTCAAAATGATTTACATTTGTCTCTTCTCCTTTACTGCCTGTAAATATTGGGTCTGTCTATATCACATCTAGATGTGAGATATTATCTCACATCTAACTCTCTCATCCTTAGACTCCCTCATCCTTGATTTTTTTTTAAGTCTTCCATGGATTTTCTTTTTTGTCTCTAAAGGTGAGGTAGTTAGATGTGAGATAATATCTTACATCTAGACGTGAAATAGCAAACCTGGTTAATATTGTGGTTCATCATAGTTAATTGCTGTCTAATCCTGTAACTACAAAACATATTGTACTAACAATTTTATTTATGGATTTGTTGTTGAAACATTGTGCTGAGAATTCGAATTGCACATTTCATATTTCAAAATTGCCGTTTCGAATAATAAATTACAGGAAAAAATAAAAATATATAGGAGCAAATAAAATAATGTGCACATGGTTAGAAAGAAAACAGCGTGTGTGATGAAACAATTGCGATGCCCGACAGACGCACACACATTTTCGTCTCATATGCGTGTGCGATCCATGGTAACACGACAAATGTTTCAAACCAGTGTGCGTGTGTGATAGGAATACCAACCGCACACAGTTATGAAAATGGACATGTTGGCGTTAGTAGAGGCACCGCACACATTTTACATTCTTGAACCGTGTGTGATAACATACCTATCACATACATATCAGCAGATTAAATGTTGATGTCCACCTTTTTCACATGACTATAGCGACGTAATCGTTTGGGATGTCTCTCTGATCAGAAATGTAACATCGAGATGTAATGTGTGGGACCGGGGAGGCTTCTCATATGTTTATCCTATGGTGATCGTCAGTAGCCGCTCGCCCTTGCCCGACGGTTTCTGGGTCATGTGGGAAGGACCTCGTAACCGTTTGTATAGCACCGACGCGTACCAGTGTGGTCCAATGACTCAATAAGGAGAAGAAGAATTGTGAAATAAATGCTACATCTTCACTATTTCTTTGGATGAACACCGAGTCAATTGCTTCACGTCAGCAATTTTGAGGGGTCACTCTTGTTATCATAATCTTCGGTGATAATCCTCACTATCACACAGGGTATTATCTTAGTCGTTTGCATCAAACTCCTTAAGTCTCAAGGGACTTGTTACTCTCGGTGCACTAGCAAACACATAAGACCCATGTTGTTTATATCAACAAACTCCAAAAACATAAGGGGACAATCATTGCACCAACAATCTCCCCCTTTTCGGACGATTATTGACAAAACAGATAATCATCAAAGTGAAGATAGATAATTGAAATGTAATTTGAACAAGAGTGAACAAGTGTTACTTTACTCCATGATGAAATAGACCGCTCTAGATGTATGTAAGGTAAAAAATATGAGATTTAAATCTCCTACAAGTATGAAGTATACACAAGATATTTCAATCATTCATGATAGTGATTCGCACTGATGAGATATAATCCATCAAGATCGTAGTGCAATCATTCATAACTTCTGATAACAATTCCACTTGCAAAACAACTTCTTCAAGAGAAATGGCATAGCAGGCGGGGTTATGAACATTACATCATATAAGTCTTACCAAATAGCATATAGTATTTAAGGTAGCAGCAATAAATCTCACGCGAAACCAAACCAAGAAAACACTGAAAGCAAATCTATTGAAACTCAATGTAATTCTCCCCCTTTTGTCAACTAGTGTAAAAATGGTGACGACTAACAAGAGTGAGAAAGCAATGAACTTGGTTCAGTCAGTGGCTTCACCAGAAGAGGTGTCTGAGGAGACTCTAGATTAGGAAGTAACTGGAATAACATCACCTTCAACAGTAGCATATTTTCCTTCAGGAATGGCAGCTTGGGGCTGAAAAGATGAAGGCACGTTGGGATTAGACACTTGAGGAGCACGTGAAAGTAGATTTCCTTCAACAGGTTTCTCGATCGGGGAGGTGTCTTCAGATTCGTCGATCAACCTTCAGAGCTTAAGATGCAGAAGATTAGTAGTTGGCTCGCGAGTAGGAAGTGAAGGAGTACGACGATCTTAAAAATCTTGAATGGAGAAACCTTTGTCAATGTAGTCATACAGTTCTTTGAGGTTCACATTTAGAAGTTGTTTCTTAGAGAATAACTTTCAAAGTAATTTCCAGAGTCATTTCTCGTTCTCATCATCGATCATATGCACTATCTTTGTTCGCTTATTGATGGCATTCAGCTCGGCAGCGATGTGTTCTTTCTCTGTTCGATCCTCAACATTGTGTTGCAGAAGCATCTATTGTGTGTGCATACTGACTTCAAGCTGCGATCGAGGTTGATGAAATATAATTTGCTCACGCTGAGGCAGACGTGGCCCATCGAATTTATTGTGATAATCTTTAGTGCTTAAAGCAGGCGATTTACCCGAAGAGATATCTTCAAAGACTTTCAGTGTATCACATACTGGAGGAACGAAGCTTTCATGACTAACACTCACTACAAAAAAAACACTTCTGTGATAATACATGTTTGTCACAGTAGGTCACGTTTTCTGTCATGCAGGTACATCCATGATGATTTTATGACAGAATCAAGATAGTCATACCTGTGTTGTCGTAGAAGTGTTCCATGACAATACCAAAATTATCATCACGGAGGTGTTCTCTTCCATGACGATAAATGACGCGTCATGGAAGTGCTTTCGTCAAGGGTAACCGACACGTGGCATCCATCGTAACGGCACGCCGTTAACCCTATCGGGTCCCGTTTTGGATCCGATAACCCGTTAACAGCCTAGACCAATGGCGATTTTCTACCTGTAAAAATCTCATTGGACGGAGGTAACATGTGTCACCTCCTCGTGTGGACAGATGTCAACCGACTAATGGACAAGAAGCGCCTATGATACGTCCACATGTGGCACGGGCCGATAGTGGTCCATTCAGGTCAAAAGGCTAGCCCGTTTGAGTTAGTCAAAGGATAACGGGCCGGCCCATCGAAAGCCTGCTAACCGCCTGCTCGCATATAGCCCATTTAGGCCCGATAACACACGGCCCATCATTGCCTTTCCTAATTTGTCCCACTAGCTTCGTCTAGGCCGTCCAATATGATTCCAGCCTGTTATATCTTCCGGCCCATGTACGGCCCTTTGTAACTCTTGGCCAATTACCGACCTGTAGTTAAACTGGCCCATAATGCCGGGACCCCGACTAAGAAGCCGAGATCACCGAGTGCACGTGTACAGTGATCCCAGAGATGAATGCTCACTGAACACACAGAAGCTGAATAACAAGAGTCTTACATCCATACATATCGTCTTACACAAATTAAGGCCATTATGGCCAAGTCTTACATAGATAAAGCCTCACGGGATGAATAGCAAATAACTCAAATAGCGGAAGTTTTCGATGATAGGTAGAACCCATGCCATCTGCCTTAACCCTACAGGCATTCTGACTGGGATAGCGTCCTAGTTCGCATGTTCGTCTCCAAAGAACTCTTCCTCAAATTCCTGTCCCTCCATGCCTGGCCAATTAAATAACCAGTGGCAAGCCAATGAGTACTTCGAATGTACTCTCAAGCAACCCATGATGTGGTTCAAAATAACAATGCAATTGAACAATAATGAGCAATCTAGCAATGAGCTAGAATAAATATTCTACCATCAAGTGTATGCATAAACGAGTTCATGTAACCTTGAAAACAGGTTACCGATATCAACATGAATATGATTCAATTCATCGAGTCAAGTCACCACCTTGACTCATCACTCACACACTTTCACCGATGAAGTAAAATTCTGGACATAGTTTAAGTAGCACCACCCAACTGTCCATGACCGTGGACACGGCTATTCGAATAGTTTTACACTCTGCAGAGGTTGCTCACTTTACCCACAAGATCCGGTAAGCTTTCGTGTCATCCACGATCCCGCAGTACCTCAAGTACTCGGGGGAAGCACCCGGTCATTATCTTTCCTTAGACGACACTAACATAGAGTCCACTCGTTGGTACACGGCCCTCGGGTACAAACAATAGATCACGGGACTTGCCCTAATTTCAATATCACGCGTACCCGAAGGGACCCACGGTGTGTCCGGTGCCCTGTAAAAACAGTCATGGCCGTCTATCCAAGCACGACCCCGTCCCGGGAAAGACCTCAAGTCTTCCCGTCACTAGTAATGCGGGCACCATGCTAGTACCGATCTAAGTAATCAATAAAGCTCCGTCCCATAAGGGGTAGAGTGGTTGCACATGTTTGGTTGGGACGGTAGTCACACATATATCTAATCCATTATTTCACCCATGCACAAGATTTACCGGCACATCACTTCTTCCTCAAGTGATGACCTAACACAACATCACCCTCGGGCATTAGGGGCACCCGATGGGTTTTATGCAAAGATTTCAACCACGAAGGTTCATACCACACATGCATCACTAAGCATCACTACTTACTATTTGCATGTCATCTAGCACATAGCAAGATTAAGAGCAAGGCAAGCATCATGTGGTGATCCAACTAGGTTACCACCGTAACTCTACCATCATGCATCGGAAACAAACGGGTTCCGAAGAACAAGTGTATCATGGTCAAAGGGCTGCTTGCCTGGAGTGGCTTGGTCTTCAAAGTCTTCAAATCCTTCTCCTTCTCCTTCTTCAGCAACTCCGTCAAATATGGTATCTATACGTCGCATAAATACAACGAAAAAATAAGACCACAAATAAAATAGAAAAATCAAAATGCTCAGAAAAATGTCAACTTATTTTTGTTAAATACTAGAGGGAAAACTAAGATGGAGAAAATTCTTAGTTGGAGTTTTGGAGTAACAGAATGGAATCTAGGGATTTTTGAACAGGAGTTTTAATGCTCAAATTTGAATTTAAATTTGAACAGAATAGAAAAGCTTCATGGATATGTGTAAAAGTGACACCATTAAATAGGTTGGAATATTACAAGATTTTAGGAGTTGGAATTATTTCATTTGGACTAATTTTCATTTCTGTAAAATTAATTGAAGTTTTACAGAAAAGAAAAAGAAGAAAAAGCCCTGTGCAACTGGGCCAGAGTGGCCACAGTGCACGGCCCAGGGCATCCAGCCCAGCCGCTCGGGCGCCAGCGCGCGCACGTCAGGTTTTCAAACCTGACGGGCGGGGCCCGGCGGTCAGCGACTGTGAGGGGAGGGAGAGAGTGGTGAGGATGACAGGCGGGGCCCGCCTGTCATCTTCAACCTCTCGGCCACGGCGACGGCGAGCTCACCGGCGACGATTCCGGCCACGGCGAAACCAACGGAGGGCAGGGACGGGTTCAGCGACGAGTTGCGGAGGTAGTGGTAGTGGTGTGGCTCGCCGGGGAGGTCGGGTTCGTCGGCGGCGAGGTGGGACGGCGGAGGGTCATCGGGAAGCTGCTGGCTAGCGTGTTTCCGGTAGCTGTAGAAGGGGAAAATGGAGGGGAATGCATCAGTGGTGCATGGTGGTTGCAAATCGAGCAAAAGGAGGGGCGGAGGAGGCCCGTACTGCGAGATCGCCGGCTGCCCGACGCGGCGGAGCTCCGGTCGATCCCGAGCAATGGGGCTCTTCGGGGATGAACTAGCAGTGCTGGAGGACTCAAGCGGATGTGGTGAGGTTTCTGGTGCTGAGTGGAGAGCTCGGGGGGGGGGGGCTTATATAGCCGCGCCCACGGTCCATCGTGGACTCGTGCGCCGGCGAGGTTGCAGGCGAGGCCAAAGGCCGTTCTGGTGCCTGTGATTGAGCCGGGGAGGATCGTGGACGTGTTCCACGCCTAGTTGAGGGGAGAGGAGGAGCGGGGGACGCTCCAGACCGTGCGCGCGTGTGAAGCCGAGGAGTGGACGTTGTGGGCAGCCGGTGCGCGTGTGGAGACGGCCACTGGAGGGCGCATGAGGAGGGGGACAGCACCGGTGGAGGCTGCGGACGTCGAGGCGCGTTGGGAGGCGTGAGGGGAGAGCTCGAGGCTGTCAGGGGCAGGCGATTGGGCGAAGCTACAGTGCGGTGGCGCACTGTAGCGCGCTCTGGAGCGCCCTTATCGCATGCCATGGCATGCCATTGGCCCTCTGGACGCGTCCACCGTGTCGGGGGGGCCAGGGTGATGCAAGCACTACGGGTGAGGCTTTGGATGCTCTGGAGATGCTGTGAGAGAGAAGAGGAGCTGGTGACTTGGTAGAAAATGGCTGTCCAACAGGGTGAACTAGGGTTTTTACCCCTCAATCATGGAGCTGGAGAAATGGGAGTGTTACTGGAGGTAGCTAGTAACTTGATGAACCTGTGGTAGAAAGTTGAGGCCAAGGTAAATAGTAAAAGTGATCAAGAAGAGGGTTTAAAAACCCAGAAGGTGTTTGGTCAAGCAAATGGTCTCCACTTGCCATGACACTTAACAGGATTGAATGTTATAAGAAAATATGGTGTTTCACCAATTTTGGGCTCATTTGAAGAAACTAGCCAATGTAACTTTGGTGAACCCTAGAAAACAACAGAAATGGCTTCATCTTGTTTGAGTCAAGCTAATCATGTCCCCTTGATGCACCACTTGGTGTAGTTTCATCATTTGGGGTTATGATCATGCCCACAAAGTTTGAAGCTCCAGGTAAAAAGTTGGTAATGTAAAGTTGTTCAAATTTGCATTTGAACAGAAAAGGTTTTGGGGTCTTCTGAACCAGTTGCTCTACTCCAAATCTTATGCCATTAGGTCTAGATGCCTTATTAGGCCATTCTAGCATGTGCACCATGTTTGAGAGCATTTGGACAAGTTTGGCAATGTAAAGTTGCTCAAACTTCAAATATGGACAGAATGGTTATGAAGGGTTTTGAGGATGTTTTCTTGCTTCCCAAGGCATGGGACTTGGCAAGATCATCATATATGTCATAAGTGACATAATAGAATTTCCATGGAATTTTTGGAGAATATTCCCTTTGTAAATATTTCAAAAGCTTGAAATATCCATAAAGGGTTTTAGAGGGATTAGCCCATTATTTTGAACATGACCAAGTGTTGAAACTCTTATATATGGACAATATATGTCCTATGAGTCTCCCTAAATTTTGGCAAATATTTTTGAAATACTTAAATAATTTTTCCCTATTTAAGACCATTTCTGGCCTTAAGAAAAAGCTTTTAAATAAAATAGGAAAATAACTTTTAAAATTATGCTCTTGTGGTTTCTGGGAGTCCTATGACTACTAGGTCTCGAATATACCTTTTGAAATAATTTACTCACCCTAAATCAAGCACTTGCAGTGGAAACCTTAATTCAGGGGTTTTTGGAAAAACTAAATTTATAAAATACATTTTGGCTAAATTAATTTTGTAAGAAAATACTATACTGTTATATAACACTTGGCATGATCGTTGGGCAGAAGTTTTGGGTATGGATATGAATTCTACAAGAGGTAATAGTTGACTTTATTGAGCACATGAAAAGCATTTGAAGAAAAACTCAATTCCAAATAAAAGCCAAATGATGCCAAAAATTTTGCTGGTCCAAATTTTCATGCTTCATTGATGCAAATAACATGTTACAAAATGCAGGTTGTGACAGACCTACCCCCCTTACAAGAATCTCGTCCCCGAGATTCCTAAACTAGGTCTTAAAACAGATCGGGAAACTCGGATCTAAGATAGTCTTCACGTTCCCAGGTTGCTTCTACTTCGGTGTGGTTGCTCCACTGGACCTTGAAGTACTTGATGGTGCGGCTTCATGTCCGCCGTTCTGCTTCGTCCAAAATGCGAATGGGCTTCTCGCGGTAGGTCAAATCAGGCTGCAGATCAAGGGCTTGGTGATCAACATCCTTGTAGAGATTAGGCTTGTCTGGAACTTGGAGACATTTCCGGAGTTGTGACACATGGAATACATTGTGCACACCGGATAGCTCGGGTGGTAGTTCCAACTGGTAAGGCACTTCTCCTCGTCGTGCAGTGATCTCAAAGGGTCCAATGAACCTTGGTGCGAGCTTCCTCTTGACGTGGAAATGCTTGGTTCCCTTCAGAGGAGTTACCCGCAGGTACACATGGTCGCCGACATGGAAACTCATGTCCCGACGGTGAGTGTCAGCATAGCTCTTTTGTCTTGACTTGGCTGCCTTCAAACGTTCTCTCACTAGTTGGACTTGCTTTTCTGCTGCGCGGAGAATATCCGGTCCAAAGACTAGTCCTTCTCCAGTCTCTGACCAGTTGAGGGGTGTGCGGCATCCGCGTCCGTACAACACCTCAAATGGTGCCATCTGAAGGCTCGACTGGTAACTGTTGTTATAGGTGAACTCGGCAAAAGGGAGACAATCCTCCCACTTGGCTCCATAAGCCAAGACACAGGCTCGGAGCATATCTTCGAGAATTTGATTGACTCGTTCTGTCTGACCTCCGGTCTATGGGTGGAAAGTCGTGATGAAAGATAACTTGGTTCCCAAGGCTTCTTGGAAGTTCTTCCAGAACCTTGAGTTGAACTGGGTTCCTCGATCTGGCACAATCTCCTTGGGAACGCCGTGAAGACTTACGATTCTGTCGATGTAGAGAGCTGCCAGCCGGTTGCCATCATAAGTGGTCTTGACAGGAATGAAATGGGCCACCTTGGTCAAATGATCGACTATGACCCAGATAGAGTCATGTCCTCTATCCGACCTTGGTAATCCAGTGATGAAGTCCATTCCGACTTTATCCCACTTCCACTCAGGAACCTTGAGTGGTTGAAGCAATCCAGCGGGTCGCTGATATTCAGCCTTGACCCTTTGGCACACATCACACTTTGCAACATAGGTTGCAATCTCTCTTTTCATCCCGTGCCACCAGAATCGCGCCTTCAAGTCTTGATACATCTTGGTTCCTCCGGGGTGGATGGAGTACGGAGTGTCGTGGGCTTCTTGCAGGATCAGGTTCTTCAGCTCTGTGTTGTTTGGTACGCGGATGCGGCCCTTGTACCAAACAACCCCGTGCTCGTCTTCAGAGAATCCTGGGGCCTTGCCTAGCTTCATCTTCTTCTTGATGCCTTCAATGCTTGCTTGTCCCTCTTGTGCCTTCTTGACTTCGTTCATCAGGGTCGTTCTGACTTCCAAATGATCCAGAAATCCAGGGGAGACCAACTCCAAACTGAATTGCTCGAGTTCCTTAAACAAGGCTGGCTGCCCTTCTTGAATAACGGCATTCAAAGAGCAAGCCTTCCTGCTTAAGGCATCGGCCACCACGTTAGCCTTCTCGGGGTGATATTGAACACTGAGGTCATAGTCTTTGATGAGTTCCAACCATCTCCGCTGCCTCATGTTCAATTCCTTTTGGGTGAAAATGTACCTCAGACTTTTGTGGTCCGTGTATTTCTCACACCGTTTCCCTAGGAGGTAATGCCGCCATGTCTTCAAGGCATGAACTACTGCCGCTAGCTCAAGATTGTGAGTAGCGTAGTTCTCCTCATGAGGTCATAGCTGCCTAGAAAGGTAGGCTATGACTCGGCCTTCTTGCATCAAAACGCTTCCCAATCCGGTTCGAGAGGCATCACAATATATCACGAACTCCTTGTGAATATCAGGTGTTGCCAGAACTGGGGCGGTGGTCAATCTCTTCTTGAGTTCTTGGAAGCTTTCTTCGCATTTTGGCGTCCACTCGAACTTCTTGTCCTTCTTGAGGAGCTGAGTCATTGGACGTGCAATGCTAGAATATCCTTCCACGAATTTGCGGTAATAGCCCGCAAGTCCGAGGAAGCTTCTGACTTCCTTGACGGTCGTTGGAGATTGCCATTGGGTCACAGCTTCGATCTTTGCGGGATCTACTGATAATCCTTCCTCGGTCAAGACATGACCTAAGAATCCAACTTTATGCAGCCAGAACTCACACTTACTAAATTTGGCATATAGTTGGTGCTCCCGAAGCTTGTCTAGGACCATCCTCAAATGTTGCTCGTGTTCTTCCTCCGTCTTCGAGAAGACAAGAATGTCATCGATGAAGACAACAACGAACTTGTCCAAATATTCCATGAAGACTTTATTCATGAGATACATGAAGTACGCTGGGGCATTGGTTAACCCAAAGGACATGAACGTGCACTCGTACAGGCCATATCTGGTTACGAATGCCGTCTTCGGAATATCTTGGGGTCTGATCTTTAGCTGGTAGTACCCAGATCTGAGGTCGATCTTGGAGAACACCTTGGCTCCGCTGAGCTGATCAAACAGATCTTCGATCTTGGGAAGTGGATATTTGTTCTTGATTGTAACTTCATTGAGGGAGCGATAGTCAATGCATAAGCGGATGGTACCGTCCCACTTTGCCACAAACAGAACAGGAGATCCCCAAGGAGAGGCACTTGGGCGGATAAATCCCTTCCTCGACTGCTCCTCCAGTTGCTTCTTTAACTCGGCTAATTCTTCCATCCCCATTCTATAAGGCTTCTTATAGATGGGTCCTGCCCCGGGCACGAGCTCGATGATGAACTCAATGTCACGGTCAGGGGGCATTCCCGGTAGTTCATCCGGAAAGACATCGGGATACTCACATACCACCGGTACTTGCTCTAGCCCAACTTCAGACAGACAGTTGACTTGAGCGGCTTGAGCGGAAGAGGAGTTGAAAGCAAACTTGACTTCGACTCCTTGGTCATTGGTCATAGTGACTGTCCGATTGGCACAGTCTAACAAGCCTTGGTGCTTGCTGAGCCAATTCATGCCTCAGATCACATCCAAGCCTTGTGATCTCAGGATGATGAGGTCTGCTAGGAAATCTACACCGTTAATGGTAATACTGACTCCCTTACAGCCTATCTTGGCTCTCATCTCTGCTCCGGGGGTTTGTACCACCATAGGGTTATTCAGGGGTGTAGGGGTCATGCCACTTTTTAATGCAAATCTTTGAGTGACAAATGAATGCATTGCTCCAAAATCAAACAAGACAGTTGCAGGTGCTGAGTTGACAAGGAACGTACCCAGCATGACGTCCGGGTCTTCCCGGGCTTCTTCAGCAGTGACGTGATTCACACGCCCCTTCCCATGGTTAGGTGGATTGCTAGGAGCTGGGTTCCTTGGTGGCATCCCGCGGCCTTGTCCTTGGTTCTGCGCATTGGGGCGCGGGGCATCTGGCTTCTTGTTGGGGCACACCCTTGAGATGTGTCCAGACTGACCACATCCAAAGCAAGTGACTTGGTTTGGAATGTTGATCTTGTTGCCACCACTTGTATTGGGGTTGAAAGCTGGCCTTGGGTTGGCATACTGCTGACGCTGATAGTTGGTGCGAGGTGCAGGAGCTCTTGGTTGCTGATAGGTTGGCTTAGCCGGGGCTGACTGCCATGGATGAGGTTTCTGGTTGCTGGAACTTCCCTTACTGACCATCTTGCGCTTGCGAGTGTCTTTCAACGCACACCGCTTGTCTTCAAGCATAAGTGCTTTGTTCACCAGGTCAGGGAAGATTGGGCAGTCGCACACGACAAGCGAATACTGCTGAGTCTGGTTGAGGCCTTCCATGAAGCGCTCCCTTTTTGCAGCATCAGTGCTGACATCTTTAGGGGCATACCTTGACAGAACACTGAACTTCTGCATGTACTCCTTGACAGTGCCACTTCCCTGCTTCAGGGCTCGGAACTCACGCTTTTTGATAGCCATGATTCCGGAAGGAATGTGGGCCTTGCGGAATTCTGCCTTGAAGTTGAACCAAGTGATGTCTTGTTCAGCATGCATGACCTTGAATCCATCCCACCAAGCTCTAGCAGCCCCCCCGAGGCAGTGGGCTGCATAAGCCACCTTCTTGCGGTCTTCGGTGCATCCGACTAGTTCCAGTATTTCCTCAATGGAGCGGACCCAGTCGTCTGCATCCAGGGGTTCAACAGTCTCGAAAAGGTTGGCGGTGCATGCTTCTTGAACTCTGCCAACATGGAACATCCATTGCCATTCCCCGCCGGCTGGCGGTGGTTGGTGACAGCTTGAGCGATCAACTGAAGGGCTGCGGTGTTGGCTTGGCGTTCCTCTCGGAAAGCTTGGAGGAGCTGAGCCATGTCCATGTTCGGATGAGGTGGTGGTGGTGGAGCTTGGTCGTTGGTTTGGTCGTGGCCTGCCTCTGACTGAGCGGATGCTCCGGCTTCAGGCTGCTGGGTAGAGGTACCAGTACGAGTTACAACAGGCATCCTGTTGGAGCGGTAAAAGGTCTCATGACTTGGAAGAGGGAAAGCAAGATAGATGGGTGCCTAGTAAGGGGGTGGGTGTGACACTAATCAAATCATGCAAGGGCCGTAAGGCCAAAACACATTCATTAAAATCAAAATGGGTGATGTAGTCGTTTACACATTCCCGAAGGAAGAATACGACATACATCCCGACACAACAAAAGCAAACACTAGATGGTTTCATATGAACCATACAAGGACTCGACTGCGCATAGGGGTTACACGACCTATCCTACCGTAGAGGTCACAATTGGCATATCCGAGTAGCGAATAATGCCTAAGCGGCGGAATGGTTGGTCGCGTATTCCGGCTCTTCTGGGTCTTCCTCCTTGTCTTCATCCGTCTGGGCCCCCTTGTCACTTGAGGGTGTGGGGGAGTGGAGGAGTTGGATACGACGGTGCTTCGTCGGTGGTGCAGGGAAAAGCTTGTGATATTCCCTTGCCGTCATCCGGTGTCGCCGAGCTGGTTCTTCATTCTTGGAAGATACATCCTCGGAGGGCCTTCCGCCTCGGTATGCGATAGCGGACTGTCCAGAAGGCGCTCCTTCCTTCTTGATCCTATTAGTCTTCTCTTGAGCTTGGCGAAGAAGTGCCTTGGTCTTGTGAAGTTCTTCTCGAAGCTTCATTGATTCCGAGGCCAAGTCTTGTGCCAAGCTGTCGGCACATAGACTAAAGTAGGTCTGGAACCGAAGCGAGAGTCCTTCCTTCAGTGGAGGGGCTAGTGCGCTGCTTTCATCTTCACCTTCCTTCCGGTAAGGTAAGAAGCGGGTTGTCATCTTGGCTGCCATCTCCGGAAGAAGCTCGCGGAGACGGGTTAGTGCCTTGAGTGCAGCAGCCTCGACAGCGAGAGGTAGGGTTGCCATCTGGGGTCCCTTGAAGAACCAACTTGTGGGAGGATCGTTTGCCTTCACGATCACTTCCACATGGTACTGCACCTCAGTGTCGCTAACCCAATGCTCAAGGTAGGTGAGGATGGGCGCACGGTGGAACTGACACTCCTGGAGGCTATCCTCGAGAAGCAAGGGAAACCCAGTGGTCAGGTGCTCTTCGGGTACAGCGGCCATCTACAAAGGTGGAATAGGAGGGGTTAATAAGCTGACGAAATCTCAGGTTTAGAAAAGAAGACAGGTTCAGAAGGTTTTCGAAAAAGGGTCTCATCTAACTAACGCCCATGCTAACTAAGGCTTCCTACAGTCAGGATGGCTCTGATACCAGCTCTGCCGGGACCCCGACTTAGAAGCCGAGATCACCGAGTGCACATGTACAGTGATCCCAGAGATCAATGCTCACTGAACACACAGAAGCTGAATAACAAGAGTCTTACATCCATACATACCGTCTTACACAAATTAAGGCCATTATGGCCAAGTCTTACATACATAAAGCCTCACGGGCTGAATAGCAAATAACTCAAATAGCGGAAGTCTTCAATGATAGGTAGAACCCATGCCATCTGCCTTAGCCCTATAGGCATTCTGACTGGGATAGCGTCCTAGTTCGCATGTTCGTCTCCAAAGAACTCTTCCTCAAATTCCTGTTCCTCCATGCCTGGCCAATTAAATAACCAGTGGCTAGCCAATGAGTACTTTGAATGTACTCGCAAGCAACCCATGATGTGGTTCAAAATAACAATGCAATTGAACAATTCTGAGCAATCTAGCAATGGGCTAGAATAAATATTCTACCATCAAGTGTATGCATCAACGAGTTCATGTAACCTTGAAAACAGGTTACCGATATCAACATGAATATGATTCAATTCACCAAGTCAAGTCACCACCTTGACTCATCACTCACACACTTTCACCGATGAAGTAAAATTCTGGACATAGTTTAAGTAGGACCACCCAACTGTCCATGACAGTGGACACGGCTATTCGAATAGTTTTACACTCTGTAGAGGTTGCACACTTTACCCACAAGATCCAGGAAGCTTTCGTGTCATCCACGATCCCGCAGTACCTCAAGTACTCGGGGGAAGCACCCGGTCATTATCTTTCCTTAGACGACACTAACATAGAGTCCACTCGTTGGTACACGGCCCTCGGGTACAAACAATAGATCACGGGACTTGCCCTAATTTTAATATCACGCGTACCCGAAGGGACCAACGGTGTGTCCGGTGCCCTGTAAAAACAGTCATGGTCGTCTATCCAAGCACGTCCCCGTCCCGGGAAAGACCTCAAGTCTTCCCGTCACTAGTAATGCGGGCACCATGCTAGTACTGACCTAAGTAATCAATAAAGCCCCGTCCCATAAGGGGTAGAGTGGTTGCACATGTTTGGTTGGGACGGTAGTCACAAATAAATCTAATCCATTATTTCACCCATGCACAAGATTTACCGGCACATCTCTTCTTCCTCATGTGATGACCTAACTCAACATCACCCTCGGGCATTAGGGGCACCCGATGGGTTTTATGCAAAGATTTCAACCACGAAGGTTCATACCACACATGCATCACTAAGCATCACTACTTACTATTTGCATGTCATCTAGCACATAGCAAGATTAAGAGCAAGGCATGCATCATGTGGTGATCCAACTAGGTTACCACCGTAACTCTACCATCATGCATCGGAAACAAACGGGTTCCGAAGAACAAGTGTATCATGGTCAAAGGGTTGCTTGCCTGGAGTGGCTTGGTCTTCAATGTCTTCAAATCCTTCTCCTTCTCCTTCTTGAGCAACTCCGTCAAATACGGTATCTATACGTCGCATAAATACAACGGAAAAATAAGACCACAAATAAAATAGAAAAATCAAAGTGCTCAGAAAAATGTCAACTTATTTTTGTTAAATACTAGAGGGAAAACTAAGATGGAGAAAATTCTTAGTTGGAGTTTTGGAGTAACAGAATGGAATCTAGGGATTTTTGAACATGAGTTTTAATGCTCAAATTTGAATTTAAATTTGAACAGAACAGAAAAGTTTCATGGATATGTGTGAAAGTGACACCATTAAATAGGTTGGAATATTACAAGATTTTTGGAGTTGGAGTCGGCGGCGAGGTGGGACGGCGGAGGGTCATCGGGAAGCTGCTGGCTAGCGTGTTTCCGGCAGGTGCAGAAGGGGAAAATGGAGGGGAACGCATCAGTGGTGCATGGTGGTTCCAAATCGAGCAAAAGGATGGGCGGAGGAGGCCCGTACTGCGAGATCGCCGGCTGCCCGACGCGGCGGAGCTTCGGTCGATCCCGAGCACTGGGGCTCTTCGGGGATGAACTAGCAGTGCTGGAGGACTAAAGAGGATGTGGTGAGGTTGCTGGTGCTGAGTGGAGAGCTCGGGGGGGGGCTTATATAGCCGCGCCCACGGTCCACCGTGGACTCGTGCGCCGGCGAGGTTGCAGGCGAGGCCAGTGGCCGTTCTGGTGCCTGTGATCGAGCCGGGGAGGATCGTGGACGTGTTCCACGCCTAGTTGAGGGGAGAGGAGGAGCGGGGGACGCTCCAGACCGTGCGTGCGTGTGAAGCCGAGGAGTGGACGTTGCGGGCGGCCGGTGCGCGTGTGGAGACGGCCACTGGAGGGCGCAGGAGGAGGGGGACAGCACCGGTGGAGGCTGCGAACGTCGAGGCGCGTTGGGAGGCGCGAGGGGAGAGCTCGAGGCTGTCGGGGGCAGGCGATTGGGCGAAGCTACAGTGCGGTGGCGCACTGTAGCGCGCTCTGGAGCGCCCTTATCGTATGCCATGGCATGCCATTGACCCTCTGGACGCGTCCACCGTGTCTGGGGGGTCCAGGGTGATGCAAGCACTACGGGTGAGGCTTTGGATGCTCTGGAGATGCTGTCAGAGAGAAGAGCAGCTGGTGACTTGGTAGAAAATGGCTGTCCAACAGGATGAACTAGGGTTTTTACCCCTCAATCATGGAGCTGGAGACATGGGAGAGTTACTGGAGGTAGCTAGTAACTTGATGAACCTGTGGTAGAAAGTTGAGGCCAAGGTAAATAGTAAAAGTGATCAAGAAGAGGGTTTAAAAACCCAGAAGGTGTTTGGTCAAGCAAATGGTCTCAACTTGCCATGACACTTAACATGATTGAATGTTATAAGAAAATAGGGTGTTTCACCAATTTTGGGCTCATTTGAAGAAACTAGCCAATGTAACTTTGGTGAACCCTAGAAAATAACAGAAATGGCTTCATCTATTTTGAGTCAAGCTAATCATCTCCCCTTGATGCACCACTTTGTGTAGTTTCATCATTTGGGGTTATGATCATGCCCACAAAGTTTGAAGCTCCAGGTAAAAAGTTGGTAATGTAAAGTTGTTCAAATTTGCATTTGAACAGAAAGGGTTTTGGGGTGTTCTGATCAAGTTGCTCTACTCCAAATCTTATGCCATTTGGTCTAGATGCCTTATTAGGCCATTCTAGCATGTGCACCAAGTTTGAGAGCATTTGGACAAGTTTGGCAATGTAAAGTTGCTCAAACTTCAAATATGGGCAGAATGGTTATGAAGGGTTTTGAGGATGTTTTCTTGCTTCCCAAGGCATGGGACTTGGCAAGATCATCATATATGTCATAAGTGACATAATAGAATTTCCCTGGAATTTTTGGAGAATATTCCCTTTGTAAATATTTCAAAAGCTTGAAATATCCAGAAAGGGTTTTAGAGGGATTATCCCATTATTTTGAACATGACCAAGTTTTGAAACTCTTATATATGGACAATATATGTCCTATGAGTCTCCCTGAATTTTGGCAAATATTTTTGAAATACTTAAATAATTTTTCCCTATTTAAGACCATTTCTGGCCTTAAGAAAGAAGCTTTTAAATAAAATAGGAAAATAACTTCTAAAATTATGCTCTTGTGGTTTCTGGGAGTCCTATGACTACTAGGTCTCAAATATACCTTTTGAAATAATTTACTCACCCTAAATCAAGCACTTGCAGTGCAAACCTTAATTCAGGGGTTTTTGGAAAAACTAAATTTATAAAATACATTTTGGCCAAATTAATTTTGTAAGAAAATACTATACTATTATATAACACTTGGCATGATCATTGGGCTGAAGTTTTGGGTATGGAGATGAATTCTACAAGAGGTAATAGTTGACTTTATTGAGCACATGAAAAGCATTTGAAGAAAAACTCAATTCCAAATAAAAGCCAAATGATGCCAAAAAATTTGCTGGTCCAAATTTTCATGCTTCATTGATGCAAATAACATGTTACAAAATGCAGGGTGTGACACATAATGAACAGTAGATCGCTTTATACCCATTAACGAACCATTTCTCCATTGGGCCGCTACCAGCCAGTGTAATCTTTCGGCCTTTTAAGGTCTCGTTAATTCTCTGGCTAATTTGCAGCATTCGGTAGCTTACAGTCCGTTACTGGCCTTTTCCGCTTGTGGGAAAAATTCAGCACATGGTTAAAGTCGGCCCGTTTGTGGCTTGTTGAAACGTTGGGCCGTTTTTCATAGCGTCATCAAATATGACCCATTAATGACCCGTTATGTCAGTCGATGGAATTAAGCCCCTTATACTCGTCGGCCTCTTAAAGGCCCATTATGGCCGGCCCATGAACGGACAGCTGCCAGTCTAGCCCGTTTACGGCCCATAATGATGTCCATTATTGGCCCATGTTTGGACAATCGACCATACGGCCCGTAGAAGGACAATTAATTCTACGGCTCATAGAAGGCCCGTAGAAGGCTATGGTGACAACGATCCGCATGTTTCCCATGGTTATCGTGGCCTAGTTTTAAAACTTACGTTATTGCGGCCACTAGCAAACCACGGAAAAAGAAATGCACTGTCTACAAGAAAACAAATAAACAAGACAACAAGGCAATAAATAAGCTAGCAACATACATGTGGCTATGACGGCTATTACACATATTACAACCACTGGGCATCGAAGTTCGCCACCAGTGTAAATAAGGGGAACAAAGCAGCATATTAATACACTTGTTGTCAAAGTTGGCGACCAGTGCAAATAAATGTCGCAGCAAAACAAATCCAGAACTGAAACCACTTCACAAGAGCTCAAAAAGCAATATCCTGGGTATCCACCATGCTGGCAAGATGCTTAGCATGCTTATTAGCTTTCTCTTGTTTGGCGCTTAAATCCTCCAGCACATGTTGTTGCACCAGAAAGTATGCATCTGAATTCAGGAGGGATTTCCTCAGTTCTTCGGCTTCTCGTCACAGCACATCTGATCAATGTCTTTCAACTTGAAGTTGAGACCCAAGAAGCCGAACTGATTTAGGCAGCGAGTTCGAAGGGCCTGTGCCAGCAGTAGTGCCTAGTAACTCAAACACTACATCAAGGCACGACTTTGGGGTTGTCTCACTATCTACAAGATTGTTATTATCAGCTTTCTTGGAGGCCAACAGGGTTGTCTCACTATCTTGAACTTTATATGCATTACTTTCTCTACCATTGCATAATGGGGTGCTCTTCTCCAATATTCCGTCGGAATTCTACAAGAGGAACAAGAAGACACATCACTGGTTTACCATGTTGTATATGAAAATCATTTTGGTAAACCAGTTCGGTTGTAAGGTGGAGAGGATAATAGCATGAAACAAACATATATCTATCTACTATGGTCACTGTATGCTCTATATCATTCTAGTTTATGTTGCGAAATAAAGATAGAAATAGTTCAAATCATATATGTTCAAGACAAAGCAGCATAGACAGAATACAAGTGTGGGAAACTACACAGCACTAACAACACTTCTAATGTGCATTCCATGAGAACATAACTGTTTATTCAATTGAAACTGAAATCAACATAGAGCAAGTTACAACAGCAAACCAGTTAAAGGAACAGGTTCAAAACATACCTTTTTCACCATTGGAGTTTCAGTTGCATCCTTCAAATTTGAAATTAGTTGGTATGAGTAAATACAATGGTGCTAGAGCAAAGGAGTATGAACCATAGCTACGAAACCTGACCTGAGATAAATTCTTCTTCTGCTTTAAGCGTTGACTTGGGGTTTAAAGTGGTGGTCCTCGTTGTTGGTGCAACAAACCCTAGGTCTATTGCCCAACTATGCACAGGCACAAGACCAAGGATGAAGCACAAGAGCAAGCCCAAGGTTGAAGAACCAAGAGATTCGAAGAACCAACATGCAGGCAAAAGAACGAGATATCGACAAGAGAAGAGCCTCCCTTGCCGGGCAGGCGAGCCCGGCAAGGGGCAAGACCACCACCAGAAACAAGCTATCAGAGACTCCCCGGCAGGGCCTGCCGGGGGTCTTCGGGGGTACCTTATTGTTGCCATGCCCAGTTTTGCACTTTTGCACTTTTTCCATGCTGTTTTTGACATGTTCTAGTATGTTGCAGAAGTAGCCATGTGGTTATTCTTGAAGAGCATGTTGTGTATGTTCTTGCCATGCCTTTTTCTTGCTTGTTGGAGTGATGTAGCATACTTAAACTTGGTCACTTAGTGGGAACTTGCTGTTTTTGGCAGATTGCATCATGTAGTGTTTTGCTTGTCATTTGCAAACCGTGCATCCGTTTCCCATGATCTTTATATTGATTTCGACCAAAATCTTCCAATCTATCCAGTGGCTTGCTTGGTTACCCAAGATGAAGCCATTTCCATCATCTTCTCCTTTAGGCTCGAGAGCATCCTCATGCATACCCACATCATACTTGCATCCCATGTCATGTCTTGCATCATGATGACTGTGCATTGCACCGTGATTGATCTTGTACCGTTGTTGTGCTCTTGTGTTGGGTAGAGCCGGGAGCCGATACTGAGTTTGAGGATCTTGTCGAGACTGAATTTTAGGAGCCGTCTTACCATCCCACCGACGACTTACCAAGCAAGATGTTCGTTCCCCGATATCACCTCTATCTTTGCCTTGCTAGTTGTCTCGCACTTTAGCTATGCCTCGATGCCTATTCTTGTCTTGTAAGCCTCCTATAGTTGCCATGAAACACTCTAACCTCCTTCTTAGCAAACCGTTGATTGGCTATGTACGCTTTTGCTTAGCCCCTCTTATAGCGTTGTTAGTTGCAGGTGAAGCTTGATGATTGCTCAATGTTCGGCCTTGTTTATTGGGATAACACAATATATATCTTAATTGAATTAATGCACATATATATTCGTAATGGGTGGAAGGCTTGGCCTTCTGCTTGGTGTTTTGTTCCACTCATACCACCTTAGGACCCGATAAACCGGTGTTATGTTTCTTGATTTTGCATTCCTAACACGGTTGGGGTTTATGGGCCCCTTGATAATTCGCTCTGCTTAAAGTTTTTCCAGGAGACCCAACATTGATACTACATTTTCCTAACAACTAAAACTTGCATAGGGAGTTATAAACCTGAGTGATTAATAAACAACCTGGGCTAGTGCTCCTCGTGAGTGTTGGTTCAATCTGGGAAGCCTGCGGGCCGACTTGAGGCAACTCAATGTTCTGGTTCCCGTAGGTTGACATATCCTGTCGTGGCCTGAGACGAGATACGCGTGACTACTATCAGGGTGTCGGCACGCCGGGAGGACTTGCTGGATTAGTTTTACCTTTGTTGAAATATCTTGAGCACGGGATTCCGAGAATACTTGGGTCTTCCCAATTTGGAGTTGCGACTCCGCTGATCGTGAGCTTGTGATGGGCTAAGTTGGGACACCCCTGAAGGGTTTTGAACTTTCGAAAGCCATGCCCGCGGTTATGTGGCATATAGGAATTTGTTAATATCCGGTTGTAGATAACTTGACACCATATCCTTAAGAATACACTACCTGTGTGAGTAACCGTGATGGTCTCTTTCCGAAAGGCTTCGGGAAGTGAACACTGTGGGGTTATGTATGAATGTGAGTAGCTAGGATCACTTCTTGATCAACTTGGCGACCGTCGGCACATATTCTCATCTCGCTCTTAACTCGTATGCTAATTGCTTAGTGCTTGTTGCAAACACTTTATTACCCTTCCACACCTAAAGGCTTTGTTAGTTTTGATACCCGGGAATGGGATTGCTGAGTCCTTTTGACTCACAAATTACAACACACACCAGATGCCGGTACAGCCCAGTACGATGCAGGAGATGGATCAAAACTTCACTGGGAGTTCGATGAAGAGCGTGGTCGTTTCTATGTTACATATCCCGACGATCAGTAGTGGTTCCTACTAGGGGCGATCAGGACTTGTGTTGTGGTATCTTTTCTCGTTTGGATTTCGTCCTTAGTTGGACCCTGTGTTATTTGGATGAATTTAT
Source organism: Secale cereale (assembly GCA_902687465.1). NCBI lineage: Eukaryota > Viridiplantae > Streptophyta > Magnoliopsida > Poales > Poaceae > Secale > Secale cereale. The sequence goes on along the minus strand of LR738713.1, from coordinate 221,514,512 downwards.
GCTATTGTATTCAATGTCTGATGTGGCGAGTGTAAGACAACTATTTTACAGTTTCATCCCTGAACTTTTACATGAGTTGTGCAAAAATACCACGCTTGCGATCATTCCAGAATGCGCTTATGTCTCTAAGTCGTGCCTCGACACGTAGGAGATATAGTCGCATCCTGGGCATTACAGAGTACGAGAGCATTGACGGTTGAAAGACAAGAAACAAGTGCTGAAGGAACAAGAATGAATTCGAAACCACACCGGCTAATAGGACATTGAAAAGGAATCCGGGAAACACTCTGGCTGAAAATGGAAAGAATAGAACATGATAAGATGGAACGGTACTTGACGAGATGAATAACACAATGCCTCCGGAAGAATTGAAAGAATGGAATGTAAAGAGCGAAGAAGAAGATGACAACTTCCACCATGAATGAATTTAAAGCATCCTTAGAAGGAAGGATTGAATGGAGTTGTTTAGAAAATCAACAACAAAAGAACAATCTTGTTGTGGACTTATGGAAAACATCCCAAAACTTGAGGTGTGATTATCCCACAACCAAATGCTTCACTATCTAAGAATAACGAACAAAGGCAAAACTCCACTTCAAAACAATACGGAGAATTATTTGCATCTTGAGACGCGAGAAGAAGAATACTTGAGTTGCTCCAGAAGGATTGCTCAATGTTTGAAGAATTAATTTAATCACGAGGAGACACCATGAAGAACTCCGGTAACAAAAGGATGATGAGATACAAATGAGGGATGAAAAGAATAAGATTAAAGCCTTGCGATTATTTAGACGGGGGTTCTGACGAGATGGCCGAGGAACTTTGTACTCTGGAAAATAAAAGATGAAAACACTTGGGATTAGAATTTATTCATGCCAAACAAACTCCGAAGGAAGGGCTTAAATCAACTTGATGAAAAATAATAATTATTATGTTATGCTTATATTCCATCAATTAAATTGATGTGAAGCAATGGATTTGCATATCACTTATTCATGTTGAAATTGATTAAAGAGGGATACAACTCCAAACGTGAGAAAGTCTTCATGAACCACCGGTAGGATTGGAAAGAACGAACGAATTGATATGATGAAAAGGGAAAAGAAATATTGAATGAACCACCATACAAATTTAAAGATGAGCGAAGAAAAGAGAAGGAATTACCGGAAAGAATAAGAATACGAACGAAGAGAAAAATATGAAGAGATCACGAACAGATTAAAGAATACTTGAACGAAGCACCAGAAGAATATGGAGACGAACAAAGAGGTATCTATGAAGAATAGTTGGGTGAAGAAGTAAAAAACTGAGAACGAAGAAATCTTCTGCAATGATGGCCTTCAGAGGAACACAATGGAAAGAATTCATGAAATACTCTGTATGTGTAACACAAGAATTTGTCACGAACAGACAATTTAAGGGAATAGCATTAAGCTTGAGCGATGAATAGTCGAGAGAACGGACAATATTTAGATGAACTCTTCATCGCTCTTCAAATGACGACGAGAAATACCACCAAAATTATTGAGATGCTCCGGAAGAATGAAAAGACGAAGGTTGACCAAATGATGAAAATAATTTGAAGATGATCTTCGGAAGGCACGTGACTAATGGAATCCATACTCAAGTCACACTTGAAAAGAATTTGGAAATACTTCAGAAAATTAGAAGAGTTAGGTAAGATCCTGGGAAAGGACCTGTGGGTTATGAGCTCACCGAAGAGAAAACACCATTGGAAGGATTGAAAAGGAGATTATGCACAGGAATGGTTGAAAGGCTCGAATGAGATGAAAGCCTCGAATTAATTGGAACACAAACGAATTTCCTAAGATGTCTTCGGAACTACGGAACAATTAAATGACGAGAGGCGAATTTGCAAGGGGAAACTTTTTAGCCAGGGGAAATAATATGATGAGCACCGAATACTTGAATTGAATCCACCGGCAAGGAAAACGAGATGAAGAATGACGAACTAGATGAGAATTCAGGAGTTGAAATCATTGAGGAAAGAACTCAAAGACTTAGCTCGAATAGGATGGATACTCGATTATGGACTCCGGCTCCGAGAGGAAAAAGGGTGGGCGGCTGGGAAAGATAAAGACCACTTTGGATGGGGAAAACGACACCGGTTGGAAAGAACCGGGGATTGAACACGCAAAAGACAAGGAGGGTCAAAATAACTCAAAGAGAAGTCCGCTGGATGAAAAGAACTGACATCGCAACGAACTAAAACTAACGGCGTGATCCTAAAAAAATTTGAAGGCGAAGAGGAGTAATTCAAAACACCTACATCAAGATTCCTCACCAGAGCGATGAAGGGGCTGAGGAGTAAAAAGAATTCCTACTCTCCTATATGACTAGACTGCAAAATAGTTTTCTTCTAGACTCGGCAGCGGCCAAACTACGATAAATCAAGGGGGCTCCTGTGATCGGTCAAGGCTCTGATACCAACTTGTCACGCCCAAGATGCGATTCTATGCCGATCACGCGGTGAACTCGTGATTGGGCCACAACCGTATTTTGGGCGCTTAGCAAGATGGATATCATTACATCGTAGCATTACATACATAGATGGGAGATACATACAAGTCATACAATGGTCACATGAATACAACACATAATACACAAGTCATCCGACTATGGATGAAAACATGAAAAGCACAACGACATCCATCCTGCTATCCCAGGCAGCTGACCAGGAACTTATCCCAAGACAGACGAAGAAGAAGAAGAAAGAACTCCAACACAAGTAAACAACGCTCTCACGTCAAGTCATCGAAAACCTACATCTGCAACTACTGTTGTAGTATTTGTGAGCCACGAGGACTCAGCAATCCCATAACCATGGGTATCAAGAATGGCAAACCTTAATGGGTATGGAAAGGTTAAGTGGTGAGGTTGCTGCAGTGACTAAGCATTGTATGGTGGCTAACTTACGAGTATAAGAGTAAGAAGAGCATCTACGCAAAAGGTCACAAACTAGTAAGGATCAATAAGTGATCCTGGAGTACCTACGAGTCAAACATAACCCCACTGTGTTCTCTTCTCAAAATGAAAATAGACGGTCACGGTTACTCACGCGGTTGGTGTATTTTATTTTGGATCCTCCGTCAAGTTTTCTACAACTAGAAATTGACAAATTCCAATCTGCCACATAACCGCAAGCACTGCTTTCGAAAGATCATAAGCCTGCAGGGGTGTCCCAACTTAGCCCATCACAAGCTCTCACGATTAGCAGAGGTAATACCTCTTATCTTAGGGACAACCCGATCAGACTCGGAATCCCAGTGCACAAGACATTTTGGCAATGGTAAAACAAGTCCATTAAGACCACCCGCCGTGCCAACACAATAATAGTAGCCGCGCGTATCTCGTCTTAGGCTACGTCCGGATAGGTCAGCCTACAAGAATGCCAAATACCTTGAGTTTCCCCGCGGCGGCCCCGCAGTCCTCTCGTTTGGGACAAACACCATCAGTACTGGCCCCCTTGTATGTTGAAAAGAATCCTCAGGGACGCGACCCCCTATGCAAATTAATTAACTAATTAATAGTTTTATTACGTTGCACATTAAAACCAAAGGTGGGCCTTGTTGGAGGAGTTTTATTCAAAGCGAACTATCAAGTGGGTCCCATACCCCCAACCGTGTTAGGGACGCAAACTGAAGGAACATAACACCGGTTTATCGTTTCTTAAGGCGGCATGGGTGGCACAAAACACCGAGCAAATGCCAAGCCTTCCACCCATTGCCAAGTACATAGGTCCATTAATTATAGTAATAGATATTGTGATATTCCAACATCCAAGTTCTAACATGGAGCAATCTTCATCTTCACCTGCAACTAACAACTCTATAAGAGGGGCTGAGCAAGCGGTAACATAGCCATACAACGGTTTGTTGGGATGGTGTGAAAGGTTAGAGGGTGTTTCATGGCAACAATGAGAGGCTGACAAACAAATAGATAGGTACTGTGACATATAGCGATCGCATCGAGACAACTAGCATAGCGATGATAGTAATGAGATCCAAGGTGACGGTCATCTTGCCTGAGATCCCGCAAGGAATAAGAACGAGTCCATGAAGAAGAAGCCACGAAGATGAACCAAGTGTAGTCAAACGAATCCTCACGATCGCAAACAACACGGTAAACACACAACACATAAACAAGGCATGATGCTCAACCAAGTATGATGCTTGACAAGGCTACATGATGCAACTCATGGCAAGGGATGAAGCATACAAGATCAACACAACCAAGCAAGTTTAAATTAGGCCAGAAACAACATATAACAATTCTGGTAAGTCCTCATATGCAAATTTCGAAATTGGTCCAGATCTGAACAAACCTTATGTTAAAGTTGTTCAACAGCAAGTTAACATGCACCATGATGATCTACACTAAATTCTAGTCAAGTTACATATAATGTTCATTTAATTTGGAGCTACGGCCTAGAAGATATGAGCAAAACAAGTTACACATGGCATTGATGCAAAATGCATTCAAACATCAAGCACAAAACTCCAAAACATGGATGCAACATGACATGATGCATGAACATGCCAAACCAAGCAAGTTGCATGTAGAGCACACTCCAAACGGAGCCACGGTTCAACACATACACATGAAACAAGTTTAAAGGACAAGTTGTCCAAAACAGCAACAAGGTATCTTACAAGCATTAAAACAACATGCTACAACTACAAGATAGGAAAAATAATGGCATGAGCTCAAACTACAGATTACATGCTTCAAATAACAACAAGGATCAGGTTCATAGGCATCAAGAATGAACAACATGATCAAGGCAACATGCAAACTTTATATCTCAGATTATGACTGAAAAATAGAGCATATAGTGAGCGGAGTTAATAAGTTGACATGTTGGAGGCAAGAAACAAGTATGCTACAACACAAGAACATGACAAGGAAAAGCATGGCATGCTAGAACACAACATGGAGCTCAAGTAACACAAGATGGCATATACATGGGAGCAACAAGTTCATGGCACTCATCAAAACAAGATGGAAATATGATATAACAGATTATCAGACTTAGTGAAAATCTGGGAATGCAACAACATCATGAGGCTTAGTTTCGAGGGATATAACATCAAGCATATCAATTCTAATAAGCATGTAGTAGGCATGGCAAAGAACAAATAACACCATAGGATCAACTCCATATGATGCATAGATTGATTACAACAAGCTTTGCCAAATTGAATATGCTGTTGACCGGCTGACTGATATATTATCAAGCAAATTGAGAGCAAGAAAAGGACATGCTACTGCAACTTATAATTTCAAACAAGGGCAGGGATGGATAGAGCATAACATGTACTTCAAGACATGACCATTGGGCATTCCAAAACATGCATGGATATGACTGTAGCGTCAAGCAAACATGGCATCACAATATAACAGTTTCAGACTTAGCAGTTTCGAACAAGTCCATGAAACAACAAACAGTGAGTAGGTCACTTTGCAAGCTTGTTGCACTCACCACAAGGCATATCATGAAAAACTAATTACACCATTGCAAATATGACATGATTGTGATCCTAAAACATGTTGACATGATGCTCAAAGGAAAATCACACAAAAATATATGAAAAAGATAAATCAGCAAGTTATTACAGTTTTCAGCAGTTAACAGCACTTAGCACTTGTTTGACAAGGATTAGCAAGGCAATATGAACAGTAGCATGCATGCAAATGCAACTATCATGTAGAGCATACAAAGACAAACATTTTGACATATTGTACAACATCATAGCATGAACATGCACAAAGTTATGGCCCTCACAAAATGACTATATGATGTTGATATTCAGGGACTTCGGCATATTTCGAAGAAAACACACGAAGTGAGCGATTATTAGCTATAATGCGCGGGCGTGGGATCCAACGGTGGCTCACCTACAGGCCTTGGCCAATGAAGCAGAGGAGGAGGCTGGTCGCACGGGGGGGGGGTGGGCCGTGGAGGTGGACCGGAAAGGTGGCGTGGCCTGGGCCGTAGCAGTGGCTGGGGCCCACAAGCGGCATCGTGGTCGTCCTCGTCTCCCACGACCAGGAGACGGTGGTGGAGCTCGATCTGGCGAGAGCGGCGGCACGAGGATGCAGGGGAACTTCAACGCGGAGGGAGGAGGATCCGGGATCCGATGGGGATCTACGGAGGCGAGGAGGCGGACGGCGGCGGTGCCGAGGGACGACAAAGGAGTGGTGGATGGCGGCGGATCCGTCCTGGGGTCACCGACGTGGATCGGCAGAGGCGAGGGAGCAGGTTGGGCAAAAAAAGGGGCTCGACGACGGAGCGAGCGACGAGGCCAGAGCGCGGAGCGGCGGCAGGCTCCGGCGAGGACGGCGCAATGGCGGCGGGGAGCTGCATAGGGAACGACGACGCTCGAGGTGCGGAGGGAGCCATAGGCGTGCGGTAGCGGGACCTGGGCTGCGATGGATCCGGGCAGAGGGGGCCACGGATGGGCCCGGCATGCCCGCGCGATGCTGGCGCGGTGGAGGCGACGACGTGGACGGCTCCGGTTGGCCATGGGCGTCTGTAGGGCGGCGGCTGACCAATGGAGGGGCACCAAGTGGCGGGCTCGGGCTGGGCTGCGCCGGATCTGGAGGTGGAGGTGGCTGGCAGCTGCGGGATCTCGAGGAGGTGGGGTCTAGGGGTAGGGTAAGGCTAGGGTGTCCAGATTTGGAAGGGAGGTATGTATATGTAGGGTAGGCTAGGGTTAGGGGGTTTGAGGGTGTTTGTAGAGCATCTGACCGCGATCTGATGGTTCCAGACACGAGGTGGGTTATTTTGGATCTAGTGGGCTGTGTAGGAGGGGCCGTGGGATGTAAGAAGAGGAGAGAGTGTAGCTCGGCACTGGTTTTCTGAGACCGAAAACGTCCGACGAATAAACCGGTGATGGTGCCGCTATAGTTTAACGGGTGGGCTATCAAACGAGCGCTGAATGCGACGAAATTTGATCGGCGGTCCGCCTACACTATAATAAGACCACACACCAAGTTTCGACCCATTTCGAGAACATTTTTTGGCCAGTTATAAAATAAATATTCGGAGGTAGCGCAGGCGCGTGTGAGTGTGTCTGGGCTCAGAAGGACAATGAAAAGGACGAGGGGGGCTCGACAACTACAGACGGATGCAAGTTTTGAAAACTATGTAGATGCAATGCACATGATGACATGGAAAAATGCAACACGCAAGAAAATGGCATGGCAACGACAGCGAATAAGAGGAAGACACCTGGCACATCTGTCTCGGGGTGTCATAGCTTGCTCGACTGCCGGTGCTCGATAACTGACAACCTTCTTGCCTTGGTCCACTTTTGCAGCTTCAACAAGTTCTTCCCTCTTCAGCTCGATCTTCATCAGCCAAGCATCTTATTCCATCGGGTTGGAGGATGAGGAAGACATGATGCTTAGCTTGGTAGATCTGACCGAAAACAGCAAGAAAAGAAAACAGAAGATTTCTCCGTGATAGGGTGGTCAACAAGTTCGGGGAGTATATATACAATTTTTTTCTTGCGAAACAAGCAAGCTGTAGAAAAATGGAGTCCGGAAGGTACCCGAGGTGGGCACAACCCACTTGGGCGCGCCACGCTTGCGTGGCGCATCGTGGTGTCTTATGCCCACCAGGGTGCGCTTCCCGATAGTTTCTTATTTTCCTATTTTTACAAATATTCCATAACTGACAATATTTTTGCGGATTTTTCTGACTCTGTTTACTTACCGTATCACGTACCTCCTTATTTTGACGATTATGTAGTGTTTCGGAGGGATTATTTTATGTGTTCCTGTGGTGTTAAAGTTTGGATAATTTTACTTTCAACATTAATGGGCGTACCTAAGATGTAAAGCTTTATTTGTTTCCCGTTAACAACCTTCGGGTTAGTGCCTTCGAAATTATTTATTTTGATGGCACCAGACCGGTAAACCTCCTCGATGACATATGGGCCTTCCCATTTCAAGAGGAGTTTCCTTGCAAAGAATCTGAAATGAGAGTTGTACAAAAGAACATACTCTCCGGCTTTAAACTCACGTATTTGAATTCTTTTGTCATCCACCTTTTAACCTTTTCTTTGAATAACTTTGCATTTTCATAATCTTTGGTTCTCCATTTATCTAATGAGCTAATATCAAATAACCTCTTTTCACAGGCAAGTTTGAAATCATAGTTGAGTTCTTTAACTACCTATTATGCTTTATGTTCTAACTCAAGAGGTAAATGACAAGCTTTTCCATAAACCATTTTATAAGGAGACATACCCATAGGATTTTTATATGTTGTTTTATATGCCTAAAGTGCATCATCTAATTTCTTAGATAAATTCTTCCTCGACCTATTGACAGTATTTGGCAAAATTAATTTTATTTCTCTATTTCTAAGCTCAACTTGACCACTAGACTGAGGATGATAAGGTGATGCAATTCTATGGTTAACATAATACTTAGCAAGCATCTTACGAAAAGCATCATGAATAAAGTGTGAACCACCAAACCTTGGAAAAATAACTTCCTTAAGCATTTTAATAGAGGTGTTGTGATCAGCACTACTGGTTGGAATAGCTTCTACCCATTTAGTAACATAATCAATAACAACCAAAATATGTGTATACCCATTAGAGGAAGGAAAAGGTCACATGTAGTCAAATCCCCAAACATAAAATGGTTCAACAGCAAGTTAATAATTCACAGGCATTTCCTGACGCTTACCGATATTACATATTCTTTTTCTTTCATCACAAGATGAGACAAACTTACGGGCATCCTTGAAGAGAGTAGGCCAATAAAATCCAGATTGCAATACCTTGTGAGCAGTTCTATCTCCAGCATTATGCCCTCCATAAGCCTTGGAGTGGCATTTCCATAGGATTTGTCCCTGTTCATGCTGAGGTACACAATGTCTAATAATACCATCTACTCCTTCTTTATAAAGATGTGGGTCATCCCAAAAGTAATGTCTTAAATCATAGAAGAATTTTTTCTTTTGTTGATATGTAAAGCTAGGTGGTAAATATTTAGCAACAATGCAATTAGCATAATCAGCATACCAAGGAGTACTATTAGTACCATTTATTGTAGCTAACTGCTCATTAGGAAAGTTATGATCAATAGGTAGTGGGTCACCAAACACATTTTCAAGCCTAGACAAGTTATCAGCTACGGGGTTCTCAGCTCCTTTTCTATCAATAATATGTAAGTCAAATTCTTGTAACAAGAGAACCCAATGAATAAGTCTAGGTTTAGCATCTTTCTTTTCCATAAATTATTTAATAGCAGCATGGTCCGTGAGAACAGTTACTTTGGAATCAACAATATAAGGTCTAAATTTATCACAAGAAAACACAACTGCTAAGAATTCCTTTTTAATTATAGCATAATTTCTTTGAGCACTGTCTAGAGTTTTACTAGCATAATGAATAACATTCAATTATTATCGACTCTTTGTCCTAGAACAGCACCAACAACATAATCACTAGCATCACACATAATATAAAGAGTCAAGTTCCAATCAGGTGGTTGAACAATAGGTGTAGATAATAAGGCTTTTTTGAGTGTTTCAAAGGCTTCAGGACAATCATCTTCAAAAACTAAAGGAACATGATTTTGCAAGAGACTAGTAAGAGGCCTAGAGATTTTAGAAAAGCCTTTGATAAATCTTCTATAGAAACCAGCATGACCTAGGAAACTATGAATACCGTTGATGTCCTTAGGACATGGCATTTTGTCAATTGCATCAACCTTGGCTTGGTCCACTTTGATACCTCTTTCAGAAATTTTATGACCCAAAACAATGCCTTCGTTAACCATAAAGTGTCACTTCTCCCAATTCAAGACGAGATTTGTTTGTTCACATCTCTGCCAAACTTGCTCAAGATTGCTTAAACAATCATCAAAAGACTTCCCATAAACAGAAAAGTCATCCATGAAAACCTCAACAATCTTTTCACAAAAGTCAGAGAATATAGCCATCATGCATGTTTGAAAGGTAGCAGGTGCATTACATAAACCAAAAGGCATACGTCTATAAGCATAGGTTCCAAAAGGACAAGTAAAGGTGGTATTTTCTTGATCAGGTTGAGAAATAGGTATTTTTGAAAAGCCAGAATATCCATCAAGTAAGCAAAAATATATGTGCTTAGATAATCTTTCAAGCATCTGATCAATAAAAGGCAAAGGGTAATGATATTTTCTAGTAGCTTTATTTAATTTTTTGAAATCAATTACTGTTCTATAGCATGTAACAATTCTTTGTTGAATAAGTTCATTCTTATCATTAGGAACAACAGTTATACATCCTTTCTTAGGGATAGAATGAACAGGGCTTACCCATCTACTATCAGCTATGGGATAGATTATACCTGCTTCCACAAGTTTTAATATTTCAGTTCTTACCACTTCTTTAATCTTCGGGTTTAACATACGTTGGTGATCAACAACTGGTTTAGCATCAGGTTCCATATTAATTTTGTGTTGACATAGAGTGGGAATAATGCCCTTTAAATCAGCAAGAGTATATCCAATAGCAGCTCGGTGCTTCCTTAGAACTTTCAATAATCTTTCATCTTCGTGTTTTGAAAGATCAGCACTAATAATAACAGGACATATTTTCTTTTCATCGAGATAAGCATATTTGAAAGTGTCTGGCAATTGTTTTAATTCAAACACATGATCACCTTTAGGTGGAGGAGGACCTCCAAGAGTTTCAATAGGCAGATTGTGTTTAAGTAGGGGACGTTGTTCAAAGAAATTTTTATCTATTTCATTTCTTTCATGGATATGCAAATCATTTTCATGGTCTAGTAAATATTGTTGTACAGGATCAGTAGGTGGCATAACAATAGAAGCAAGACCAATCAATTCATCCTTACTAGTCAATTATTTTTCATGATGATTTCTACTAAGCTTGGAAAAACTAAACTCGTGAGACTCATCACCAAAGCTAACACCCAAAGTTTGTTTCTTACAATGTATCTTAGCATTAACTGTGTTCAAGAAAGGTCTACGAAAGATAATGGGACAGAAGTCGTCTTGTGGGGAACCAAGAACAACAAAATCAGTAGGGTATTTTATTTTCCCACACAAGACTTCAACATCTCTAACAATCCCAATTGGTGATATAGTATCTCTATTAGCCAGTTGATTAGTGATAACAATGTCTTCTATTTCTGCAAGTGCTATGTCATTTATAATTTCTTGGTATAAAGAGTAGGAAATAGCACTCACACTAGCACCTATGTCACATAAACCATTATAGCGATGATCACCTATTTTAACTAAAATAACAGGCATGCCCACAACGTGTCTATATTTATCTTTTCTATCGGGTTTGGCAATTCTAGTAGCCTCTTCATTAAAGCAAATAACATGCCCATCTACATTTTCTTCAAGAGATCTTTTACCATAGTAATATTAGGTTCTACTTTAATTTACTCATCTGATTTAGGTGTTCTAACATAACTTTTGTTAACCATAGATGAAACTTTAGCATGTTCCTTTATCCTAGCAGGGAAAGGTGGTTTCTCAATATAAGCAGAAGGAACAACTGGATAAACATTATAAAGTATAGTTTCTTCTTTAACTGGTACCGGTTCTTTAATTTCTTCTTTAATAGGTGGGTGATATTTGAACCACTTCTCTTTGGGGAGATCAACATGTGTAGCAAATGATTCACAAAAGGAGGCACTATCTCAGAGTAAGTCCATATTTAGTGCTAAACTTTTGAAAAGCTTCGGTATCCATAAAAGATTTAACACAATCATACTTAAGTTTAATACCTGCCTCTTTACCTTCATCGAGTTCCCAATCTTTAGAGTTGCATTAAATTCTTTCCAAAAGATCCCACCGGAATTCAATAGTCTTCTTCATAAAAGAACCAGCACAAGAAGTATCAAGCATGGTTTGATCATTACGAGAAAGCCGAGCATAAAAGTTCTTGATAATAATTTCTCTTGGGAGCTCATGATTGGGGCAAGAATATAACATTGACTTAAGCCTCCCCCAAGCTGGAGCGATACTTTCTCCTTCACGAGGCCAAAAATTATATATATAATTCCAATCATGATGTACTAGATGCATAGAATATGTTTTTTGGTGGAACTCCAATTTTAAACGATTCCACTTCCATGATCCAATATCATCACCTAGCCTATACCATGCTAATGCTTTTACCTTCAAAGATAAAGGGAGAACCATTTTCATCACCTCATCTATGGGTAAATCTGCAAGCTTAACCAATCCACAAATTTGTTCTACATATATCAAGTGCATATCAGGATGTTCAGTTCCATCTCCTGCATAAGGATTAGCTAGAAGTTGTTCTATTCAGTATTTTTCAGTAGGTGAATTAGGTTGAGGGGCACTTAATTTTGGTTCTGGATGAGGTGAAGATACCCCGAACAAACCCCTCTAAGGATTGTTTTCTATAGTGGCAAGTGACAATAAATTTCAGCACACTATATAAATGTTTCCTTACCGAATTACACTTACCAAAGGCGCTTCACTCCCCGACAACGACGCCAAAAAATAGCCTTGATGACCCACAAGTATAGGGGATCAATTGTAGCTCTTTCGATAAGTAAGACTATCGAACCCAATGAGGAGCAGAAGGAAATGACAAGTGGTTTTCAGTAAGGTAGTGTCTGCAAGTGCAGAAATTGTAAGTAGCGAGTAGTTTGATAGCAAGGTAATTTGTAACGAGCAAGTAACAATAATTGTAAAAAAGTATGCAGAAAGGAAGCACAATCCTTTTGATACAAAGGACATGCCAATATGGTCTCTTATAGTAAGGAAAGCATTCTTTACATTACACGGGAATTTCAACTAGTCACTTTCATCATGTTGGTTTGTTTTGTGTTCGCTACTTTGATAATTTGATATGTGGGTGGACCGGTGCTTAGGTGATGTTCTTACTTGAACAAACCTTCTACTTATGATTAACCCTCCCGCAAGCATCCGGAACTACGATAAAAGTATTAAGAATAAATTCTAACCACATCATTAAACTCTAGGATCCAATCGGTCCCTTACGGAATAGTGCATAAACTGGGGTTTAAGTTTCTGTCACTCTCGCAACCCTCCATCTATTTACTAATCCACAATGCATTCCCTTAGGCCCAAATATGGTGAAGTTTCATGTAGTCGACATTCACATTACACCAGTAAGGGAATCACAACATACAGACTATCAAAATATCGAACACATATCAAATTCACATGATTACTTGCAACATGAATTCTCCTGTGACCTCAAGAACAAAGGCTACTACTCACAAGTGATGAACATGCTCAAGATCAGAGAAGTAATATATAGAGTAATGGATCTGACATATAATCTTCCACCAAATAAACCATATAGTAATCAACTACAAGATGTAATCAACACTACTAGTCACCCCCTAGCAACAATCTATAGTTCCGGTAACAAGATTGAATACAAGAGATGAACTAGGATTTGAGATGAGATGGTGCTAGTGAAGTTGTTGATGGAGATTGCCCTCCCCAAGATGGGAGAGCTGTTGGTGATGATGACGACAAAGATTTCCACCTCCGGGAGGAAGTTGCCCCGGCAGAATCGCTCGGCAGGAGGGCAAAAGTGTTCCTGCCAAAGTTCCACCTCGAGACGGTGGTGCTCTATCCTGAAAACCATCCCCTTTATTTTTCTAGATCAAAATGACTTATATACAAGAAGTTGGGCACCGGAGGTGGGCCGAGGTGGCCACAACCCACCAGGGCGCGCTAGGGGGTCCTAGCGCGCCCAGGTGGGTTGTGCCCACCTGGTGGCCCCCACTGGTGTTTATTGGCTCCAGTATTTCTTAAATAATTCATGAAAAATCCTCGTGGAGTTTCATCTCATTTGGAGTTGTGCAGAATAGGTGGCCTGACGTAGCTTTTTTAGGGGCAGATTTCCAGCTGCCGAAATTCTCCCTCTTGGTGTGTTCCTTGCAAATTATGAGAGAAAAGTCATTAGAATTACTCCAAAAAGCATTATTATGGATAACAACATTATAAATAACAGTCAGAACACATGATGCAAAATGGACGTATCACTTAACTTCAGCTGCCTTTGGGTGTATGACAGGTGGGCCAGCCTCCTGTCATACTCTCAAAGGCAGGTGCAGTAAGGTGGAGTAGCCAGGTGCTGGTATATGCTCTTGCCACATAATTTGTAGCCAAGCTTAGAGTCAGCAGCACAATAGTTGCATATAAATATGTAGTATAAAGGAGGGAATACTACTTTTTTGATACATGGCCCATCTCACTCGCTCAGAACATTGACGGTGTTCTGCGAATCATTGGGATTGATTAGCATGCATGTTAGTTTCCTTTGTATTTGATGGAATGTTATAACGAGAAAACTTTGGAGGCAACATGGCACATGTAACCAAAGGTGAAAGCTTAATAGCAGTACAACACAATTTAATTATGCTAGAAAATTAAGTGTACATATAAACATATCCTGGAAGCTTGATAGCAATGCCACAAATCTTTCAAACTTCCTTTCTCCCGCGGAGGGATTAGTAGCCAGCCCCAACCAGTCAGCTTTAGTACTAACCATGATTTTACTAGTACCGGTAAATGGTCTTGATTAATAAAACAAACATACCGAAGACACACACACTAAACACTTCGAAAAAAATGAGATCATCCTGGACTAGCCCTTGCAGGCATAGTATTTCTTATAGAAGAAACTCTAAGCACCCCGGGCACACACACACACTAACTACTTCTCACATGCTTGCCAGACGTAATTGTTCTCTTTGTCGTCCTTGTCTGCGGCAGCCCATCGTGGTTAGATCTCTGGCAAGTTCGCATCAGCGTCACCATAACTACCGCCGCGATCCTGGTAGGCGGAGGCATCGAGACATGCTTGCCAGACACGGTCGTTCCACTTTTCGTCCTGGTCGACGGCAGCCCCTTGTGCTTGGATCTCTGCAGAGCTCTCCTCTGCTAAATGTGTGTCCTCTTCTTTCTTGCATCGGCGGGACTCTATTTTCTAGTGTGCTTTCTGCCTTTTCCGCTCCTTCCATGCGGCTTTGGTCGCCTCTTGCTCCACCGCCCATTCGGCCATGGCAGCTTCAAAGTGCGCCCACGTGGGTGTGCGGCCGCGGGCAGCGATGAACTCAGTACGGCGGCACACCATCACTTCCTTACCACATCGCGGTTGCATGAACGATGCTTTGGAGATAACTCTGAGCTCTGGAGCAAAGTGTCCGGACAACCTTATAGCGCGGTGGTTTTTTAGAGCTCAAGGACAAACGAGTCAGGAAATTCGGATGCACCTACTATCGGACACGCTTAAATTCTGTGGCCTCTAGAAACTGTGTGCACTCACCCAGTGGGTTGCGTTGTAATTGGCCGGAACCCCAGGCACGCGGATCGTGCGTGTGCACCGTGGGATGCACCACAATCGGACGACAATCCACGTCCTTCTATGTTTTCATGTACTAGTATATGGGCTACTAAATGTCTAGAGAATACACATAATAACACTGTGCTACTTCCTTCACATCCCTTCCTTACATGCATGCGAGCGTATTAATGATCCCGGTTAACGAAAAGAAAAGTTGGCACGCAAAGAAGTCATTAAATTTCACTACCTGGCATGCATGGAATGGAGTACTAAAAAGTTTAGCAATTAAAGCCTCCAATGCACCGGGGCTATGTCACACCCTGATTTTCATGTCACATTGCTTAAGCTAATTATCATGTTAAAAATATGGATTTGCAAAAACTTTTGAGTGTTTTTGGCTCTGCTTGATTGATTTTCTATCTGCTGTTTGCTAGTGCTCTAAAAATCAAATAAATCCTCCAACTCTTATACTTCATCTCCTTGATCCAAAACCTTTTCCCAATGATCATGCCATGTGTATAGACCAGTATAGAATTTTCTTATAAAAATACTTTGGCCAAATAGTATTTTCTAAAATTAGTTTTCCAAAAACCCATGAATTGAGGTTTGCACTACATGTACCTTATTTAGGGTGTGAAAAATCTTTCAAAAAGTATATTTTAATCCTATTAGGTATAGGACTCCCAGAAACCACAATATTATAATTTTAAAAGTTATTTTTATATTTTATTTAAAAGCTTTTTCTTAAGGCTATAAATTGTCTTTAATAGGGAAAAATTATTTAATCATTTCAAAAATATTTGCCAAAATTCAGGGAGACTCATAGGACATATATTGTCCATATATAAGAGTTTCAACACATGGTCATGTTCAAAATATTGGACAAATCCTTCCAAAACCCTTTTTGGATATTTCAAGATTTTGAAATATTTACAAAGGAAATATTCTCCAAAAATTCTAGGGAAATTCTATCATGTCACATATGACATATTTGATGATCTTGCAAAGCCTCATGCCTTGAAGATCAAGGGAACATCATCTAATCCCCTCAAAACAATTTCTGTCCATTTTGAAGTTTGAGCAACTTTACATTGCCAAACTTGTCCAAATGCTCTCAAACTTGGTGCACATGCTAAGATGATGTAATTATGAATCTATGCCAAATGGCACAAGTTTTGGAGAAGCATAACTTGATCTAAGTGCCACAAAACCATTTCTGTTCAAATTCAAATTTGAACAACTCTACATTGTCAACTTTTTACCTGGGGCTTCAAACATTGTAGGCATGATCATAACCCCAAATGATGATAGTACACCAAGTGTTGCATCAAGGGGAGATGTCTAGCTTAACTCAAACAAGGTGGAACCATTTCAGTTGATTTCTAGTGTTCACCAAAGTTACATTGGCAACTTTGCCCAAATGATCTCAAATTTGGTGAAAGGCCCTAATTGTGTGTGACATTCCATCCTGTTAAGTCTCATGTCAAGTGGAGCTATTTCGCTTGCCCAAAACATGATCAAACACCTTCTGTCAAATTACCAAAACCCTTGTTTGGACCCCTTTTACTTTTTCCCTTTACCTCAAATTCTTACCACAGCTTATCCTGATCATCTTCTACCCCCAGTAGCTCCCCCATGTCCTCAGCTCAATGATTGGGGGGTGAAAACCCCATTTCACTCCCCTGGACAGCAGCAGTCTCCTCCTCCCTCACCTCCCTCCTCATTCCAGTGGCTTCCCAGGGCAACCAAGACCATCCCACATTACTTTACTCCTCCCCTGACCTTCTATACAACCTTGGGCACGATGGACATGACCAGAGCGGCGAGGACACGACCGTGCCAGCCATTCGGGCGCTCTGGAGCACGCTACAGTGCGCTCCCGCACTATAGTCGCCTCCAATCGGCTGCTCCCGACAGCCTGGGGCCTCCCCCTCGTGTCCCCCGAGGCTGCCTCGACGTCCGCGACCTGCTGGACGGTCGGCCCTCTCCTCTCTCCCCCTCTCTCACCTCTGCTCGCACGCGCACCGGCCGACCACGAGTTCCAGTGAGCAAGCTCGCACGCGCGACCCCTCTGGCGCCTCCCCGCTCCTCCTCTCTCTTCCTCTAGGCGTGGACCAGCCCCACGAACGCCCTGGACATGCCCACTGGTGCCCCCGTGGCTTGCAATGACAGCAACGGCCTCGCCGGCGCATGCATCTTCGGTGGACCGCTGCTCACCTATTTATAGACCGCCCCCGAGCCCCCTTGTCGCTCCTTTGGCCCTTCCCTTCTCTCATACGCCTCCCAGGCCAACTCATCGCTCTCCCCGTGCCTCGCAACCACCTTTCTGGCCGGAGTCCCGCCGCCGGCCTCCGCTCGAATTCGTGCCAGCCCGAGCTTTCCTCCCTCTCCTACCCCCACCAGCGGACTCCCCTGAGCTAGGCGGACCTCCCAGAATCTTCCTCTCATCAAATGGCGCACCATAGCACCATGCCCAACTCTTGCCGATGCCACCGTCCGCCGGCGTCCAAGCCGCCGTCGACTCGATCATCCATCGCAGCCGTGGCATACATGAGTGGAAGCGGCGTTCTTCGCTGAGTCCATTCATAGCTCGAGCGTCGCCGGAGATGCCCTGCAGCGCCGGCAAGCCGCCATCGAGCATCGCCTCTGTTCCTCCCCGTCGCGTCGCGCTGGAGGAAGGGGATGAACCTGAGCGTTGGGCCCCGCGCATCAGCGACCTGGAGGCTGGGCCCCGTCGTTTAAGTGGAAGCGGCTTCAGCCGAAAGCGCCTAGCCGCCGCAAAGGCGTAATCCCCCGCGGGCGCCTTCGACGTGGCCAGGCCCCCTGCGTGTGGCTGTGCAGTTGGGCCGGCCCAGTGCACTTCGGCGTTATACTGCAGCCAAAACGTAGTATAGGTATAAACTCCTTCCCTTTTTCCTTTTTCTTTATCCAGTCAACTTCAAAAACCCACAAATAATTAATTTGAACTCCAAATTTGGTGATTCAAATTTCCTATGGCTCCATAAATCATGCTCTATCACATGGTGCAACATGCACATTATTCCAGAGACATTTCCTTCACACATAATTATCAAATGCCCATATTCCATTTTCTGTGATGAAATTTAGAAAATCACAGAGGGCTCAAATTTGATCCAAATGCAGTGGTTCAAATTCCTAGATGCTTGTCATATCCAAACTTAGTTTTGGAACATTTTTATTAATACTTTCTGTCCCCCACCAAATATTGAGCCATTTCTTCATATTTATCAGCTTTGCAAAATCCTAGGAATTTCATTTGAATTCCAAATCCAGTGAAACCAACTCCTAGATGCTTCTAAAATCATGACTTGATGATGGGTGCCTTGGCTCATCATTCAAGAATATATTTCTGTACACTTCTTTCAAATCCATAAACCCCTTGATTCTATCCTATTGAAATGTTCCAAGTCATCAATTGATCCAATACCTATGAAACCACCTTGGTCATTTCTAATATGACCAGAGGTATCCTAGAAAAGCCCAACTCCTATTTTTAGAGCACTTTTATTCTTGCTTTGATTGTGGTGCTTATTATGATTGTTTCCATCGTTAGTTGACGAATTAAACGGAGTACTCGGAGATGGACCAGAAGGTTT
This sequence comes from Secale cereale, assembly GCA_902687465.1. Lineage (NCBI taxonomy): Eukaryota > Viridiplantae > Streptophyta > Magnoliopsida > Poales > Poaceae > Secale > Secale cereale. The sequence continues at coordinate 221,495,531 of LR738713.1, read as the reverse complement.
GAAGACTCGGAAGAATAAGGCAAGCAGCCCTTTGACCATGTTCGAGAAACTTTTTATGCATGTCACATAGCACCTTATTATCGATGCATCGGAATCATGTTGAGGTGGAGACCACTTTGGTTGCTACCTTTGTTACTTACTGTTGAAACCTGGATCAAACATGACCCTACCTTCCTATGAGGGTTATGTGGGTGGGAGTAGATAGATGTATGCTATAGTAGTTGGCTACGCAAAATGGGTCCGAGTTATGCATCGAGTGAAACAAGTGTGGTCTGACATACTTGCAAATGACCCAGTGGGTGCCACTAATGCCCCTGGGAGTTGATGAGAAACTAGGGCACTACTTGGTGAAGAAGTAGTGTGCCGAGGCTTGATGAGAGTGTTGTTTACAGAGATGGATTAGATTTATGTGTGACTACCGTCCCAACCAAACATGCGCAACCACTCTACCCTTATATGAGAAAGGGCATTGTTGATTACCTAGGTCGATACTAGCATGGTGCCCGCATTACTAGTGACGGGGGTGACATGAGGTCACTCTCGGGACGGGGTCGTGCTTGGATAGGCGGCCATGACTATTTTCACAGGGCACCGGACACACCGTTGGTACCCCGTGTCAGTGGTATGTGATGAATATGGGAGCAAGTCTCCACAATTTCTAAGATGTGAAATGTTTGGCACGGGGCTGTTACCAATCGAGTGGACTCTATGTTAGTGTCGTCTAGGGAAAGATAGTGATCGGGTGCTTATCCCTGGTACTTGAGGTACCGCGGGTCATGGATGTCACGGAAGTTCCCCGGATCTAATGGGTAAAGTGTGCAACCTCTGCAGAGTGTCAAACTATTCGAATAGCCGTGTCCGCGGTCAAGGACAGTTGGGTGGTGCTACTTAGACTATGTCCATAAGTTTCTGGAAAACAACACGGTATGGTGGATCTGTCGATGTGATTGTGAGAAAGTTACAATGTGCTTGAGCATGAGTTGATTACAACTCTTTCTCGATAATGAAGTCTGTGACCTCCTGACACTTGTTGCAGACACATGCATGCCCATGTTATTTATTGATCATACTTGCATATGAAAAACTAGCTTTCCACAAAACTGCCAATTTAGCAGTAGAGCCTTGCATAATTATTCTGTCATCACACTTGGGTTGCTTGCGAGTACATTCAAAGTACTCATTGGCTTGCCACTGGTTATTTTATTGGCCAGGCATGAGAGAACAGGTTATGATGAAGACTCTTGGTGACGAGCATGTGAGCTAGGACGCTTCCAAGTCAGAATGCCTGTAGGGTTAAGGCAGATGGCATGGGTCCAAGTTGTCATTGAAGTTTTCCGCTGCGATGATATACTCAAGACTTGACCTTAATGGTCCTACTTGTGTAATACGGTATGTATGGATGTAAGACTCTTGTTATTCAGCTTCTGTGTGTTCAGTTAGCACTGATCTCTGGGATCACTGTACATGTGCATTCGGTGATCACGACTTATGAGTCGGGGTCCCGGCAGAGCTGGTATCAGAGCCATCCTGACTGTAGGAAGCCTTAGTTAGCATGGTCATTAGTTAGGGTAAAACTAGTTTTCAAAACTGCCTATACTTCTCTTCCCTTCTCAGTTTTTCGAAAACTAGGCTATACTTGATCTCTTCCCCTTCAAAACCTTGGTCGCTAAAACCCTTATGCCCCTGACCACTGGATTTTCTGTAATCCTCGTGGAGTGCACCTTGCCAAACACTCACCCACCTCTTCTGAATGCAAGATTGGTGACACCACGACAAGATGATACCAACAGAAATTACATCCTCGGTGGGTGAGGACATGGAGACCCATAAGAAGGTGATACCCTTGACAGTGCCCCAAGAAGATGCAACATTGGCCTATGATGACCAGGGTATAGGTTATGCAAAATCATGATATGCATCGCTAATAGAGTAATCATGTCACTACCGTTGTTGTGTCTGCAACCACCGGTGGATGAGAACCTCGCCATTTGGTCCGCCTCACCATAGTGAGCAGGAAAACGGTTCTCTTCGTCCCCCGTCCTTGGTGTCGATGTTGTCATCAACGTAACCGACATGTTGGACCTCTATTATGCCTTGTTATTGTCATTGCATATGGATTGCCTACCTGGTACCCTCGACGTCCCAGAAGGCACAAGGGATCGTCATGATTAAAGAGACAAGAAAAGACCAAGTCAACGCCAGCTACAAGGAGGCACCTTCACCACATCACCTCATCAGGCGAGAAGTTGTTGAAGATTCTTCAGGCTCAACCCGGATCATTCCTCAAACAACTACAAGGGACATAGCAACACCTGAAGAAACTCAGAAGACTGCACGAGGCACAAGTCACGACACTGAGTCCGAGAACCCCTAGGGTAGGATGAGTCGTGTACCCCCTATGCGCAGTCGAGTCCGTATGATGGTTCGAATAGAACCATGATTGTGTGCTGATTGCTTTTATTTGTTTGTGTTTTGACATAAGTCGCACTTTTGCCCTAGGCAACAAGTTCATGGCTATGTCATCTTCCTTGCCTTGTTTCTTTTGTTTCGGCCTTTTTGCACCTGTTTGATTGCACTTGCACTATAGAACCCCCTTTAGGCATTTCCCTATTCTACGCTACTTTTTCCCTCTCTTCTCTCTCCCCAGCTGAAGATCAGACCCCAAGATATTCCGAAGACGGCATTTGTAACCAGATATAGCCTGTACGAGTGCACGGTCATGTCCTTTGGGTTAACCAATGCCCCAGCTTACTTCATGTATCTCATGAATAAAGTCTTCATGGAATATTTGGACAAGTTCGTTGTTGTCTTCATCGATGACATTCTTGTCTTCTCGAAGTCGGAGGAAGAGCACGAGCAACATTTGAGGATGGTCCTAGACAAGCTTCGGGAGCACCAACTATATGCCAAATTCAGCAAGTGTGAGTTCTGGCTGCATAAAGTTGGATTCTTAGGTCATGTCTTGATCGAGGAAGGATTATTAGTAGATCCCGCAAAGATCGAAGCTGTGACCCAATGGCAATCTCCAACGACCGTCAAGGAAGTTAGAAGCTTCCTCGGACTTGTGGGGTATTACCGCCAATTCGTGGAAGGATTTTCTAGCATTGCACGGCCAATGACTCAGCTCTTCAAGAAGGACAAGAAGTTCGAGTGGACGCCAAAATGCGAAGAAAGCTTCCAAGAACTCAAGAAGAGATTGACCACCGCCCCAGTTCTGGCAACACCTGATATTCACAAGGAGTTCGTGATATATTGTGATGCCTCTCGAACCGGATTGGGAAGCGTTCTGATGCAAGAAGGCCGAGTCATAGCCTACCTCTCTAGGCAGCTACGACCTCATGAGGAGAACTACGCTACTCACGATCTTGAGTTAGCGGCAGTGGTTCATGCCTTGAAGACAGGGCGGCATTACCTCCTAGGGAAACGGTGTGAGATATACACAGACCACAAAAGTCTGAAGTACATTTTCACCCCGAAAGGAATTGAACATGAGGCAGCGGAGATGGTTGGAACTCATCAAAGACTATGACCTCAGTGTTCAATATCACCCTGGGAAGGCTAACGTGGTGGCCGATGCCTTAAGCAGGAAGGCTTGCTCTTTGAATACCGTTATTCAAGAAAGGCAGCCAACCTTGTTTAAGGAACTCGAGCAATTCAGTTTGGAATTGGTCACCCCTGGATTTCTAGATCATTTGGAAGTCAGACCGACCCTGATGGATGGGGTCAAGAAGGCACAAGATGGACACGCAAGCATTGAAGGCATCAAGAAGAAGATGAAGCTAGGCAAGGCCCCAGGATTCTCTAAAGACGAGCACGGGATTGTTTGGTACAAAGGCCGCATGTGCGTACCAAACAACACAGAGCTGAAGAACCTGATCCTGCAAGAAGCCCACAACACTCCATATTCCATCCACCCCGGAGGAACCAAGATGTATCAAGACTTGAAGGCACGATTCTGGTGGCACGGGATGAAAAGAGAGATTGCAACCTATGTTGCAAAGTGTGATGTGTGCCAAAGGGTCAAGGCTGAATATCAGCGACCTGCTGGATTGCTTCAACCACTCAAAGTTCCTGAGTGGAAGTGGGATAAAGTCCGAATGGACTTCATCACTGGATTACCAAGGTCGGATAGAGGACATGACTCTATCTGGGTCATAGTCGATCATTTGACCAAGGTGGCCCATTTCATTCCTGTCAAGACCACTTATGATGGCAACCAGCTGGCCGCTCTCTACATCGACCGAATCGTAAGTCTTCACGGCGTTCCCAAGGAGATTGTGTCAGATCGAGGAACCCAGTTCACCTCAAGGTTCTGGAAGAAGTTCCAAGAAGCCTTGGGAACCAAGTTATCTTTCAGCACGGCTTTCCACCCACAGACCGGAGGTCCGACAGAACGAGTCAATCAGATTCTCGAAGACATGCTCCGAGCCTGTGTCTTGGCATATGGAGCCAAGTGGGAGGATTGTCTCCCTTTTGCCGAGTTCTCCTATAACAACAGTTACCAGTCGAGCCTTCAGATGGCACCATTTGAGGTGTTGTACGGACGCAGATGTCGCACACCCCTCAACTGGTCAGATACTGGAGAAGGGCTAGTCTTTGGACCGGATATTCTCCGCGCAGCAGAAGAGCAAGTCCAACTAGTCAGAGAGCGTTTGAAGGCAGCCAAGTCAAGGCAAAAGAGCTATGCTGACACTCACCGTCGGGACATGAGTTTCCATGTCGGGGACCATGTGTACCTGCGGGTAACTTCTCTGAAGGGAACCAAGCGTTTCCACGTCAAGGGGAAGCTCGCACCAAGGTTCATTGGACCCTTTTGAGATCACTGCACGACGAGGAGAAGTGGCTTACCAGTTGGAACTACCACCCGAGCTATCCGGTGTGCACAATGTATTCCATGTGTCACAACTCCGGAAATGTCTCCAAGTTCCAGACAAGCCCAATCTCTACAAGGATGTTGATCACCAAGCCATTGATCTGCAGCCTGATTTGACCTACCGCGAGAAGCCCATTCGCATTCTGGACGAAGCAGAACGGCGGACGCGAAGCCGCACCATCAAGTACTTTAAGGTCCAGTGGAGCAACCACACCGAAGCAGAAGCAACCTGGGAACGTGAAGACTATCTTAGATCCGAGTTTCCCGATCTCTTTTAAGACCTAGTTTAGGAATCTCGAGGACGAGATTCTTGTAAGGGGGGTAGGTCTGTCACACCCTGATTTTCATGTCACATTGCTTAAGCTAATTATCATGTTAAAAATGTGGATTTGCAAAAACTTTTGAGTGTTTTTGGCTTTGCTTGATTGATTTTATATCAGCTGTTTGCTAGTGCTCTAAAAATCAAATAAATCCTCCAACTCTTATACTTCATCTCCTTGATCCAAAACCTTTTCCCAATGATCATGCCATGTGTATAGACCAGTATAGAATTTTCTTATAAAAATATTTTGGCCAAATAGTATTTTCTAAAATTAGTTTTCCAAAAAACCCTCAATTGAGGTTTGCACTACAAGTACCTTATTTAGGGTGTGAAAAATCTTTCAAAAATTATAGTTGAATCCTATTAGGTATAGGACTCCCAGAAACCACAATATTATAATTTTAAAAGTTATTTTTATATTTTATTTAAAAGCTTTTTCTTAAGGCCACAAATGGTCTTTAATAGGGAAAAATTATTTAATCATTTCAAAAATATTTGCCAAAATTCAGGGAGACTCATAGGACATATATTGTCCATATATAAGAGTTTCAACACATGGTCATGTTCAAAATATTGGACAAATCCTTCCAAAACCCTTTCTGGATATTTCAAGCTTTTGAAATATTTACAAAGGAAATATTCTCCAAAAATTCCAGGGAAATTCTATCATGTCATATATGACATATTTGATGATCTTGCAAAGCCTCATACCTTGAAGATCAAGGGAACATCATCTAATCCCCTCAAAACCAGTTCTGTCCATTTTGAAGTTTGAGCAACTTTACATTGCCAAACTTGTCCAAATGCTCTCAAACTTGGTGCACATGCTAAGATGATGTAATTATGCATCTATGCCAAATGGCACATGTTTTGGAGAAGCATAACTTGATCTAAGTGCCCCAAAACCATTTCTGTTCAAATTCAAATTTGAACAACTCTACAATGTCAACTTTTTACCTGGGGCTTCAAACTTTGTAGGCATGATCATAACCCCAAATGATGATAGTACACCAAGTGGTGCATCAAGCAGAGATTTCTAGCTTAACTCAAACAAGGTGGAACCATTTCTGTTGATTTCTAGGGTTCACCAAAGTTACATTGGCAACTTTGCCCAAATGATCTCAAATTTGGTGAAAGGCCCTAATTGTGTGTGACATTCCATCCTGTTAAGTCTCATGTCAAGTGGAGCTATTTTGCTTGCCCAAAACATGATCAAACACCTTCTGTCAAATTACCAAAACCCTTGTTTGGACCCCTTTTACTTTTTCCCTTTACCTCAAATTCTTACAACAGCTTATCCTGATCATCTTCTACCCCCAGTAACTCCCCCATGTCCTCAGCTCAATGATTGGGGGGTGAAAACCCCATTTTACTCCCCTGGACAGCAGCAGTCTCCTCCTCCCTCACCTCCCTCCTCATTCCAGTGGCTTCCCAGGGCAACCAAGACCATCCCACATTACTTTACTCCTCCCCTGACCTTCTAGACAACCTTGGGACGATGGACATGACCAGAGCGGCGAGGACACGACCGTGCCAGCCATTCGGGCGCTCTGGAGCGCGTTACAGTGCGCTCCCGCACTGTTTCTGGAAGAAATCGGGCAGCATAACAACTGTAAATGCTAAAACAAAGATTTGAGACATCATACAAATGATAGCATAGCCACTCAACAATCCATATCAAGGTTCCGGTCCAACAATCATCGTACTAAAAGGATAGAAACTGAACTGAGGCTTGAAACCAACAATCCTAAGAGTCTACGGATTAGTAACACGTGAACCTAGTAAGGATAAGAGGCCTAGTCCTAAATCCCCGTAGAAAGAATAGACTGACTCAGATCAGAAGGGCATAAGGTAAAGGAGTAAAAAGAGCCTTACGTTCCCTTCCACAATCAATTCCCCTACATATAACTAAGAATTTTTCTAGACTCAACATCGACCAGTTTGGCTTGAGAAACCTACAGGCAATCCAGCTCTGATGCCAACGCTGTCAGGACCCCGATCCTAAGTCACACAGATCTAGCTGTAACACGTCATATCACTTTGCGGCCTCACGCACGGTAACCCCACGGGTGCCACCTTACCTGGCCCGGGACCGTTTGCGCATTTTGGCACACGTATATGACAGTGTTGCTAGTATCCATATGACAGAGAACCCGGGCCGACATGGCTAGTTATAAACCAAAAGTTGCACTAGATTACAGAGACAGGCATCCATGACCCAGCAACGAACGTGTCGGTCATCAACGTATGAACCCAACTCGTAGCAAGCTACATGGACTTAAAGGAACAACGCGTGACATTTCCCCTAAGGGACAGACACGGGAACGAAGAAGGACACATGCCGGCCGGCCTACGTGTTCCGAGCAGTAGCAAGCTACCAAGGCTCATTGGAATCACTAGGAGGCATTTCCCTGTAAGGTAGGCTACCAAAGGAAAACAACTAGGTGTCGGATCCCACACATACCAAGCATTTCAACCATACACACAATATGCTCAATATGTGCAAATACAACATTGCATCACAACATAACTCTATGACTCAAAGTACTTTAATTAAGAGGCTCCAAGAGCCATACATAACATATCCATACAGGTAGGGGTCACATGACCCAACACTCAAGTCATACAGTCATACAAGCACAAGCGGAAGCTACATGTCTGAGTACAGACAACTTAGAAAATAAAACAGGCTTGGTGTAGCCTGACTATCTACAAGGCCCTTCACAAGCTCCAGATCACCGTCTGGGTGTCAAGCTACTCGTCGACGTCAACGTCTATGTAGAACCCATCAGCAGGGGCAAGGTTCTCCTCTGCAACAGTTATTAAGCAAACATGAGTACAAAGGTACTCAGCAAGTCTTACCACAGAACCTATCATAAATGCAACATTATCAACAGGGGGCAGTGGAGTTTATAGCAGAAAGCCAGCTTTGACTCTTGGCTAACCTATGCTACGACTCTCAACAGATTGCAAGATGTTATTACGAACACGAGTCCTCTACTCACCACATCAATACACTACCGAGGATCCTCTTCCGTCATCCTACGGAAGGGCCATCCACGGCACTCACACTTATCTTGAGGCTTTTAGTAGTATCCATCAACTTGTCTATGAACTGTAAGAGTAACCAAGTAGTTCGTACCGCGAACAACGGCTATTCGAATAGTTTGATAACCCTGCAGGGGTGTACCTCTTCACACACGCTTTCACCACTTACCGCCGTTTACTCGGCGTGTACTCGGCAACCTTCAAGCGGAAGCCCAGCGAGGGTGTCGGCCACGACCTGACTAACTACTCAAGTCTCTCGTCCAGGTTTATCTTCTATTTGGGTTCCATCCGTGGGGAGATCCGGCCGGGGTGTCGCTCACGGCCCCAAACGATGTGTACAGGGTTCCCGAGTCACCAAACGGGCAACCGGTACACCGTGCCACGTACCTGTCGCATCACAACCCACCCCGAGGGTCAGCGCTGTGCACGACCTCCAGTAAACTATAAACACCAGAAAGTAGTTGCAACTCCTGGACAGAGATCGAGGGTAATTAATAAGCCGAGAGGGTCCATTGGTTTCGGGCCCAATGCATGGTAGTAACTGCAACTTGAACCACACATACAGATCTCAGGTCCTATGGACGATTCCAATGAAACAACCCACCATGTACTCCTACATGGCCTTTCATCGATACCTTTACCAAGCGTATTCCACACTTCCTTCTCTTTATCGGTATGATCATTTCACTCTGATCCATCACCCAGATGAATCAGACCAGACACAACTCTAAGCATAGCAGGCAACATAAACAAATAGCATGGTGGATCACACATCACATGGCTCAATCAACTCCTACACAGTAAATAGTTGAAACCCACTAGCATGTGTAGGAGTTGATTGAGCCATGTGATGTGTGATCCACCATGCTATTTGTTTATGTTGCCTGCTATGCTTAGAGTTGTGTCAGGTCTGGTTCATCTGGGTGATTGATCAGAGTGAAATGATCATACCGATAAAGAGAAGGAAGTGTGGAATACGCTTGGTAAAGGTATCGATGAAAGGCCATGTAGGAGTACATGGTGGGTTGTTTCATTGGAATCGTCCATAGGACCTGAGATCTGTATGTGTGGTTCAAGTTGCAGTTATTACCACGCATTGGGCCCGAAACCAATGGACCCTCTCGGCTTATTAATTACCCTCGATCTCTGTCTAGGAGTTGCAACTAGTTTCTGGTGTTTATAGTTTACTGGAGGTCGTGCACAACGCTGACCCTCGGGGTGGGTTGTGATGCGACATGTACGTGGCACGGTGTACCGGTTGCCCGTTTGGTGACTCGGGAACCCTGTACACATCGTTCGGGGCCTTGAGCGACACCCCGGCCGGATCTCCCCACGGATGGAACCCAAATAGGCGATAAACCTGGACGAGAGACTTGAGTAGTTAGTCAGGTCGTGGCCGACACCCTCGCTGGGCTTCCGCTTGAAGGTTGCCGAGTACACGTCGAGTAAACGGCGATAAGTGGTGGAAGCGTGTGTGAAGAGGTACACCCCTGCAGGGTTATCAATCTATTCGAATAGTCGTTGTTCGCGGTACGGACTACTTGGTTACTCTTACAGTTCATAGACAAGTTGACGGATACTACTAAAAGCCTCAAGATAAGTGTGAGTGCCGTGGATGGCCCTTACGTAGGATGACGGAAGAGGATCCTCGGTAGTGTATTGATGTGGTGAGTAGAGGACTCGTGTTCGTAATAACATCTTGCAATCTGTTGAGAGTTGTAGTATAGGTTAGCCAAGAGTCAAAGCTGGCTTTCTGTTATAAACTCCACTGCCCCCTTTTGATAATGTTGCATGTATGATAGGTTCTGTGGTAAGACTTGCTGAGTACCTTTGTACTCATGTTTGCTTAATAACTGTTGCAGAGGAGAACCCTGCCCCTGCTGATGGGTCCTACATAGACGTTGACGTCGACGAGTAGCTTGACACCCAGACGGAGATCTGGAGCTTGTGAAGGGCCTTGTAGATAGTCGGGCTACACCAAGCCTGTTTTATTTTCTAAGTTGTCTGTACTCAGACATGTAGCTTCCGCTTGTGCTTGTATGACTGTATGACTTGAGTGTTGGGTTATGTGACCCCTACCTGTATGGATATGTTATGTATGGCTCTTGGAGCCTTTTAAATAAAGTACTTTGAGTCATAGAGTTCTGTTGTGATGCAATGTTGTAATTGCACATATTGAGCATATTGTGTGTATGATTGAAATGCTTGGTATGTGTGGGATCTGACACCTAGTTATTTTCCTTTGGTAGCCTACCTTACATGGAAATGTCTCCTAGTGATTCCAATGAGCCTTGGTAGCTTGCTACTGCTCGGAACACGTAGGCTGGCCGGCATGTGTCCTTCTTCGTTCCTGTGTCTGTCCCTTAGGGGAAATGTCACGCGTTGTTCCTTTAATTCCATGTATCTTGCTACGACCTGGGTTCATACGTTGATGACCGACACGTTCGTTGCTGGGTCATGGATGCCTGTCTATGTAATCTAGTGCCACTTTTGGTTTATAACTAGCCATGTCGGCCCGGGTTCTCTGTCATATGGATGCTAGCGATACTGTCATATACGTGTGCCAAAATGCGCAAACGGTCCCGGGCCAGGTAAGGTGGCACCCGTGGGGTTACCGTGCGTGAGGCCGCAAAGTGATATGACATGTTATAGCTAGATCGGTGTGACTTAGGATCGGGGTTCTAACACGCACTGTACCCACACTACGGAACCCATGGCCTCGTTCTCCCATTCGGGTGGACCAACGGTGTTTCGACAAAACCGATCTACTGTCATGACACTCTCCCGGCCACTCCGACCAACTACCCTTTAGGCTAAGTGCTGGGTGGCCCCGTGTCGACCAAAGACACAACGACCACCGTCGTGGCCAAACATAAATGGTCCCAAACGGGGACCCGGGTCCATAACAACAAGAACAGGCACACAAGGTTATGTCTGCTTACCGGGCCTAGGTATTGCATGCCCATAACCTTCCCCCGTTGGAGGAACCAGCGAGAAGCATGACAATAGACCCAGTTAGGACCTTCCCATAAAGTTAAACGTGGTTGCACTGTTTAGTTTGATATGGTGGCACCATGACTCAGCCAACAGTTGTTCAAGTTCAATTTAATCCGGTTAAACTTGAATGCAGATATGCTGAGCCATGATAAAATACATGATGCAATTAAAATGCATGAGCATGAATAACAACATAATCATGAGACAACCATAACTAACCACCATATCAATGATGAATCAAAAACATGGCATACTGACTAACATGAACAATCATAAGTACATATTTGTTCAAAAAATAACTACTATTATCAAGAGCAAATATCATGCAAGAACGTATCAACAATACTAACATGCAAGCATTTAATTAACTGGATGCAAAGGAACATGCATAACAACGGTACTCGGGACAGACGACAGTCATGCCCCGAAGACCTTCACAAATATCAATATGCACTACTAGCAAGCATAAACATATGAAAGGAATACTAGAAACTAGCATGGCACGATAAACAGGTGCATAACAACATAGCAAGAAAATAAACAATAACCCCAAAGCATTACTGAAACAATGATAACCATATTTTAAACAAGCAAACATTTAATAAATATTCAAGTTTAAAACCATGGCTACAGCATGACTATCATGCAAGTGGGTATTGTGGCTTGCCTAGGGTGACGGAGACTCCAGGAAAAAGTGCGGAACGATCGCCAAAAGAATCGCCGGAAATAGTTCTCTCTCGGAGGGGGCTGTTTACGGCAAGGGCAAAATGGTCATTTCCAGTATGTCAAACCATAGTGAAAATAATACCAATAGAAAGGTCTCGACAAGACGAAGACGTGGGCTTTGGAATCACCTGATTCGGAGTTACGGTTGAAAAGTTATGAAGGGTTGAACATCAGGGACCAATCTATGAAAGTTTCTGCTACAAACAAGTCCGTGAGTGGATAAGACAGAAGCGCAGAATAAGGAATACGCCTTTAGAACATGGAAAACGTATTCTGATCCGAAGAAGGAAAGAAATACGCTTTCATAAAGTGAAAAGACCTTTCAAGAAGACGTTTCCACTTAAAAACAGATGGGCCCGTGGGTTGTGCCACTTACAGGAGGGGCCCACGGGCAGGGGGAGGGCCGATCGATCGTATTCTTCCTCCCGCCACTGCGCCTCAGGTGAAGTAGAGCAGCGACAGAGGGGGGGAACCGGCCAAGGGGTCGGCCAGCTCCGGCCACTCCCGGCAAAAGGCGAAACCACCGGCGGGTGCAGCGGGTCCTGGCGCACCCGTGCCCGGGCAGCAGGAGCGCCAGGGCGGCTTGGAAGGGTGGTGACGGGAGGAGGACTGGGGAGGCAGAGACGAGCCGCGCCGAGGGGGCCGGCCGGCTCCGGCTCTCTTTGGACGAACGGAGGGCACAAGCAGACTCAGGGCGGTGCATTGGCTCCGTTCAGAGGATCAGGTGCCGCCGGGATGGACTAGAGAGGAGGGGAGGGACAGCGCCATGGAGGTACAAAGAGCTCAGGCAGTGGAGCTTCTTGGAGCTGCGGGCACTCCGGCGAGGGGGCAAGGGTGTGGGGCGACTCGGGGGAGTGTGTCGAACACTATGGACATGCTGGGAGGGGGAGGGGCGCGCTGGGTTGGCCGGAACTAGGTCGAGGTCGAGGCGGCCATGGCGAACGGAGAAGAACTCCGGCGAAGTGAGGAGAC
>LR738713.1:221444757-221482283 GCA_902687465.1 Secale cereale | reverse complement strand
GGGGTCGAGGGCCCTAAAATAGGCGCGGAGGAGGTCTTTGGACGACCACAAGAGGGCTCCAATAGTGCACTAATGGAGGTCAGGGGCAGAGAACGATAGTGGCACTATTGTGATGGCGCGCTGCCGGCGAGCGATGACGAGGCAGTGATGCAGGGAGGTGCAGACAAGCACGGGCTAGCTCCAAGAAATGGCTTGAGGCCGAGACGAGGAGGGAGGCGACGAGCACAGCGGCCTGACTGTTCCGGAGCATGCACTGTGCATGACGCAGGTGCAGTCACCACGCGCACTTGTGCAAGCGGCGAGCTTTGGCGTGGCTGACCATGTCCAGTAGGTTTACCTCAATGCCCTTAGTAGAAATGAAGAAAGAAAATGATCCAGGGGCAAAGAATCGATTTGCAGATGGCTCCATGGTAAAACAATAGTAAGGTGCTTGTTACTTCCTGTGGTTTAACCAGCTTGGTAACTTGGTAGAATGTTTGTTTGGCGATGAATTTACACCAAGATGACCTAGATCACCAAAAACCAGATTAAGAAGACGCATTTAGCTTAGGGTTGCTGTGGAAAGTGCCAACCTGGCCAGATTTGGGGATGAGGATGTTGCACTCACACACTTAAGTGTCATGGGCTGAAATTTTGTGTAGGGAGCTTATTTGACCATATGGAGCTGCTGTAAAAAGATCATGCTATTTGGAGTTACCAAAGTGGCACTTCCTTCACAAAGCTCCAATCTGGGCAGAATCTTGGAAAAATTACTGAGGGTAAAAGGATAACTGGTTTGAGTCATAACTTGGTGAAGTTAGTAGAGGTAGATGTAAGAATGGCTGGTAAATTGGCATCTCAAATGAAGCAAGGTAAAATAGTGTTGCTTCACAAAGTGAAAATTTTACCAAAAATCAAGATTTTGAGCTGAGCTCACATAGATGATGTCCATGAGCTCAAATTTGGTGGAGATGCATGATTTGATCCAATGAAGAATGTGACCAAGTTTAATATCATTTGGAAATGCCTAGAATATACTTCCTTCACAAAGTTCCTTTCTGGATAGAAACTTTGAAAAATCACTGGAAAATAATTACTAGGCAAATGAGTATGAAAATTGGTATAAGGCAATGATAACGGATATAAAACGATGTCCACCAAGTTTGGGGTCAATTGGGGTAAGATAAATAGCACTTGCTTCACAAAGTGCCATTTAGGGAAGAATAGGAAAATGATTATTGGAGGATTATTTTTGAACATGGCAATGAAATGTTTTGCCATATTTGAGCAAGATATGACCCAAAAAAATTATGCGAATTACTTGGGAATTTTTAGAATGACAAAGATATAGGTTGCTTCACAACCTAGGGCAAAAAGAATTATTCCTTTAATAGAAAAGGAATATTCCTTGGAAAAAGAATATTGGGTTGGGTCAAGGATGAAAATGACAGTGTCTAGGGATAGATATGAGGATGACAAGCCACTCTGAAAAGAAAGAAGAGGTCATCTTCTTCAGTTTCCAGACCGCATAGCCATGGAAAAAGAAAACTCAGGCAAAAATCTCAGAAAATCCAAAGAAAAAGAAAGGGCAAAAAATTAGGCTGTGACAACTCTTCCGCCCTTAAAGAAATCTTGTCCTCGAGATTTGGTTGTTCTGGGTTAAGTAATTTTTCTGACTTGAAGAAACCGTTTCCAACTCAGGTTTCTTTTATTCATAATATTTCCACTGAATTGGATCTGACTAACTGTCTTGATCTAGGGTGCTTTGCTTTACCGTACCTGAAATTTTGATCGGGCTTGCCTAACATGCTCCTATTCACACTGTCTCAAATTTTCTTTCATGTCTGCTAGCATCCGAAATAATATTTTTACTCACATACTTGTCCTTCTTGATATTGATCCTTGCTAGAAATGTTATCCTCGTATCGAGTATCGAGAATATTCCATGGAGTTGGGGAACATATCTTCCCGTGGAACAAAGAATCTCTTCTATCCAGGCATCAGATTCCTCGAATATAGGCATGCCTTTTGGTTTCAAAACAGTGATGTGGAGCATACCTGTTTTTGCTGATGGATGCTGTCATCCTGTAGGAGTTTGTGACTTATCCTGACTGTCTTAACAGTCTAGAGTATCCAAGTTGTACCAAAGGTTTGACTGTCGCTTGTCGTGACTGATAGAAAAATGCACCATCCTCAAAAAAACATTGCATTCTTGACTGGCAGTGATCTTGGCAAAGAATCCCATCCACACAGGCTATTCTTTTAATTGCTTCCCCTATGCGAGCGATAACAATCCTCAAAGGATATGTTTTCACACCGATTATTCATGGTGCTATTATCTCCTTGGGAATAACAGTCGGTGCGATGCTCCATCGCGGGTGTTGGGGTCAATATATTGAGCTGTTGAGCCTGATCGGACAGACTCGGGTATTTAATGCTGACAGTTCTGAGCATAATGTGGACTGAGCTGGTTGCCTTGCTATGAGGTCCTTACCACAATGAAGTATACCTATTAGGTGGATATTTGCTTGGGTTCGCCATGGAATAAGACATCTTGGGCATCCACATTTTTCACATAATAACCGGCAAACCTGTATTGTTGGTCTTGCTCTTTCATTATTATTTTCTTCATCTGGATCCTTAACTGAAAGAGCGGGGCCTTACATGGATCCTTGATTATTTTTGTGGCCCTGAATACGGTTACGTACAATATCTGGCAATCATACCTTGGTCTAGTTCATGTTTTAAGCCATGGTATATTTATCCGGCTCATGTGCGATTATACAGATCTCAATACTGTTGGGGATTATGCCGGACAGTGACTGGGTTAATAACATCATATTGTTGGATGTGCGGGACTGATCACTGCCCACATTATTGTCTCAGTGTTGTCTTTCCTTCATGACTTGTTGAGCCTGGCCTCACCCACTGGTTTTTGTTTCTTGAATAACAGGTGAGGTTGTCGGATGTGTACCACGAATTTTTTTCCTTTGTGTGAGAGACTTGCATGGACTTGGCAGCATACTGAATGAATATCTGATTCTCGAGGCATACCTCTGACCGATTTTTATTTCAGACCAACTGTTGCAGACCTGCCACTCGGAAAACACTGACATATGCTGACAGTTCCAAATTTAATGTCGTGTATTAGTGCCCTACAGAAGAATACTGGGCATCTTGCGTTCGGAAACCACCGGAGTGTCGTGTTGAGGAAGACTGAGTGGCTTATGCTCGAAGCTTTTGGTGGATAGCTTCTTGAAAGAAAGCGGGGTACCGTACCTCATAAGCTTCCCCCCTTAAAGACCTTGCTAGGGAAAACTCGGTATCTTATGCGAGAAGTTTTTGCAGTATTGGAATACATTCATTCCATACTGATGCAGACTGGGAACCTTATCTTTGTATACTCCGTCAATTTTTTTTAAATGGATGGAACTGATTTTCTTGGTGATTGGACTGACATATATATATATATATCTTTGTCCGTCCGGCAGCTGATTATTTGTATGGCAAGAATTTTCTGACTGTCCTTACTGAATTCACCGTGCATTTGGACTGACTTCTGGATGTCGCACTGCTTTAAATTTGTCTTATGGCAGATTAAATCATCGCGTAAGGACCATACCTATGACTGGGAATGCACTGTTGATCCATCTTTCTTCTCTTGCTGATTTAATCATTGCTGCAATAAAATGTACCTCTGACAAGTACTTGTTGCTAAAATTCTGAGCAGAATATGCTTTTATTCAGACCGGATATAATACAATGTTGTCGGCTGGAAATCTGAATCCCTTGGTGTATATTTGTACTACTCACGGCTTCTTCTCATCCGGTGTCGGTAGAGGAATAATTTCCATAAGGGGTAACACCGAGGATTTAAAACAAAGAAGCACAAGAAAACGATTTATTGCAACAAATCATACAGCAAACATGCTACAAAGCTACTCCACACAGGCACACACAAGCATGATGCTACCGCAGATGCACAAACACTACACGAAGGATTACATCCTACGCTTGAGCAAACGCTCGGGAACTGATGAGGAAGCTAAGGGAGTAGCGAGTGGAAGTGCTGACTCTGAAACTCCGGATCGACGAGGCGGAGAAGTTGGAGAAGCTGGCGGAGACTGAGGTAAAGCGACACCAAGCAATCTCCTGGCCCGAATGGCGTCTCGGACTAACTCAAAAATAAGAAGACACTCGGCCGTCATGTAACAAGACATGGTGAGGATATCCGAGTCATCTTGAGGGTTGAAAGAGGGAAACTGGATTCGCCTAGGATTCTCGATGATGGTGGGATAATATTGATAAGCATGATTTTCTTGCACCATGCTCTCTTGATGACGAAGACCGATGACTCCTGCCATTGCGGCAAGCTGAACGGCATGCTCATGAGTAGCGCCGTAACCACCATGAAAACTGTAGGTGTGCTTACCGACAGGAATCGGGTCTGACAGATGAACACGAGCAACATATTCCTGAATACTTCCTCCAGCTGAAAACTGGAATAATTGATAATGAGGTGGATCTCCAAGGAAATAAATACTACGCCACATGTCGCCATGGAGGGCGGCAAAGATGAGAGGTGAAGGAGTGGGACTGAACTCAATGGGAACTACACCAGGAGCTAAGGGAAGGACACTGAAATCATGGAAGTTGACCGCTAACTACGCATGAAAACATGGGTTAATGGTAACCGAAACAAGACTACATGCAGCAAACAAATGCAACAATCAAATGCAGCAAGCAAGGGCAACAACCAGACCCTATACTACCATTTTCTAACGTTCCATCGGACTAGGACGCTCTACAACCAGACCTGGCTCTGATACCAAGCCTGTGGCACCCCGGCTCAGACAAAAGCGGAACGCCTCGTATTCCAGCCCGGAGATCGTGATGAAGTCTTCTGGAATACAACACTGCTTAGTATATAACAAACCAGCTCTCTATTACAACACGAATATGATTACAAGGGTTCCGATATTACATTGAATAACATCGGCACGACGACACTATGCCAACACGGTTGCTCTATACAAGCAGCAGAACAACTCGAAGCAGCAGAACAACGAACGACGATGATGGACTCCAATCCGTAGGGACTCTGGCTGGAACGTTTATCCTAGCTCGCGAACACGGGAACAACACCAAATAAGCAAGCAATCCAGGCACGACCTGCAAGCTGACATGACATGCCAGGTCAGTACATTGAATGTACTTGCAAGCTCACAATAAACCAGAAGCATTCAAGACAAACAACAGCATGTCAATTACAGGTTAATCAGGAATTATCACAAAATCATCATGATAACATAGTGTGAACAACATGAACATGATACTGCTAGACAATATGAGCATGGCATGAACATATAAATCTGATGAAACAAGCATGCAACATGATGACACTACATGCACCATTTATTTTGTTTGGGTTACCTCGTAACCAACACATGCATCACTTACCAACCTCGGATATTATAGAATCATCTCAGGATCAAATCAAGGTTGGTAAAACCAGACGTGATCTTTCCGGCAATCACAACCAACTTATCTCATCATCGAACCGAGGTTGTTATTAATCAAATTATTATTATTACTGTTGACTCATAGTGTGACGAACTACGAACTGGGCCCTTATCCACGGGCGCGGCTATCGATAGATTTAATATAGACTCTGCAGAGGTAGCACACTGTACCCACACTACGGAACCCATAGCCTCGTTCTCCCATTCGGGTGGACCAACGGCGTTCCGACAAAACCGATCTACTGTCATGACACTCTCTCGGCCACTCCGACCAACTGCCCTTTGGGCTAAGTCCTGGGTGGCCCCGTGTCTACCAAAGACACAACGACCACCATCGTGGCCAAACATAAATGGTCCCAAACGTGGTCCCGGATCCATAACAACAACAACGGGCACACAAGGTTATGTCTGCTTACCAGGCCAAGGTATTGCATGCCCATAAACTTCCCTCGTTGGAGGAACCGGCGAGAGGCATGACAATAGACCCAGTTAGGAGCTTCCCATAAATGTAAACGTGGTTGCACTGTTCAGTTCGATATGGTGGCACCATGACTCAGCCAACAGTTGTTCAAGTTCAATTTAATCTGGTTAAACTTGAATGCAAATATGTTGAGCCATGATAAAATATGTGATGCAATTACAATGCATGCACATGAATAACAACATAATCATGAGAGAACCATAACTAACCACCATATCAACGATGAATCATAAACATGGCATCCTGACTAACATGAACAATCATAAGTACAAATTTGTCCGGAAAATAACTACTATCATCAATAGCAAATATCATGCAAGATCATATCAATAATACTAACATGCAAGCATTTAATTAACTGGATGCAAAGGAACATGCATAAAAACGGTACTCGGGACAAACGGAAGTCATGCCCCGAAGACCTTCACCAATATCAACATGCACTACTAGCAAGCATAAACATATGAAAGGCATACTAGCAACTAGCATGGCACGATAAACAGGTGCATAACAACATAGCAAGAAAATAAACAATAATCCCGAAGCATTACCGAAACAATGATAACCATATTTTTAAACAAGTAAACATTTAATAAATATTCAAGATGAAAACCATGGCTACTGCATGACTATCTTGCAAGTGGGTATTGTGGCTTGCCTGGGGTGACAGAGACTCCAGGAAAAAGTGCGAAACGATCGTGGAAAGAATCGCCGGAAACAGTTCTCTCTCGGAGGGGGCTATTTATGGAAAGGGAAAAATAGTCATTTCCAGTATGTCAAACCATAGTTAAAATGATACCAATAGAAAGGTCTCGACGAGACGAAGACATGGGCTTTGGAATCACCTGATTCGGAGTTACGGTTGAAAAGTTATGAACGGTTGAACAGTAGGGACCAATCTGTGAAAGTTTCTGCTACAAACAAGTCCCTGAGTGGATAAGACAGAAGCGCAGAATAAGGAATATGCCTTCAGAACATGGAAAACGTAGTCTGATCCGAAGAAGGAAAGAAATACGCTTTCATAAAATGAAAACACCTTTCAAGAAGATGTTTCCACTTAAAAACAGATGGGCTCGGGGGTTGTGCCACTTATAGGAGGGCCCACGGGCAGGGGGAGGGCCGATTGGTCATCTTCTTCCTCCCGCCGCTGCGCCTCACGTGAAGCAGAGGAGCGACAAAGGGGGGAAGCGGCCAAGGGGCCGGCCAGCTCCGGCCACTCCCGACCAAGGCGAAGCCACCGACGAGTGTAGCGGGTCCTGGCGCACCCGTGCCCGGGCAGCAGGAGCGCCTGGGTGCCCTACAAGGGTGGTGACGGGAGGAGGACGGGGAATGCAGAGACGAGCCGCTGCGATGGGGCCGGTCGGCTCCGGCCGTCTCCGGACGAACGGAGGGCACCGGCGGACTCAGGGCGGTGCACTGGTTCCGTTCAGAGGCTTAGATGGCGCCGGGATGGAGTGGAGAGGAGGGGAGGGACGGCGCCATGGAGGTACTGAGAGCTCGGGCAGTGGAGCTTCTCGGAGCTGCGGGCGCTCCGGCGAGGGGGCAAGGGTGTGGGGCGACTGGGGGAGTGTGTGGAACACTATGGACATGCTGGGTGGGGGAGGGGAGCACTGGGTTGGCCGAAACTAGGTCGAGGCCAAGGCGGCCATGGCGGACGGAGAAGAACTCCGGCGAAGTGAGGCGACTCAGGTGGTCAAATGAAGCGGGGGAGGGGCCGGTGATGTGTGGGGGGAGTCAACGGCCCTTAAATAGGCGCGGAGGAGGTCTCTGGATGACCACAAGAGAGCTCCAACAGTGCACTAATGAAGGTCAGGGGCAGAGCATAGTAGTGGCACAATTGTGACGGCGCGCTGCCGGCGAGCGACGACGAGGTAGTGATGCAGGGAGGTGTAGACGAGCACGGGCTAGCTCCAGGACATGGTTTGAGGCCGAGACAAGGAGGGAGGCGACGAGCACATCGGCCCGACCGTTCCAGAGCGTGCATTGTGCATGACCCAGGTGCGGTCACCACACGCACTGGTGCAAGCGGCGAGCTTTGGCGTGGACGACCATGTCCAGTAGGTTTACCTCATTGCCCTTAGTAGAAATGAAGAAAGAAAATGATCCAGGGGCAAAGAAGAGATTTGCAGATGGCTCCATGGTAAAACAACAGCAAGGTGTTTGTTACTTCCTGTGGTTTAACCAGCTTGGTAACTTGGTAGAAAGTTTGTCTGGCGATGTTATTACACCAAGATGACCTAGATCACCAAAAACCAGATTAAGAAGAGGAGTTTAGCTTAGGGTTGCTGTGGAAAGTGCCAACCTGGCCAGACTTGGGGATGATGATGTTGCACTCACACACTTAAGTGTCATGAGCTGAAATTTGGTGTAGGGAGCTTATTTCACCATATGGAGCTGCCGCAAAAAGATTATGCCATTTGGAGTTACCAAAGTGGCACTTCCTTCACAAACCTCCAATCTGGGCAGAATCTTGGAAAAATTACTGAGAATAAAAGGATAACTGGATTGAGCCATAACTTGGTGAATTGAGTAGAGGTAGATGTAAGAATGTCCTGGTAAATTGGCATCTCAAATGAAGGAAGGTAAAATAGTGTTGCTTCACAAAGTGAAAATTTTACCCGAACTCAAGATTTGGAGCTGAGCTCACATAGATGATGTCCATGAGCTCAAATTGGGTGGAGACGCATGATTTGATCCAATGAAGGATGTGACCAAGTTTAATCTCATTTGGAAATGCCTAGAATATACTTCCTTCACAAAGTTCCTTTCTGGACAGAAACTTTGAAAAATCACTGGAAAATAATTACTAGGCAAATGAGTATGAAAATTGGTGCAAGGAAATGATATGGACATAAAAAGATGTCCACCAAGTTTGGTGGCAATTGGGAAAAGATAAATAGCACTTGCTTCACAAAGTGCCATTTAGGGCAGAATAGGAGAATGATTATTGGAGGATTATTTTTTAACATGGAAATCAAATGTTTTGCCATATTTGTGCAAGATATGACCCAAACAATTTATGAGAATTACTTGGGAATTTTTATAATGACAGAGATATACGTTGCTTAACAACCTAGGGCAAAAAGAATTATTCCTTTAATAGAAAATGAATATTGCTTGGTAAAAGAATATTGGGTTGGGTCAAGAATGAAAATGACAGGGTCTAGGTATATATATGAGGATGACCAGCCACTCTGGAAAGAAAGAAGAGGTCATCTTCTTGAGTTTCCAGACCGCATAGCCATGGAAAAAGAAAAGTCATGCAAAGATCTCAGAAAATCCAAAAAAAAGAAAGGGCCAAAAATCAGGTTGTGACAAATGTTTCTAGTGCTTCTCTTAGGTGCAGACTTGGTAGCTTGAGTAGCTTTAGGAGCATTCTTGGGCTTTGAAGGAGCAGCCCCAGACTTGATTGCATCTCGCTTAAGCTTCTGAGCTTTAGGAGCTGGTGCAGAAACCTCTTCTTCCTCAACTTCATCATCATCATCATCATCTCTCATGGATGGCTTGCCAATCACTCTAGCTGTTGTCTTTCTAGCTCTCTTCTTTGTACTTGCTGGCTCATCATTTCTGGATTCAAGTGTGAACACCATAGTCTCTTGAGTAGATGATCTTGCCTTTGACATAAGAATTCTCTTGGCAGGGACCTTCTTTTTCTGACCTGGCTTAGTTGCAATAGTTGTGCCATACTCCTTCCTGAGCACCTTCTTCTTTGAACTGGCCTCATCAGCCAAAAAATCCTCATCCTCAGTATCTGAGGTTTTCTTCTTTCTGGTCATGGTATCTGCCTTGGGCAAGTTGTTAGGTGTGCTCCTCCTAACCTCATCATAGCTGCTAGCGGGACTAGTGCCTTCACTCAGGTTGACTTGCTCCTCAAACAAATTCTGGCTATCAATCTGGTGACATCTTGGCACTGCAAACTGAAAGTTGGTCCTGTGAATAGATGTAGATGAGGTAGAGTGGATGAGCATCACAAAGTGCAGAGTTTTTGCAAAACAGATGACTCAAAAAACTTAGTTTTAGTTCTCTACAGAAAACATTTCGGAGCTACTGATTTGTTAAACTCGGTGATACCGAAGCAATTCTGGAGCCTGAACTAGTGAACTCGGTCAGACCGAGTCACAGTTTGGTGGCACCGATATTTCTAGGGTTTCACAGAGAGTTGAACTCGGTCGCTCCGATTTGCAATTTTCGGTTAGACAGAAAAGTTCAAGTGCAATGGCCTAAGGCAAATCTGTGAGACCGACTTCTACAGCTCGGTCGGTCCGAGATGAGTTCGGTGGAGACCTGACCCTAAATTTTTGAATCAAAAATAATGTCTACGGAGTTTCTGCAGGATAGGAAGATTTCATACGTGGTAAAGAACATGGCAAAGCAATGTGCTATGAATCAGAGTTAAAGAGCAGCACAAAGGATCAAGTTCATACCCTAACTCGGCGGTGAACTTGCTACGGCGGCAACGGTGGCGGAGATTGCTGTTGACGGCGGCGGAGACCAGTGGTGGGAGGTCGCTGGCAGCGAGGAGTTGATTCGGAGACCCGAGGAGGCAGAGCAAGTCACACGTAGGCGAAAAGTTTCAGAAAGTTTTCCAAAATTCAACCCGTCGGTATATATAGCCTGACCCTATCGGTGTGACCGAGTGGAACATCTCGGTGGCACTGAGATGCAAAACTGCTAGCAGTTACTGCAACTCGGTGTGACCGAAAAGTTCAAATCGGTTGCACCGACATTAAAAACCTAGATCAACTTAGTGAACTCGGTGTGACCGAAGTGGATGACTCGGTCATACCGAGATGCACAAAGAGGTTTTGGAAGTTTAAGTCTATGTTGAATCGGGGACTCCGAGTGCTCCTCACACAGAGGGCTTCGAATTTGACTTGATCAAACATTGTGATGTAGCATGAATAGAGTTTGAGATGAGAAAAACATAGATAGCTAGAGGGTATCCTTAGGCATTATTGTCCATCCATTTGGCAAATGGAAAAGAGCCAAACAATAAAAGCAACAAATGGATGTCCTCGAATGAGAAAAATATGCATTCAACATGCTCACATAATAAGATAGCAAATGAAACACAAGGCAAATCATGCACAGCCATTCTAGCATCTATCAAGCAATTGGCGATGACTAGGTCATCTATATATGGGTATATTGGCTTAGGAGTCAAATGAGAACATTTGATCATAGGTCATACTCATCGTTTAAGCACAAGTGGCGTTACCACAATTTACATAAAGCATTGTTGTGTTCACATCATTAGAGTTGCTTTAGCTCAATTGATTAGAGTAAAGCTCCCCCTAGATGTGATATCCCCACTTAAGAGGGATGAACTAACCTTGGGTTTTGTTGATGATGACTTCATGTAGTTGTTGAAGATGTAGATGCTCAATGTTGATGTAGATCATTTTGGAGCTATCCATTGGAGTGAGTTGCACTTTCAATACCTACGCGGGTCAGTCCCACAAGGAACAAACAGGGATACCCATAGACATAGAGTGAATAGTACACATGATGATGTCCATGAAAGCATTAGGGTACCTTGTCCCTTGTCTTATCAACAAAAGGGTTTGTGACTCCTCGAACTAGTGCAAGATATGGAATTTGTTTGCACTTGTTCTCGCTATAATGTTATGAGTGAAGTATGTTGGCGGAGTCGCCCTCAAGAACTCTCTAGTTCTTCTTCTTCGGGATCCACACCATCTTGATGGGAATCCTTGGAGTTGTAGTCGTACTTGATGAAGTAGAACTTGACGTAGTCTTGGGAACCAACTTGACCAAGGCCTTAGTAGCTTCTTCAAATGCATCAATCTCCTCTTGAAGCTTATCCTTGCCTTTTAGCTTGTGGTCTTTTAGTGGAAGATCATCTTGTGCTTGTGTCCCTTGAAAAGAAGTAGGATCATACTTCTCTTGTTGAGGAACAAACTTCGTCTTGGGGTATTGATCTTCTTCCCACTCAACTCCATTGGCCTTGAACTTCCTTTCAAAACCAACACGTTGATTCTTCCGGTGTCTTCCTTGCTTGCGTACAATCTCCTCAAATTTCTTAATCCCGACAAGGCTCTTGTATACACCTTTCTCTATAATTCCCTTCAATAAGCTATTTTCTTGCTCAAGTGTGACTCGGCTAAGAGAATCATTAGTGGAATCAAGAGAACTACTAGAAGCAACATCATTGGATTTAGCATGATTATTATTACTACTAGAGGAAGAATCTTTCTTGTTCTTGTTGCTAGATTTTACTTGTGGCATGTAAGTAGACAGGAGTAAACGCTTGGAAATGTAAGAAGAACTTTTCTTGCGAAAATCATCATTGATTTCTTTTAAGAACTAATGTTCTTGCTCAAGGTTGAGCTTTTCAAAGCGTAACCTCTCATGAGTCTTTAAAAGTTCTCGATGATCTTCCAAGGTAGTTTCATGAGCTAACTTAAGAGTGTTTAGTTCTTTAGTTAGAAGCTCAATCTTATCCTTATCATTGTCATTCATTTTATCTTGATTAGCATGATTAATAGCAATTTCATCATAGTTTTCATCATAGGTTTCATCACTATTGCTACCAAAAAGTCAATCATCATCTCCGAGCAAGTCATCTTCATCACTATTGAAATCAAGATACTTGGGATGTGATACCTTAGGGCCTTTAGCCATGAATCATCTTCCAATTCCTTCATTTGGTGAGTCAAATATGTCGTAGGAGTTCGTTGACACAAGAGCAATTCCGGAAACACCTTCATCTTGAGTATCTTCGGAGTCGGAGTAGTAGCTTCTCTCGGAGTGGTCATCGAAGTCAGAACCGGATACCCATTCACCAACATGAGCTTAATGTCTTCGTCTTGTATAGCTCCTTGATGATTTGTCCTTCCTTTCCGAATCATTGCTTCTCCGAGAAGGTCTTCATTCATAACGATCATATCTACTTCTTCTCTCTCTTGGTGGTGAATCTTCTCTTCTACTTTTCCTTTTAGGTGAGTCTTCTCTTATCTTGTGGGGAGCTGTACACTAATTGGAGTAGTGTCCGGGGCTTCCACAATTGTAGCAATTCCGATCACGACTTGAAGATCTCTTGTCATTGTAGGACCTTGACTTGGAACTTCTCTCTTTGCTTCTATTCTTGTCGAACTTGTTGAAGTTCTTCACCATTAAGCTCAATTCTTCATTGAGGACTTGTTTCTCACTTGATGATGTTGGAGCGTCACATGAGGCTTTGTAAGCACCACTAGACTTGTTGTGAAGCTCTTCTTTATCTTTGAGTGACATCTCATGAGCAACAATTCTTCCAATGACTTCCGTTGGCTTGAGATCTTTGTAATTGGGCATCATTTCGATCAATGTGCACATAGTGTCATATTTTCCATACAAGGATCTTAGGATCTTCTTGATGATGAATCTCTTGGTCATCTCTGCACTTCCTAAGCCGGCAATCTCATTTGTGATGAGAGCAAGCCTAGAGTGTATTTCAGCGACATCTTCACAATCCTTCATTTTGAACTTGTCAAGTTGACTTTTAAGCACATCCAACTTGGATTCCTTGACATAGTCGGTACCTTCGTCCATATCAATCAAAGTATCCCGAATTTCCTTTGCATTCTCAAGACGGCTAATTTTGTTGAATTCTTCGGGGCACAATTCATTGAAGAGGATATCGCAAGCTTGAGCATTGTATTGCAGCATCTTTAACTCTTCCGCGGATGCTTCACGATTCGGTTCCTTCCCTCGAAGAATTCACCTTGCAAACCAATACATACAATAGCCCAAACGGCGGGGTTATGTCCAAGAAAATGCATTTTCATCTTATGCTTCCAACTAGGAAAATTAGTACCATCAAAGTAAGGACCTCTACGGTGGTAACTTCCTTCGCTAGACGCCATACTATCCTAGGTTGTGAAACCAAGGCTATGATCACCAAAGCTATGGAAATCATGGCAAATGGAGACCAAAGCTCCAATACCACTTGTAGGATCGTAAGTATGTCTACAGGGGGGTGATTAAACTACTTGACCAAATAAAAGTCTAGCCTTTTCCCAATTTTAGTTCTTGGCAGATTTTAGCAACTTAGCACAAGTCAAGCAATCAAACTACACATGCAATTCTAAGAGTATAGTAGCGGAAAGTAAAACAATTGAATATGAAGGTAAAGGGAGGAGTTTGGAGGGAGCAAACACAAGTGTAGACACGGATGTTTTTGTCTTGGTTCCGATAGGTGGTGCTATCGTACAACCAAGTAGATGGAGAATTCAACCCACGAAGGCTAACGGCTGCGCGAGTCCACGGAGGGCTCCACCCACGAAGGGTCCACGAAGAAGCAACCTTGTCTATCCCACCATGGCTATCACCCACGAAGGACTTGCCTCATTACGGTAGATCCTCACGAAGTAGGCGATCTCCTTGCCCTTACAAACTCCTTGGTTCAACTCCACAATCTTGTCGGAGGCTCCCAAGTGACACCTAACCAATCTAGGAGACACCACTCTCCAAAAGGTAATATACGGTGTGTTGATGATGAACTCCTTGCTCAAATGCTTCAAATGATAGTCTCCCCAACACTCAAACAACTCCTCACAGATTTGGATATGGTGGAAGAATGATTTGAGTGGAAAGCAATTTGGGGAAGGCTAGAGAACAAGATTTATGTGGTAGGAATGGAATATCTTGATCTCAACACTTGAGTAGATGGTTCTCTCTCAGAACATGTATGATGGAAGTGTAGGTATGTTCTGATGGCTCTCTCCACGCGTGAAGAGTGGGTTGAGGGGTATATATAGCCTCCACAGAAAATTTAACTGTTACACACAATTTAACAAACTCGGTGGGACCGATTCAGAGAACTCGGTCAGGTCGATTTAGTTCATAATGTGACCGTTAGGCATTTCGGAGGGACCGATATGATCAACTCGGTAGGACCGATTACATTAGGGTTAGGGCATAACATAATCTCGGTGATATCGATTACACAAACTCGGTGGGACCGATTTTGGTCATAAGCTCATAGA
This sequence comes from Secale cereale, assembly GCA_902687465.1. Classification (NCBI taxonomy): domain Eukaryota; kingdom Viridiplantae; phylum Streptophyta; class Magnoliopsida; order Poales; family Poaceae; genus Secale; species Secale cereale. The sequence continues at coordinate 221,467,317 of LR738713.1, read as the reverse complement.
GGGTTGGTCAGGCAAACTCGGTGGGGTTGATTCGCTCGTTTCGGTTGGACCGAAACATTACAAAGGGGAAATAGAGAGTTTGCATTGCCAACTCGGTGGGACCGATCGCTCATCTGGGTTAGACCGAAATGTTACCAAGGGAAACAGAGAGTTTGCAATCCCATCTCGGTGAGACCGAGATCCCTTTCGGTGAGACCGTAATGATTAGGGTTCCTCACAGTGGCTATGTCCAATGTACTCGGTGGCGCCGGATTGAATATTTTGGTGGGGCCAAGTTTGACTTTTGGTTTGGGACATATGTGGATGTGGGAAAATAGTTGAGGGTTTTGGAGCATATCTCTAAGCACTTTGAGGAAAGGAAGCCATTAAGCAACACCTCATCCCCTTTTAATAGTATTGACTTTCCAATGGACTCAATGTGATCTTGGATCACTAAAATATAAAATGCAGACTATTGATCTTGAGGCAATATATGTCCTTAGCATTTTGAGGGATCCACATTCCTAGTCCATGCCATGCCGATCATTGAACTTTCCTGAAATATTTATCTTGAGATAGCATTAGTTCAATGAGCTATATGTTGTTAGTAATTACCAAAACCACCCGGGGGATAGTTGCACTTTCGATATCCCCCTTTTTGGTAATTGATGACAACATGTAGATCAAAGCTTCGACAAATGAATAAGATTTAAATACATCGTCGCTTTGAGAAGTATGTGATAAGCAAGAGCTCCCCCTAAATTTGTGCATTATTTGAAGTTTGAATGCAGATGCACAATCGATTAGGATTATGGGTTACTCTTCCATGTCACATACATCTTGGTGGAGCACTCAAAATGATATACACTAAAACATGCACTCATCACCAAGCAAAGTGAATTATCATATTGGAATATAGAGATAATATCATTCAAGCAAGCATTAAGGTAGCATATGATCAATCACATGATCAAACAAGTATTTCACACACGGACATAGAATCTAAAGAAAACGCACAATAAAGTTCAACCTGAAGCAAGAGAGACCAAAGAGGCAAAACACACTCTCTCGAAGCCTATGATCTCTACATGTTTCTCCCCCTTTGGCAACAAGTTACCAAAAAGTTTTAACTGCATAGTGCTATGCATCTCTCAGGCTTGGTCTTCGGGAGGCGGTGTAGAGAGAACTCCAAGAATGAAGGCTTCAGATAATGTAGTTGGAGCTGGTGGAGTGGCTGCTGGAGGTAGCACCGAAGCTGTGGCTGCTGGTGCTGATGAAGTAGCTCTCGTATCAGACACTGGCACTGCAACAGATCTCTGTCCTCGAGTTACTCGCTGAAATGCATCTGTGGTAGCGATGAGCATAGTTCAATGAGCTATATGTTCTTGGTAATTACCAAAACCACCCCGGGGATAGTTGCACTTTCACTAGGACAAAGATGAGCATGGCAACAAAAACAACCCCAGGGACGCGGCAAGGAAGAAAATGGTGCAATGCCGCGTGTACAACGTCAGCTCCTTGTTACAGCGGGCTAGATCGAGGTACTCTAGTGTGCAGAAGTTGATCTTTGGTCTTATTATGGCATCAAGGAAACTGTGCCACTGCTTCCAAGCCCATGACATCACGGTTGATACTCGTTTTCCGTTGCAATGGATACTCCGAAACCCTGAGGCAACTGACAGAATAGTGGAATGGGCTTTGGAGCTATCCAGCTTTGGTTTGATGTTTGAGAGCACGTCAATTATTCAGAGCAGGGCATTGGTAGAGTTTATTACAGAATGGACGCCAACCCCTAATGAGGAAAAGACAGAAACTACCATCCCCAGCAAGGAATCACCCCATGAATGGATCATGTATTTTGTTAGTGCTTTTTCCCTACAAGGTGCAAAGGCTGGCATGCTTCTTGTTTCCCCTTCTAGGGAGCACTTGAAGTACGTCATCCAGATGCACTTTGCCCGGGAAGAAGCCACCAACAATACAGCTGAGTATGGAGGGCTCCTTGTCTGGCTTAGGATTGCAGTAGAATTGGGAATTAAGAAGTTGGTCATTCAAGGAGATTCACAGCTTGTGGTGAGACAAGTCAACAAGGATTATCAAAGCCCATTGATGGAAGCGTACGTCAAGGAAGTGAGGAGATTGGAGGAGCACTTTGACGGGTTGCAAACAGACCACGTACCCCGTGCGGAAAACAACATAACTGATCACCTGTCAACCCTTCGTATCACCAGCCACAATGGCCCAGAAAATCAGAAACTTCGACTATGGTAAGCCTCCCCCGATAAAGCTATCAACTCCCGATAGAGACCCTACTGGAAAGAACTCCTCATAGCCTGCCGGACCACCCCCTCTAGCCGGGCCTATGGACCCCGTGAACGAGGCTGGTGCTCCCATAGCAGAGGAGGTGCCACTAGTCCTCGTGGCCTATCCCCAGGCTCCAACTTGGGAAAGGCACATTGTCCACTTCCTCCAAACCGGAGAACTCTCTGGCAATCAAGATTAAGCTGAAAGAGTAGCCCGGAGGGCCAGTATGTATCATTTTGTCGATGACACTCTATACAGAAGGATGCCCAATGGTGTGAAATTAAAGTGTGTTTGGCGGGAGGATGGAAAGGAACTGTTGGCTGAGATTCACAAAGGAATGTGTGGCTCCCACATTGGATCAAGGGCATTAGTTGGGAAAGCAGTTCCGGCAAGGATTCTATTGGCCTACATCCCTCTGATAACCCACAAGTGTAGGGGATCGCAACAGTTTTCGAGGGTAAAGTATTCGACCAAAATTTATTGATTCCACACAAGGGGAGCCAAAGAATACTCTTAAGTATTAGCAGCTGAGTTGTCAATTCAACCACACCTGGAAACTTAGTATCTGCAGCAAGATAGTTTAGTAGCAAAGTAATATGGAGATAGCGGTAGCAGCAATAAAAGTAACGGTAGTGTTTTTGTAGTTTTGTAATAGTAGCAGCGGAAAAGTAAATAAGCGACAAGCAATATGTGAAAAGCTCGTAGGAATTTGATCGGTGATGGGGAATTATGTCGGATGTGATTCATCATGTAAAAGTTATAACCTAGGGTGACACAGAACTAGCTCCAGTTCATCAATGTAATGTAGACATGTATTTCGAATATAGTCATACGTTCTTATGGAAAAGAACTTGCATGACATCTTTTGTCCTACCCTCCCGTGGCAGTGGGGTCCTGTTGGAAACTAAGGGATATTAAGGCCTCCTTTTAATAGAGAACTAGACCAAAGCATTAACACATAGTGAATACATGAACTCCTCAAACTATGGTCCTCACCAGGAGTGGTCCCGATTATTGTCACTTCGAGGTTGCCGGATCATAACACATAGTAGGTGACTATAGACTTCAAGATAGGATCAAGAAGACACATATATTCAAGAAAACATAATAGGTTCAGATCTGAAATCATGGCACTCCGGCCCTAGTGACAAGCATTAAGCATAGCAAAGTCATAGCAACATCAATCTTAGAACATAGTGGATACTAGGGATCAAACCCTAACAAAACTAACTCGATTACATGATAGATCCCATCCATCCCATCACCGTCCAGCAAGCCTACGATGGAATTACTCACACACGGCGGTGAGCATCATGGAATTGGTGATGGGGGAAGGTTGATGATGACGATGGCGACGATCTCCACTCTCCGGAGCCCCGAACGGACTCCCGATCAGCACTCCCGAGAGAGATTAGGGCTTGGCGGCGGCTCTGTATCGTAAAACGTGATAATTCTTCCTCTCTGATTTTTTTCTCCCCGAAAGTGAATATATGGAGTCTGGGGGTACGTCGGTGGAGCAGCAGGGGGCCCACGAGGTGGACAGGTTGTGGGCCCCCTGACGTGGTTCTTTCCGCATGTATTTTTTATATTTTTCAAAATAATTCTCCGTGGATTTTTAGGTCATCCCGAGAACTTTTTATTTCTGCACAAAAACAACAACATGGCAATTCTGCTGAACACTATGTCAGTCCGGGTTAGTTTCCTTCAAATCATGCAAGTTAGAGTCCAAAACAAGGGCAAAAGTGTTTGGAAAAGTAGATACGTTGGAGACTGATACGTCTCCAACATATCTATAATTTTTTATTGTTCCATGCTATTATTTATGAAGTCATGGATGTTTAATGAGCTTTATCATTCACTTCTATATCATTTTGGGACTAACCTACTAACCCAAAGGCCCAGTCCAGATTGCTGTTTTTTTTCCTATTTTAGGGTTTTGCAGAAAAGGAATATCAAACGGAGTCCAAACGGAATGAAACCTTCGTGAGAGATATTTTTGGAGGAAATCACGCTCCGGAAACGTCAGGACCAAGTCAGGGGACGGAAAGCCTGTCCTCAAGGGTGGGGGCGCACCCTGGGTGCCCTCCTTCTTCCTATATATACCTACGTACCCCAGAAACTCCATACACAGAGAGAAAACCCTAATTCCACCGCCGTAGCTTCTGTTCCCGTGGAGATCCCTTCTTGGAGCCTTTTCCGGGAGGGGTATCCATCACAGAGGCCTGCATCATCATCATCATCGCCCCCACCATGAGTTGTGAGGAGTTTACCGCAGACCTTCAGGTCCATAGCTAGTATCTAGATGGCTTATTCTCTCTTTATGGTTCTCAATACAAAGTTCTCCTCGATCTTCGAGGAGATCTATTCGATGTAATCTATTTTTGCGGTGTGTTTGTCGAGATCCGATGAATTGTGAGTTTATGATCAACGTTATCTATGAAAGATATTTGGTTCTTATCTGAACTTTTTATGTGTGCTCATAATATCCTTGCAAGTCTCTTCGAATTATTGGTTTGGTTTGGCCTACTAGATCTATAGTTCTTGCAATGGGAGAAGTGCTTGGCTTTGGGTTCAATCTTGCGGTGTCCTTTCCCAGTGACAGTAGGGGCAGCAAGGCACGTATTGGATTGTTGCCATCGAGGATAAAAAGATGGGGTTTTCATCATATTGCTTGAGTTTATCCCTCTACATCATGTCATCTTGCTTAAGGCGTTACTCTGTTTGTATGAACTCAATACACTAGATGCATGCTGGATAGCGGTCGATGTGTGGAGTAATAGTAGTAGATGCAGAATCGTTTCGGTCTACTTGTCTCGAACGTGATGCCTATATATAATGGTCATGCCTAGATAGTCTCATAATTATTCGCTTTTCTATCAATTGCTCGACAGTAATTTGTTTACCCGCCGTAGAATACCGCTATCATGAGAGAATCCACTAGAGAAAACTATGGCCCTCGGGTCTATTCTCAACATATCAATCTACATCTATTTTACTTTTCTTGCTTTTATTTGTTGTTTTATTAAACCAAAAATATAATTATCATCTCTATCAGATCTCACTCTCGTAAGTGACCGTAAAGGGATTGACAACCCCTTATCGCGTTGGCTGCAAAATTCTTATTTGTTTGTGCAGGTGCGAGGGACTAGCGTGTGGTCTCCTACTGGATTGATACCTTGGTTCTAAAAAACTGAGGGAAATACTTACATTACTAGGATGCATCTCCCTTTCTTCTTCGAGGGAATACAACACAAGCTCAAGAGGTAGCAAGAAGAATTTATGGCGCCGTTGCCGGGGAGACTCACGCCAAGTCAAGTCAAGATTTGCCATCCCGTCAACTAGCCAATTTCTGGCGCTGTTGTCGGGGAGGCTTACGCAAAAGTCATATACCAAGTACCTATCACAAACCCTTATCCTTCACATTACATTTATTTGCCTCTCGTGTTCCTCTCCCCCACTTCACCTTTGCCGTCTCATTTGCCCTTCTTCCGCGTGTGTTTATCGTCCGCTTGCCTTTTTATTCGCTTGTCTGTGTTGGATTGCTTGCTTGACACTATGGCTCAGAACAATACCAAATTGTGTGACTTCTCCAATACCAACAACAATGATTTTATTAGCACTCCGATTGCTCCTATTACTGATGCTGAATCTTGTGAGATCAATGCTGCTTTGTTGAATCTTGTCATGAAAGATCAATTCTCCGGCCTTCCTAGTGAAGATGCCGCTACCCATCTAAACAACTTTGTTGATTTGTGTGATATGCAAAATAAGATGGATACGGATAACGATATTGTTAAATTTAAGTTATTTCCGTTTTCACTTAGAGATCGTGCTAAAACTTGGTTCTCCTCTTTGCTTAGAAATAGTATTGATTCTTGGAATAAGTGCAAAGATGCTTTTATCTCTAAGTATTTCCCTCCTACTAAGATAATCTCTCTTAGAAACGATATTATGAATTTTAAGCAACTAGATCATGAGCATGTTGCACAAGCTTGGGACAGAATGAAATTGATGATACGTAATTGCCCTACACATGGTTTGAATCTGTGGATGATTATTCAGAACTTTTATGTTGGCTTGAATATTGCTTCTAGTAATATTTTAGATTCGGCCGCCGGAGGCACTTTCATGGAAACTACCTTAGTAGAAGCTACCAAACTCCTAGATAATATTATGGTTAATTATTCTCAGTGGCACACCGAAAGATCTACTAGTAAAAAAGTGCATGCTATCGAAGAAATTAGTGTTTCGAGTGGAAAGATGAATGAACTTATGAAATTGTTTGCTGCTAAGAGTGCTTCTTCTGATCCTAATGATATGCCTTTGTCCACTTTGATTGCGAATAACAATGAATCTTTGCATGTGAATTTTGTTGGTAGGAATAATTTTGGTAACAATGCTTATAGAGGTAATTTTAATCCTAGGCCTTTTCCTAGTAATTCCTCTAATAATTATGGTAATTCCTACAACAACTCTTATGGAAAGATGCCTTCTGAATTTGAAACTAGTATTTAGGAGTTTATGATCTTGCAAAAGAATGTCAATGCTATGCTTGAAGAGAAATTGCTTAAATTTGATGAATTAGCTAGAAGTGTGGATAGAATTACTGTTGATGTTGATTCTTTGAAACTTAGATCTATCCCACCTAAGCATGATATCAATGAGTCTCTCAAAGCCATGAAAATTTCCATTGATGAATGCAAAGAAAGAACCGCTAGGATGCATGCTAAAAGAGAAGATTATTTTAATTGTGTTCTTCTCGTTATCGTGAAAATAAAGATGAAGATCTGAAAGTTATTGGTGTGTCTCCTATTAGATCCTTGTTTTCTAGTGTTAATCTTGATGAGAATAGGATTGGAGATGATTCTGCTTTAAGGTGTCCCAATGATTCAGAGTTTTTAGATCTTGATGCTAAAATTGCTAAAAGTGGGAGTGAAGAGATTAAAACTTTGCATATTGATGAACCCACTACTTTGGATTTCAAGGGATTCAATTATGATAATTGCTCTTTGATTGATTGTATTTCCTTGTTGCAATCCGTGCTAAATTCTCCGCATACTTGTAGTCAAAATAAAGCTTTCACTAAACATATAGTTGATGCTTTGATGCAATCTTATGAAGAAAAACTTGAGTTGGAAGTTTCTATACCTAGAAAGCTTTATGATGAGTGGGAACCTACTATAAAAATAAAAATAAAAGATCATGAATGCTATGCTTTGTGTGATTTGGGTGCTAGTGTCTCCACTATCCCAAGAACATTGTGTGATTTGCTAGGGTTCCATGAGCTTGATGATTGTTCTTTAAATTTGCATCTTGCGGATTCCACTATTAAGAAACCTATGGGAAGAATTAATGATGTTATTATTGTTGCCAATAGGATTTATGTGCCCGTAGATTTCATTGTTCTTGATATAGATTGCAATCCTTCATGTCCTATTATTCTTGGTAGACCTTTCCTTGGAATGATTGGTGCAATTATTGATATGAAGGAAGGAAATATTAGATTCCAATTTCCGTTAAGGAAAGTCATGGAACACTTTCATAGAAAGAAAATCAAATTACCATATGAATTCATCATGAGAGCCACTTATGGATTGCCTTCCAAAGATGGCAATACCTAGATCTATCTTGTATCGTGCCTAGCAAGCTAGGGGCGTAAAACGATAGCGCTTGTTGGGAGGCAACCCAATTTATGTTTATTGCTTTTGTTGCTGTTAGGGAATAAATATTGCATCTAGCCTCTGATTAGATGTGTTTTCATGTTTTGTTTACTGTTTGTGCCAAGTAGAACCTTTGGTAAGACTTGTGTGAAGTTTATTTGATCTTGCTGTGAAAAATAGAATCATTAGCGCTCGCTAAAGTAGAATTCTGATTTTACTGGAGCATGATTTTTAGTTGATTCTTTTTGCTGCTGATTGGTATAGAAATTTCTCAAATTTAACAATTTAGTTTGAATTTTGTGGAGTTCCAGAAGTAGGCGAACCCTGCAGATTACTACAGACTGTTCTGTCTTTGACAGATTCTGTTTTTCGTGAGTTGTTTGCTTATTCTGATGCATCTATGAGTAATATTAGAAGATATGATCCATAGAGAACTTGGTTTACAGTAGGTTTAACACCAATATAAACAAATAATGAATTAATTGCTGTACCTTTCAGTAGTGGTTTGTTTTCTCTTACTAACGGAGCTCACGAGAATTTTTGTCTAAGTATTGTGTTGTGAAGTTTTCAAGTTTTGGGTATTGCTTTGATGGACTATGGAACAAGGAATAGCAAAGGCCTAAGCTTGGGGATGCCCATGGCACCCCAAGTAAATTCAGGATAATCAAATGCCTAATCTTGGGGATTCCCCGGGAAGGCATCCCCTCTTTCGTCTTCATCCATCGGTAACTATACTTGGAGCTATATTTTTATTCGCAACATGTTATGTGTTTTGCTTGGAGCGTCTTGTATAATTTGAGTTTTTGTTTGTTCGTATGCCACAATCATCTTTGATGGACACACCTATTTGAGAGAGTTAAATATGGCCTAGAAATTATTAGAACACTCAATGTGCTTCACTTATATCTTTTGAGTTAAATAGTTTTTGCTCTAGTGCTTCACTTATATCTTTTAGAGCATGGTGGTGGTAATATTTTGTCGAAATTGTTGAACTCTCATGCTTCACTTATATCTATTTGAGAGTCTATTAAAACAGCATGGTAATGTGTTTAGGCTAAAGAAACTAGTCTTCACATGATAGACATCCAACGTCAATGTAGTAAAAAAATTCACACCAAGTGTATTGAATAGAAAGAGATCTTGGATGCTTGATAATTGTTTCAAGACATGAGGATAGTGATATTAGAGTCATGCTAGTGGAGTTATTATGAAATTGAGAAATACTTGTGTTAATGTTAGTGATTCCTGTAGCATGCACGTATGGTGAACCGTTGTGTGACTAAGTTAAAGCATGAGGTATTTGTAGAGTGTCAACCTTTCTGTGGAGGTCGGGGGCGCGCGATGGTTAACTCCTACCAACCTGCCCCCTAGGAGCATGCGTTGATTGCTTTGTTTTGTTGACTCGTAAATTTTTGCAATAAGTATATGAGTTCTTATGACTAATGTTGAGTCCATGGATTATACGCACTCTCACCCTTCCATCATTGCTAGCCTCTCTTGTACCGCGCAACTCTCGCCGGTGCCATAAACCCACTATATATCCTTCCTCAAAACAGCCACCATATTGTTCCTCAAAACAGCCACCATACCTACCTATCATGTCATTTCCATAGCCATTCCGAGATATATTGCCATGCAACTTTCCACCGTTCCGTTTATATGACACGCATCATATTGTCATATTGCCATGCATGATCATGTAGTTGACATCGTATTTGTGGCAAGGCCACCATGCATAATTCTTTCATACATGTCACTCTTGTTTCATTGCACATACTTGTGCACCGCCGGAGGCATTCACATGGAGTCATACTTTGTTGTTGTAGTATCGAGTTGTAATATTGTGTTGTAATGGAAGTGTGATGATCATCATTTTTAGAGCATTGTCCCATGGGAGGAAAGGCTGAATCTATAAAGCCCCTCCGCAAAAAAAAGAAAAAAAAAGAAAGGCCAAAGAAAAGGAAAAAGGCCCAAAAAAGAAAAAAAGGAAAAAAAGGAGAAGAAAAAGGGACAATTGCTACTATCTTTTCCACACTTGTGCTTTAAAGTAGCACAATGTTCTTCATTCTAGAGAGTCTCATGCTTAGTCACTTTCATATACTAGTGGAAATTTTCGTTATAGAACTTGGATTGTATATTCCAACGATGGGCTTCCTCAAATGCCCTAGGTCTTCGTGAGCAAGCAAGTTGGATGCACACCCACTAGTTTCTTTTGTAGAGCTTTCATTCATATTTAGCTCTAGTGCATCCGTTGCATGTCAATCCCTACTCACTCACATTGATATCTATTGATGGGCATCTCCATAGCCTGTTGATACGCCTAGTCGATGTGAGACTATCTCCCCCTTTTTGTCTTCTCCACAACCACCTCTATTCCACCCATAGTGCTATGTCCATGGCTCACGCTCATGTATTGCGTGAAAGTTGAAAGGTTTGAAAAGATAGAGCATGAAAATAAATGCTTGACTGAAATCGCGGTTGTGCATGATATGAAAATTTTTGTGTGATAATAAGGGAGAATAGCCAACACTATATGATTTTGTAGGGATAACTTTCTTTAGCCATAGTATTTTGCGAAGACATGATTGCTTTGTTACTATTGCTTAAAGTATTGTTATTTCTTATGTCAATATAGACATTTGTCTAGAATCTTTCAGATCTGAACATTAATGCCACAATTAAGAGAATTACAATGAAACACTATACTGGTTGGCATTCCACATAAAAAATTCTTTCTTTATCATTTACCTACTCGAGGACGAGCAGGAATTAAGCTTGGGGATGCTTGATATGTCTACAATGTATCTATAATTTTTGATTGTTCCATGCTATTAATATGAAGTCTTGGATGTTTAATGGGCTTTATAATTCACTTTTATATCATTTTTGGGACTAACCTACTAACCCAAAGCCCCAGTCCAGATTGCTGTATTTTTCCTATTTCAGGGTTTCCGAAGAAAAGGAATATCAAACGGAGTCCAAACAGAATGAAACCTTCGCGAGAGATATTTTTGGAGGAAATCACGCTCGGGAAACGTCAGGACCAAGTCAGGGGACGGAAGGCGTGCCCTCGAGGGTGGGGGATGCGCCCCCCTTCAGAGGGCGCGCCTCCCTGCCTCGAGGCTGGCCCACACAGCCCCCGGTGCCCTCCTTCTTCCTACATATACCTACGTACCCCAGAAACTCCATACGCAGAGAGAAAACCCTAATTCCACCACCGTAGCTTCTGTTCCCGTGGAGATCCCATCTTGGAGCCTGTTCCGGGAGGGGGATCCATCACGGAGGCCTTCATCCTCATCATTATCGCCCTGACCATGAGTTGTGAGTAGTTTACCATAGACCTTCGGGTCCATAGCTAGTATCTAGATGGCTTCTTCTCTCTCTGGATCTCAATACAAAGTTCTCCTCGGTCTTCAAGGAGATCTATTTGATGTAATCTCTTTTGCGGTGTGTTTGTCGAGATCCGATGAATTGTGAGTTTATGATCAAGGTTACCTATGAAAGATATTTGGTTCTTCTCTGAACTTTTTATGTGTGCTCATAATATCCTTGCAAGACTCTTCGAATTATTGGTTTGGTTTGGCCTACTAGATCTATAGTTCTTGCAATGGGAGAAGTGCTTGGCTTTGGGTTCAATCTTGCGTTGTCGTTTCCCAGTGACAGTAGGGGCAGCAAGGCACATATTTGGATTGTTGCCATCGAGGATAAAAAGATGGGGTTTTCATCATATTGGTTGAGTTTATCCCTCTACATCATGTCATCTTGCTTAAGGCGTTACTCTGTTCGTATGAACTCAGTACACTAGATGCATGCTGGATAGCGGTCGATGTGTAAAGTAATAGTACTAGATGCAGAATCGTTTCGGTCTACTTGTCTCGGACGTGATGCCTATATATAATGATCATGCCTAGATAGTCTCATAATTATTCACTTTTCTATCAATTGCTCGACACTAATTTGTTTACCCGCCGAAGATTACCGCTATCATGAGAGAAGCCACCAGAGAAAACTATGGCCCCCAAGTATATTCTCAACATATCAATCTACATCTACTTTACTTTTCTTGCTTTTATTTTCTGTTTTATTAATCCAAAAATATAATTATCATCTCTATCAGATCTCACTCTCATAAGTGACCGTAAAGGGATTGACAACCGCTTATCGCGTTGGCTACGAAGTTCTTATTTGTTTGTGCAGGTGCAAGGGACTGGCGCGTGGTCTCCTACTGGATTGTTACCTTGGTTCTCAAAAACCGATGGAAATACTTACGCTACAGTGCTGCATCTCCCTTTCCTCTTCGAAGGAATACAACGCAAGCTCAAGAGGTAGCAGAGACGTATCAACTCCCCCAAGCTTAAACCTTTGCTTGTCCTCAAGCAATTCAGTTGATAAACTGAAAGTGATAAAGAAAAACTTGGACAAACTTTGTTTGCTCTTGTTGTTGCAAATATGTAAGCCAACATTCAGGTTTTCAGCAATGATCATGAACTAACCACATTCGCAATAACTTTCAGGTGTCATGTCTACTCACATCAATGGCATAATCAACTAGCGAGCAATAATAATAAACCTCGGTTGACAACACTTTCTCAAAACAATCATGATATGATATAACAAGATTGTATCTCGCTAGCCCTTTTTGAGACCGCAAAACATAAATGCAGAGCACCTTCAAGGATCAAGGACTGACTAGACATTGTAATTCATGGTAAAAGAGATCCAGTCATGATCATACTCAATGAAAATAAATGGTAATACATGCAAATGACAGAGGTGCTCTCCTACTGGTGCTCTTTTATAAGAGGATGATGACTCTCCATAAAAGTAAATAGATAGGCCCTTCACAGAGGGAAGCAGGGATTTGTAGAGGTGTCAGAGCTCGATTTTTAAATAGAGATGAATAACATTTTGAGCGGTATACTCTCATTGTCAACATAACAACCAAGAATCTCGATATCTTCCATGCTATGCACATTATAGGCTGTTCCCAAACAGAATGGTAAAGTTTATAATCCCCCAACCAACAACAAGCACACACCACTGCTTGCCCGAAACAACGGGTACCGTCCAAACCAACAACAGTCCTGGGGGAGTTTTGTTTAATTATTATGAATTTGAGCATGGGACAGGGCATCCCGGTTACCAGCCATTTTCTCATGAATGATGAGCGGAGTCCACTCATCGTGAGAATAACCCACCTAGCATGGAAGATATAGACAACCCTAGTTGATACATGAGCTGTTCATGCATACAAAACATAATTTCATTTGAAGGTTTAGAGATTGGCACATACAGATTTACATGGAACGGCAGGTAAATACCGCATATAGGAAGGTATGGTGGACTCATATGGAATAACTTTGGGGTTTATGGAAGTGGATGCACAAGCAGTATTTCCGCTTAGTACATGTGAAGGCTAGAAAGAGGCTGGGAAGCGACCAGCTAGAGAGCGACAACGGTCATGAACATGCATTAAAATTAATCAACAATGAATGCAAGCATGAGTAGGATATAAATCACCTTGAACATAAATATCGTGGAGGCTATGCTGATTTGTTTCAATTACATGCGTGAACATGTGCCAAGTCAGGCCACTTGAATCGTTCAAAGGAGGATACCACCCTATCATACCACATCACAAACATTTTAATATCATGTTGGCACGCAAGATAGACCATTATAAACTCTCATCTAATTAAGCATGGCATAAGCATCTATGATCTCTAATTATCATTACAAGCATGTTTCATTCATAACAAGCTTAATCACGAACGATGAACTATCATATTTACAAAAACAAGAGAGGTAGAGTTCATACCGGCTTTTTTCATCTCAATTAGTTCATCAGATATCATCCTTATTTCCTTGCACTGATACCAGCTCTATGTGGACCCCCGACTCATAAGTCATGATCACTGAATGCACATTTGCAGTGATCCCAGAGATCAATGTTCACTGAACACGCAGAAGCTTAATAACAAGAGTCTTACATCCAAACATACCGTGTTACACAAATTGTTCCCATTATGGTCAAGTCTTGAGTATATATCACCACAGCAGAAATCTTCAATAACAACTTGAACCCATGCCATCTGCCTTAACCCTACATGCATTCTGACTAGGAAGCGTCCTAGCTCGCATGTTCATCACCAAAGCGATCTTCATCTTACACCCGTTCTTTCACGCCTGGCCAAGTAAATAGCCGGGGACAAGCCAGTGAGTATGTTTGAATGTACTGGCAAGCAACCCATGTTTTGGAACAAGTATGACAAGGCATGATATAGCACTAAATAGGAAATGTTTGTGGAAAGCTAATTTTGAGTGCAATGTCATGTATAGACTACTTGTGAGGCATGCATCATAAGAGTCCAGTTATCCATGTGGACAGGTTACTGATATCAATATAAACCAAGTATAGATCATCTCCAACTTAGTCACCACATAGAGTCATTTGACTTGTGTCAACCAGCTCTTTTCACACACACACACAAACATACACACACCAGGTTTCCCAAACATTGGACATAGCCCAAAAGTGGTTACCCAACTGTCCTTGACCCTGGGCACGGCTATTTGGATAGTTTTACAGTCTGTAGAGGTTGCACACTTTACCCACAAGATCCGGGGAACTTCCATGCCATCGACGACCCGTGGTACCACAAGTACCCGGGGTAAGCACCCGATCACTATCTTTCCCTAGACGACACTAACATATAGTCCACTCGATTGGTAGCAACCCCCGTGCCCAACATTTCACATCTTAAAATTGTGGAGCCACGCTCCCATATTCATCACATAACAAGAGCATGGAGTACCAATAGTGTGTCCGGTGCCCTGTGAAAACACTCATGGCCGCCTATCCAAGCACGACCCCATCGCGAGAGTGACCTCGTGTCACCCCCGTCTAGTAATGCGGGCACCATGCTAGTATCGGACTAGGTAATGAATAATGCCCTTTCCCATATAAGTGTAGACTGGTTGTACATGTAAGGTTGGAGTCATGGTCGCAACTTAAACCAATCCATTCTGAAAACAACAAACACACTTGCCTCGGTACACCTCTTCATCATCAAGTGGTTACCCAACTCTTCATCTCCCTCGGGCATAAGTGGAACCCGACGAAGTTTTCGAAAAGTCTTTGGAAAGCAATCTTCCTCCATCACCATGCATATCCCCGTCCCATTTGCATAGCCACTACTATAGCGTCAAATCTACTGCCACCCGCATAACCCTCATAGGAAGGTAGGGTGATGCTTGATGCAATATTCAATAAGAAAGTAACAAAGGCAACCAACCAAGGTGGTCACCACCTCAACATGATCCCGATGCATCGATAACAAGGTGCTATATGACATGCATAAAAGGGTTTCTTAAACATGGTCAAAGGGCTGCTTGCCTGGTTCATCAGAGTCTTCAAACCTTCTGGTCCATCTCCATGTACTCTGTATACTTCGCCAACTAACGTCGAAAACACTCACATTAAGCAACACAACAAGGCAAAAATAAAAGTGCTCTAAAATAGCAGTTGGACTTTTCTAGGATACCTCTGGTCATGTGAAAAATGACCAAAGTGGTTTCATTGGCAATGGAACAATGGATAGTTTGGAGCATTTTAATATGATGGAATCAAGGGGTTTAATGGATCTACGAGTTGTCTATAGGATGCCTTTTTATAAAAATGAGTAAAAGTACCCATTAAATCAGACATGATTTTAGAAACATTTAGAAATTGGATTCAATGGATTTGGAGTTGAAATGAATATTATATGGATTTTTAAGTGGACTTATGTGGATAAATGACCTTTTTATTAGATCCAGTGAAAACCAAGAGCAATAAAAATGTCCACATTGGCGCATCAAATAGACCTGGATTTATGGAGCTAGTAGAAATATGAAGCATCAAATTTGGACACTATTTGAATACTCTAGTGATTTTACCAGGCTATCCGGAAAAGAAAAAGAAAAAGAAAAAGGGCTTTACCCTTATCCAGCGCACCGGGCGTAGTTTAGCACTGTAGCACAATTGGCCGGCCCAGAGCTCAACCGCACGCGTGCATGGGCGACGTCGGAGGTGTATTCCCAGGAGGGCGCTTTCACCGCAGAGAAGAGGGGAGTCAAGCGGCCCGCGTCCAGTTACGCGAGCGAGCGGCGCGTGGTGGCGGTTCATACCTGACAGGCCAGGCCCCCTGTCAGGGTGTGAGGCTGACCGCCAGTCCCCATGGCCTTCGTCATGAACCTTCGTCCAGAGGCGTCGGCGAGCCCGCCAGTGGTGATTCCTGGCACGGCGAGGCGATCAGGTGGCACCGGCGTGCTCAGTGCCAAAGGGCGCGTCGGGTGGAAGGGGTGGGGGTCGCCGGGGTGAAGTGGTTCGCCGGCGACGAGGCTTCGGAAGGAGGTTGGATTGCTTGCTCTGGGCTGTAATCAAAGTATAAGAAGAAGGGGAACGAGTCAGTGGGTTCTTGTGGCTCCAGATCGAGAGGAAGAGGAGCCGGAGGAGGCATGTTCCCTTGGATCGACGGTGACCTGAGGCAGCGGAGCTCGAGCTCGATCTCTAGCTCGGGCGGCTCCGGGGTTGAACTAGTGGCGCGGGAGGTTGATTTGGAGTGGGAGAGGGCAAAAAGTGGCGAAAGGAGGGCTCGGGGAAGCCTCTAAATAGCCTCCCCGGAGCTCGCCGTGGACCTGTGTTCCGTCGTGGTTGTTGTCATGGTGAGAGGCTACGGTAGCTTGCAAGGCTTGGCCAGGGGTGTTTATGAGGTTGGTCTATGACCAGGGGAAGGGAGAGAGAGTGGGGAGGTGCTAGAGGGGTCGCACGTGTCAGGCCACGCATTGGATCTTGCAGATGTCGAGGAGCATCGGTTGGCGTGAGGGGGAGGCTCGAGGTCGCTGGGCAGCTCGGGTAGAGGGCCGCTACAGTGCCTGGCCGCACTATAGTGCGCTCCAGAGCGTGCTTATTGCATGCCACGACATCTGTTTGGTAGAGTGGGTGCGGCCAAGCATGTCTGGTAGTGCTAGGGTGGGAGTAAAATAGTGTGGAGGGGCATTGGATGCACTGGACATCTAGTAGGAGAAGTGAGGGGTTGAGGAAGAGAGGGAAAATGGCTATCTAGAGAGAGAAAGAGAGGGTTTTACCTACCAATAATTGAGCAATTTCCATGCTAAACTTACTAGAGGTAGAAGGGAACTAGGAGAGGCTCTGGTAAAAAGTTGAGCTCAAGAAGAGCAAGGAAATAGGTGAAAATAACAATTTTGGAAAATCACCAGAAGGTGTTTGATGGTATTTTGGGCAAGAAGATGAGTTCCTCTTGGCATGAGACTTAACAGGATGAAATGTCACATAGGAATAGGCTGTTCCACCAAGTGTGAGCTAATTAGGGCAAAGTTGCCAATGTAACTTTGGTAAACCCTAAAAATCAGCAGAAATGGATTTTCCAAGATTTAGTCATGCAAATCATTCCTCCTTGATGCACCACTTGGTGTAGTGTCATCATTTGGGGTTTTTAGCATGTCCACAAACTTTGAGGTCACAAGTAAATAGTTGGCAATGTAGAGTTGTTCAAATTTTGTTCCGTATAGAGAGGGTTTTGAGGCCCTTTGACCAAGGTATCTTCCTCTCCATCTTGTGCAATTTGATCTAGATGCATGATTACATCATTAGAGCATGTGCACCAAGTTTTAAAGCATTTGGACATGTTTGTCAATGCAAAGTTGCTGAAACTTCTAAATGAACAGAAATTGTTTTGATGGGGTTTGATGATGTTTTGTTGATCTTCAAAGCATGATGCTTGGCAAGATCATCAAATATGTCATATGTCACATGCTAGAATTTTCCTGGAATTAATGAGGAATATTTCTTTGTAAATATTACAAAAGCTTGAAATATCTAGAAAGGGTCTTTGAGGGATTTGACCAATATTTTGAACATGACCATGTGTTGAAACTCTTATATATGGACAATATATGTCCTATGAGTTTCTCTAAATTTTCTTAAATATTTTTGAAACAATAAAATAATTTTAACCTATTAAAGACCATTTCTAGCCTTAAGAAAAAGCCTTTAAATAAATTATAAAAAATTACTTTGAAAATAGTATTTTTGTGTTTTATGGGAGTCCTATATCCAAACTGGCTAGTTCTTGGAGACTTCTATTTTATCATATCTCTTAACTGAATGATATTTTTATCTTCAATGAGATCATTGCCCACCTTGGTCTGTTGGAGTTGCCCATTAAAGGTAGATCTTTCACCTGGTCTAATATGCAAGACATACTCTTATTGGAGCAACTGGATTGGTTCTTCACCTCTACTGACTGGATCTCACACTACCCAATGACTAATGTTCTACCCTTGGCTAGAACTGCTTCTGATCATGTCCCTTGTGTAGTAAAGATCACAACTGCAATTCCAAAAGCACATATCTTCAGATTTGAAAATTATTGGTTAGAGTTGGCTGGTTTTATGGAGTGTGTTCAAGACTCTTGGAGAAGGCCATCTTGCAAGAGGCACATAACTGCTAAGATTGCTGATAAGTTTAAATAATTAAGAATGTGCCTTAAAAAGTGGCATTAGAATGTTTGTCAGATCAAAGCACTTCTATCCAAAAGTAATCAGGTCATCCTTCTTCTAGATGAGCTTGAAGAGTTTAGGCCTCTTTTCATTCAAGAGTCTAATTTCAGGAGAATTGTTAAAGCTCATGTGGAAAAATTGCTCCGTATTCAGTATCTTTACTGGAAGAAAAGTTGTACTATTAGATACGTCAAAGTTGGAGGGGAGAATACCAAATTCTTCCATGCTATGGCTACAAAAAGGCACAGAAGGAACTCCATTGCAAGTCTAAAGCTGGAAGATGGTATTGTGGTGTCTGATCACTCTCAAATGGAAGGTGTTATTTGGCACTGTTTTAAAAATAGAATGTGTACTTCTAGGGGTATCATAATGGGTTTTGATCTGCAGTCACTTATTACCCCAGTTGAGGGCTTGGATGTGCTCACAAAGCCCTTTGAAAAAAGGAAATGGATGCCAATGTTAAGTGTATGCTTGTGGATAAGGCTCCTCGCCCTGATGGATTTAATGGACTTTTCTTTAAAAAACGTTGGCATATAATTAGTGAAGGTTTTTATGAGTTGGCACAGGAATTCCATGATGGAAATGCCATTTTGGACAACATTAATGATTCCTATATCACTTTGGTGACAAAAAAACTCTCACCTGAATGTGTGGGTGACTTTAGACCAATTTCTCTGACTGGCATGGGTCTGAAATTCTTGTCAAAAATGGCAGCAACCAGGCTTCAAGAAGTGATCCTCCAGTGTGTTCACAAAAACCAATATGGCTTCATTAAAAGCAGAACAATTCAAGATTGTTTTGGCTGGACCTTTGAATATCTGCATCAATGTCACCAGTCAAAGAGACCTATTGTTATACTTAAGCTTGATTTTGAAAAAGCTTTTGATTCCTTGGAACATGAAGCTATCATTCAAAATTTGAGATATAAGGGATTCAATGACATATGGATCTCATGGATGAAGCAGTTGCTCTCCACTGGTACCTCATCACTGCTATTGAATGGTGTCCCTGGAAGGAAGTTCCTCTGTAAGAAGGGTGTGAGGCAGGGGGGTCCAGTTTCCCCTCTTCTGTTTGTTATTGCGGCTGATCTCCTACAAACAGTTATTAATGATATGTTCCAAAAGGGCACACTGCATCTGCCTATCTGTGACGCCCCCGATTTGACCGTACACTAATCATGCACGCAAATGTGTACGACCAAGATCAAGGACTCACTGGAAGATATCACAACACAACACTAGACACAAATTAAAATAATACAAGCTTTATATTACAAGCCAGGGGCCTCGAGGGCTCGAATACATAAGCTCGAAAACACAAGAGTCAGCGGAAGCAATAATATCTGAGTACAGACATAAGTTAAACAAGTTTGCCTTAAGAAGGCTAGCACAAAAGTAGCAACGATCGAAAAGGCAAGGCCTCCTGCCTGGGACCTCCTAACTACTCCTCGAAGCCGAACTCCACGTAGAAACATCCTCGGGATCTTCTGGCTCCTGGACTCCATCAATCTGGTTGCATCATCCGAGAAGAAGGAACAAGAGGGGAAAAGGGGGAGAAAAGCAACCGTGAGTACTCATCCAAAGTACTCGCAAGCAAGGATCTACACTACATATGCAATGATATCTGTGTAAAGGGGGAATATATGTGGACTGAACTGCAGAAAGCAGAATAAGAGGGGGATAGCTAATCCAATCGAAGACTACGCTTCTGGCCACCTCCATCTTGCAGCAGTAGAAGAGAATAGATGGAAGTAACAAGTAACCTCGTATCTCGCAGCCTCCATCTTGCAGCAGTAGAAGGGAGTAGATGGAATAGTAACAACTATCAAAGCTTCTGGCAGCCTCCGTCTTGAGTAGCAGAAGAGTTCACCAAGTAACATCGCAAAGCATAATCCTACCCGGCGATCCTCCCGCATATCACCCTGTGAGAGAGCAACCACCGAGTTATATCTGGAACTTGTCTGGGTGTGTTTTATTAAGTATCCAGTTCTAGTTGTCATGAGGTCCGAGTACAACTCCGGGTCGTCCTTTTACCGAGGGACACGGCTATTCGAATAGATTAACTTCCCTGCAGGGGTGCACCACATAACCCAGCACGCTTGATCCCATTTGGCCGGACACACTTTCCAGGGTCATGCCCGGCCTCGGAAGATCAACACGTCGCAGCCCTACCTAAGCACAGCAGAGAGGTCAGCACGCCGGTCTAAGTCCTAGGCGCGCAGGGGTCCGGGCCCATCGCCCAACGCACACCTGCACGTTGCGTACGCGGCCGGTGAGCAGACCTAGCAACCTCCATTACTAAGGAAGTTGCGTTACGCGGTCCAACCCGGCGCGCGCCGCTAAGTCGCTGACGTCAAGAAGGCTTCGGCTGATACCACGACGTCGAGTACCCATAACTATTCCCACGTAGCTGGTTAGTGCGTATAGACCAAATGGCCAGACTCAGATCAAATATCCAAACTCGTAAGCGTGTTATTATGAAATAACCGCGGACAACGACCAGGGCCAGGCCACCTCTCGACTGGGTGTCTCAACCTGCCCCTGTCGCTCCGCCATAAAGATCCACTTGGGGGCCGTCAGGAACTCAGGCCCACCACTACCTGGATGGAGCCACCTGTCCTTTCAGCCCCCACATCAAATCACTTGCGGGTACTCAATGAGCCGACCCGACTTTAGTCACCTCATGTATCATGTAAAGTGTATGTAGTATATACCCGTGATCACACCCAAGTGATCACGACCCGATAGAATAGCAGGGCAGACGGACAAGGGTGTAGGGCCACTGATGGAATACTAGCATCATATACTAAGCATTAGGATAACAGGTAAAGTATCAACAGTGATAGCAACAAAGACAGGCTATGCAGCAGAATAGGATTATCGAAAGCAGTAACATGCTACACTACTCTAATGCAAGCAGTAGAGAGAAGAGTAGGCGATATCTGGTGATCAAGGGGGGGGCTTGCCTGGAAGCCATGCAGACGAAAGGAATCTTCGGAAGCGTAGCCGTAGTCGAACACCGAAGCATCAACGGTCTCGGGGTCTTATCACAGTATCGGAGTCTACCGAAAATAAGCAACGAAGGGGAAACAAATAAATAACAGAGCAAACAATAGCATCACAAAGCATAACATGGAAATACGCGGTGCTACGTGTGACCTAACACGGTGCTCGGTGATACAGGCGAAGAGGAATAACATCCGGGAAAGTATTCCCGGTGTTAGGCATTTTCGGGTAGATGAAACGGAGGGGAAAGTTACGGGTTCGGTATGTTAGAGAGGTGTGGCGGACGAACGGATCGCGTATTCGGATTCATCTCGTCGTTCTGAGCAACTTTCATGTACAAAGTATTTTAATCTGAGTTACGGTTTAAAAGATATGATTTTATTAAGTTTTTTAATAATTTCTAGAATTAAATATTAATTAATTTAATTCGAAAATTCATTTATGACATCAGCATGATGTCATTCTGACGTCATCAGGGTTGACTGGTCAACCTGACAGGTGGGTCCCACCTATCAGTGACACAGTAACTAATTAGGTTAATTTTAATTAATTAAACCTAATTAATTTAATTAATTAAGGTTAATTAGATTAATCATAATTAGTGTAACCTAACAGTAATTAATTAAACTAATTAGTTTAATTAGAATTTAACTAATCCAGATTAATTAAGATTAACTATTCAGTTAATTAAATTAATTAATTAATTAATTATTTATTTTATTTATTACTTTTATTACTTTTATATATATTTTTTTTAAACGTTCTGGGGGCTGGGCCCCGTTTGTCATAGGCCCAGGGCCTAAACGGTTCGGGCGCCCAGCGAGGCGGGTCGGGCGCTGGGGCTTGCTGTCGCCCGACTCGGGCGAGGCCGAGGGAGCACGGCTGGGCGCCGGCGGCCAGGGGAGGCAGCCGAGGTGGCCGCAGGGCGCGGGGTCGGGTGACTCCGGCGGCCCAGCGCGGCGAGCTAGGCGCGGCACCGTGCGGGAAGCAGCACGGCTGCAGAGAGCATGAGAGGGGGGGGCTCTACGGCGGTAGCGGGTAGCGCGGGGGGG
>LR738713.1:221374168-221444095 GCA_902687465.1 Secale cereale | reverse complement strand
GGGGGGTTCCGGCGAGCGGCGACGGGGCGCGGTCGGCGTCGAGCCCCTTTGCCCCGATCCAGATCGGGGGAGGGGAGGAGAGCGAGTGTGCGTGTCGGTGGGGGATATTTTCCCCCACCCAGTGGGGGGGTGGGGCTATAAGGGGGGCCGGGTGGGCCGGCCTGGCTGGGCCCGTTGGCTGGGCCAAGGCCCAGTTGGGCCGGGGTTTTTTTTGTTTCTTTTATTTTTTTTATGTTTTTGTTTTAACTTATTCTTTTCTGTTTTGTTTTTAGATTCTTTTAAACTTTGTTTTTTTTATAAAACACACATCTAGTTTATAAATTAGTTTTAATAATTAGCCCACAGCCACATTTAACTTTATAGCTCAAATAAACAGTTTACCATTTTATTAATTAGAAAAGGTATTTAATTAAACGTTCAAGCTGCTGTTTTAAATATCATAGTGTATTTAATTTATTTATTAAAAATGTGGTTTCAACACGACAAAAACCCAGAGAATATTTGCCACACATGGAACATTTTTGTTTTCATGTATGACAAATTTAAATTTTGACTTTAATTTGAATTTGAATTTGAACAGTATTTGGATTAACGAGAGATTATCAACAGTAACAGTGGTGACGTGGCATCATTAGCGTGTGGTTACTGTAGCTTAACTACCCGGGCGTCACAATTCTCCTCCACTACAAGAAATCTCGTCCCGAGATTTAAGCGGTGGAGAACGGGGGGTGCTGGTAGCGAAAACCTAACGAGTCTTCTCAGTCTCGGTTGCCCTTTCGAAGAGGTTGACCCCTTTCGTTGATGTCTTCATTTCTCTGCTTCAAGTCATCATGATCAAGTCGTCATCCTTTCTTCGGGATCTCCATCATCCTACGAGCGTGACCAGGGGGAAAAACTCCGGAAGAACGCATCTTCACGAAGTATGTGCATCTGACAGTGAATTCAGAAAGCGATACACGGAGTACCCTACGCATAGTATTTCAGTGAATCCGTTTAGTGCGATAATCAATGGTACCAAAGTTTCAACGGGTAGGCAGTCATTCGATGCCTAAACAGAAGCTGGAATGGGGTCTTGATCAACGAGAATAATGTGGTGTTTGATATCAGGATGAAACATGGTAGAATTTAGCTCGTGAATTACACACGAAGCCAAGTGCAAAGTATACATTAGAATCAGGGTTGTAAATAAGGGTCAGGTTTCAATCCAGTGGACCTGTGGGTTATGGGCCCACCATGTGGGTCGAAAGTAGGAAGGGTGATGACATCTTGCACAGAAAGCATGGCAAGTCGGAGGATAGTCTGTCAGCTAAGTTGGCAACAATGTCGGTACCAAGGACGGGGAACAAAGAGAACCATTGTCTTGCTCGTTGAAACGAGGCGGACCGGTAGGCAAAGTTTTCTTCCAGAGGTGGTTACCGGAATGTTACCAACCATGGTAACAGGGTCTTACCGACAGAGTTGTACACCAAGGTGTTTACATAAGCAGAAAAAATATTACTGCCTAGTTTATATGTAGATCAAAGAAAGGTTAAACAAACAAATGGAAAGGAAAATTGTGATTACACACAACTATTAGGAGTGTATCCTTCCCATGGACAAGAAGAACATGGCATACAGGGTAGGAGAGCAAGTACCCAATCATGTAGATAAAGAGGCAAGGATTAATCAAGATGTTACCCATACATCGGTGTTTGGATAACTGACCAAGAAACATTTAGCATCACGCCTCCAATGTTCTTGTTGATGAGCGGGGTATCATAGTCATGCTTTGAGGTAGCAATGATATGGTGTTTCAATCAAGGGCCAGACTTTGGATACACAAATGATCCATCATGAGCAAGTTATCAAATAAGTCTTACAATTTCCTCCTGGAAGAATAGTTATCCTTGCAGAAGAGAATATAATGATAGGTCCTCCACCCAGGGGTGCTGGGCATGACATCATATTACCGGGTCATCAAAGGACCAATAATATAACTACTGGAAAGTTGGCCCAACCATCATATCTGACCGAGATTCAGATCCTATTGGTGTCATTTTACCTCAGACTCGGGATGTTCGAGAAGAAAAAGGTGCATCACAATTCGACGAAATGACACTGCAAGATTCTCGGGAAATGAACTATGGGAGCGGGTTCCCAAAACAATAGTTCATCATTAAACCAAGGATAGGATGAGGAGGTGGCTGATGGACTCAGCGACAATTCATCGAGAATTCCAAACGAATGGATTTCCATAATAATGTGAACGAGAAAATGACAATTGTCAATTCAAATGATATAATGTTGTATGCTCGAGATAAACATACACCATTAATCATTAGTTGAAAGGTGTGCCCGAAATATGACCTTATGCAGCAAGATCAATGTTAGAGTGACGATTCCATAACCAACAGTCTAAGAATGAACTGTCGATCATTAACTTCAAAGCAATAGGGTTGCTAGAAGTATAGAACTCAAGCAGCATCGTTAGCATATTGGTATCCTGGTTAAAAACAACACGGGGACCAAGGAAGAATGGTGATGGTGAGAAGTATCATCATACCGAGAATTTCTAAGAGGTGGAGCAATCCCCACAACATTCTCGACATAAAGGACAATAATACTTTAAGGCAGAACACAACACTAGCTGGAGAGTAAGTTGTATTCATTATGTGGACAAGTTCGCGATGAAAGGGAGTCAAGGATGTTGTCGATGATAATAAAAATCATCGAAGGCAAGGAGGGTATTTGTCATCATGAACACGGTTGACATCTAGGAAGAAGTCAAGGTGTTGAAGGTGATCCGACACATTTGCCGGGAGGTTTCAAGAGGGTGCAATCAAACAACAACGGCAACAAGTAAGGGAATGACGAAGTGTCAAGTTATAGGATTAATATATAAGATGCAAGCTCGGGAACAAAATTGCTTTACTGAACAAGCAAACATATGCTGAAAGCTCGACGTAAGTTGTGCTCAATCTCTGAAGATTTAGTGCACCAAAGAAGGACGAGGTAGCACAGTCAAAGATAGCTAGACAAGGGATGTACCCGATAGTCTAGGAATAAACCAGATTGAGTTTAAAAATTTCCCAGTAACATCTACTAGGGGTGTTGAATTTTTCGAGCGGAATTTATTTACTAAACGGTGTCCTCAGTTGACGGCAACCTAGAACCCGTAGAGTGATTACGACAAGCAAAGGTATTACTTCATCAAAAGTTCAAAAGGTGTAGTGCAAAGGCATGATATCCTCGAGATATCAAAGGGTAAAACTCGAAGGTAGAACACGATAGAAGTTGAACTAAGTCATTGACCTATGTAAGTAGATACTTTAACCTTGTCAAAAATTGACGAGGCCTGGAATGGATTTATTCCAGATATATTGAATAAGGACAGCATGTTCGGAACCATAACTGCAAGGGATCAAATTTATTGATACCGAAAGAATTATTTAGATGTAAAATCATTGTGCAAGAAGCTCCAGACACGGTCTACATCGTTTCCATGGGCATGAACAAAAGCTCAAGGTCGACTCCCATTTCTCCAATGCATACGTTTCATTTACCTCTTGCTTTGATAAAATCGTAGTGTTGGAATTTTATCCGGTAGAACACCGGAAGGGTATGACTTGTGAAAACTTTTGGGTTCTCACGGATTAGGGGAAGGCATAGGTTCAACCCATCGGGCATCTTAGTAACATATACCACAAGTTTCAAAAGTAAATACACATGCTCGCAAGCAGAGCATGGTTGGCCAAGTAGAGGATACAATTTACCAAAGGCATTATGTATCAGGGGAAGAACTCAAGGTTTTGATATGTCGGAACGGTCGGGTAATAATCCACAAAAGGATCTGGCAGACCGCAACGAATCAGGTGTGAGTATCGATACTCAACTAGAAGAAGAAATAATTAAAGGAGATCACAACATAGAAACAACTGACTAATTCAACCAAATGCAAAGGAATTATGTTTTCCGAAACAAGATAGCAAAAGCAAACGCTCTGATCAAGGATGGATAAGTTGAATACACTTAGTTGGACAATCATTAAAGGTTTGAATTGTCGAGAACCAACTCATGTCCGGATTGACGTCTGAGTCGGAAAGATAATTTTATAAAGGATAACCTGATGACTGCGTGCATACGCACATATTGAATCAATAGGATCAAAATGGCTAAGGCAAAGGATATTAACGAAGACTACTAGTCATATGGAATTAACCATAATCCAAGCAGGTAAGAATTTCAAGAGTCACTGGCTGCAGAAAATTTCCGAAAGACCAAAAAGTATTCCGAGGAATTTAGTGAGACATATGAACAATTGAGAAGAACGGATCCTCGATAACTGTAAGGAAATAACCGTAAGGGTTTTCATGCGAGATAAAACTACAAGACAGTAAACTCAAAGGATTCTCAGGACAACGGAGAATATTTCGAGGCATCTTGCAACAACAAGAGCGACGAAGAATGATCATGAGAATGATAAGGGCATACAGATATCCATAGGGATATATCGGTGGCAGTGAATTGCAAAGGTGATGAGCACAAGGGTCCCGGGTTAACAGCGGAGAGTATCTTCAGGGTCTTCTGGTGCAGCAGACGATCATCGATCATAAGGCACTCTCCGGGTGAAAGTGATAACGAGATCCTAATGTTAGATTTAGCAAAATTCGTTTATCCCGAATAGAAGAGAGATAAGAGTCCCAGAGTATAGACGAGAAGTAAAAGATCCTAATACCACCCATTGGTGTTGTGGGCCCGTAAGCCACACAACAAGTTAGTAAATTTGTTTTTCAAAGACTAGACTCAACTTCGGCCAAGGAGTTGGAAAGGGGGATTCCTACAGGCAGTCGGCTCTGATACCAACTTGTGACGCCCCCGATTTGACCGTACACTAATCATGCACGCAAATGTGTACGACCAAGATCAAGGACTCACTGGAAGATATCACAACACAACACTAGACACAAATTAAAATAATACAAGCTTTATATTACAAGCCAGGGGCCTCGAGGGCTCGAATACATAAGCTCGAAAACACAAGAGTCAGCGGAAGCAATAATATCTGAGTACAGACATAAGTTAAACAAGTTTGCCTTAAGAAGGCTAGCACAAAAGTAGCAACGATCGAAAAGGCAAGGCCTCCTGCCTGGGACCTCCTAACTACTCCTCGAAGCCGAACTCCACGTAGAAACATCCTCGGGATCTTCTGGCTCCTGGACTCCATCAATCTGGTTGCATCATCCGAGAAGAAGGAACAAGAGGGGAAAAGGGGGAGAAAAGCAACCGTGAGTACTCATCCAAAGTACTCGCAAGCAAGGATCTACACTACATATGCAATGATATCTGTGTAAAGGGGGAATATATGTGGACTGAACTGCAGAAAGCAGAATAAGAGGGGGATAGCTAATCCAATCGAAGACTACGCTTCTGGCCACCTCCATCTTGCAGCAGTAGAAGAGAATAGATGGAAGTAACAAGTAACCTCGTATCTTGCAGCCTCCATCTTGCAGCAGTAGAAGGGAGTAGATGGAATAGTAACAACTATCAAAGCTTCTGGCAGCCTCCGTCTTGAGTAGCAGAAGAGTTCACCAAGTAACATCGTAAAGCATAATCCTACCCGGCGATCCTCCCGCACATCACCCTGTGAGAGAGCAACCACCGAGTTATATCTGGAACTTGTCTGGGTGTGTTTTATTAAGTATCCAGTTCTAGTTGTCATGAGGTCCGAGTACAACTCCGGGTCGTCCTTTTACCGAGGGACACGGCTATTCGAATAGATTAACTTCCCTGCAGGGGTGCACCACATAACCCAGCACGCTTGATCCCATTTGGCCGGACACACTTTCCAGGGTCATGCCCGGCCTCGGAAGATCAACACGTCGCAGCCCTACCTAAGCACAGCAGAGAGGTCAGCACGCCGGTCTAAGTCCTAGGCGCGCAGGGGTCCGGGCCCATCGCCCAACGCACCATGTCATGATCAAGATTATCCAGTCATCCATTATGCTTATGATACTTTGATTATCCTACCTGCTGATAAGGTTCAGCTTTTGGCACTTAAGGAGATGCTCAGGATTTTCTCTCAATCAACAGGCCTGGAGGTTAATTACCACAAATCGTTCATCATCCCTATTAATGTTGATAATGCTCATATGGAAGAATTAGCCACCTCTGTTAGTTGTCAGATTGGAAAGTTGCCATTCACATACTTAGGCCTACCAGTGGGAACAACTAGACCTAAAATGGTGGACTTTATGCCATTGGTTGTCTGCATGGAAAGAAGAATGACTGCTAGTTCATCCTTCCTAAATCAAGGAGAAAGGTTGTAGTTCCTAAATTCTGCCCTTTCATCAATGCCAATATTTTTTCTCTGCAGTCTTGCAGTACCTGCTGGTATCCTGAAACAACAAGAGAGGATCCAAAGGCAGTGCCTTTGGAGAAAGAATAGAGATGAACCTACTCCATCTCTGGCTGCTTGGGAGCTTATTTGTAGACCAAAGAATAAAGGGGGCCTGGGAATCCTTAACCTTGGTGTGCAAAATGTTGCTTTGCTCATGAAGCATACTAGTAATTTTATTAACATAAAAGATTTGCCTTGGGTATCCCTGATTTGGGACACATACTACCATGATAGTGTTCCTCAGGGCACCTCAGATTGTGGCTCTTTTTGGTGGAAAGATGTATGTAAGGTCATGATCACTCGCAGGAATTGCTCTTATGTACAAGTGAATGCTGGTGACACTGCTCTGTTCTGGTCTGATACTTGGCATATAGGGCTTGACAAAGTTACAATGGAACTCAGATTCCCCAGAATGTTTTCATATGCCAAGGATCCATGGGTGCTAGCAAAAGACCTGTTTAATCAGCAGGATATCTATCGACACTTTCATTTGCCTTTGTCTACACAAGCACATCATGACTTGATCCAAATGCAGGATATGTTCGAGGGTTGTATTAGATCCCCTGCATCCAAAGATGTCTGGCTCTGGCAGAACACAAATAAAGGGTACAAGCCAAAACTTTTCTACCAATATAGCTGTCGGGGAAAATGATCCACGAACACCTATGGGACCGACGGACCGAGTCCCTTTCGGTTCGGCGAGGGCGGAGATCGCACGAAGAGCAGATCGAGGCAAAGCACACGAGCAGTTTACCCAGGTTCGGGCCGCACGGATGCGTAAAACCCTACTCTTGCTTTGTGGTTTGTATTGAGTTCTTGCTCGGGAGCGCTGAGTGCTACAGTACACACCAGCAGCTAGCGAGACCGAGCGGGAGTGTTCTTTCCGTCCCCCCCTCTACGTTGCGCATGGGCCTCCTTTTATATGCTCAAGGGGTTATCGACAGGTGGCAACGTAGACAAGGGTAAAAATGGAAAGGTGTTGTAGTTGGTACAACTACCTGTACAGTGTATCTTACCTAACCCTGACGTCAGGGGACAAGGGCATTGAATGCCCATCGGCGTCATCCAAACAGTGCAAAAAGGGACCGTCAGGGACGCCACCGCTCGCCACGATGGCAATCTTGTCAGCACCGCTTGCCACCGCGCACCGCTGGCTGCACAGCCTCCCGCCACGTACGCCTGGAAGGGTCTTAGAGCGACACGTTGGTGGATGCGCTGGAGCGTGGGCACAGAGTGGTAGCTTGTCGCGGCAAGCGCCTTGCCGCGGTCGTTGTCTTGTCGCTTCTGGGAGCTTGTCGCTCACCGGGCCTTGCCAGGACGCGTGGCGCGTCGCGGCAAGTTCCTTGAGATGCCTTGGTTGGCCTTCCCGGCAAGCTCCTCTTGCCGGGGTCTTGTGCCTTGAGTGGCCTTCCCGGCAAGCTCCTCTTGCCGGGGCCTTGTCTTCCTAGCTTGAATACTTTGTTCTTGAATGGCTCCAAAGGAACCACGGAGGACCTTGGCGGTCACCCGGCAAGCCTTGCCGCGGGATGCTGCGACTGCCCGTGCACAAGTTTGGGATACTAGTGTACCCCTACTCTAGTACACCGACAGGAGCCCCCGGGCCTGGGCCATACACGGTGCCGAGCACTGTTGGGCCAGGCCCAAAACAGGGCACGGGCACGCGCGGCCTGGGTTACGCCGTATCTCACTCCGTATCCACCGCGCCCTCCCCTAACGGCACGCGTTGAATGCGGTGTCGTGGGAGAGATCGTGGGTGGTTTCTTTATTCGGAAAGGAGGAACGTCCGCCCCCTCCCTCCTTATAAGCAGGGGAAACAGGGGCAGTTCGCCCATTCGCCGGTTGGTACTCCAATCTCGGAAACTTCCGCTGCTCTCCCTTCTTCCCAAAGCTGAAAGAGAACAGCACTCCGCCCCCCATCGCCACCAGCACCACCAACGCTGTCGACCTCTCCCACCACTTCCGCCATGGCTCCGAAAGCCGACAAGGGGAAGGGCTCAAAGTCGGCCGAAGCGCAGCGGCTCGCGGCGTTGCGAAAGGAGCGGGCAATCTTCCCTCCCCCCCAGGCTCTCCGCGAGGGAGCTGAGGGAGACCTTCTACCTCTTCTGGTCGACGGAGACGCGGGCGCATCCGCGCACGACGGTACTTCCAGCCGTTGCTTCGGGAATGGCTCCAAATGGGTATCCCTTCTTCGCCTTGTTCTTCTACTGCGGGCTCTGCCCGCCTTTCTCTGAGTTCTTCTGCGATATCATGAACACCTACGGGTTCCGCCTCCTTGACTTCACCCCCAATGTTGTTCTGACCATGGCAGTTTTCGCACATCTCTGCGAAAACTTTGTCGGAGTCTATCCAAACGTAGCCCTTTTTCGCCACTTCTTTATGACTCGAGTTGAGAGAGGAGAGCCTTCATCCGGCGGAATCGCCTGGATCTCAAGAGCCGCCAAGAAGAATGCTTATCTGGAGGGACTGTTCCGCGACAAGTGGGAGGAATGGAGAGCAAACTGGTGCTGGATTGTCGAGGAGAACCCGCAGCAGTTTACAGCCCGGCGCCGTGCCCCAGTAGTGCGCGGCAGCGATTAGAGCGACGTGGCCCCGGAAGATGATAGGCTGAAGATGGTCGTCACTCGGATCCAACGCCTCAGGCTTGCCGGGCTCATTGTAGGCGCAGTTGGCGCAGACTTCCTTCGCCACCGCATCGCCCCTCTGTAGGAGAGGAGGAGGCCCGGACGTCATGAGGCTGCGCCCGGGCCTCAACTTCAACTTCACTGTTATGGAACTTGACGCAATGCTCCGGGAGCTGTTCAAGTACGACCCAAAACATCCCGAAGTGTTCATGTTGCCGCAAGGTGTCGTTCCGTTGTGCAACAACTCCTCGCTCGACCGCATCCGTGCAATGATGCCGCTGTGCGACTCGCATGGAATTGTCCCCACTTGGCAAGAGCCTGCGGACGACGTCGTGCAAGATTTCTTTGACGGCTTGGTAGAGGTGCCGGTCCGCTCCGATGAACAGAAAGGCCTCACTCGCGCCACCACCGATGTGGAGATGGACCTCATCACCGCTAGGCTGGAAGAGGCGGCGGCAGCCGCAGCCGCGGGCGAGTTTGGATTCACCTTGGAGGAGGCAGAAGCAGCAGAGTTGGCAAGCCTTGCCGAGCGAGAGGAGCTTGCCGGCGAGGAAGAGCCTGCCGGGCATGATGCCGGGTCGAGCGAGTCCGCCGAGGATACGAGCGGCTCGTTGGAGACCGACTCCTCTACCTCCTCATCTTCAGACAGCTCGCCGCAAGCAGAGCCCCCAGCTCCACCAAGAAGGCGCTTCCGCAAGGCCGGGGACGTAGCGGAGAGGCGGACGAGACAACAGTCGCCGTGCCGCGCGACACGCTCCACCGCGACAAGCTCTATTGCCGCGGGTGCACCTCACGCAGCTGCGACAACTGGAGCGGGGTCCTCCCGGACCACCGCTTCAACTCCTGCCGCCTCTCACGCTGCGGCGGCAGTCGGAGTGGGGTCGTCTCGGACCAGCGCCACCGTTCCCGCCAAGCGGCCAAGGGAACCTACTCCTCCGCCTCCTCGCGCCGGAGGTGAGCCGGACTTCTACTTCTTCGCGTTCAGCTCCGACGAGGAAGAAGAAGAGTAAGATTCTTTGTTGTACTTGTAGTTCTTCAATTCTTGTTGTTTTGTCTTGTATCTCATTTGCTTTACTCTGAACTTGTTCCTTTTCAGGACTCTGGTCCAGAGAGTGGCGAAGAGAGCCAAGGTCCCGGCGAGGAGAGCGGTGATTATCATCGAGGACGAGCCCACCGAGACAGCAGGGGGTGCGTCCGAGACCACCTTGCCGGACCCGGCAACTATTCTCCACAACAGCCCCCAGGGCAGCCCCCAGCGTAAGTATATGGTTTTCTTTCCGCTGTTAGGCGCGCATGGATGCTCTTTCTTTGCTGACATCTGACTGTTGGTTTGTGTAGGAGCAGAGCAGCCTCACCAGGAGCGCCCGGAGGGCGCCCCCGATATGTCGTCTGCTTCGACTACGCCGCCAAGGGAGAGTTCTCCGGCAAGGGTCTCTCCAGCAAGGGAGAGTTCTCCGCCAAGGGAGAGCCCTCCGGCAAGGGAGACTGCTGAACCCGGCGCAGGTAATCCTCTTGCTTCAAAACTTCCCTTGGGTTCTTCTTCTTTTGATCTTCTTTTTGGATATTTGCTTGACTTTTCTCCCTTTTCCGGCCGTCAGATCCATCTGCTGCGGAGCCGATGGAGACCGAGGTTGCCGGCGAGGAGAACACGCGCGGAAATACCGACGACGCCGCTGCCATCGAAGAAGGAGCCAGCGCTGATGATCCCGCCGGTGAAGAGGCCGCCAAAGCTGCCGCCGCGAAAGCTGGCGAGGGGTCTGGCGATCGTATTGACGACCCTGAGGCTACAGGAGCGCCAGGCGCTATGCCGACCGCCGATCCCTCCGCCGCTGCCGCAGCGCCAGGCTCCGAAGAGCCCCAGCCAGGCGTCTACTTGAAGGCCGGCGAGAACGTCTTTATCAACCTCCCCTGGGCGTCAAGCTCAAGGGCGCCGGTCGAGGGAGAAATATTCGATGGAGAGGTGCTCGCCTCCGTTGGGCTGACGCTAGTTGACGCGCCGAGCAGCAGCAGCGGCGAGCCTCAAGAGGAGCGGCTGCTGCGGAAGCTGGTGTCGCTCTACCGCGCCCGGCAGGCCAAGCTGGAATCCCGAGAGGCGCTTGCCGCGAAGGCGGGAACGGACATCGAGGAGTGCGCGGAGGAGCTCCGGGGTCTTCACCAAGAAGCTCTCCGGTCCCTGGCAGAGGAGCGGGAGCAACTTGCTGAGGAGCAGATGGCCTTCTTCCTCGAGAAGGCTGAAGTCGAAGAGCAACAGCGGCTTGCCGCTGTGAAGCTGTCCGCGCAGGAGGGCGAGCTGGCGCAGCGGAAGGTCAACCTCGACAGCCACGGGGAAGAGCTTGCCGCACGTGAGCAATCATTCGGCGGAGCCCTAAAGCAAGCAGAGGACGCTGCCGCAGCTGCCGAGGCCGCCAAGAAGGAGTTGGAGACGAAGGTGGCGCAGCTGGAGGCCGATCTCAAGGCGAGAGGTGAAGAGCTTTCCGCGCTCAAGCATGAGAGGGAGAAGGACGCCTACATCAACTCAGAGCTGCAGGTTCGTCTCGCCGAGAAGGGCAAGGAGCTTACTGCCGCCAAGGACTCCAACGCAGATCTTGAGTTGAAGCTGACCACTTTGACCAAGACGCTGGACGACACCAGGGAGCAGGAGGTGGCCTTGAAGGAGGAGATCAAGGCCGATAAGGCGCTGCTGGCGAGTGCTGCCGCCGCCCAGAACACTTTCAGAGAGAATGTGGAGCAATAGACGGCGGGTCTTGTGAATGCTGCCACAGATATCGACATGGAGCTGGCGCAGCTGGGGATGGAAGATCTCGGGTATCCCTCCGTGAGAACCTCCAACCTAGCGCCAAGCTCACCTTGTTCTTCAAAGGCGTGGCAACGGCCCTCCAGCGACTCCGGGAGAGGATTCCAAAGCAGCTGGCCGACGAGTCGCGCAAGATCTGTGCGGGAGCTCTCGAAAAGGTGTTGGTGAAGGTGGCCTTCCGCAACCCGGGCCTCAACCTCACCAACGTCCTCATGTCCGTGCCGCCGGATGCTGATCTGGAAGCGCTCAAGGCCCTTGTCGCACCCATTGTGGACAAGGTGAGTGGGATCAAGAGGATTGAGGGCGATCGCGTAGATTAGGCTGCCCGTTTTCTTCTTTTCTTGTCGCTGTTGGTCATGTTATGAGAACAATCTGTTAGAGCCGCGACAAGCTATCTTGTAATATAACTTTATTTTGGGTAATGATCGCAATGTTATTTTCTTTACTCGATTCCTTCCTTTGTATGTTTTTGCCCTACACTTTTAGGGAACTTGCCGGTGTAGGCACCTTAGCCGCGAGCGCTGAGTGCGGGACGTCAGTAGCCTGCTGGCGGTGCCGTTGCCGACAAGAAACCTTGTCGCAACTAGTCGCAGCTCACTTAAGTTGTTGGGCAGACTCGAAACAAAGTAAGGGCGCAACTAGCCACGAGTTGGTTCCTCCGCGCACAGGTTTTCCATACAAAGCACGGTCGTTCAAGGAAGATAACTCAAAAATTTTACAAATCTGATTGCTCAAACTTTGGCAACTTAGCTTTTCTGTTGTTTGCTTCCCGGTAAGGCGAAACTTTCTTGAACGACGCCTGGTCCATATCATTATCTTCTCCTTCCCTCCCGGGAAACTTGTGCGTGAGGGAACCTTCCTTTCCTTGAGAAAAAGAAAGAAGAGACAATACAGATATGGAGCCTTTCGGCTCGTTATTGCTTACCGGGGGTCGGTGCTGCACAAAGTGTCAGATAACACATGCAGAAAATAGAAAGCATGAAATTGACAAGATGTGCGGAGCACATGAGCTTTACTGCGCACGGGGTCTGCGCCCGGCTTTGCACAAAGGATTACATGCAACAGCGGCAAGACTTGTACAAAAGATGGTTGCCGGAACGGGTTCCGGCAACCGCGCCTTACGGGTAAAACTTACGAAGATGCTTGATATTCCAGGAGTTCCTCACCGGAACGCCATCTTCGGTCTCAAGGTGGACAGCGCCAGGCCTAGTGACTCGTTTCACCCGGTAAGGGCCTTCCCACTTCGGCGTCAACTTGTTGGAATTCTTGGCGGACTGAACGCGCTGAAGAACAAGGTCGCCTTCCTCGAGACTTCTGGCGTTAACTTTGCGGCTATGGTAGCGGCGCAAAGCTTGCTGGTAGCGAGCAACTCGGACAGCAGCCTGAAGATGGTCTTCCTCAAGGAGCAGCGTGTCATCTTGTCGCAGCTACTCTTGCTCAAGCTCTTCATAAGCGAGCACTCGAGGTGACCGGTATACGAGTTCCGTCGGGAGAACCGCCTCTGCTCCATAGACTAGAGCGAAAGGTGTCTGGCCAGTGGCTCGATTTGGCGTCATCCTGATCGACCAAAGAACCACCGGCAGCTCCTCGATCCAGTTTCTTCCGCACTTGCGTAGCCTGTCGAAAGTCCTGGTCTTGAGCCCACGCAACACTTTAGCATTTGCCCTCTCTGCTTGACCGTTGCTTCTCTGGTGAGCAACGGAAGCAAAGCAGACCTTGGCGCCAAGATCTTGGACGTACTGCATGAAGGTGCGGCTCGTGAATTGTGTACCGTTGTCGGTGATGATCCTGTTAGGGATCCCGAAGCGGCAAACAATCGACCTGAAGAACTTGACTGCTGACTGTGCTATCACCTTCCTCACTGCTTCCACTTCCGGCCACTTTGTGAACTTGTCGATCGCAACGTACAAGTACTCAAAGCCGCTGACTGCTCGGGGAAAGGGGCCAAGGATGTCGAGCCCCCAGACCGAAAATGGCCAGGATAAAGGGATCGTCTGGAGAGCTTGAGCTGGCTGGTGTATCTGCTTGGAATGGAATTGGCACGCTTCACACTTGGTTACTTGTGCAGTTGCATCCTGGAGGGCTGTCGGCCAAAAGAAACCCTGCCTGAATGCTTTGCCGGCAAGTGCTCTTGCGCCAATGTGGTGACCACATATGCCTCCATGTATCTCTGCCAACAGCTTTTGTCCGTCTTCCCAGTGAATACACTTTAATTTCACACCGTTGAGTCTTCTTCTGTACAGTGTGTTGTCGACAAACTGGTACATACTTGACTGCCGGGCTACTCTTTCCGCTTCTTCTTGCTCTTCGGGATGTTCTCCTGTCAAAAGGAAACGAACAATCTGTTGTGCCCATGCTGGAGCTTGTGGCTCGACAACAAGGACTAAAGGCACATCTGCTGCTACGGGAACATCCGCTTCTACAGCGAGAACCTGCGACTCAGCCGGAGCTTGAGGTTCCCCGGCAAGCTTGCCGGAGCAAAACTTGTCGGGAGCCTCTGCTTCAATGGAACAAACCCTAGGGCTTGCCGGAGCAGACTGCTCCTCAGCACTCTTGGAGTTGATCTTGGGGACCTTCTTGGCGGCGGCTTCGAGAAGCTCTGCCGGAAAATAAACACCAGAAATCAACTTCCTCTTCTTGCTCTGTCCAGTTGATGGCGTTACAGACGGTTGAGTCATCTTGAGCACAAAGATCCCTAGTTCCACAGGTAACTTAAGTGCAGCGCATTTCGACAGACCATCGGCAATGTCGTTCTGAGCTCTTGGAACATGCTCCATCTGTAGGCCGTCAAAGTGCTCTTCTAGCTTTCTCACTTCATCAACGTAGGCTTCCATCAACGGACTCTGATAACTCTTGTTCACTTGGCAGACGACAAGCTGCGAGTCACCCCTGACAATGAGCTTCTTGATCCCAAGGTCTGCCGCGATCCTGAGACCGGCAAGCAAACCTTCATACTCTGCTGTATTGTTTGTTGCTTGCTCCTTGGGAAAGTGCATCTGGACTACGTACTTAAGGTGCTCTCCGGTGGGTGCAATAAGCAGCACGCCAGCACCGGCGCCTTGCAGCGAGAAGGCACCATCAAAGTACATCAGCCACTCTTTGCTTGCTTCCTTGACGGGGATGCTCATTTCTGGAATTTCTTCATCTGGTGTTGGCGTCCACTCTGCTATGAATTCTGCCAATGCTCTGCTTTGGATAGTCGAAGTGCTCTCAAACTTGAGGCCAAAGCTTGACAGTTCCAGTGTCCACTCAACAATCCTGCCTGTTGCTTCTGGATTCTGCAATATCATCTTCAGCGGAAAGCGAGTGACAACTGTGATCTCATGTGCTTGGAAGTAATGGCGCAACTTTCTCGAGGCCATGAGAAGGCCGAAAAGCAATTTCTGCACACCAGAGTACCTTGACCTAGCCCCCTGCAGAAGGGAACTGACAAAGTAAACTGGGCGCTGCACCATTCTCTTCTGCATCTCCTCGCTCGCCTGCGCAGATCCATCTTTGTCGGGACCAGAGCTTGTCGGGGAAGCCCCTTGCTTGTCACTGGATGCGCCTGCCGTGGTTGCTGGCTCATCATCTACCTCCATCTCCGCTACTAACGCAGCACTAACCACTTGATTGGTTGCCGCTATATACAGCAGAAACTTCTCTTGTGGCTTAGGTGCGACAAGTATTGGAGTGGAGGACAGGTATCTCTTCAAGTCTTGCAGCGCAGCCTCCGCTTCCGGAGTCCATTTCATTGGACCTGCCTTTTTCAATATTTTGAAAAACGGTAGGGCGCGCTCAGCAGACTTAGAGATAAACCTGCTGAGAGCAGCCACACAACCGGCAAGTCTTCGTACATCCTTGATGCGCTTTGGTGCTTCAATTTGCTCAATGGCCTTGATCTTGTCGGGATTGGCTTCAATTCCTCGCTGAGACACGAAGAACCCGAGAAGCTTGCCGGAAGGGACTCCAAACACACACTTCTCGGGGTTGAGCTTGAGGCTGATCTTGCGCAGATTTGCGAAGGTCTGGTCTAAATCTTGAATCAGAGATGCCTTGTCCTTGCTCTTGACCACTATGTCATCCATGTAGGCTTCCACATTTCTGTGTATTTCTGGCTCAAAAGCTGCATGGACTACCCTTGCAAATGTAGAACCGGCATTCTTCAAACCGAAAGGCATCCGTATGAAACAGTACGTGCCACATGGAGTGATGAATGCGGTCTTCTCCTTATCCTCTTCCGCCATGAAGATCTGATGGTATCCTGAGTATGCGTCAAGAAATGAAAGCAAGTCGCATCCGGCCGTGGAGTCAACAATCTGGTCAATGCGCGGCAAGGGAAATGGGTCTTTGGGACTAGCTTTATTGACATCGGTAAAGTCGATACAAAGCCTCCATTTCCCGTTTTCCTTGCGCACGACTACAGGATTGGCCAACCACGTAGGATGGAGCACTCCTCTGACAAGGCCTGCTGCTTCCAACTTCTTGATCTCTTCTGCGATGAATTCTTGGCGCTCCACTGCTTGTTTCCTAACCTCCTGCTTGATGGGCCGCGCATCAGGACAGACGGCAAGATGGTGCTCAATTACTTTCCTGGGAACACCGGGGATGTCAGACGGTTTCCACGCAAACACGTCGACGTTCGCCCGCAGGAAAGCAATGAGCGCGCTTTCCTATTTAGGGTCAAGAGTGGCACTGATGGTGATGGTACCACCAGTGCCGTCCTCCTTGGCGGACACTTTCTTGGTCTCTGGCGGAGCTGCCATTGTCTTCTTACACTTGCCGGTGGAGCTCGATGGTGCGTCCTCGACGGTAGCGCAACACTCCAAAGAGGTGCGCTTGCCGGAGTGGACATCAGAACTCTTGCCGGACTTGGTCTTCTTCTTCCCCCCGGGAGCTTCAACGGCAGGTGTCTTGCGATCTGTTGCGGCTGCTGCTTCCCGGTACATCTTGTCGGCGCAGATAAGAGCATCCTTCTTGTTGCTAGGGACAGAGATGACGCTTATCGGGCCTGGCATCTTGAGCATGTTGTATGCGTAGTGAGAGGCTGCCATGAACTTGGCGAGTGCTGGACGGCCGAGTATCCCATTGTAAGGCAATGGAAAATCGGCAACGTCAAAAGTGACCCTCTCAGTCCTGATGTTCAACTCGCTGCCAAATGTCACCGGCAACGTGACCTTCCCCTTCGGCTTGCTCCTTCCCGGGTTGATTCCTTGGAATGTGCCGGTCTCTTCAAGCTCGCTGTCAGGGATCTGGAGTTTTTGGAGTACAGTGGAGGAGATCAGGTTCAAGCCGGCCCCGCCGTCAACTAGCATCTTAGTGACCTTGAGGTTGCGGATAGTCGGTGAAACCAGCATCGGCAAGCACCCGACCGCAGTTGTGCGATCAGGGTGGTCCTCGATATCAAAGATGATAGGCGTGCTGGACCATTTCAGAAGCTTGCGCGACTCGGCAGGTGGTTCTGCCACATTGACTTCTCGCACCCACTTCTTGAGTTGGCGGTGTGAAGTATGCAGAGAAGCACCACCGTCAACGCACAAGACCTCTGTGGCTTTCTAGAACTCCTGCTCACTGGTCTCGACATCATCCATGTCTTCATCGTCGTCGTCATCTTCATCCTTGTCGCAGCCGCGGGGAGGTCTGTCTCCTTGCCGTTGCTTGGCCTTGCCGCGGCGTCCTCCCCGGCCGCCGCGCTTATGGCCGGATCTTTCAGCACCTCCTTGGGCCTTCTCCTTGTCGCATCGCTCGTATTCAGCCTTCTGTTGCTCGACAAGCTGCTCGACCTTCTTGCAGCTCTGGAGGTCATGGCACTTGCTGCGGTGGATCTTGCAGTATTGCTTGCCGGTGCCGTCCTGCTTGTTGGCGACCGCCACAACCTGGCAGTTGGTGCATGCGGCAATCTCCTTGCCGGAGCTACCAACTTTGGCTTTCTTGGCGCCACCTTCGTTGCCGGACTGCTCAACGACTAGCACCTCTTTGCCTTTCTTCTTCCTGTTGTTCCGCCGCCGGTTTTTCTTTGCCGGGGCAGCATCCTCACTGTCAGATCCTCCTGCTCCTGTATTCTCTCCGGGGTGTTTTCTCCCTTCCTTAGCACGTGCACACTTGTCGGCCAGGGCATACAGCTCACTGACGTCTCTGATATTGCACATCGCCATCTCCTCCCACATCCTGCGGTTACGCACGTTCTGATGGAACGCGCTGATGACCGCGGCAGGGTGGACATCTGGGATGTTGTGCTGTAAACGGCTGAATCTCTGAATGTACTTGCGCAGGGGCTCTCCTTCCTTCTGGGCGAGCAGATGAAGGTCACTCTCTTGGCCATGAGGTTTGTGGCCGCCTGTAAAGGCGCCAACAAACTGATGGCATAGGTCTGCCCAGGAGGATATGGAGTTGTCCGGCAAGTGCATGAGCCAGGACCTGACGTTGGGCTTGAGCACCAGCGGGAAGTAGTTGGCAAGGATCTTGTCGTCCCGCCCCCCGGCAGCTTGCACCGTGATGGTGTAGATGCTGAGGAACTCCGACGGATGCGACTTGCCGTCGTACTTCTCTGGTACGTCTGGCTTGAAACTCTTCGTGCTGGGCCACTGGACTTGCCGCAGCTCACGAGTAAACGCACAGCAACCTACCGCGTACGGCAAGTCGCCTGGTTCCCCTGGCGCATGCATGTCGACAGCGGGCCCAGCGCGCTGGTCGGATTGACGCCGCGCTTCTCTTCGGCGGTCGATGCTAGTGCGAGCGTCTTCTTGCTGTCGTTCGTGAAGAACTTGGCGCTGATCGCGACGAGCTCGTGGATCTGATGACGTAGTGGAGTTGCTGTCGAGGTGGATCCGGCGAGTCGGCGATCTTGGCCTCCGGGGCGGAGAGTGCACGGTGGTTGCACCCCCACCGGTCTTGTCGCCACCGGCTTGCGCCTGGCTGACTTGCCGCGGCTGCGATGTACTCGGCTGCCGTGGAGTGTCGCCGGTGGCGAAGCCGATGAGACTCTGAATGGTGGCCCTCCATTCGTCGATCTTGTCTGCCGTTCGAGGGTAGTCTAGGAGCAGTTGAGCTCGCGCCAAAGCTTCTGCTGAAGTGGTGGGTGGCGGTGGCGAACGGTGTGAGGAGCGGGATATGCTCGGACTTCTAACTACGTTAGAAGGAGCAGTATCCCGTCCAGGCGACCGCGCCTCGCTCGTGCCAGCATGTTGGCGTGCATGCTGGTCTTGAGCACTCCGAGATCCACCAGCTCGATCTTGGCCCAGCAAACGTATGGTACCGTGAGTACCATGACGCTGCCGGTCCCACGCCTCCTGAGATGGCGCGGTGCATGTACGGATGCCGAGGTCTTGGAGTGCGCCCGGTCGTTGTGGGAGCCGGCTACGCCACCGATGGGCAGCGCAGCCTTTTCCTTGGACCTGGCAGCACCGTGAGCTCCCTCGTCGACGCCCGTTCTTCCGCCGGCGTCTACCCCACCAGCCGTTTGCTCCGACGGTGGTGGGTTCGGCGCGGACGGAGCAGCCGCTTCTAAAGCCTTCTTCTTCGGCGGCATGTCGATGAAGATGATGAAGATCTAGCTCGTGTGAACACCGGATCAGGTTCACACAACCTCGACACCCCCTACCTGGCGCGCCAAAGATGTCGGGGAAACTGATCCACAAACACCTATGGGACCGGCGGACCGAGTCCCTTTCGGTTTGGCGAGGGCGGAGATCGCACGAAGAGCAGATCGAGGCGAAGCACACGAGCAGTTTACCCAGGTTCGGGCCACACGGATGCGTAAAACCCTACTCCTGCTTTGTGGTTTGTATTGAGTTCTTGCTCGGGAGCGCTGAGTGCTACAGTACACACCAGCAGCTAGCGAGACCGAGCGGGAGTGTTCTTTCCGTCCCCCCCTCTACGTTGCGCATGGGCCTCCTTTTATATGCTCAAGGGGTCACCGACAGGTGGCAACATAGACAAGGGTAAAAATGGAAAGGTGTTGTAGTTGGTACAACTACCTTGGCGGTCACCCGGCAAGCCTTGTAGCGGGATGCTGCGACTGCCCGTGCACAAGTTCGGGATACTAGTGTACCCCTACTCTAGTACACCGACAATAGCTTTGCCTCAGAGATATTTAATCCACTGACTATCTGGATCTAGAAGTCCTCTTGCACCAACAAAATCAAAGTGTTTGCTTGGATGCTTATCATGGATAGGCTCAACACAAAAGACATGGTGGAGAGGAGGCATTGGCATCTGGATGATGGGACTAGATGTGTGATGTGTCCCACTCATGCAAGAGAAGACAGAGATCACCTATTCTTCAACTGTAATTTCAGTGTCAGGGTGTGGAATTATCTCCAAATCAGCTGGGCTGCTGGACATTCAATGGTGGAGATAGTCTCTAAGACTAGGAGGAGTTTTGGTAAACCTTTTTTCACAGTGGTAGTCTTCATTGCTTGCTGGAATATATGGATCATCAGAAATGCCAAAGTATTTAGACATGAGAGGGCAAGTTTTAACAAGTGGAGAAGCTGCTTTCTACATGATATCTCCTTGCTGCAATACAGGATCAAGGTTGCTTATAAAGAAGAACTTCTGAGATGGATCTCCTTCCTCCCCCCTTGAGTTGTTGGTAATCTTTCCCTAGTTTTCCTTAGTTTCCTTTTAGTTTCTTATATTCTTCTCTTTGGTTTTGGCCTGATTACCACTTGTAATCTTCCATGTACTTTTGTTCTTCTTTTCAATAAAGAGCCTTTTTTTGCTGTGGGGGTTTGCCCCACAGTCCCCGGTCAAAAAAATAGGATTGAAAGATTTTTCACACCTCAAATCAAGTACTTGCAGTGTAAACCTCAATTCATTGGTTTTTGGAAAACTAAATTTAGAAAATACTTTTTGGCCAAAAATATGTTTGTAAGAAAATACTATTATGTCCTATACACATGGCATGATCATTGGGCGAAGTTTTGGATCAAGGATATGAAGTATAGGAGTTGGAGGGTTTATTGGATTTTTAGAGACTTTGCAAACACACACCAAAAATCAAGTCAAGTAAAGACAATAACACTCAAAAATTTTGCGAAACCACATTTTAGCATGATTTATTAACTTAAGTGTTGTGGCATGAAAATCAGGGTGTGACAATGCATTGATTCTTTCCATGATTGAAAGCTTCCTATCCACACAAAAACTTAGTTAGAATAGATTTGATGCAAAATCTTATGGTTAGGTTTCCGCAAAACTCATCTCAGACCGACCGAATTGAAGTTTTCGGTCATACCGATTGGCGCTGGCCATTGCACGAAGTACAACTCATTCTGACAGAAACGTACTGATCTATTAGACTAGAAGCAATTTCCCAGTGAAACCCTAGCATCTCAGAGTCATCGAACTGCAACTCGGTCTGACCAAAACTGCATGTTTAGACTTTGTTGAGTGCTTAGGTGTCACCGATATTATCAAATCGGTAGCTCTGAAATGCTTTCTACAGAAAACTTAAGTTAAGATCTATTCACTAGGTCAGTTGCAGAGATCTCAGAGGCCAGTGATAGTCAGAACATGTCAGAGGAGCAAGTTAACCTCAGTGAGGGCACAAACCTTACTGGTAGCTATGATGATGGTAGTAGAAGCACCCCTAACAACTTGTCAAAGGCTGCTAC
Source organism: Secale cereale (assembly GCA_902687465.1). NCBI lineage: Eukaryota > Viridiplantae > Streptophyta > Magnoliopsida > Poales > Poaceae > Secale > Secale cereale. Next base: position 221,422,708 of record LR738713.1, on the reverse strand, counting down.
CACAGAGACGAAGAAGAGGAATTTTAACAGTGAAGATAAGGATTTTGTGGTTGAGGAAGAGGTAACTTCCAAGAAGAAAGTGGTCAGGAAAGAATATGTTAGTGCTGCTGCCATCACCAAGCTAGGTCAGCAAAAGAAATCTCCTGCCAAAAGAACTCCCATGTCCAAAGCCAGAGCATCAACTCAAGAAACTATGCAGTTCACACTTGAGCCCAGAGAGGAAGATGAAGTTGCTGGTGGGAAGAAGAAAAGGAAGGAAAGGGTCAAGAAGACCACTGCCAGAGTTATTGGAAGACCATCCATGATGAGGGTTGAGAATAAAGATGAGAAGGAAGAAGAGCATGTTGCACTTCCTGCCAAGTCACAAAAGTTGATGGTTGATGCCATCAAAACTAGTGCTGCTCCTTGCAAGCCCAAGCCCACAACACTATCTCAAGCACCCAAGTCCACTGCTCCAAAGAGATCCACAAGCAATATCCCAGTTGCAGAGAAGAACAAGGCCCCAATGCCTGAGGTCCAAGAGGATGATGATCCACTCGTGCTCAGGAAATTGAAGCCCAAGATTCCAGATCACAATGATGATCATCTTCTTGCAGAAAACATAAAATTGAGGAAGGAACATGGTATGAAACTATGGAGATAGATAGATCCATATGACATAAGGAGGAGGACCGCTGTTGACTACCGTTTCCATACCAGAGAGCAGCATGATTTCTATGAGACTGTATTGTTGGACAACAAGCACATAGTCTGTTATATGAAATGGGCTGATTGGGAATGTATTGATGACAATGAGGCTTATTTTCCCCATGTGCATGAGAGCTTCATGTTGAATGGAGTTGATAAGTTTGTTGGACAGAAACTCGCCAAGTGGAACGATGAGATAATTTTGCAATTCTACTCCAGCAGCCACTTGTACCCTAATGGGAAGATTTTCATGATAACTGAGGGCACCAGGTACCCATGATATATCTATGAGTGGGCTAAGCTCATAAGTGCTCCAAAGGAAAGTGAAGATGATCTTGATGATTGTAGCAAACCCAGGAAGGATCACAACTCCATGGCTAACATGTACAAGCCCATTCCTGATGCAACTCTAGTGACACACAAGCTTGGATCAATATATTATCTGCTTCTAGGATTGACCACCATGAACACAATCTTGAGGAATACTTTGTTGCCTAAGTCTGGAGATCACAGGATGATACACAGTCATTAAATCAACTTACTACACTTGTTTGGCATTCCCTGGAAGTTCGAAGTCATGAGCTTGATAGTTGAGACAGTGAAACAACAGCGGACAAGAAGAGGTCTTGTTGATATGCCTCACAAATTCAGATGTTGATGAACTCTAAGGTTGGAATGGGGACATATCTGCTTGACAAAGAGCATCTACCTCTTTGGCCTGATTTTGAGGACAACGAGTTTGTCATCGATGCATCACATCCAACATCTGCTGAGGCCCAGGAAGCAAAGGCTGCAAAGGAAGCAAAAGCAGCAAGTGCTCCAGATGCTTCAATAGTGAATCTCAAGACCAAGGAAGATGCGCTCAATTATATGCTTGAGGCTACTATGAGGATTGAGAAGAGCTTGGCCACCTTGACTCAGAATCGGGAGAGTCTTGAGAGGATCATTGAGAGAAAGATGTACAACCTTGATCTGAAGGTCACTGACATTTAGACCATAGTGGAGAAGCTTCGAGATGATGCTAAGGACAATGACACTAGAACTACAATAGATAGATTCCAGACCGTGCCAAGGGCACAAATGTCATCAGTTGTGCCAGTTGCAGACTCGAGGACAACTATCTCAACACCTATAGCCACTGCCACAGTTGCTCCTCCAGTGTCTAGTCCACTAGCTCCACAGGCATCAGCAAAGGCATTTGCAGAAGACCCCTTCAGGAGCTCTCAAAGATCGTGTTTACAACGTCGTATAGCACTATAAATTTTCGACCTTTTTGGTAGCTTGTTGCCAAAGGGGGGGGAGTGTAGAGATCATAGGGCTTCGAGAGGTAGTGCCTTTTGTCCTTTGTTGGTTTTATTTTCCTTGCTACTTGCTACTTTGTTTTGGTTTGGTTGTTGCTACCCTTGCTACATTTGTGTTATGCTCGTGAGATATCTTATGTTTGATCATACTATGATTAATTTGTGCTTGCATGATTATCTATGATTGTTTCTGTATGATCAATCACTTGTATCTTTTGTGATTAGTGCATGTTATTTAACTCTTTTCATTTTGTGCGTTCACCAAGATGTATGTGACATGGAAGAGTGACCCATGATACTAGTTGATTGTGCATTTGCATTCGAATGCAAATTTCAAATAAGGAACAAATTTAGGGGGAGCTCTTGCTTATCACATAATTCTCAAAGCAACGATGTATTTCATCATATTATCATTTTCTGAAGCTTTAATCTATATGTTGTTATCAATTACCAAGAAGAGGGAGATTCAAAGTGCTACTAATCCCCAGGTGTTTTTGGTAATTCAGAACAACATATAGCTTATTAAACTAATATCCATTAAATTTTAATGTTTTAGAAAGTTCAATGAATGGCATGTCATGGACTATAGATGTGGGCCCCTCAAAATGCTAAGGACACATATTGGCAAAAGCTCAAGACTCTTCATTTCTATTTTAGTGATCCAAGATCACATTGAGTCCATAGAAAAGCTAATACTATTAAAAGGGGATGATGTGTTGCTTAATGGCTTGCTTGCTCAAATGCTTCGTGATATTGTTCCAAAACCCTAAACTGCTTTCTCATTCCAAATATGTCAAAACCCTAAATTCCAATTCGGTCCCACCAATATTTCCTACCCGGTGCCACCGAGTTCATATGACATAGCCACTGCCAGAAAACCTAACAGTTTGGTCACACTGATATGGATCTCGATCTCACTGAGATTCCTAACGTTCACATTTTGAACTGAATCGGTGTCATTGAGTTCTTCTATTCGGTTTGACAGAGTTGGGTCAAATGCGTGTAACAGTTGGATTTTGTGTGGAGGCTATATATACCCCTCCACCCCCTTCAAGATATGTGTGAGAGCCATCAGAACGTGCATACACTTTGAGCATACATTTTCTGAGAGACAACCACCTACTCATATGTTGAAATCAAGATATACCAATCCTACCACAAGAATCTTGATTTCTAGCCTTCCCCAAGTTGCTTTCCACTCAAATGATCTTTCCATCATATCCAAATATGTGAGAGAGAGTTGAGTCTTGGGGAGACTATCATTTGAAGCACAAGAGCAAGGAGTTCATCATCAACACAACATCTATTACATTTTGGAGAGTGGTGTCTCCTATATTGGTTAGGTGTTGCTTGGGAGCCTCCGACAAAATTGTGGAGTTGAAGCAAGATGTTTGTAAGGGAAATGTCAGGGATATGGTTAATAGGTATAAACCGGATATTGTAAACCGGCTTAGTTATATCGTACTTGGTTTATTATTAGTAGAGATTACGGCCCATGAGATTTCAAGGCCCATGTATAGAAATACGGTTTGTAAACCGCCAAAGAGATGTAACTTGAGGGATAAGAAAGAAAGAGCAGAGACCGAGGCGGACACGATTATGAGCCGGCCTCGGGACTCTGTAAACCGGACCAGGCGACACCTCTATATAAAGGGACGACCCGGCACCGGTTCAGGGACAAGCAACAATCGATCCGTCGAAACGCAGGCAAGCGATTCCGCTCCCTGTAATCCGACGCCCAAGCAATATCAAACCAACTAGACGTAGGCTTTTACCTTCTCGAAGGGGCCGAACTAGTATAAAACCCTTTGTGTCCTTTGTGTGCCATGAACCCTTTCAAGCAAACCCGTGCGATGGTTCCATCATCAAGTCCGCTAAACCGGACATCTGCCGTGTTAATTCCACGACAGTTGGCGCCCACCGTGGGGCCTGCGCACGATGGTTTCGAGTTCTTGGAAGGCGGCCTCAAGGGGTTAAAGGGCTGCGCAGTCGGCCGGATGACCAAGAGTCGTCGCGGCCGGATCTACATCGACGACGCGGGTTGGGGACCGGAGGCCGATTCGATTGAATACGGGTACCGGGTCCCCTTCGGCAGCATCCAAGTCTTCATCGGCAAAATCGGTGGACCGGGACCTGAGCCGGACACCTTCCCCAGCATCGTCGAGCCGGCTCAGCGTGCGAGGTCGACCCGGATTCAACCTGCCATGAAGCATGTGTTCGTTGGAGCGATTCACGGAGGACAAGCTGAGGACGGTCGGAATCTGATGGTGCAACCGTCGTCTGTTCAGACGACGGATCTTCGTCCGGGGAAACTGAATCTCTGTATCAGTTGCGGGACGGCCGGTCTGAGGGTGAGTCCGATGGAAACAGTATTCCGGGCCCCTCCGACCCGCCAAACCGGGTGGCGGTTTTCATGGCCGGTTCACAACCCCCGACGAACGGAACAACAGCGGAGGCTGGCGCAGGGGGAAGCGGTTCAAATCCCTCCGTTACTGCGGTTCTATCCACCTTGATGGAGGAGTTCGCGGCTAAGGCAGTAGAGGTCGTAGCTCCAGCAGACAAGGCGCAACATGATGCAGTGCTTCTTCAGTTGAAGGCCCGGATCGATCAGTTAAAGGAGGATTTAAAAGCAGTAGGAGAGATGCTAGCGATAAGGCAAGCGGAGTTGGATGAACAAGCTTTTTACTTAAGGATGGAACAGGCTTCCATGGAAGGGGTAAGAGGACGAAAATATTGATCCCGCCTGCCGCCGGGTTACGAATATGCGAATTTGTTCAGAACACCGGGGGCTGGGGCCAGTAACAATCCGATCTTAAACCGGAGAAGCCGGCCGGCTCGAGAGGAACCGGTTCAGCAACCCGCCGCGGAGCGGGAGCGACGGATTACATCGGCGCCTTATGTTCCGGTCCCCCCGGGGCACTATTCAAACCCTGTGGATAATATCGCTGCAGCGGCAGCACGGTTGGCCGCTTTACCTGTGGAAGAAACATCCCCTGTAGCGATAGAGGCGCGCAGGGCCCAGAGGTTACTCAATACGGCGTTAATACAGCAGCAAGCGTACTCTCACAGCAGGGAAAGGTTGCATTCAACACCACGTCCCAACCGAAGTTACTCTAGACATTGGGAGGAGCCCGAAGTATCTAGCAGCGAACGGAGGAGACATCAGCACAGGCAAGATAATCCGGCAAGGGCAGAGATGCCAGCCCCGGATCGAAACCGGCCTAGATCGGAGGCAAGGGAGGAGATCCGCCAGTCGACGCCGGTTCACACCGGCACTACGGGGACAGGAGCGACAGCGAGCGGTTTTGGGATACAGTGTCTTGTCCCGGCCCTGCGGAGCGTTAAGTTGCCCAAGGATTTCAAAGGACCTTGCAAGGTGCCTAATTACACAGCCGATTTACCGCCCGAGGCTTGGGTGGAAAGCTACGAGATGGCCATGGAGATGCTGGACGTGGATGAATCGGCTTGTGCCAAATATTTCACTATGATGCTTGAAGGGACGGCCCGGACTTGGCTAAAGGGACTTCCTCCGAATTCCATCGGGTCATGGGGGGAGCTGCGCAGTCAGTTCATCAAAAATTTTAAAGATACGTGCAAACAACCTATGTCGGTGATAGATTTAGCAGCGTGCGTGCAAGGAGAGCAGGAGTCTACAGCAGCTTGGGTACGCAGAGTGGCAGAGATCTTGCACTCCTCAAACGGCATTAATCCGAGCACAGCAATTGTGACATTGGAGAACAATTGCCGGTTTGAATCTTTGAAATTAAAACTCGGACGGCTCAAACGGGAGTGCAATGACATGGGGACTTTGATGAGCGCCTTGGTGAAGTATGGAGACTCAGATAATACCAAGTACCCGGAGCCAGAAGGAGATAAAGCGGGAAAGGCCAGCAAGACTGGCAAACCGGCAACAGCTAATCCGGTCACTTCAGGTCTTTTGGGCAAACGGAAACCGGAAAGCAGCTCCGATTTTGTGGCGAATACACAGGTTCAAGGCGGTTTTCAGGGCAATCAGCAAGGTCCCACTCGCCAAGCCGATGGAGGAAATCCGGGTTGGGAGCAGGATTTGGATCAACCCTGTATAAAGCATAGCGGGAGAAAGGGGCCTGCACGGCACACGGCAAGAGAGTGCTTGAACCCTACGATAACGGGGAACGGCCGTTTTAATTCTTTTAACCGGCCCCCGAACGGCGGTTCAGGGCCCGGGTTCTATGGTCCGGGTTACCAAGGGAACAGCTCCGGTTTAGGATATAGGGGCAATAACGGTTATCAAGGGAGCAACGGCGGTTATCAATCCCGGCCAGGCGGCCAAGGTGGTCAAGGAAACTATAATGGTCAAGGAAGCCAATCACATTATCAGGGTGGTTATCAGAGTCAGGGAAATGAATCGTATCATCAAGGCGGTTACAACAATCAGAGTAATCAGCAGCAGGGCCAAGGGAGTCACAATAACCAAGGAAATCAGCAGCAGCAGCGTCCGCAGCAACAACAGCAATCCGGGTACCAGAGTAATCCAAAGGAGTTGAGCAGCGGCCAATATCATGTTTTCACCACAAGTTTATGCAAGAGAGACCAGAAGGTTTTAAAGCGGACTGTTAATGCGGTAGAACCGGCGACGCCACAGTTTCTACGATGGTCAGAGCAGCCCATTGTTTGGAGCAGGGAGGACCACCCGTTACGGGTAGATAATCCGGGACATTTAGCTTTGGTAGTGGCACCTCAGGTGGGAGGATACCGGTTCACTAAAGTCCTCATGGATGGAGGTAGCAGTATCAATATATTATACTACGAGACTTTCCGTCGTATGGGTCTGACAGATAAACAGTTAAGGACATCAAACACAGTGTTTCACGGGGTGGTCCCAGGTAAGTCAGCTTATCCAGTTGGTAAGATTGACTTAGAAGTTACCTTTGGGGATGAGCATGATTCCAGATCGGAGATGATCACCTTTGAAGTTGTCAAAATCAAAAGTCCGTATCATGCTTTGTTTGGGAGGACGGTTTATGCTAAATTTATGGCTAGGCCATGTTATGTTTATCTGCAGCTCAAGATGCCGGGTCATAAAGGCACGATTACGATGCACGGCAGTCGTAAGATAGCAGTGGAATGTGAAGAAGGTGATGCAGCTTATGCAGAAGCGGTATGTGCCGCGGAAGAGTTAAAATTTTATAAGGATAATGTTGATCCGGCAGACATGACTCCGCTGAAGAAGCCAACCACTGAGCATGATCCGGCTTTGAAGTTCAAATCAGCGGAAGAGACTAAGCAGGTCGATTTTGTGCCCGGAGATTCATCCAAGCAATTCACCATCAGTGCTAACTTGGATCCTAAATAGGAAAGCGCGCTCATCGAGTTCATCCGTGAGAACCGGGATATCTTTGCATGGAAGCCCTCTGACATGCCAGGTATACCGAGGGAACTCGCTGAGCACAAGTTAAATATTGATCCGAAGTTTAAACCGGTAAAGCAGTATCTGCGCCGCTTCAACGAAGAGAGGCGCAAGGCTATAGGAGAAGAAGTGGCTAGGCTTTTGGCGGCAGGATTCATAGTAGAAGTGTTTCATCCGGAATGGTTGGCTAATCCGGTTCTAGTTCTAAAGAAGAATGGGAAGTGGAGGATGTGTGTGGACTACACAGATCTCAATAAAGCTTGCCCAACTGATCCTTTTGCTCTACCTCGTATTGATCAGATTATTGATGCTACAGCAGGGTGTGAGCGGCTGAGCTTTCTGGATGCGTACTCAGGCTATCACCAGATCAAAATGGCAGTTGAAGACCAAGAGAAGACGGCGTTCATAACCCCTTTTGGTGCTTTTTGCTATGTGTCTATGCCTTTTGGGCTCAAGTGTGCGCAGGCAACTTATCAGCGTTGTGTTCAGAATTGTTTGAAAGGGCAGATAGGAAGGAACGTACATGCTTACGTGGATGACATTGTGGTTAAGTCAAAGGAGGAGAGGACAATGATAGAAGATCTCAGAGAAACCTTTGATAATCTTCGGGCTTACAGGATGATGCTCAATCCGGAGAAATGCGCTTTTGGTGTCCCGGCTGGAAAGCTTTTGGGATTCCTGGTCTCAAACCGGGGAATAGAAGCCAACCCGGAGAAGATCAAGGCCATCACATCTTTGACGAAACCGGCTTGCATCAATGATGTTCAGCGCATAGCTGGCCGGATCACGGCGTTGAGCCGGTTCATCAGTCGCTTAGGAGAAAAGGCAATCCCGCTTTATCAAATGTTGAAGAAAACGGACCGGTTCATTTGGAGTGATGAAGCGAATACAGCGTTTGAGAATCTGAAACAGCAACTAGTGAAGCCGCCGGTTTTAGCCGCCCCTATTGACAAGGAGCCTTTGCTACTATATGTTGCTGCAAACACACGGGCAGTTAGCGTTGCAATTGTGGTTGAGCGCAAGGAAGCAGGTAAAGAACATCCGATTCAGCGTCCGGTTTACTATGTGAGTGAAGTACTCATCGAGTCCAAGCAAAGATACCCTCATTGGCAGAAATTGGTGTATGGGGTGTTCATGGCGAACCGGAAGTTGAAGCATTATTTCCAAGGGCATCCGATAACTGTGGTTAGCTCAGCTCCGTTGGGAGATATAATCCAGAATAGAGAGGCAACAGGCAGAATAGCCAAGTGGGCCATCGAGCTCAGTCCACATGAATTGAAATATGTACCACGTACTTCTATCAAATCTCAGGCATTGGTGGACTTTATCAACGACTGGACAGAATTGCAGACCCCGGAGGAGAAGCCGGATCTCACTTATTGGACGATCACTTCGACGGTTCGAAGCAATTGGAGGGCTCAGGGGCCGGATTGGTTTTAACTTCCCCCAGAGGTGATAAATTTTGTTATGTCCTCCGGTTGTTATTTCCTTGTACTAATAATGCAGCAGAATATGAAGCACTACTTCATGGTTTGCGGTTGGCAAAAGAGATGAATTTAAGCCGGGTTAAGTGCTTGGGCGATTCAGACCTAGTGGCACAGCAAGTTTCGGGCAAGTGGGATTCAAGGGATCCCCTCATGGCGGCTTATCGACGAGAGGTTGAAGCGGTGGCAGGTTACTTCAAAGGGTATCAGGTGGAACACATAGACCGGCGGAAGAACGAAGCAGCTGACGCTTTAAGCCGGCTAGGGTCGCAACGTAAACCGGTACCACCGAACACCTTTTTGGATGAGTTGCACAATCCTTCGGTGCAAGTACCTTCAGAGGACGATCTGGCTGTTCCGGACCCAGAGGCACAGTTGGTTGCGGCAACCCATGTTATTCCGGATTGGACGATACCTTATTTGGTATATTTAAGCCGGGGAGAATTGCCAGAGGACGAAGGTGAAGCACGGCAGATAATCCGGCGTTCCAAGTCTATGACAATTGCCAATGGGGAGCTGCATCATCGTAGCACCTCTGGAGTATTTCAACGGTGTGTTTCAGCTGAGGAAGGTTGTGAGATTCTAAGGGAGATTCATGAAGGGGATTGCGGTCATCATGCCGGATCAAAATCTTTAGTGGCTAAGGCTTTCCGACATGGCTTTTATTGGTTAACCGCACATGCAGATGCAGCAGACCTGGTCCGCAAATGTGACGCTTGTCAGAAGTTCTCAAGACGTGCCCTTGTTCCGGCACAAGAACTCCGGATGATACCAATAACTTGGCCTTTTGCAACCTGGGGGCTTGACATGGTGGGTCCTTTCAAGAGATCTCAAGATCAGAAAACTCATTTACTGGTGGCAGTGGATAAGTTTACAAAGTGGGTTGAAGCGGAACCTATAAGCAAGTGTGATGCGGCAACGGCGGTTAAGTTCATCAAAAAAGTAATATTCCGGTTTGGTTTTCCACACAGCATCATCACAGATAACGGCACCAACTTATCTCAGGGTGAGATGGAAGAATTCTGTCAACGAGAGCATATTCGTTTGGATGTATCTTCTGTGGCTCACCCCCAATCCAATGGTCAAGCAGAGAGGGCAAATCAGGAGATTTTGCGTGGAATCAAGCCCCGGCTTATGACACCTTTGCAGAGAACCCCAGGGTGTTGGGTTGAAGAATTACCATCTGTCCTTTGGAGCATTAACACTACACCAAACCGATCTACAGGGTATACACCTTTCTTCATGGTTTACGGTGCAGAAGCAGTTCTTCCAAGTGACATACGCCATGATTCCCCGAGGGTGGCGGCCTATGTAGAAGCCATCAATGAGGAGTCAACACAAGATAGTTTGGATCGATTGGATGAAGAGCGTGACATAGCTGCAGCACGGTCGGTGATTTATCAGCAAGACCTGCGCAGATATCACAGCCGCCGAATCAGAACCAGGACATTCCAGGAGGGCGACTTGGTACTCCGGCTTATCCAAGATCAAACAGACATGCACAAACTATCCCCGCCATGGGAAGGACCCTTTGTGATCAGCAAAAATTTACACAACGGGTCGTATTATTTGGTGGACATTCGAGAGCACAAAGATTCACGGACATCAGAAGAGGAGACGAAAAGGCCATCGAACATTGCTCATCTACGGCCATATTACACTTGAGCCATAGGCTCCCATGTATCCTATGTATATATCATGAATAATGAATAAACCGGCACCTTCGGTAAACCGGGGGCTCAGCCTTCTTTTTTCCACATACAGAAATTTTGCAGTGAATATTCATATCAGTTGTTATCAAAGAATCATATTTCAATGTTAGCTGGTTTTCAGAAACTAATCTTTACAGGGTATGTGAAGGAGCGGTAGAACTCACAGGAACAAAAGATCATGTCCGGTTCAGGAAGAGAAAAGCCTTATATAAAGAAAAAGGAAAAAGAGGAATATTAGCAGCCCCTGGGGACAGTGGTTCGCCCACACCCCCTTGAATGGCTATGTTACCAATATTTGGGCTCCCTGAACAGTGGTATCGCCCACGTTCAAATGATGACCCGGCCCCTGGGGACAGTGGTTCGCCCACACCCCCTTGAATGGCTATGTTACCAATATTTGGGCTCCCTGAACAGTGGTATCGCCCACGTTCAAATGATGACCCGGCCCCTGGGGACAGTGGTTCGCCCACACCCCCTTGAATGGCTATGTTATAAATTTTTGGGCTCCCTGAACAGTGGTATCGCCCACGTTCAAATGATGACCCGGCCCCTGAGGACAGTCGGGTTCGCCCACATCCCCATGAATGGCTAAATCTTGTTTTGAGCCTGGCAGCTCTTTGAAAAAGCCTCGATTGCATAGTTTGATTTACAATAATTATGTGTTTCTTAATGATTTTTGTGTTTCGTAACCTTTCTAACCAAGGGGAACAGCTCTAGAAGTTGACCGTCTATCTAGTGTTATAAGTCTGGGTCGTGAACACCAGCGAGAGTTAAACCGGCGTTCATCGTAACCCGGCTCGACTTCATAATGAGCTAACAATTGGCAGCACACAATCAGATACGAGTCACAAATTGTTGAACCGAGAAGAGAAGGGTTTATGGACAAATTGAGCTGAAGAGTTTCAAAGACTTATTAGAATTGATGAAGACTGATTAAGGTAATTTTAAACATCTTGCCGTTTTCAGGTATTTTGGCTATATGCAATTAAGGTATCACAGTTATTTATCAAAGGTATGCTTGTTTATTATACCAAGAGAACAAGTTAATCCGTCCAGTGGTCAAACCACTAGGACATATTTTTCATCTTTTTTATGGACAGGGCAAGAAATCCGCATCAATCAACAAGTCAGCGAAAGAGTACTTTATAAAGACCACTAGCCGGATCACAGTGCATTAAATTTCAGCTAAAGCCTATTACAAGGCATGAAAGCCAAATAGTTGGAAGCATTGTTTATGGAATAGCAATTCTGATTACAGCAAAAACATTTAAGATTCCGTTCCTCCCTGCCGGGATGATTAGCCACCATCTGGTTCCGGAACATCTTCCTCCTCGTGAAGCGGCGGGAAATCTGGTTCACGCCAATCAATCTTGGCCAAGGCACGGAAATACACTTCATCGTTGATCAACTCAGCAGGATCAATATCAGGAGCAAAAGTGTGAGGACGAACCGGCGGAGTTAAGTTTGCAACATCATAAACCGGTCGTTCCACACGCTCGTTTTGCAGGTCATATGCTGGGTGGTATCGAGACAAATCAGCTTCCACCGCAATCTTGCTGGAAAGTGGACGCATTTCCTTTGTCAGAGCATACAGATCCTTCTCATCAAATGCTGAACCGTCTTCCTTGGTGTCAGGAAACCCGGTTAACACTTCTGCCGGATCAATGTCTGGAACCCAAGCTTTAGCCCTTGTCAGGGCCAGAAGAGCACCTCCTCGGGCAGCTGATTTCTTCACCTCTTCAAGACGAGTTGGCAGAATCGACAAGCTGTTCAAAGTAGCCTTGATGGTTGAAGGAGCCGGTTTACCAAAGGAGGTAGCGCTCATAATCCTTTGCGCTCCAGAGTATAGTTGCTCCACCAAAGTATAGCAGGCCTTCAGTTTCTTCCGTACATCATCCCCAAGATGGGAGACACGGCGTCCTACATACAACAAGAAAAGTTAAACCGGTACAAATCACAGTTTGCAAAGATAACAGACAAGAATTCAGGTTATGCTTACCAAAGATAGCAGAGGTCATCAAATCAATTTGGCATTTTAACCCGGCCAATTCTTCAGTAACCGGGTTAAGGGCTCCTTCGGCATCTTGAACACGCTTTTCAAGATCCTTCTTCTGGACTTCAAAAGCAGTCCGTTCCTCATCAAAGAACTTCTTCAAGTCTTCAGCAGTTTTTAAACTCACTTGAAGTTCTTTCTTCGCCTTTGAAGCGGCTGCCTCAGTCTCTATAAGCCGGCTTCGAAGTTCACTGTTTTCCACAGCATTCCGGTTCAGCTCAGCCTGTAGACAAAAGTTCAAAAGTAAGGTTAGAAATTACAAAGTCTCAAGCACACAACCAAGTTGTCTACTTGACACTTGGGGGCTAATGGCAGTTGAAGTAAGACAGCAAGGATAAATTGAGAATACAAGTCTCAAGCACACAACCAAGTTGTATACTTGACACTTGGGGGCTAATGGCAGTTGAAGCAATGCATCAGAGACAATTTTTACAAGTATCAACTACATAACCAAGTTATCTACTTAATACTTGGGGGCTAATGTATGGATCAGCAGTTAAAAACTACAAAGTTCCGGATTACCTTCAATAAAGAAGATAAACCGGAACTTGGGGGCTGTTAGAAGATAAAGAGGCGTCAAAACAAAGTAAAGTCAGAACAGGAAAACTTACTTCGTATTTCTCTCTCATCAAGTTTACTAAACTGGCTTCATAGTCCCGGCTGCTGTGGAGACGGCTCAAATATCCGGAATAAATGTCTTGAGCACTCATACTCGAAAGACTGGATATGTCCGTACTCCATTTCCCCTTTTCCTGAGTTACTTTCTCTGCTTTAGCAATATGTTTTGCTAAAACGGTGGGTTTGGCTGGCGCAACATAAGCAGCGCCAGTAACCACAACGTCAGGGGAAGTGGGTGCATTGGGAGGTGTAACTTCAGCTTGAGCCGGATCAGGAGACTCCGGGTTAACTTGAGGAGAACTAACCCGGGCCGGACTTGGTGGATCTTGGGCAGCATCAGTGGCAGGAGCATCAAGAACAGGTTCTTGAACCGGAGTGACAGGAGTACCTTCAGGAGGGATAGCTGTTGACGGCTCAATTACTGGTTCATCAGTAGAAGGATCAGCAACAGGCTTTTTACCCTTAGCTCTTTTGCTGGGTTTCGGTTTGCTGGAGAAACAAGCAAAAATAAGTTAACATTATAATAAAAGGGGGGATCATGAACCGGAAGAAGTAAAGAGGATTACCCTGGGACAGTCTTCAAAGGTGGAAGCTGTGTAGCGGTTGATTCGCCAGATGAAGACAGTGGAGTTTCCTGATAATCAGGATCAGTCGGTTTAAGTGGTTTTCTGATAAGACCGGCCTTGGGGTGAAGAAGAGTTGGAGAGAGCATCACCTCAGCGCGGCGTTTTCGAGCCGGAGTTAACGAAATTCCAGAGGACTCCACTGCCAAGCCGCTATGGCGAGTGGTCCGGCGCAAAGCTTCGTGCTGTTGTTTCTTCAAAGTAAAATTGGGATCCAACTTAGCATAAGGATGAGAAAATTGATACTTTCTAACAGTCCGACGGCTCTTTTGAGGAGGGGGTTCTGAATCGGAAGAAATAAGGGTTACCTCAATCTCCGCCGGGTTATCACCTTCGAGTGGATCCTGTGAAAAGGGCATCATTAGAGATATGAGCAAGTATATAGAGGCAAAATGTAAACCGGAGTAAGGCGTACCTCGGAGTCCGGATCATCATCCTCAGAAGGAGAACCGGCGTCAACGGCTGCTTTCCTTTTCTTATTTGCAGGAGTTTTTCGGCGAGCTTGCCTTGCAGGTTTTTCCTGAGGTTTCCTCCTCCAGAAAGGATCATCAGCCTAAATGAAAAAAGGAAAGGCAAGTAAAAGACGGTTCAAAAAGGACGATTTATAAAGTACAAGTTAAAGACACTTACCTCAGGCAGCTTATTTTTCTTGAAGTATGGGGCCAAGCCAACTCTAGTGCAGTCTGTTAGAGCAGGATTGACAATCTTCTTGGCCGATTCAATTACTTCCGATTCAGACAACTTCTCCTTAGAAAACCTCTGAGGATCATCCGATTTACCGGTGTAATTGCACATCAAATCAGGGCGCCAGCTTAAGGGAAGGATACTCCATGATAACCAGCAGCGAAGGAAATCTGTGCCGATCAGGCCATTGGCCATGAAAGCTCTCAGCTTGGAGAGTTGAGGAGAAAACTGGATCCGTTCAGCAGCACTTAATCGTTGCGGCAAGGGGTGATTTGCCGGGATACGAGTTTCACGATAACCCGGCAAAGGGTTTTCACCTTCAGGGGATGTGTCTATACAATAAAACCAAGACTTATTCCAGTCCTTGGGGTGAGTGTGTAAAGAGGCGTGAGGGAAAACTGCATCCCTCCTTTTCTGAATACTGATACCACCAAGCTCTTGGTGAGGCCCGCTGGTGAACTCAGTACGCCGGTTTGCATGGAAGAAATCCCGAAAAAGATCAACCGAAGGCTCTTCTTGCAGATACGCTTCAGAAAAAACTTGGAAATCACAAATATTGGAAACGGAGTTTGGCCCGATGTCCTGTGGATGCAGCTGGAAGGTGGCAAGGACGTCCCGGAAAAATTTTGAACCGGGGGGAGAGAAACCTCTGGAGATGTGATCCAGAAATACGATAACTTCCCCGGACCTAGGAGCGGGAGGACACTCATTACCCGGAGCGCGCCATTTCAATTCGGCCCGAGGACCTAACGTGCCAATGCTTGATAGTTTGACTAAATCTTCTTCAGTCACGACAGAACGAACCCAGTCGCACGAAACATACTGCTTAGCCATTTGAGCAAAGTGCTGAAGAAGAGAAAGTGCAAAGACGGATTATGAAAAAGCAACGATCCGGGATTTATTCATGATATGCAATGGTTAAAACGGAGAATTATTTGGCTAGATTAAACCGGCAATTATGAAACAGAGTTTTATCATTTCCGGTTTAAATGGCAGTTGAAGAGGAATAGTTTAAAGTTATTGCATCAGGTTACATCATTTCCGGTTTATGACATGACGATCTAAACCGGAGCATACTTAGCAGATCTATTGAAGAGAAAAACAGGTTTTCAACGCATTGCTAAGAAGGAATAGATCTGAGCATAAGGAGATAAAGAAACGAAAATTACACGGGAAATCTACAGAGGTCCAATTTAGAGCAGATGAGTTTACAGGATGTGCATAAAAAGGAGACCTAAAGCAGGCAACAGCAGAAATAAAAATGGCAAGATCTAAAGTACCTGACGCATCTACAGCAAGATCAGAAAGGTAAAGATACTACGGAGTTGCAGGTTTCAGAGAAAGAACAGTATGAAGCTCGCGGAGAACTCTAATGGCGGAACGAATAAAACTACAAGGTCACTATGACGAAGATCTAATCTGATGCTAAGCGAGAGACCTACGGACTAGGGTTTAAAGGTTACTAAATCTGTGTAAGAAAGATAGCTACAAGGAGACGAAGCTTCATCAGAAGCTCTAATGGCGGAAGAACACCAGCAAGGCAATGGCGAATACAGATCTACAATGAGGAGAATAAACATACCAGGGACGGCAGGAATCGGTGGCGGAGAGGATCTGGACGAGTCAGGTTGATGCAGCGGCCTGAGAAGCTCTTGATCCGACGAGACGATGGCGGCGCTCCGAGCTCGGGATCTAATGGAGTTCTTGCAGGTCAGGTAGCGGAAGGAGGAAGAAGACGCGAGAAGGAAGAATGAGGAGGGGCGGCACTATTTATAGGCAGAGATGCAGATATGAAGCGACAGGTGCGGTAATCAAGGGAGAAAAATCGGATAAAGATCCGTTGAACGCCTCGATTCTCGGGATAACCATTAAAAACAAGCTACAGTACAGCTCGCAGCGTTAAATGCGGAGATGATGTCATTGTCACACTTTAATGATTTTGGAGGATGACGTCAGAGCCGGTTTACAAAAAATGAAGACAGAAGAGAAATTGCAGGAGACGATGGAGACTGATATGAACAAGTTCAAATCATTCTGGGGCCTAATGTCAGGGATATGGTTAATAGGTATAAACCGGATATTGTAAACCGGCTTAGTTATATCGTACTTGGTTTATTATTAGTAGAGATTACGGCCCATGAGATTTCAAGGCCCATGTATAGAAATACGGTTTGTAAACCGCCAAAGAGATGTAACTTGAGGGATAAGAAAGAAAGAGCAGAGACCGAGGCGGACACGATTATGAGCCGGCCTCGGGACTCTGTTAACCGGACCAGACGTCACCTCTATATAAAGGGACGACCCGGCACCGGTTCAGGGACAAGCAACAATCGATCCGTCGAGACACAGGCAAGCGATTCCGCTCCCTGTAATCCGACGCCCAAGCAATATCAAACCAACTAGACGTAGGCTTTTACCTTCTCAAAGGGGCCGAACTAGTATAAAACCCTTTGTGTCCTTTGTGTGCCATGAACCCTTTCAAGCTAACCCGTGCGATGGTTCCATCATCAAGTCCGCTAAACCGGACATCTGCCGTGTTAATTCCACGACAGGAAAGGAGATCGCCTACTTCGTGAATATCTTCCCAAGTGAGGCAAGTACTTCCTGGGCGATGGCCATAGTGGGATAGACAAGGTTGCTTCTTCGTCGACCCTTCGTGGGTGGATCCCTCCGTGGACTCGCCCAATCATTACCCTTCGTGGGTTGAAGTCTCCATCAACGTGGATGTACAATAGCACCACCTATCGGAACCACGCCAAAAATCTTTGTGTCTTCATTACGTTTGCACTCTCCAAACCCTTCCCTTTACCTTCATATGTAATATTTTACTTTCCGCTGCTAGACTCTTAGAATTTCATGTGTATGTTGCTTACTTGACATGTGATAATTACTAAAATCTTCCTACAAATAAAATTGGGAAAAATTTCAATTATTATTTGGTCAAGCAGTCTAATCACCCACCCCTCTAGACCTACTTTTGATTTCCCCCTCTCGGAGTGAAGTTTCCCCGATAGACTAGCTCCGCTGGAGCCCTAGATTGGTTATGCCCAAGTTCTGCCTTGAGACGCCGGCGCTTCGTCCCGAAAACTCACTCCTGATTTTTCCAGGTCAAAACCCACCATATAGGAGAAGATGGGTGTCGGAGACCTACCAGGGGGCCCACAAACCCTGGGGGCGCGCCCCAGGCTTGTGGTCACCTGGTGGGTCCCCCTGTAGAGTTTCTTTGCCTAAAAATTCTCCGTAAATTTTCAGGAGTTTTGGAGTTGTGTAGAATAGGTCTCTCAGATTTGTTCCATTCTGGTCCAGAATTACAGCTGTCGGCATTCTTCCTCTTCATGTAAATCTTCTAAAATAAGAGGTAAAAGGCAAAAATGTTGTACCATAATGTGAAATAACTGTCCATAGTGCAATAAATATCAACATAAAAGCATGATGCAGAATGGACGTATCAACTCCCCCAAGCTTAGACCTTGCCTGTCCTCAAGCGAAAGCCAGAATAGATAATCATGACCACATGTTTAGAGGTAGAGGTGTCTATAAAATAAAATACAAACATAAGGGCATCATGATCATCTTTAGAACAGAAATATATTGTCATATAATTTCTTATATCAAAGTGATAATTCTTTCAAAATGTAAAGTATGAAGCACAAACCTTATTGAAAACCAACAAACTATTATCTCGGTCATTGAAGCAATTGCAATTTATCATTACATCGGAAAGAGTCAATATAAGAGCTTTTGTATAGCAAGTTCACATACTCAACCATATCTTATTCTTTCATAATTGCTAATACTCATGTGATACTTGTGAGACCAAAGGTTCAGTCGAACGCATAGAAAGATAGGGGCTTATAGTTACGCCTCCCAACGATTTATCTCAAGGGTAATATCAACAATAGTACTTTATGATATTCTACATCTATATGGATAATTGTATCTAGATCTTTCTCAACATATTGTGTTTGCCAAAGGATAAAAGTAAAAAAGGTAAGGTGAAAATTACCATGACTCTAGTATTAAGGAAGACATTAAAATAAAACATAGGCCTTCGTAGAGGGACGCAAAGGTTGTCATGTGCTTTTTGGTTGGATGCATGATATCTTAATGCAAAGGAACAACACTTTGTATTGCCACTTGTGATAGAGACCTTAATTATGCAGTCCGTCACTTTATTTATTCCCAATCACAAGATGGTACAAAGTTTATTTTCCTCACACTAAAAGATAGCACATATTTAGAGAGCAATATTTATTGCTTACACCGATGACAACTTACTTGAAGGATCTTACTATAACCATAGGTAGGTAGAGTGGACTCTCATGGCAAAACTAGGTTAAAGATTTTTGGATACACAAGTAGTATCTCTACTTGGTGCGGAATTTTTTTTGGCTAGCATAAGAGGGAAAGCTAGCCCAACATGTTGGAGGATCTATGATAATATAACTTCTATTCAGATATAATTAAAGGAACATAACATATTACGTTGTCTTCCTTGTCCAACATCAACCTTTTAGCATAAAATATTTTAATGAGTGCTCACAATCATAACAAATGTCCAAGATAGTATAAATATATGTAGGACCTATCTTTCTTTATTACTTCCTTTTAATTGCAACAATAACCAAAAATATGTTTGTGAACTCTCAATAAGTTTCATGTAATGTACTCCATATATGTGAAGTCATCACTCCCCATAAGAATATTATATAATCTCTTTTTATTTTGTTTCCTTCCTTTTTCTTTTCTCTTCTATTATCAAAGCAAGAAGCAAAGCCCTCAAATCAAAACTACTCTTTATTATATAAATCTCGGCTCGATTACATAGATGGATCGATAAACAAAACTAAAATACTACATCATACTAAAACTTTATTCTACTAGATCAAGATATAAGCAAAAGTATCGAACTAAGATAGATAATTAAGATAAAGGTGTGATGGTGATACGATACTAGGGCACCTCCCCCAATCTTGTCATAAGCCAAGGGTAGTGCCCATACCCATGTACTCGAGTCTCTTTCTTTGGTGGTAGTGGTCCAATATTCTTGGCGATGATGCCTTTAAGTATGTTATTGTCCTCCTCAAGCTTATAATTTTCCTGCTCGAGATCCGTAACTTCCTTGCGGAGCTTTCCTGTAAAAATCAAGGCACCTTCCACACATGTATGCATCCTGGCTGCAGGAGAAAAAGCAACACTCTTTTTCATGTTATTGTAAGAGATAAATTGAGCACCAGGAGGTATGACCGAATTCGGGATGCCAGAGCTTGTGAGGTCCCCATGCCCAATATTAGGTTGAGGGATGGAGTTGACTTCTTGCTCCGATTCCATGGCATCCACTCTATTCAGGTCACCTTCCATCTCCTCCTCCATTGATTGCCCAAAGGGATTAGCTTCGCTATATTCTAATCCGGTGACTGGTATGAGACACGACTCTCCCCGATCGACTCTTGAAAAGACATCTTGCCATGAATCTGCTGTAGAAACACCACGAAACAAGAACATAATGTATTGCCGTGATACGATGGTCAAATCCTTCGGGAGATTATATAATGAATTTTTGTCGTGCTGAACATGTATTCTGGGAGAAAATGGAGTCTGTATGGAACACGTGGTGGCCACAATCCTGGTAGGCACGCCCATGGGGGTAGGGTGCGCCCCCACAGCTTGTCGCTTCCTCGTGCGCTTTTTAGACTATTTTTTCTAATTTTTGAAATATTCTAAAAGGAACAAAAATTGAATTTGAAAAGTGTTTGGAGTCGGTTTATTTACTGTATGTCACAACTATACCTTTTAACGGTTCTGTAGCGTACTGGAAAGTTTCCCTTATGAACTCCTCTAGTGTTACGATGTTAATAATATTAGTTTCAACATTTATGGGAGTACCTGAGATATAATGTTTGATTCTTTTCCCGTTTAGCACTCTTGGGTTATTGCCTTTGACGTTGTTGATCTTAATGGCATCGAAACGATATACTTCCTCAATAATGTAAGGTCCTAAATGTTTAAAGAAACGTTTCCCTGCGAAAAACCTTATACGAGAATTGTATAGCAAGAGTTGATCGCCTACATTAAATTCTTGCTCTTGCATTCTTTTGACATGCCACCTTTTAACTTTTTGTTTAAACAATTTGGCATTTTCATAGGCTTGGGTTCTCCATTCATCAAGTGATATAATGTCAAATAACCTCTTTTCACTGGCAAGTTCGAAATCACAGTTTAGCTCTTTAATTGCCCAATAAGCCTTGTGTTCTAATTCAAGAAGTAAGTGACATGCTTTTCCATAAACCATTTTATATGGAGACGTCCCCATATGATTTTTGTAAGCATTTCTATAAGCCCATAATGCATCATCGAATTCCTGAGACCAATTCTTCCTAGATCTATTGATAGTCTTTTGCAGGATCAATTTTATTTCTCTATTTCTTAGTTTTACTTGACTACTGGACCGAGGATGATATGGTGAGGCAATTCTACGGTTAACTTGTTGGGGAAACTGATCGCCCACGAACACCTATAGGACCGGAGCCCCTTTTCGGTACGGCAAGGGGGCGGAGGATGCACAAAGAGCAGATGGAGGCAGACACGCGAGCAGTTTACCCAGGGTCGGGCCGCACGGAGGCGTAAAACCCTACTCCTGCCTTGGTTTGTATTACGTTATGGGCTCGGGAGCGAGAAGAACTACAGTGTTGATCGCTAGCAGTACCGAGCGTGAGAGTGATTGATGATCGGAACCCCCTCTACGTTGCGCATGGGCCTCCTTTTATAGGTCAAAGGGGTCACCGACAGGTGGCAACGCAAATGAGGGTAAAAATGTAGAAATGATGGTAGTTGGAACAGTGTTTGCATAGTGCTCTATACCTAACTCTGACGGCAGGGGACAAGGGCATTCAATGCCCGTCGCCGTCGCCCTAAACAGTGCAAAAAGCGTCCGTCAGGTCGCCACCGTTCGCCACGACGGTGGCCTCGTCATCGCGCCTTGCCACCATGTACCCCAGGCTGCACAGCCTTCCGCCACGTGCGCCTGGAAGGGTCCCAGAGCGACACGTGGGTGGATGCGCTGGAGCGCGGGCACCTAGTGGAAGTTTGCCGCGACAAGTGTCTTGCCGCGGTTACTATCTTGCCGTGCCCGGGAGCTTGTCGCTCCTCGGGCCTTGCCGGGACGCGTGGTGCGCCGCGGCAAGTCTCTTGAAATGTCACATTTGGCCTTCCCGGCAAGCTCCTCTTGCCAGGGTCTTGTGCCAAAGAAGTGGTCTTGAGCCTTGAGTGACCTTCCCGGCAAGCTCCTCTTGCCGGGGCCTTGTTACTTCAACTTGAATACTTTGTTCTTGAATGGCTCCAAAGGAACCACTGTGGACCTTGACGGCCGCGCGGCAAGCCTTGCCACGGGACGCTGCGACTGCCCGTGCACAACTTCGGGATACTAAGGTACCCCTACTTTAGTACACCGAGAGGAGCCCCCGGGCCTGGGCCACACACGGTGCTGAGCGCAGTTGGGCCAGGCCCAAAACAGTGCACGGGCACGCGCGGCCCGCGACACGCCGTATCCAACTCCATATCCACCGCGCCCCTCCCTAACGGCACGCGTCGATTGCGGCGTCGTGGGAGAGATCGTGTCCTGTTTCTTTAATGGGGAAATGCGGAACGTCCCCTCCTCCCCCCTTAAAAGCAGGGGAAACAGGGGCAGTTCTTTCCATTTGCCCGTTGCTTCTTCATCCTCCAAAAAACCCCGCCGCTCCCCTCCTCCCCGAAGGTCGAAAGAGAGCAGCGCTCCGCCCTCCTTCCGCCGCCGCCAGCATCACCAGTGCCGTCGACTTCCTCCACCGTCCCCGCCATGGCCCCGAAGGGCGAGAAGGCGAAGGCCGCGAAGACTGCCAAGGCCCTGCGGCTAGCAGCAATGCGGAAGAAGATGGCGGTCTTTCCGCCACAGCTAGGCGCGGAGGAGCTGAAGGAAACCTTCTATCTCTTCTGGTCGAGGGAGACAATGGCGCATCCGCGTACCAAGGTACTCCCCGCTGTGGCCTGTGAGATGTTCCCGGGTGGCTATGCCTTTTTCGCTCTGTTCTTCTACTGCGGACTCTGCCCGCCCTTCTCGGAGTTCTTCTGCGATATCATGAATACCTACGGGTTTCATCTCCTTGACTTCACCCCAAACGTTGTCTTGACCATGGCCATTTTCGCACATCTGTGCGAAAATTTCGTCGGAGTTTACCCCAATGTAGCTCTCTTCCGCCACTATTTCATACCTCGAGTCGAGTCTGGGTCACCTCTGTCTGGCGGGATCTCTTGGATCTTTAGGCTTCATAAGAAAGAGGCTTACTTGACGGGGGAGCTCCGCGGCAAGTGGGATGAGTGGAGGGCCAACTGGTGTTGGATTATGGAGGATGACCCGCAGCAGTTCACTTCCCGGCGCCAAGTCGCAGTAGTACGCGGCAATGACTGGAGTGACCTGGCCCCCGAGGACGACAAGCTGAAGATAGCCACCACTCGAATTCTTCGCCTCCGGCAAGCCAGGCTCACTGTAGGTGCCGTCGGGGCAGACTTCCTCCGCCGCCACATCGCTCCCTTGCAGGAGAGGAAGAGGGCTGCTTGGGAGTTTGAGAACGCGGCAGACATCATGAGGTTGCACCCAGGTCTTAATTACAATTTCACTGTCCTGGAGCTCAACGCAATGCTTCAAGCACTGTTCAAGTACGACTGCGCCCACCCGGAGTGGTTTGCGTTGCCGCTGGGCATAGTTCCATTGTGCAATAGCTCCGCGCTCAGTGCCATCCTCGCGGCGATGCCGTTGTGTCATTCCCATGGGATCGACCCCACTTGGCGGGAACCTTCCGACGAAGCCGTGCAAACGTTCTTCGACAACCTGGTGGAGCTGCCAGTCGACGCCGACGAGAAGAGGGGACTCACCCGCGACACCATCGACCAGGAAATGGCATATATTGCCACTAGGCTGGAAGAGGCTGCGGCAGCCAGGGCCGCGGGTGAGTTCGGATGTACTGTGGAGGAGGCGGAGGCGGCGGAGGCGGTAAGTCTCGCCGAGGAGGAAGAGCTTCGGAAAGCGGGAAAGCTTGCCGGGCGACTCGCCGAGACAAGCGAGCCCACCAAGCAAGGCGCCGGTCGAGCGGGCCCGCCGAGCAGGGCGTCGGGTCAAGCGAACCCGCCGAGGACTCGGGCGGTTCGCTGGGCCTCGATTCCTCTTCTTCGTCCTCGGGCAGCTCGCCACCTTCAGCAAGCCCTCCAGCTCAGACAAGGAGGCGCCTCCGCAAGGCCGTCGACGCGACGGGGTGGCAAGCGGGCCAGCAGCCGCAGCGCCGCCCGACACGCGCCACCGCGACGAGCAATGCCGCCAAGGGAGTGCCTCGTGCTTCAACGGCAACCGGAGGGGGGTCTTCCCGGACCGGCTCTACTGCTCCTTCTGCCCCTCGTGCCTCGGCGACAACCGGAGCGGGGTCTTCTCAGACCGCCGCCCCTGCTCCCGCCAAGCGGCCGAGGGAGCCTACTCCCCCAGCTCCTCGCGCCGGGACGCGCGAGCCGGACTTTGATTTCTCGACGCTCAGCTCCGACGAGGAGGAGGAAGAGGAGTAAGTCTTTGCGACTCTTGTTTTTCTTTGGTTTTCTGTTGATTCTTGTCTTGTATTTCTTTCGCCTAATTCTGATCTTGTCTTTCTTCCAGGACTTTGGCCCAGAGGGCGGCGAAGAGGGCCAAAATCCCGGTGATCGTCATCGAGGACGAGCCCGCCGCAGCAGCAGGGGGTGCGCCTGCGACAAACTTGACGGACCCGATGGCCGTTCTCCAGAGCAGCCCCCAGCGTAAGTCCTTCGTCTATTTTCCGCTTGTCGGACGCGCTTGGGCCTTCTATCTTTGTTGATGTTTTGTTTGTTGACTCGTGCAGAAACGGAGCAGCAGCATCTGGAGCGCCAGGAGACCACCCCCGACGCGCCGCACGTCCCAACCGCACCGCCAAGGGGAAGCTCCCCGGCAAGGGAGGCCACTCCGCCAAGGGCGAGTACCCCGCCAAGGGCGAGTACGCCGCCAAGGGACGGCGCCAGCGGCCCTCCGCCGGCTGGAGATACCACCACGCCGCTGAGGGAGAACTCCCCGGCAAGGAACCCCACCGAAGAGGAGGCCCGCGCAGGTAAAACCTTGGACTTTTCTCCTTGTGATTTTCTTCTTTTTGGATATTTGCTTGACTATTTTTCTTTCTTCTTCTTTTCTTCAGACCCGTCCGCAGCCGAGCCCATGGACACGGAGGTCGCCGTCGAGGAGGACGCGCGTGGCAACACCAGCGACGCCGCAGCCACTGAAGGGGCGGTCGGCGCCGACGAGCCCGCCGCCGAAGAGGCAGCCAAGGCTGCTGGCACGGCAGCTGAGGAGGGGACCGGCAGCCGCACTGACGGCCCTGAGGCCGCAGGAGCGTCAAGCGCTGCGCCGGCTGCCGACCCCTCCGCTGCCACAGCCGAGCCAGGCGCCTATCTGGAGGCCGGCAACGGAGTCTTCATCCAGCTCCCGTGGGCGTCCATGTCAAGGGCGCCCGCGGAGGGAGAGGTCTTCGACGGGGAGGTCCTCGCCTCCAACGGGTTGAAGTTCGTCGACTCGCCAAGCAGCAGCAGCGAGCCCGAAGAGGAGCGGCTTCTGCGGAGGCTTCTGTCTTTGTACCGCGCCCAGCAGGCCAAGCTGGAGTCCCGAGAGGCTCTGGCCGCCAAGGCAGGTGTTGACTTGGAGGGCCAGCAACCAAGCAGCTCTCCGGTCCTTGGTGGAGGAGCGGGAGCAGCTTGCCGAGGCGCATCAGGCGTTTATTCTTGAGAAGGCCGAAGCAGAGGAGCAGCAACGGCTCGCCGCCGACGAGTTGTCCCGGCGAGAAGGTGAACTAACGCAGCGGAAGGTCGACCCCGATATCCACGAGGACGAGCTTGCCGCGCGCGAACAGTCTCTTGGCGGAGCTCTGCAGGAAGCGAAGGACGCTGCTGCAGCTGCTGAGACCGCCAAGAGGGACTTGGAGGCGAGGGTGGCGCAACTGGAGGCCAACTTGAAGACGAGCGAAGAGAAGGTTGCCCCACTTGTGTCGGAGAGGGAGAAGGACGCCCACAACCACTCCGAGCTGCAGGTCCGCCTCTCTGACAAGGGCAAGGAGCTCGCCGTCGCCAAGGACTCCATCGCCGATCTGGAGTTGAAACTTTCCACCCTCACCACATCGCTTGACGGCGCTAGAGAGCGGGAGACGAAACTGAAGGAGGACCACAGGGCCGAGAGGGCACTGTTGGACAGCGCCGCCCTCTCCCAAAACAACTTCAGGCTAACGGTGGAGCACTGGACAGAGGGTCTTGTTGCCGCCGCTGCCGACGTCGACAAGGAGCTGGCGGAGCTGGGGGCGGAGCACCTCGGGTACTCCACCGACGAGAATCTCCCTCACAGCGCCAAGCTGAGATTGTTCTTCAGAGGGGTGGCGCCGGCCCTCCAGCAGCTCCGGGAAAGGATCCCTAAGCAGCTGGCGGACGTGTCGCGAAAGCTCTGCGCGGGGGCCCTCGAGAAGGTGTTGATGAAGATAGTGCACCGCAACCCGGGCCTCAATCTCACCAACGTCCTCAGGACCTTGCCGCCGGACGTTGACCAGGAGGCGCTCAAGGCTCTTGTCGCGCCTATCGTGAACAAGGTGGGCAGCATCAAGAGGGTCGAGGGCGACCGCGCGGATTAGTCTCGTTTATTTTCTTATTTTTTTGTTGCTGCCAACCATGTTATGAACAATAGTCTATTAGTACTGCGACAAGTTGCTTTGTAATATAACTTTATCTTAGGCACTGAATGCAATGTTATTTCCTCTACTTGACTTCCTTGCTTTGTATGCTTTTACCCTACGCTTCTAGGGAACTTGCCGGCGTAGGGACCTTTGCCGCGAGCGCTGAGTGCGGAACTTCAGCAGCCTGCTGGCAATGCTGTTGCCGACAAGAAACCTTGTCGTAGCTAGTCGCAGCACAGTTAGATTGTTGAGCAAACTCGAAAACGAAGTAAGGGCGCGACACTTGTCGCAGCACACTTAAGCCGTTGAGCATGCTCGAAACAAGGTAAGGGCGCGGCTAGCCACGAGTTGGTTCCTCCGTGCACAGGTTTTCCATACAAAGTGCGGTCATTCAAGGAAGATAACTCAAAAATTTAAAAATTTGATCGATCAAACTTTGACAACATAGCTTTTGTGTTGTTCGCTTCCCGGCAAGGCAAGGCTCTCTTGAACAGCACTTGGTCCATACCACTATCTCCTACCTGACGCGCCAAAGTTGTCGGGGAAACTGATCGCCCACAAACACCTATGGGACCGGAGCCCCTTTCGGTACGGCAAGGGGGCGGAGGATGCACAAAGAGCAGATCGAGGCAGACACGCGAGCAGTTTACCCAGGTTCGGGCCGCACGGAGGCGTAAAACCCTACTCCTGCCTTGGTTTGGATTACGTTCTGGGCTCGGGAGCGAGAAGAACTACAGTGTTGATCGCTAGCAGGACCGAGCGTGAGAGTGATCGATGATCGGAACCCCCTCTACGTTGCGCATGGGCCTCCTTTTATAGGTCAAAGGGGTCACCGACAGGTGGCAACGCAGATGAGGGAAAAATGTAAAAATGATGGTAGTTGGAACAGTGTTTGCATAGTGCTCTATACCTAACTCAGACGGCAGGGGACAAGGGCATTGAATGCCCGTCGCCGTCGCCCTAAACAGTGCAAAAAGCGTCCGTCAGGGCGCCACCGTTCGCCACGACGGTGGCCTCGTCATCGCGCCTTGCCACCGTGTACCCCAGGCTGCACAGCCTTCCGCCACGTGCGCCTGGAAGGGTCCCAGAGCGACACGTGGGTGGATGCGCTGGAGCGCGGGCACCTAGTGGAAGTTTGTCGCGGCAAGTGTCTTGCCGCAGTTACTATCTTGCCATGCCCGGGAGCTTGTCGCTCCCCGGGCCTTGCCGGGACGCGTGGTGCGCCGCGGCAAGTCTCTTGAAATGTCACGTTTGGCCTTCCCGGCAAGGTCCTCTTGCCAGGGTCTTGTGCCAAAGAAGTGGTCTTGAGCCTTGAGTGACCTTCCCAGCAAGCTCCTCTTGCCAGGGACTTGTTACTTCAACTTGAATACTTTGTTCTTGAATGGCTCCAAAGGAACCACTGTGGACCTTGACGGCCGCGCGGCAAGCCTTGCCACGGGACGCTGCGACTGCCCGTGCACAAGTTCGGGATACTAAGGTACCCCTACTTTAGTACACCGACATAACTGTAACAGCCTGGATTTTGCCCTTTTCTTTTTCTTTTGATTTTCTTGGATTTCTTGATTTTATTTGCTTTTCAGTGGCTATGTGGTTCTGAAACTTGGGAAGGTCATGTCTTACTAGGTTTTATAGTGGCTTGCCCTCCTTATCATCATCCCAAGACACTGTCATTTCCATCCTTGGCCTAACCCAATATTCCTTTTCTTGGGAATGTTCCTTTTCTATTAAAGGAATAATTCTTTTTGCCCTAGGTTGTGAAGCAACCTATATCTCTGTCATTCCAAAAATTCCCAAGTAATTCTCATAAATTGTTGGGTCATATCTTGCTCAAATGTGGCAAGACATTTCATTGCCATGTTCAAAAATAATCCTCCAATAATCATTTTCTTATTCTGCCCTAAATGGCACTTTGTGAAGCAAGTGCTATTTATCTTTGCCCAATTGCCCCCAAACTTGGTGGACATCTTTTCATGTCCATATCATTGCTCTGTGTCAAATTTCAAACTCATTTGCCTAGTAATTATTCTCCAGTGATTTTCCAAAGTTTCTGTCCAGAAAGGAACTTTGTGAAGGAAGTATATTCTAGGCATGTCCAAAGGAGATGAAACTTGGTCACATCCTTCATTTGATCCAATCTTGCTTCTCCACCAAATTTGAGCTCATGGAGATCATCTATGTGAGCTCAGTTCCAAATCTTGGTTTCTGGTAAATTTTTCACTTTGTGAAGCAACACTATTTTACCTTGCTTCATTTGAGCTGCCAATTTACCAGGGCATTCTTACATCTACACCTACCTCCTCCACCAAGTTTTGACTCAATCTAGTTATCCATTTACCCTCAGTAAATTCTCCAAGATTATGTCCAGAATAGAGCTTTGTGAAGCAAGTGCCACTTTGGTAGCTCCAAATGGCATGAGGTTTTTACAGAAGCTCCATATGGTCAAATAATTCAACTCCGCCAAATTTCAGCTCATGACACTTAAGTATGTGAGTGCAACATCTTAATCTCTAATTTTGGCCAGTTTTGTACTTTCTACAGCAACCCCCATCTAAACTACTCCTCTTAGTCTGATTTTTGGTGATCTATACCATCCTAGTGTAAGATCATCACCAGACAATTTAGTTACCAAGTTACCCAGCTAGTTTAACCACAGGAAGTTACAAACACCTTCTTGTTGAGTTACTTTGGGTCCATCTGCAAATCTCTTCCTTGCCCCTGGACCAATTTCTTTCTGCATCTTTACTAAGGGCACTGAGGTATAAGCCCATCCGAGGATGGGACTATACCTCCTACGTGTCGAGGCACGACTTAAAGGTATAAGCCCATCCTAGAATGATATCAAGTTTGGTATCTTTGCACGACTCATGTAAAAGAGGGATTAAATTGCAAAAGGAGATAGTTGGCTTACACTCGCCACTTCACACAATACATTACATAAGCATAACATCATTCAAAACATCACAACCCGACTACGGGCGAAGATCCAAAGAAAGATACCAAAACAACATAAAGCCACAGGTCAGGATCGAATCCTAGTAGAAACCACTACTGATCGTCGAAACGTCACAAGCATACGGCCACTCTCTTCATCGAGCTCCCAGTGAAGGACTTGAACCAGCTCCTGCATCAAACTCGGCTGAACCTGCATCTGGTGTTGCAGTAACTGTGAGCCACGAGGACTCAGCAATCCCATAACCATGGGTATCAAGACTAGCAAAGCTTGTGGGAAGGAAGAGGTAAAGTGGTGAGGTTGCAGCAGCGACTAAGCATAATATGGTAGCTAACTTACGAGTACCAGAATAAGATGAGAAGCTATGCAAACGGTCGCAAAAGTAGTGATCGCTAAAGATCCTATCTACATACGAATCAAACATAACCCCACCGTGTTCTCTTCTCAAAGTGAAAAGAGACAGTCACGGTTACTCACACAGTTGTGTGTTTTTACTTCGGATCATCTGTCAAGTTTTCTACAACCGGACATTAACAAATTCCAATCTGCCACATAACCGCGGGCACGGCTTTCGAAAGTTCATAACCCTGCAGGGGTGTTCCAACTTAGCCCATCACAAGCTCTCACGACTAGCTGAAGTGATAAATATAATATCATCACTCCTTATCTTAGGGAAAATCCGATCAGGCTCGGCATCCTGGTAGCACAAGTCATTTCGACAATGGTAAAACTAGTCCAGCAAGACCTCCCGGTGTGTCGACACCCTGATAGTAGCCGCGCGTATCTCGTCTCAGGACACTACCGGATGGGTGAAGCTACGGGTTATACCAGATACCTCGGGTTTCCCCAAGGCGGCCCCGCAGGCTCCCCGTTTGGGACCAACACCATCAGCACTGGCCCCCCCTGCTATGTAGAATTAAGAAACCTCGGGTAGCGCTAACTCCCTATGCAATTTAATTAATTAATTAAGTTGTTATTATGAGCAAATTAAAACCAATGTTGGGCCTTGCTGGAGGAGTTTTATTCAAAGTCGAACTGTCAAGGGGTCCCCATTACACCCATCGTGTTAGGAACGCAAAATCAAGGAACATAATGCCGGTTTATCGGCGCCTAAGGTGGCATGAGTGGAACAAAACACCGAGCAAAAGGCCAAGCCTTCCACCCATGCCCAGTATATAAGGTGTGTTAATAATAATTATAGATATTGTGATATACCAACAACAACAAGTTCCCTCCTGGAACGAACTTCATCTTCACCTGCAACTAACAACGCTATAAGAGAGACTGAGCAAGCGAGGCTGAGCAAGCGGGTAACATAGCCAAACAGTGGTTTTGCTAGGAACGTGTCAAGGTTAGAGGTTTCATGCCAACAAGGAGAGGCTGACATAAAGATGGGTAGCGCGACATGTAACGATAGCATCGAGACAACTAAGCATGGCAATGGTAGTAAAGGTATACAAGGGTATGATCATCTTGCCTGGAATTCCACAAGGGAGAAGAACGGATCCATGAAGTAGACGGAGCAACACAGTCGAGAGAATCCTCACAACTCCGGAACGAAACCGAAGCTATCAAGAGAAGCAAACCGGAAAGAAACAAACAACTCGGTAAACACACAAGCATAAGCATGGCATACAATGCACGTCCAAGTATGGTGCATGTCCGGTTTAATTATGCATGGCAAGGCAAAGTGCACAAACAATACTACAAGTTAAGTGGAGCTCAATATGCAACGAGTTGCATATTGACAAAACACCACATTTAATTATTTAGTTGACTCTCGTTCATTTACAAGACAAGATAAAATGTTTGTTAACATGGCAAGAGGTGAGGCATAAAGAAACTACACTATTAGCCATTTTAAATGAGGCCGGAAGAATAACAACATATCCGGAAAATCCCCATGAGCATGTTTAGTAATTATAAAGAAACAACAATTCACACATATAATGTTGTTAATATGATGCGGATGACATGAACAAGTTTTATGCAATTTTATTAAAAGGTTAACAAGAGGAAGATAAGAAGCATTTGTCACCGTGGTGGAATGAAAGGGTGCCACGGCAACGATCCGAAAATGATGCCACGGCAACTTATCGGTTCCGGTAACTCGTTGAGAGACCGGTGCAAAAGATGAAGGTGGCGTGAGCGAGTCAAATGAGACGAAAGTGGTGGGGCGATCCCGGCTTCCGGGTTCCCACGAGTCGGTGACGAGGCAACCGAGGAACACGAAAAAAGGTGAAACGGCACGGTGCACACAAGGAAACATTTCATACAACACGAGTAAGCATCACACGGGTCACGTCTCGGGGTTATACCTTCGAAACACTCGTTTCGGGACGGTTCGAGATCGTCGAGGAAGTAGTGGAAGTAGTGGTACACGGGTCGTAGAGGAAGTAGGCGTTCTCGCGGTGGTAGTGGTACACGGCGACGGTAGTCGTTCGGGTCGTCGTGGTACTCGGTGTCTCGGTCTTGTCGATGGTAGACGTTCTCATTACGTAGTTGTTCAAGCCATCGGAGGGGTACTTGGTGTTTCCGGGCGTCGGTAGTGGTACTTGTCGGGTCATCGTGTAGTCGTACTTGATGTCTTGACGATCTTGGAGACGTGTAGAGGTACTTGACGTGTCGCCATTTAGTCGATACCCGAGGTCTTGGCGGTTCGTCGTGGAACTTGAGATACTCAACAGCAACAAACACAAACACAAACGGCACGGTCACGACAACGAGCTGCAGTAGGGCGACGGGAACGGAGGCAGAGCAGCGACAACTTGACGAGGTGATGGTGACGACGCAGTCGAGGACGGGCACTGCCGCGGTGCAGCAGCGGCTCCTGGCCGGGGAGGAAGAAGAGGCCACGGCCTTGCTGGACGTGGGAGGAAGCGGGGCCTCGAGGCTCTAGTCGAAGTGGCGGCCTGCGAGCTGGAGGGGCGCGTCGCGGCTCCTGGTCGAGGAGGAACGGCGCGGCATGGAACTGCTCGAGGGCGCGGCTCCATGGCGCTGGGTTCAGGGCCTAAGGGCGGGCCGCAGGGAGCTCTTTGGCCAGGCGAGCTTGAGAGGAGGCGCTGACGAAGCCCTCGGGGTTGGAGGAGACCGGCGACGCTGGAGGGACGAGGAGAACGGAGGGAGCAGCTCCGCCGCTGGGACTTGGCGAGGCGCAGGAGGAAGGGCGTTGGGGCGATGGGAGAAGCGGACAGAGGGGCGAAGAAGGAGGCCGTCGGGGCGATGGGAGCGGGGCGCTGGCTTCTGGCCGCGGCGCTGGGGCCAGGCGACGCTGGTGCGGGCGAAGGGTTCGAGGGAAGAGATCAGCAGAGGAAAAAGGGGAAGTGCGAGGCGAGCGGGGCCTGTCGGTCGAGAGAGAGAGGGGTGATCGATGGGGAACGGGAGGGTGGCGGCGGTGTAGAGGGAAAGAAGGAGCGATGCGGGAGGAGGGGTCGGTCGCTGGTAGTGGGCTAGGGTTGGAGGAGGAGTGGGCCGAAGGAGATGGGCCTGGCTGGAGAGAGGGAAAGGAGGAGGCAGGCCTCGGCCTGGGAGTCTTCTTATTTATTTTCTTTAGCAGAAAAATAAATGAGAAGAAAGAATGCGAAGGGGGTTAGGGAAAAAGTTAGCACAAAGGAGTATTTTTCTCGGGCAGCATAAAAAGAGCACGGTCCGAGAAAAATAGAAAAGGCGTGATTGGAAAAATAATTCAAACATATTTGAATTTAATTCAAAAGGGTTTGAACTAAACTTGATTATTGAGGTGTCCAAAAATGTTCGAATTTTCGGAGGAACCTCGAAACAAGGGAAAAGAAATATAGGCAAGGTTTTTGTAGGAGAACTCGAAGTAGGAAAAACATGGGGAAATTATGCAAGTGTGTTATGGTGATTCCGAAGCAAAGGAATAATTAATAAATATAGCTCCCTAAATATTGAGAGGCTTTTATATGTTATAAAGAGAAGACATTCTTCCCTCGATTTAAATGGACCGAAGGTCCACACGATTTATTGGTTGAGATGCAAAATAAAATATGACATGATGGCATGATGACATGATGCAATGCAAAAATAAATAACACAAGCTCAAAAGAAACACACGGGCAACCCGGAACATCTGGAATCTTCTGGAATCTCCTGGAATCTTCTGGGACGTCGGTCTCGGGCGTCACACGTGCGCCCTCGCCGTCCCGTCGCCTGCTGCTAGCCAGAGGTCCAGACGCCAGCGCTGCCCGCGGCTGGCCGTGCCCGTCTCGCGGTGCTCCATCTCTTCCCCGGTCACCTCCGCCAGCCACCGCGCGACCCCTTGGTCGGCGCCCCACCGCGGGCGGTGGCCCGCGCCTAGCCCATAGCACTGGCTCCGCCCCGCCCTGTCGCTGCGCTGCCCCCTGCCTATGCCCGCCGTCCCGCTCCAGCCACTTCGGCTGGCGACCACGCCCACAGCGCCCAAACGGGCTGGGTGCTAGCGCCCTAAACCCACGCTCGTCGCCCGCTATGGTCTCTCTAGACCACTGCCTAACGGGCCCCACCATTGAGAACAAAAAAAGAGAGTTAAATATGTGTATATATATAATAACTAATAATAATATTTAAATTATTAATTAATTAAAGAATCAAGTAATTTAATTAATCATAGTTAGATTAACCTAATCACTAATTACTATTAGTTAACTAAATAGACCATGACAAGTGGGACCCACACGTCAGTTGACTCCATTGACTAAGTCAACTGACCGTTGACTGCCGACATCACCCTGACCTCATGATGACATCATAATTGCAATTTATAATTAAACTAATTCTGTAAATTCTAGAAAATGATTTAAAACTTTAAAAATTAATATAAAATAATAAGTAACTTGGATGAAAATACTTTATATATGAAAGTTGCTCAGAATTGCGAGTCACATCCGAATACGCAGACCTTTCGTCAACCACACGTCCCTAGCATACTGAACCCGCAACTTTCCCCCTCCCTTTAATCCGCCCGAAAACGCGGAACACCAAGAATACTTTCCCGGATGTTTCCCCCCATCGTCGGTATCACCTCCTACCGTGTTAGGTCACACGTAGCACCGCGTATTTCCATGTTATGCTTTGTGATGCTTTGATTGCTCTGTTATTTATTATGTCTCCCCTCCGCTACTTCTTTCCGGTAGACCTCGAGACTGCCGGTGACCCCAGTTCGACTACGGTGTTGACGATCCCTCCTTGCCAGAGCAACCAGGCAAGCCCCCCTTGATCACCAGATATCGCCCATTCTCCTCTCTTATTCTTGCTTTAGGTTTGCTATTGTTGTTGATTCGATAACTCCTATTCGGATGCATAGCCTGTCATTGTTGCTACCAGTGTTGATACCTTTACCTGTTATCCTAATACTTAGTATAGGATGCTAGTATTACATCAGTGGCCCGACATCCTTGTCCGTCTGCCATGCTTTACTATCGGGCCGTGATCACCTCGGGTGGTGATCACGGGTATATACTTTATACATACATTACATGACACATGAAGTGACTAAAGTAGGGTCGGCTCATTGAGTACCCGCAAGTGATTCCGATATGGGGGCTGAAAGGACAGGTGGCTCCATCCAGGTAGTGGTGGGCCTGAGTTCCCGACGGCCCCCGAGTGGATCTTTGTGGCGGAGCGACATGGCAGGTTGAGACACCCAATGGATAGGTGGCCTGGCCCTAGTCGTTGTCCGTGGTGATTTCATAATAACACGCTTAATGATTTTGGATATTTGATCTGAGTCTGGCCGCTGGCCTATACGCACTAACCAGCTACGTGGGAATAGTTATGGGCACTCGACGTCGTGGTATCAGCCGAAGCCTTCTTGACGTCAGCGATTGAGTGGCGCGCGCCGGGTTGGACCGCGTAACGTAACTTCCTTAGTAATGGAGGTTGCTAGGTCTGCTCACCGGCCGCGTACGCAACGTGCGGGTTTGCATTGGGCGATGGGCCCGGACCCCTGCGCGCCTAGGACTTAGACCGGCATGCTGACCTCTCTGTTGTGCTTAGGTAGGGCTACGGCATGTTGATCTTCCGAGGCCGGGCATGACCCCGGAAAGTGTGTCCGACAAAATGGGATCGAGCGTGCTAGGTTATGTGGTGCACCCCTGCAGGGAAGTTAATCTATTCGAATAGCCATGCCCCTCGGTAAAAGGACAACCCGGAGTTGTTCTCTGACCTCATGACAACTAGAACCGGATACTTAATAAAACACACCTAGATAAGTTCCAGATATAGCTCGGTGGTTGCTCTCTCACAGGGTGATGTGCGGGAGGATTGCCGGGTAGGATTATGCTATACGTTGTTACTTGGTGAACTTACCATCTATTCCATTCTACTGCTGCAAGACGGAGGCTGCGAGACGCGAGGATACTTGTTACTTTCCACCTACCCTCATCTTCTGCTGCAAGATGGAGGTTACGAGAAGCGTAGTCTCCGATTGGATTGGTTATCCCCCTCTTATTCTGGCATTCTGCAGTTCAGTCCACAGGTATTACCCCTTTACACAGATACCATTGCATATGTAGTGTACATCCTTGCTTGCGAGTACTTTGAATGAGTACTCACGGTTGCTTTGCTCCCCCTTTTCCCCTTATGTCCCTTCTTCTCGGTTGATGCAACCAGATGGTGGAGTCCAGGAGCCAGATGATCCCGAGGATGTTTCTACGTGGATTTCGGCTTCGAGGAGTAGTTATGAGGTCCCAAGCAGGAGCCCTTGCCTTTTCGATCGTTGCTACTATTGTGCTAGCCATCTTATGGCAACTTGTTTAACTTATGTCTGTACTAAGATATTATTTCTTCCGCTGACTCTTTTGTATTCGAGCTTTTGTATTTGAGCCCTCGAGGCCCCTGGCTTGTAATATAAAGCTTGTATTATTTTAATTTGTGTCTATAGTTGTGTTGTGATATCTTCCAGTGAGTCCCTGATCTTGGTCGTACACATTTGCGTGCATGATAAGTTTACGGTCAAATTGGGGGCGTCACAAGTTGGTTTCAGAGCCGACTGCCTGTAGGAATCCCCCTTTCTAACTCCTTGGCCGAAGTTGAGTATAGTCATTGAAAAACTTTTACTAACATGGCTGTGTGGCTTACGGCCCCACGTCACCATTGGGTGGTGTTAGGATCTTTTATTCCTTTTCTATGCTCTGGGACTCTGATCTCTCTTCTATTCGGGTTAAAAGATCTTACTAACTCTGACTCTAGGTTCTCGTAACTATTTCTCCCGGAGAGCCCTCATTCCGGAAGATCACCTGCTTTGTCAGAAGGTTCTGAGGATATCCCTCGATATTTTCCCGAGACCCTTGTGCTCATCGCCCTTGCAATTCACTGCCACCGATATATCCCTATGGATAGCTGCATGCACTTGTCATTCTCATGTTCATTCCTCGTCGCTCTTGTTGTTACAAGATGCCTCGAAATATTCTTCATTGTCCCGAGAATCATTTGAGTTTACTGTCTTGCAGTTTTATTTCACATAAAAATCCTTATGGTTATTTTCACACATTTATCGAGAATTCGTTCTTCTCGATTTTTCATGTGTCTCGCAATATTCTTCGGAATACTTTTCGATCTTTCAAAAATCCTCTGCAGCATGTTACTCTTGAAATTCTTGCCTGCTTGCATTATGGTTAATTCCATATGACTAGTATTCTTCGTTAACATCCCTGGTCTTAGCCATTTGAGCCCATTGATTTAATGTGTGCATATGCGCGCAGTCATCAGGTTATCCTTTTTAAAATTATCTTTTTGACTTAGACATCATTCCGAACATTAGTTGGTTCTCGGCAATTCAAACCTTTAATTGATTATCCAACTAAGTGTTTTCAACTTATCCAGCCTTGATCAGAGCGTCTGCTTTTGATCCTTCATTTTGGAAACCATAATTTCTTTCCATTTAAGCATCAGACTAATAAGGTGATTCTTGAATCTGATGCCTCTGCATTCTTTCTTCCACTGAGTGAGTACCGATACTCACATCAGTTCCATTGTGGATCGCCTGATCCATTGTTGTATTGTTATCCTACAGTGTCATTCATATTCAATCACCTTGTGAGTTCTTCCCCTGATACCTAAAGCCTTTGGTAAAATGTATTCTCTGCTTGGTCAATCATGCTCTGATTTTGAGCTTGTGCTTTTACTTTGAAACTTATGGTATAAGTTACTAAGATGCCTGATGGGTTGAACCTATGCCTTCCCGTAATCCGTGAGAAACCGAAAGTTTTCACAAGTCAAAGTTCTAACAGATAAAATTCCAACACTACAGTTTTATCAAAGTGAGAGGTGAATGAAATGATATGCATTAAAGAAGTGGGAGTCGACCTTGAACTTTGTGTTCATGCCCATGAATATGATGTAGACTGTCTCGAAAGCTTCTTGCAAAATGATTATCCAGCTGTATGATTCTTTTGATATTTTGAATTGATCCCTTACAGTTATTGTTCTGACCATGCTGCCCTGATCTGGTATATCTGATGGGAATTCATTCTAGTGCCTCGTCTATTTTTGGCAAGGTTGAAGTATCTACTGTCATAGGTCAATGACCCGGTTCTACTTCTATCATGTTCTACCTTCGAGTATTACCCCCTGGTATCTCGAAGATGTCTTGCCATTGCACCACATCTTACTAACTTTGTTGAAGTAATGTCCTTCCTTGTCGTATTCACTCTATGGGTTCTGGGTTGTTGTCAACCGAGGACACCGACTAGTGACATTATTCCGCACTACAAATCAAATACCCCTAGTATTTTTACTGGGAAATTCTGAACTCAATCTGGCCATTCCTAGACTATTGGCTGCATCCTAGTCTTGCTATCTTTGACTGTGCTACCTCGTCCTACTCTGGTGCACTAATTCTTCAGTGTGTGAGCACGACTTACATCGGGCTTTCAACATCACATTGCTTGTCTCGAAAGGCAACATTGGTTCCGAGCATGCATCTTATATATTGATCCTATAACTTGCCACTTCGTCATTCCCTTGCTTGTTGTCGTTGTTGTTTGATTGCATCCTCTTGAAACCTCCCGACAAATGTGTCGGATCACTTTCAACACTTCGACTTCTTCCGAGATGTCAACTGTGTTCATGATGAGGAATACTCTCCTTGCCCTTGATGATTTTTATTATCACCGGCAACACCCTTGACTTCCTTTCATCGCGGACTTGTCCACATAATGAATATAACTTGCTCTCCAGCTAGTGTTGTGTTCTGCATTGAAGTATTGTTGTCTTTTATGTCGAGAATGTTGTGGGGATTGCTCCACCTCTTAGAAATTCTCGGTATGATGATACTTCTCACCATCACCATTCTTCCTTGGTGCCCGTGTTGTTTTTAACCGGTATACCAATAGGCTAACGATGCTACTTGAGTTCTGTACTTCTAGCAACCCTATTGCTTTGAAGTTAACAATCGACAGTTCGTTCTTAGACTGTTGGTTATTGAATCATCACTCTAACATTGACCTTGCTGCCTAAGGTCATATTCTGGGCACACCCTCAACTAATTATTAATGGTGTTTGTTTTCCTCGCGCATACAACCTTATATCATTTGAATTGACAAGTGTCATCCTCTTGTTCACATTAATGTGGAAATCCCTCCGTTTGGAACTCTCGATGAATTGTCGCTGAGACCATCAGCCACCGCCTCATCCTCTCCTTGGTCTAATGATGAACTATTGTTTCGGGAACCCGCTCCCATAGTTCATTCCCGAGAATCTTGCAAGGTCATTTCGTTGATTAATGTTGCACCGTTTCTTCACGAACGTCCTGAGTCTGAGGTATCATGACACCAATCGTATCTGAATCTCGGTTAGATATGATGGTTAGGACAACTTTCCAGTAGTTATAATGTTGGTCCTTTGATGACTCGGTAATATGATGTCATGCCTAGCACCCCTGGCTGGAGGACCGACCATTTTAATCTCTTTTGCAAGGATAACCGTTCTTCCAGGAGGAAATTGTAAGACTTATTCTATAAGTTGTTCCTGATGAATCCTTTGTGTATCCAAGTCCGACCTTTGCTACAAGACCATGCCAATGCTATCTCGAAGCATGTCTGTGCTGCTCCGATTTTCAACAAGAGCATTTGAAGCCCAATGCTAAATCTTGGTCAGTTATCCAAACATATGGGTAACATCTTGATTAATCCTTGCCTCTTCATCTGAATGGTTGGGTACTTGCTCTCCTACACTGTATGCCATGTTCTGCTTGTCCATGGGAAGGATATACTCCTATTAATTGTGTGTAATCACAATTTTCCTTTCCATTTGTTTGATTAACCTTTCCTTGATCTACATATAATCTGAGCAGTAATAATTTTCTGCTTATGTAAACACCTTGGTGTACAACTCTGTCAGTAAGACCCTGTTACTATTGTTGATAACATTCCGGCAACCACAGATGGGTGAGAACTTTTCCTATTGGTCCGCCTCATTACAACGAACGAGAAAATGTTCTCTTCGTCCCCCTTCCTTGGTACCGACATTGTTGCCAACTTAGCTGACAGACTATCCTCTGACATGCCTTGCTTTCTATGCAATATGTCAATGCACTACCTATTTTCAACCCACATGGTGGGCCCATAACCCACAGGTCCACTGGATCGAAACCTGACTCTTCTTTACAACTCGGATTCTAATGTATCCTTTGCACCTGGCTTCGTATGTGATTCACGAGCTAAATTCTATACCATTATTCATCCTGGAATCAAACACCATGTTAATCCCATTGTTCAAGCCCCGATTCTAACTTTTGTCTAGGTATCGAATGATTGCCTACCCAATTGAAACTTTGGTACCATCGTATATTGCACTCAATGAATTCACTGAAATACAACTCATGGGGTACCTCATGTATTTCCCATTGAGTTAACCGTCAGATGCCCAGCTTTGTGGAGATGCGTTCCTCCGGAGTTTTTGCCCCTAGTCGCGTTCGTAGGACGATGGAGATCCTGAAGAAAGGATCACGACTTGATCATGATGACTTGAAGCAGAGAAATGAATACATCAACAAAAGGGATCATCCTGTCCGAAAGGGCAGTCAAGACCGAGAAGACTCGTTAGGTTTTCGCTACCAGCACTCCCCCCTTACTCCACCGCTTAAATCTCGGGACGAGATTCTTGTAGTAGAGGAGAATTGTGACGCCCGGATAGTTAAGCTACAGTAACCCTCTACTACAGACGACACGTCACCGCAATTACTGTTGATAATCTCGTGTTAGTTCGAAACCGGTTCGAATTTAAATTCAAAATGAAGCAAAGAAGAAAAGTTTTCGAATATCAAAACTAAAATGTTCTAAAAGTGACAAATAAATCATATGTATTATTGGTGGAGAAACAACACTTTTATAAAGAGTTTAAATGCACTATAATAAATGAACAGTGGCAAAACGGTTGTTCAAAGTTTCTAAAAAAAACAATTTTAAAACTATATTCTTTCAGTGCTAAACTATTTGTGGCAGTGGCATAAATCGTAACACTATTTTTAGGTGCCACTTTTGTATTTTGTTGAAACTAAAATAAAATGGAAAAGAAGTAAAAGAAAATTAAGAAAAGGAAAACATTGCAATAAAAAGGGGTACAAGCCAAAACAAAAACAAAAACCAAGAGGACCCCCCCGGCAAACTGGGCCAACAGGCCCAGCTGGCCACCCACACGACCCAACCGGCCCATCCCGGTTGTATAACCCACACACACCCGAAACCATAGCCCGATCACTTCCCCATTCCCCTCTCGCTCCCTCGTCTCCTCCCCCGACCCGATCTAGATCGGGGCGCTACGCCCGCCTCCGCCACCACAGCCGCGGCGAGGCCCTTCCCCGCAGGCGTCCCGCCGGCCCGACCGCGTCCTCGACGGCTCCCAGGAGGCCCGAAGAGCGCGCCCGAGGACTGCCTCCATCACCCCGTCACCGCCACCCGAAACCTCGCCGGACCGCCGCCTGCCGTCCTCATCTCTTCCACGCCGGCCACACCGACCGTCGCCGCCCGTACTCCTGCATCAAGGGTGAGCTCCTCCCCCTCACTACTTTCCTCGCTCACACACGTCGCCGTGTGTGGGCACGCGCCCGCGCTGTCCCCGCCATGGTCACGACCCCCTCCTGGCTGTAGCGGGCACGCACCGCACCAGCCATCCCCGTGCCGAGTTGCACCGTTGCGCACTGCTACTGCTGCACCTCGACCGTGCGCCATCGCCGTCCCATCGCCTGCTGCTAGCCAAAGGTCCAGACGCCGGCGCTGCCAGCGGCTGGTCGTGCCCGTCTCGCGGTGCTTCGGCTCGCCCGCGGTCACCTCCGCCAGCCACCGCGCCAACCCTTGGTCGGCGCCCCACCGCGCCCGGTGGCCCGCGCCCGCCCCGTAGCCGCGGGTCCGCCCCGCCCTGTCGTTGTGCTGCCCCCTGCCTATGACCGCCGTCCCGCTCCATCCACTTCGGCCGGCGACCACGCCACAGCGCCCAAACGGGCTGGGCGCTAGCGGCCGAAACCCACGCTAGTCGCCCGCTATGGTCCCTCTGGAGCACTGCCTAATGAGCCCCACCCCTGAGAACAAAAAAGAGAGTTAAATATGTGTATATATATAATAAGTAATAATAATAATTAAATTATTAATTAATAAAATAATTAGATAATTTAATTAATCATAGTTAGATTAACCTAATCACTACTTACTATTAGTTAACTAAATAGACCATGACAAGTGGGACCCACATGTCAGTTGACTCCATTGACTAAGTCAACTGACCGTTGACTGCTGACATCACCCTGACCTCATGATGACATCAGAATTGCAATTTTTAATTAAAATAATTCTGTAAATTCTAGAAAATGATTTAAAACTTTAAAAATTAATATAAAATAATCCGTAACTCGGATGAAAATAATTTATATATGAAAGTTGCTCAGAATTTTGAGACGCATCCGAATACGCAGACCTTTCGTCAACCACACGTCCCTAGCATACTGAACCCACAACTTTACCCCTCCGTTTCATCCGCCCGAAAACGCGGAACACCGGGAATACTTTCCCGGATGTTTCCCCCCTTCGTCGGTATCACCTCCTACTGCGTTAGGTCACACATAGCACCACATATTTCCATGTTACACTTTGTGATGCTTTGATTGCTCTGTTATTTATTATGTTTCCCCTCCGTTACTTCTTTCCGGTAGACCCCGAGACTACCGGTGACCCCAGTTCGACTACGGTGTTGACGACCCCTCCTTGCTAGAGCAACCAGGCAAGCCCCCCCTTGATCACCAGATATCGCCCATTCTCCTCAATTATTCTTGCATTAGGTTTGATACTGTTGTTGATTCGATAACTCCTTTTGTGATACATAGCCTGTCATTGTTGCTACCACTGTTGATACCTTTACCTGTTATCCTAATACTTAGTATAGGATGCTAGTATTCCATCAGTGGCCCCACATCCTTATCCGTCTGCCATG
The DNA here is from genome assembly GCA_902687465.1 of Secale cereale. Classification (NCBI taxonomy): domain Eukaryota; kingdom Viridiplantae; phylum Streptophyta; class Magnoliopsida; order Poales; family Poaceae; genus Secale; species Secale cereale. Next base: position 221,380,053 of record LR738713.1, on the reverse strand, counting down.
CTTTACTATCGGGCCGTGATCACCACGGGTGGTGATCACGGGTATATACTTTATACATACATTACATGACACATGAAGTGACTAAAGTCGGGTCGGCTCATTGAGTACCCGCAAGTGATTCCGATATGGGGGCTGAAAGGACAGGTGGCTCCATCCAGGTAGTGGTGGGCCTGAGTTCCCGACGGCCCCCGAGTGGATCTTTGTGGCGGGGTGACAGGGCAGGTTGAGACACCCAGTGGAGAGGTGGTCTGGCCCTGGTCGTTGTCCGTGGTGATTTCATAATAACACGCTTAACGAGTTTGGATATTTGATCTGAGTTTGGCTGCTGGCCTATACGCACTAACCAGTTACGTGGGAATAGTTATGGGCACTCGACGTCGTGGTATCAGCCGAAGCCTTCTTGATGTCAGCGACTGAGCGGCACGCGCCGGGTTGGACCTCATAACGTAAATTCCTTAGTAATGGAGGTTGCTAGGTCTGCTCACCGACGGCATACGCAACGTGCAGGTGTGCGTTGGGCGATGGACCCGGACCCCTGCGCGCCTAGGACATAGACCGGCGTGCTGACCTCTCTGTTGTGCTTAGGTAGGGCTGCGACATGTTGATCTTCCGAGGCCGGGCATAACCCCGGAAAGTGTGTCCGGCCAAATGGGATCGAGCATGCTGGATTATGTGGTGCACCCCTGCAGGGAAGTTAATCTATTCGAATAGCTGTGTCCCTCGGTAAAAGGACGAGCCGGAGTTGTACTCTGACCTCATGACAACTAGAACCGGATACTTAATAAAACACACCCAGATAAGTTCCAGATATAACTCGATGGTTGCTCTCTCATAGGGTGATGTGCGGGAGGATTGTCGGGTAGGATTACGCTATACGTTCTTACTTGGTGAAGTTACCATCTATTCCATTCTACTGCTGCGAGACGGAGGCTGCTACATGCGAGGATACTTGTTACTTTCCAGCTACCCTCATCTTCTGCTGCAAGATGGAGGTTACGAGAAGCGTAGTCTTCGATTGGATTAGTTATCCCCCTCTTATTCTGGCATTCTGCAGTTCAGTCCACATATATTACCCCTTTACACAGATACCATTCCATATGTAGTGTAGATCCTTGCTTGCGAGTACTTTGGATGATTACTCACGATTGCTTTTCTCCCCCTTTTCCCCTTTTGTCGCTTCTTCTCAGTTGACGCAACCAGATTGTGGAGTCCAGGAGCCAGATGATCCCGAGGATGCTTATACGTGGATTTCGGCTTCGAGGAGTAGTTAGGAGGTCCCAGACAGGAGGCCTTGCCTTTTCGATCGTTGCTACGTTTGTGCTAGCCAACTTATGGCAACTTGTTTAACTTATGTCTGTACTAAGATATTATTGCTTCCGCTGACTCTTGTGCATTCGAGCTTTTGTAATCGAGCCCTCGAGGCCCCTGGCTTGTAATATAAAGCTTGTATTATTTTAATTTGTGTCTAGAGTTGTGTTGTGATATCTTCCAGTGAGTCCCTGATCTTGGTCGTACACATTTGCGTGCATGATTAGTGTACGGTCAAATTGGGGGCGTCACAAGCTTGCCCGTGCTCGTCTACACCGCCCTGCATCACTGCATCGTCGTGGCTCGCCGACAGCGCAGCGTCACAACAGTTCCACTGCCGTGCACCGCCTCTGACCTCCATTAGCACACTGTTCGAGCTCGCTAGTGAGCGTCTAGAGTCTCCTCCTCGCCTATATAAGGACCCCTCGACCTCTCCCGCACCTCACCAGCCTCTCCCCGCTCCTCCTCGACAACCAGAACACCTCTACCTCGCCTCTGTCCGTCGACGTTCGCCATGGCCGCCTCGGCCTCGGCCTAGTTCCGTCCAACCCAAGCCCCCTCTCCTCCTCTGGCCACGTCCACCGAGTCCCCCTCGTTCCACTGAGCCGCCCCAACCTCTTGCCCCTCGCCGGAGTTGTCTGTAGCGCCGAGAACCTCCACCACCCGAAGCTTTCTGTCACCTCTGTCGCCACGGCCTCCCGTCCTTCTTGATCCTCCCCGGCATTCCCTTGGCTTCTGAACAGAACCGTCGCGCCGCTCCGAACCCGCCAGTGCTCTTCGTTCGGCCGGAGACGGCCAGAGCTGGTCGGCCCCCTCGCCGCAGCTCGCCTTTGCCTCCCCTTCCACCACCCATCGCCATCGTCTTTGCTCCACCCCGGCAGCCGAAGCCCCTCAATTCGGCCTCGCCTCGGCCTCCCGTGCCTGCCGGCAGTCGCCATTTGGCCGGAGGCGGCCAGAGCCGGCCAGGCCACCGGCTGGCAGCACCCTCCTGCCTCCACTTTGTTCCACGAGGGAACAAGGGCACGAGGAGGAAGACGACGACGCCCGTGCCCCCTCCCCCTGCCCGTGGGTCCCGCTCGACGGCCTCTATCCATTGACTTGGCCCCTAGCCCACGCAGAGTAAGTGGAGACGTCTTCTTGAAAGACGTTTTTGCTATCTGAAGGCGTATTTTCTTTCTTCTTCAGCCGAAAGTGCGTTTTCCTATTCTGGAAGCGTATTTTCTTATATGCGCTTTCTGTTTCACCAGACAGGGACTTGTTTGTAGCAGAAATATTCACGGATATGTCCCTGAGCTTCTACACCTTATAACTTCGCGACCATAATTCCGAATCAGGTGAAACCAACGCTCATGTCTTCGTCTCGTCGAGCTCTTTCTATTGGTACCATTTTCTCTAAGTGTTCACACTGTGAAAATGACCATTTTGCCCTTGCCGGTAAACAGCCCCCTCCAACAGAGAACTGTTTCTGGCAAATCATTCCATAGCTTCACCGCACTTCTTCCTGGAGTCTCTGTCACCCCAGGCAAGCCACAATACCCACTTGCATGATAGTCATGAAGTAGCCATGGTTTTCAACTTGAATATTTATTAAATGATTGCCTGTTTAAAATGTGGTTATCATTGTTTCCGTAATGCTTCAGGGTTATTGTTTATTTTCTTGCTATGTTGTTATGCACCTGGTTGTCATGCCCTGCTAGATACTAGTATTCTTTTCATATGTTGCTAGTAGTGCATGTTGATGTTGGTGATGGCCCTCGGTGGATGACTGTCGTCTGTCCCGAGTACCATTGTTAAGCATGTTCCTTTGCATCCAGTTAGTTAAATGCTTGCATGTTGATATTGTTGATATGTTCTTGCATGATATTTATTGTTGATATTAGTTGTCTTGCTATGTTCCGGAGGATTATGTGCTTATCATGTTCATGCTAGTAAGTTTGCCATGCTTATGATTCATTGTTGATATGGTGGATAGTTATGTGGTTCTCTCATGATTATATTGATATTCATGCTCATGCATTATAATTGCATAATGTATTTTATCATGACTCAGCATTTTTGCATTTAAGTTTAACCGGATTAAATTGAACTTGAACAGCTGTTGGCTAAGTCATGGTGCCACCATATCAAACTGTCCAGTGCAACCACATTTACCTTTATGGGAAGGTCCTAACTAGGTCTATTGTCATGCCTCTCGCCGGTGCATCTCGATAGCCCCGCCCACGGATAAGGGCCCAGATCGTAGTTGGTCACACTATGAGTCAACATTAATAATAATAATAATGTGCTTAATAACAACCCCGGTTCGATGATGAGATAAGTTGGTTGTGATCGCCGGAAAGATCACCGTTTGAGACCAAGTGTTGGTCATGCTTGTGATCGCCGGAATGATCATCGTGGTATCAAGGATACCGAGTTGTTGGATATTCGTGATGTTGTGCGAGAATCGTGGGTAAAGATCAAGCTCCTTGTGGTTATTTGATGATTAGTACGGTATTGTTTATTCCAAGCTTGATTTGATCCTGAGATGATCGTATAATGTCCGAGGTTGGTAAGTGATGCATGTGATGGTTACGAGGTAACCCAAACAGAATAAATGGTGCATGTAGTGTCATCTTGTTGCATGCTAGTATCATTAGATTTATATGTTTATGCCATGCTCATATTGTCTAGCTGTTTCATGTTCATGTTGTTCACGCTATGTTACCTTGATGATCTCCTGATAATTTCTGATTAACCTGTAATTGCCATGTTGTTGTTTGTCTTGAATGCTTCTGGCTACTGTGAGCTTGCAAGTACATTCAATGTACTGACCTGGCGTGTTATGCCAGCTTGCAGGTCGTTCCTGGATTTCTTGCTTGTTTGGTGTTGTTTCCATGTTCGCGAGTTAGGATAAACGTTCCAACCAGAGTCCCTGCGGATTGGAGTTCATCATCATTGTTCATTGTTCCGCTGCCAGTAGTTGTTCCGATGCCTTAAATTGTTATGCTGCTTGTATAGAGCAACCGTGATGGCGTAGTGTCACCGTGCCGATGTTATTCATTGTAATATCGGAACCCTTGTATTCATATTTGTGTTGTAATAAAGAGCTAGTTTGTTATATATTAAGCAGTGTCGTATTCCAGTAGACCTCACCTCGATCTCTGGGCTGTAATATGAGGCGTTCTGGTTTTCTCTGAGCCGGGGTGCCACAGGTTTGGTATCAGAGCATGTCTGGCTGTAGAGCGTCCTAGTCCGCTGGAAAGTTAGAAAAAAGTAGTATAGGTTCTGGTTGTTGCCCTTGATTGCTGCATTTGGTTGTTGCATTTGTTTGCTACATGTAGTCTTATTTAGGTTATCATTAACCCCTGTTTCATGCGTAGATGGTGGTCAACTTCCATGAGTTCAGTGCTCTTCCCTTAGCTCCCGGTGCTGTTCCCATTGAGTTCAGTCCCACTCCTGCACCTCTCAGCTTTGCCGCCCTCCTTGGCGACATGTGGCGTAGTATTTATCCCCTCGGAGATCCACCTCATTATCAAGTATTCCAATTTTCTGCTAAAGGAAGAATTCGGGAATATGTTGCTCATGTTCATTTGTCAGCCCCGATTCCTGTTGGTAAGCGCACCTACAGTTTCCACGATGGTTACGGCGCTACTCCTGAGCGTGACGTTCAGCTTGCCGCAATGGCAGGAGTCACCGGTCTTCGTCATCAAGAGAGCATGGTGCAAGAGAACCGTGCTTATCAATATTATCCCACCATCGTCGAGAATCCTAGGAGAATCCAATTTCCCTCCGTCAACCCTCAAGATGACCCGGCTATCCTCGCCATGTCTCGTTACATGACGGCCGAGAGTCTTCTTATTTCTGAGTTAGTCCGAGACGCCGTTCTGGCCAGGAGATTGCTTGGTGTCGCTTTACCTCAGTCTCCGCCAGCTTCTCCAACTCCTCTGCCTCGTCCATCCGGAGTTTCAGAGTCAGCGGTTCCACTCACTAGTCCCTTAGCTTCCTCGTCAGTTCGTGTGCGTTTGCTCAAGTGTAGGATGTAATCCTTCATGTAGTATTTGTGCATCTACTGTAGCATCATGCTTGTGTGTGCCTGTGTGGAGCAGCTTTGTAGCTTGTTTGCTGTATGATTTGTTGCAATAAATCATTTTCTCGTGCTTCTTTGTTTCTTACCCCCTTATGGAAATTATTCCTCGACCGACACTGGATCAGAAGAAGCCGTGAGCAGTATAGATATATACCAAAGAATTCAGATTTTCAGCCGACAACATTTGTATTACATCCGGTCTGAATACAAGTATATTCTGCTCAGACTTTCAGCAACAAGTACCTGTCAGAGATACATGTCATCGCAACAATGATAAAATTAGCAAGAGAACAAAGCTGGATCAACAGTGCATTCCGAGTCAAAGGTATGATCCGTACGCAATGATTGAATCTTCCATAAGACAAATTTGAAGCATTGCGACACCCAGAAGTCAGTCAAAATACGCAATGAATTCAGTAAGGACAGTCAAAAAATTCTTGCCATACAAATAATCAACTGCCGGACCAACAAAGATATATATATATATATATATATATATATATATATATAT